>CM060901.1:816045607-816670607 GCA_030737815.1 Allium fistulosum | reverse complement strand
TTGGATTTTTATTGATTCACTTATACTTACTTTAATTCAACTTAAAATTTCTTAAGTTAAATTAATTCAATCAAAATTCACAACAAATTGTATAAGTTATCAACTCATTTATTATTCTCATAAATATTTTTATATAGCATTCCAGAGTCTTACCAACATTTCAAAATCATTTTGAAAACAATTCAAATTCCATTTGAATTTCCAAAACAAAAACCCAAATTTTCCAAACAACTTCCATTTAAAACAATTTGGCAGCAATTCCTCTTTTGGAAACCCGAAAATGAATTCTAATGATGTGGCCATCATCATCAGGATTATTTTCCAGCAACCGAAAAGAGTTTAGAGCTTTCATCTCTCTAAAATACTTTTCAAAACCTTTGAAATTCATTTTCAAATCAAAAAGAAATTAAACTTTCCAAATCTCCAAAATTTACAAATTCTTTTCAAAACATTTCCAAAAACTTCTCTGGAATTCCGTTCCAAATTACAAATCACATTTATAATTTATATTCTCAAATTTTACTTGTATATGGATTTATTTCCTGGTTCTTTGTTTTAATTCCAATTTCATATACAATTTCCATATATATATTAATGAGGATAATTAACATCATTACTTCCTAACAACCATGCATCCATATATCATAATAGTTTACAGAAATTTATTTCTTTTCTATACAAAAATAGTTTTGGGCAAAATTATTTCATTCACCCTATTTTAAAACGATACTATGTCGGTTTATCTTGTTTAAGAGTTTAGAAACTCCTATCGATTTCAGTTAGCTAGACTGCACCGACCAGAATCCATAAACAATCAACCGATAAGTCAACACAATACAAAACAATTTTATATTCACTAACAAATACGCACTCGTATCTATTATTACACTCAAACTCATTCTAGAGTACTGCTGACTCTATCTCTAATGAGTAACACCCAACAGAGCAGGGTTGTCGCTTAACCATATGCTCTGATACCACGCTGTCACGTACCGAAAATTTCGACTTTCGAAAATTCAACATCGATACTCACTTTATCGACTGCCGAGCCATCGAATGTCGGAAACTCCAATAGTGAGGGGTTTTAAGAAAAAGAAATAGAAGAAAAGATAGAAGAAAAAGAAGAAGGAAGAAGAAAGAAGAAGAGAAGAAGAAAAACAGAGAAGAACAACAGAACAGAAAACAATATCAGAATCTTACACATCGCAACGGAACAATATATAATAGATAATCACTAGTCTTTTAAAACAAAGAACTATATCAGTTTATACATACATCAATCAGAGTCAATATACAACAATGGACAGTTATATAAACTTGTCCTCATACAGAATACACAGCGGAATAATATATTAGATACAAATACTACGTCTCGCCATCCAGCTTGCTTCCAAAGCTCCAGAATATCCAGAATATCCTGATAACATAACTCTAAGCTGCCCGTGTGGAAATTTGTGGGCACCCAGAGTTTAGAAGGGAACAATAAACTCCGAGTCAGTCATGGTGACTGGTGTGAGATCGTAAAACAGTTATTTTTCACAAAGAAAATAAAACAAATTCGCAATGCTTTTGGAAAATGAAACTACCATAAGACCTCCCACCACACACACAATGCAAACGCAGAATTGGAGGAGATTTCTTCTTATGATAGTCAAAGATGCTTACTACGCAAAATCAAATCATTTTTTGATATTATTATTAGTGCATAGTGTAGAAAACATTTCGAAAATATAATATAAATCTTAGCCAGCATAGACATTTCGAACTATGCCTACTATAGCTACCATCCAAACAGTGGGGCGCCACCATAAGTGAATGATAGGTTCTACAACTAAAACCGTACAAGTCGCGTATTGTTTCTTTGGATTTCCAACAAATGGTCAGGCTAAGGAACTTCCTATCCACGATGGGTACGTCCCTGGAATAGACGACCCGAGAAATAACCTAACATTACGGTTAGATCTCTGCCAACACAAGGCCGGGTTACCTCTGCAAAAGTAGGTAACTACTGACACGCGTATGTCATTCCCCGATCGTAACCGATCTTCCCGAGGATCCCCGATTCGCAACAAACCACATAGATAACAATAATGCAGTAACCACAGAGGTTAAGTATCTGGGCTCCATACCATGATACCACCTTTATCCAGAAGGAATGACATACACTAAGGGGCGCTACTCCCTAGAACCTTGCCGCATCCTTCCTGTTTCGACCATTTCTGGGGTGTGAGGCTCGACGAAGTCTAGTCCACAAAGCTATGCTTTCTACAAAGCCATGCTTCGGGTCAAACAAATGATCAACCTATGATCACAAAGATATAAGATCAAACAAATGATCATATCACAAATGATCAAACACTGATCATTTCACAGCAACACTCAGTATGCCACGTTACCAAATTGGGAGTATATCGTTGATAAATTTCAACTACATAACCTCTGAGCTCGTACGTCTCAGAGAAGGGTGTTAAGCTAAGAGAATAAATTCTCCGCCACCAACAGAAATGTATTTGAAAGAAATCAGCTTTATATCTCAAATTGTAACGTCAGACACACAATCCATACAAGTCTGTTCCGGGATCGAACAGAACCGAAGGCACTTCTCACGAAGCCCTTGCATATCCGGATAATTTCTAATCACGTCCGGACATCCCGTCACTAAGGGTGATAAAACCTCTAAATCGGAGATCAGCCGATGTAGAGTAACTCGACGGTAATCCTTCCGTTTTCAAAAATATCCGGTCTTCAACACCGGTCTTCGAATGCAATTCATAACGACGTATCACATATTCGGAATGGGTTATACGACCCCATGGTCCTTTCCCGGCTAACCCGAATAGTGAGCGCTTATTCAAAAATAAGTGTGGCATTCAAATTCATCCAATTCACAACAAATACCTATCTAAAGGTAATTATTGATAGTCAGTTATTTAACTATCAATAAAGATGCGCAACATCATCAGATTCCAAATAATTTTCCAAATTATCTAATCTTCCAAAAAAAATATCTTTACTAGATATATAATTTCCACACTTCACCGTTTGAAAACAAATTTCAAATATTCACTTTTCAATTTATCTTTAAAAGATAAAGTTTCAAACCCTTCGTTTCATATTGAAAAAGCAATTCCATACTTATTTAAAATAAGTAATTCACAAAACTATTTATTTTCAACATTTGAAAATATTCGATATACTTAAATCAATATTAAGTATATATTCATTCTTTAAGGAAAAAATTTGAGTCAAAACGAATGTTACGTAAAACATCGTTACGACGACTCAAAATCACTAGTATAGGGATTCGGAATTAGATAGATATATAAATCCCAATACTAGACAAAAACATTTCCTTTCGGAAATCATTTACTATAACAACAGTGTTATAGTCCATCATTTCCTTATTGCTCGAAAACGTCTATTTCAACAATGAATGTTGAAATCTATGATTTCGATATTCAATACATTTTAAAACATCGTTTAAAACAATTAACTTCATTTTCAATGTCACTTTCCCAAAACAATATCCATTTTACTTAACAATATATTCACTGTCCAAAATCGTGAATATACTTCACTAACCACATTTCAATATTTTCTACACATTTTATTTCAAGAATTATCCACTATCCAAAATCGTGGATAAAATTCCCTTAATAATCTCTATATTTAAAATCAATCAAATTTGATTTATTTTCGAATTTATAAAAACAACGTTTATAAATTCTATTTCCATTTTACAACAACTTCGATTTATACATCTTCTTTAATGACCCATTCAATTTATAAGTTAGTATAACTTATAATTCATTTATTTAAAAGAAATCGTTCTTTTAAACTTTACAAAATTTAAACTTTCAGATTTCATTAACTTATGAAATCCCATTTTCACTTCATTTTAACACTTATAGAAACTTGTCTTATAATCCCAATATTCCAAATTTATAAATATCCATTTTTGTACATCTTTTAAATAAACCGTTTCTAATACTTTAGAAAATCCCAATTTAACCCATTTCATAAATTTCTTAACTTTTATTTCAAAAATCACACTTTGATTTTGTTTCACAAAAATCTTAACTTTTATAACTTTAAAATTTTAGACGTTTATTTATTTGAAATAAATCAATTCAAAAATTCAATAAAACGTCCATTTTCAAAAATCACTTTAAAATCCTTTTAAAGTAAAAGTCGTTATTTTTAAACTTCAAAACTTGAATCCGATGATGCAACAGCACCAATTAGTCAATCACAACATCAAACATCATATATCAATATGATCACAGAATATACATCAATATCTGTAAATAAATAACTACTGGTGAGGAATCCAGTTGGATCCCTCCAACCTGTTTCCCTGCATCCACAGATGTTAGCACAATACCAATTCCACTTCGAGGTGGAATATCGCGGTATATGGGTTTTTATAATATATCCGCTTACTAACGGCGTAATAGGGTCTCATCCGCTATACGAGGCGGGAAATCATCAATCCAATATATACATATGCCAATATGTATATATTGCTATATATAGATATATCCTATTATATCTAATATCACATCCAAATAGCAATCATATCAATCAATAACTGTATAATTAAATTTTCCTTCGAGTGAGAAAATCTCACCTTAGCTTTTAATTTTGCCATCCATTTCCATTTCTTCACGGTTTTAAACCTTGTATAAACAATTATACAATTTATTAATATTTGTGATAATCGGATAAATAAATTTCCAGTTGATGAATTTAATTACCAGCGATTAAATTTTCTTAAAAAAATCTTTTAGTAGTTAAAATAATCAAATAAGTTGATAAAACAAATTAATCTCCACAACCTATTATTTTAAAAATTAACTAATAAGTTAAATATATATATATGTATAGTTATTCTTATCTTTATTTCTGAAAACACATATACATGTGAAAATGGTCTATATATATTCCAAATTAGATAAATATATATACCTATAATAATATAAATTATCATTTAAAAATTTCTAAATCTTATATATATATATATATATATATATATAATTTTCTGTTTTACAGTTTATATTCATTTATATATTCTTAGTCACTACAGATGTATATACAACTTGCCTTTTACTGTAAAATTATGTATATTGAAAGAAACAGAGAGAGGAAATACCCAAAACAACTGACACCACGTCCCTATCTTTCTCGCGAGGCTCCATCACCAGACTTGCAACCATCGCGACCACCGGGATCTCTGCATCACCGAAACTCGAACACGCGACTGTGGTCATCGCCGCGTACGCCACTGAAATCGAAACCCAGCCTCGACCCCCATTGCCAACCCTAGCTCGTCGCGACCCACACGTCGTCGCCACTGCTCGATTCGAACGCGCCTCGCCTTCGACTGAATCGCCTGTTGCCATCACTGTCCTCGAACCCCATATCGCGACGAAGTCGCGAATGCCTCGTCTCCCCTATCGCTGCCTTGATTGAATCGGAGAAGGAAGCTCGAGTTTTTGATTCGCGAAAACGAATCGGTATGGTGACATAAATTCGAATTGAATTCGAACTGGGAATTACTATACATTCGAACGAAAAGAATCGATTTCGTTTTGTTTTCTTCGATTTAGAACTGCTCAGCTGTTTTCAATTTGAGTTGGGTTTCAAAATAGAGGAACGCGGCCATTGATTTGTACGAGAGAGAGACGCGAGTTTTTTTTCTTTTGGGAGGCTTCGGCCATGACTTGATTTTCAAATGAAAGTAAGGCCAGTGTTTTATTTTGTTTTTGATTTGAAAACTGGAGAGGGATTTGCATGATGGGTTGCACGATAAATTATCGTGATCATCGGCGTGATTAAAGGCTGAAGCAAAGGGAGATAACGTGTTTTGATATTGACACATTAAAATTTTAAATTCAAATTTAACTCGATTAAATCTCAAAGCGTTTATCTACCGTGCGGTCACATATCCACTCCGAAAAATATGAAATTGGAAATCCAGTAATAATTCAATATTACGGATCCAATGGAACTGGTTTCGTCGAATTCCGAGATTGTTGCCTCGGACGGCTGTTTTTAAATATCGGTTGAACGATATAATTCAAAACTGAACAGAAGAGTTTCAAATTCGATTTTGAAGCTCCTGTTATCTTCAATAATATCAATACGAATTTTAAAAGCTTTCGAAATATTTTTCTTCAACTATAAATTTGAAGATTCAAATTTTTATTCAGCGTTCAATAGATTAAATTTTAAAGTTTAATCGCCAAATTATTCTGATAATTTGAAATTCAATTCAAATCATCATCCAAATATTTAAAATTAATTAAATATCTTCGTTTTAAATTGTTGAAAATTCAGGGTCGTTACATAGCACCTTTACTAGTTTAAGCGAACATAGAATCCTTTGTGTAAAATCTATGATCTTTTGTTTTAAATTTCAAAATATTTTCAAGTTTACAACTTGTTTAGTTCCACAAACATACTCTATGTTTTAAAAAATAGAAAAGTCTTCCAAGAATTAAAGTTTTAAAGAAAGTCTTAGAAAATAAATTTTCAAGTTTTGAAAATTACGGGTCATATAGCGATAGTTGCTACGGGTCGCTATGGGTGCGGTTTGCAAAACGAACTCTTTTGAAAATTGAAAAATATTTCAACCGAAGTGTCTTTTGGAAAATGTATTCAAAACATATTTAATTAATAAAAAGTAATTATTTAATTATTTAATGATTTTTTATTAATTAATTAAGGAATATAATTAGTACTTAATCATTAATTAACAAATGTAATTAGTACTTAAGTGTTAATCAAATAAGTTAATTATAATTAGTTAATTAATAAAAAAATTAATTCTTTAAAATTTAATTTTTATTTACCTATTTATTAGGGATTAATTATTATTTAATTATTATTAAAGATTAACTATTAATTTATTTAAAAAGGGGTATAATTTTTAATTAATTGCTAACTAAGTTAAATTTAATTAAGATTTTAATTAGGACTTAATTAAGATTAAATTATTATTTAATAAGGATTAATTTATTATTCTATTAATTAAAAAGGGTTTTAATTTTAAAAATTGCTGTAGTTCTAACTATCGGTTTTTAAAAAATAGTTTTTCTTTTTCAAAAATGTTTTAAATCAAGGGATTTCTTTGTTGATGACCCTTAGGTAACCTCAAATGACTATGAAACCAAATGACATCTGTGGGCAGAACAAAACACCACTCTGCTATTATAATAACTTGGACATGTATTTAGTAGAACAAATCTTTGTCTGCTATTATAATAACTTGGACATTTACTTATATGATGATTGTTTGTTATTTGTTGATTCCTTTTACATATCTATTTGTTATGTAAATACCCATAACATAACTTGGGAAAATTAAACTGAATTAAATAAGAACCCTTCTGTTCGCTAAGCTTATTTTGAATTTTGGAAATTATTCCCTTAATCTTATTCCTTTTTGAATAAGGATTTAAAGATAATCGTTATGGTTTATAGTAAAGTTATTGTTTAATTGAAATGTTTAAGGTTTACCACCATTTCAATATGATATATTAAAGATAGTTCATTGACTATTTAATATATTATTATTTAAAAGTTGTTTTGAATAATCAATTAATTATTTAAAAAGGATCTTGATCGAATAAGATCTACTAAAGAAAAAAAATTTACTTAAGGAAAGTTTATAAAGGAATTTTTTATATATTGGAAAGAGGTCTGGGAGTTTTTGAATGGAATTTTATAAATGATTTTGGATATTTATAAAAGAGTTTTATAAATAAACTCGGAGATTTATAAAGAGTTTCATAAATGGATTTGGAGTTTCGGTGAAGGAGATTTTCATAAATGGAAGAGATTTATTAGAAGAATTTATTGAAGAAATTTATAAATGAAAATTGAGATTGGCTTTCCCTTAACCGACTTTCTTAATTATGTGGTGTAACGATCTGCCTTTCTTATGCCTAAAGACGACACTTAATACATCCATAATATTCGTGTGCTAATCATTTAAGTGTTTGAATGACTGGTCATTTAGGGTGAAGAAAGAAAACACAGAACAAAATCTCACAAAAATGTGACAAGTAATATTAATATGAACCAGTATTTACAAAAAGAAATCATCTTTATTGTATACATCATCATAGTACATTAACCTATTATCAGTTTGGATAGTTATAACAGCCTTTACTTACAATTTGATAAATACGGACAGTAAGTAATGTTACCAAAATAATGGAAGAATATAAGATATATGAATACATCTTGGAGAATCCAGCTTGTCTCCTGAAAGCTCCAAAGAATCCATCTAAATCTGGAAAATATGCTCGGGCTTACCCGAGCATTATAAGAAAAATTACGCTCGGACCAGTCTGGTAAAACCAGCGTGATAAACTCAAATGACAAGGAATATTATTTATTTAACTTGTAAAATCCTTTTAAATATAAAGGTATCATGTAAGACCACACCACACATAAACAGGACGGGTTACCTTACGATAACTAAACAATTTTTGTATAAAATATGATGATATTATGATAATGTCTAGAATACAAATATATATTAATCATAGCCGAAATTGTTACATCATTAAATTCCAACATAATAGGTATACAATCAAGTCCGAAGGCACTTATTGGATAATAAATTCCAACTATGAAAGGGTAAGGGTCTACCTGTCGAATTCGTACACCTCTAGATAAAATGTACAGGAGGCTACAACACGTTGCACCTCTATTACTTAGGACCAGCCCTACTCCTTACTGGATAACACCGAATTTGATCACCCCTTAACTGCGATCTAACAACCATAATGGGCCCCGAAGCATGCATAGAGATATCGACACTAGATCTTGGATGACTATACCCGAATGGGAGCAACGCACATATCCCTGCCGCATCTCCCTTCTTTTATCATTTTCCCGGTTGATGAGGCTATGATTACCTTTTTATATAGCAACCATATTAGAATGCTAACACTTCCATCTAAGCAGAAATGCAATGCTAGCATTCATCCATACAAGTTCGTTCTGGGTCTGAACAAATCCGAAAGCACTACCTCTACTACATCCATTTTGGAATCATCTTCAGGATTAGAAGCAAGTAGCCCTTACACTTCAATAGCTCCATCTTTAATCATCTTCAAGATGTCTTCAGTTTGAAATGCTTAAGTTGAATCGAAGTGGTTTTTGGATAATTTATACTTATCCAATCTCCGTCTCTTTGAAACAACATTCGATAGTTCCGGTAAACTCAACCTTGGTTCTTTTGGAAATAATCAGACAATACATAGGAGCAGGGATCACCCCAACCATTTAAGTGGATGGATCTCCCTATCATTTGTCCTAGGAGAACAAAACGAGATTTTATACGCACGGTACAACATCATCGAAGATGTTTGTGCCATATAACTCACATGTTTCTACTAGATATTTTTGGAGTTATATTTTGGTCCAGATTTGATAGTTGGTTATTTAACTAACAAATAAATAAACAACAACAAATTCAGGAATTAATTACCCACAGGAACCACTAAGCCTCAAAATAAATCTTTCATTTATTAAAATTCCTTTCAAAAGTGTTTATAAAAAACATTCATATACTTATCTCACTGACATAAGTATATTCAAAAAACGTTTGTGAAAGATTTCTCATTTTCAAATCATATCAATGGATCAAAACAAAATGTTATTTAAATTAGAGATAAAGATAACCTCAAACAATATTCCTTCGGTATTAATTGTGGAATGAATGTCCATACCACCAGAATTAAGAAGGTTAGTTAAAGGAAATCCAACCTCAAATTCTTTCATACATTTCCTTCAATAAAATCCTTTTAACAAATCTCTTTTGTTTATGAAATCTTCTTTACTTGAATTCCAAACCCATTTACAACACCCTTTATAAACCACTAAGTTAATTTACAAAACTCTTTTATAAATATTAAAACCATCTATACATCTCTTTATAAATATCCAAAATTATTTATAAAACTTCCTTTATAAATATCCAAATTCATTTATAGAACCTTCTTATAAATATTCCATATTTGAAAAAAAAATTCATTAATAAACTTATTTAATAAAGTCCTTTTGATAAACAAAACAATTATTTAAAACACCTTTACTAAATTAATTACTTAACTTGATACCATTTTTAAAAGTATGATTGACCTTAAAAATCAGAAAGACGCTTAGTGACCACAATGATTCTCATTTGACTAACTTTACTTTTTAAGTTATAACATGGGTATTTACATAACAAACAGATATGTATAAGGGAATCGGTCAACGATAACCAATCATATAAGTAAATGTCCAAGTCACCTTAAATAGCAGATGGGGATTTGTTTTGCTAAACACATGTCTAAGTTAATATAATGGCATAATGGGTTTTTATTTTGCCTAATAGATATCAACATAATCTACTTAGTAAACTATGGTAGAACGGTGATTTATTCTACCAAACTGATGTCAAATACAAGTTAATTAACAAAACGGTGATTTATTCTACTAAAAAAATGTCAAATACAAGTTAATTAGCAGAACGGTCATTTATTCTGCTAAACAGATATCATTGAGTTTCATATTCAATTGGGGTTTACTTAAGGATATTTGGCAAAGAAATCCCTTAGATTTAAGATATTCTTTTAGAAGAAAGTAACTTAAAAAATAAACCAATCTTCAGAATAAAGTGGTTTAAAACTTTTATTCAATAATTAAATAACATTTAAGCCTTTATTTTAATAATAATTAAACTTTTAATTAATAATTACACTATAATGAACTATTAAACAAATAATGAAATAATAATTATCCTTTAAATAAATAATCAAACCATAATTAATCTTTAATTAATTATTAAATAATAATTAAACTATAAAATAATAATTAAATATTAATTAATCCTAATTAATTAATTAAATAATATTTGATTAAAAATTAATAATAAATTTAAAACTTTATTTAAAATAATTAATCAAAATTAAGTTTTAATTAAATCTTTACTTAAATTTATCTTAATTAAAAATAAATCAATAATTAAACCCTTTCTTAAGTAAATGATTTAATTAATCTTAATTGAATAATAATCAGTTTTTAATTAATTAAATAAATAATAATTTACCTTTTACTAATTAACACATTATAATTTACTTACTTAAAAATAATTAAGTGCTAAATACCCTAACTTAATTACTAGTTAAGTACTAATTACCTTATTTAATTACTTAATTAAATAATCATTAAGTAAATGAAAAAATATATAATATTTATTTTTAAATACTTAAAATATGTTGGAAAACACTTTTTTAAAAAATACTTAAGTTAAAACATTTTTAAATTAAAAAAGAGTTCGTTTTTCATGAACTGCATTTATAGCAACTATTGCTATACGACCCAAAATTTTCAAAACTTGTTTAATACATCAAAAGGCTTTAAAATGCTTAGCTTTCATATACTAACTACTTTTATAATTTAATTTAAGATTTGAAACAAAAGCAAGGTTTTGGGAACTAAATCAAAGTTTTAAAACCTGTAATCTTTAAAAAAACAATTCGTAAGTAAAATTAGTTTTCAAAACAAAGGATTTCTATGTCGCTATCTTACAAATTCAAGTGCTAACTTTTCTTAATATACAACATCATAAGCAAGTGAACCAACATTTATGCATGATATAATCAACATACACAGGAAAAGGCATCAACTTGCTATTGATTAACTAACTTTCATTTTCAAGTTTACTATACCACATCCAAGCACATACATATGCATACAAAAGTAAAATGACTACAACATTGCTAAACCAAATATCTAACATACTTAACAACCAAATAAAAATATTTATTATCAAAGTAAGCATCATATTTAAAGTTCAGAACTTTTAAGAAAAAGACGAGCTTTTTCTCATCATTAGGCCTCCAACTTATCCAAAGCGACCCGAGATGCTCCTGACTAACAACAGCACTACGACACTCCTTCTCTTCATTTTCTTGCTGAATGGCTAGGCCCAAGATATGGTGCACATGGCCCAATGGTGTTGGAGCTCGGCCTTGAAAGGTGGAGGGACTTGGGATCATTATCGAATTCAGTAAAATTGAACCTGAAAATGGGTCATCTTCCAACTGATTTTTGGATAAGTTACTCATGGAATTTGGGAAAATGGTTAAAAGAAAAGTTCTTTAAAAAATCTTTCTCTATAATTTCAAAGAAAGAGTGACTCAATTTGGATCAGTTTTGAGGGAGATATGGTCAAAATAAGAAAAGGTATTTTTGGACTTAAAAATCTAGATCCGAAAATGCTCTGCAAAGAAATGAGATTTGGACGTGGTTAAGCTCAAAATTTGAAGAAGTGGTACACATGAAAGTTGTAGCCACTAGAATTTTACATAGTTTAAAAAAAATGAAAACCACTATTTGGCTAAGATATGAGAAAGATTTGGTAGAAGGAAGAGAAGGCAAAATTGAAGAAATGAACGGGGCATTTATAAGCAAGAAACAAAGTAAATTGCCTTAATGCCCTTGGTTCTTTACCCTCCACCTCCTCTTACCACATCACCATGCCATCTCATTTTCATGTACCTCAGCCCATAAGCTTGTCCCCCTACCTGTTTAGCCAACATGTTTAAACATATTTTTGTACTCATGTTTCATGTGATTTGACATTTTCTTTTCCTTTTAATTTAATTTTATTTATTTCATAAATTTTTTATCATACTTAATATACTAAAGTATATAAATTTATTTCAAAACATATCCTGCATTCATTTAAAGATAATGAGTATAATTATACAATAGATTTTACAATGTTTCCGACAATTTTTAGCTGAAGAAAAGTCAAAAATTCGAAAAACGAATTCATATCACATTTTCAATTTTTCTTCAAACTAAATATTTTTATAAATAAATTTTGAAAATCATTTCACCATTGTTATTTATTATTCAAAAGGGTTTTGTTTAATTATAAAACCTATTATTTGAATATTTAAAATTAATTAAATATTCGTAGAGTAGTGACATTCCAGGTCGTTACAAGTGGTATGGAACATTCGTTCTATACTTAGCATCGAAGGAATAGTGTTTAGGGTTATTCTTATCTCTATTTTAAACATTTTTTTTATCCTTTTGATATGATTTTGAAATAAGAAATCTTTTGCAATGTTTTTTGCATGTGCTTATGTAGTGAGATAAGTATATGAATATTTTAGCAAACATTATGAAAGGAGATTTAATAAATGAAAGATTTATTAAAATGAGGCTTAGTGCTTACTATGTGAAATTAAATCTTTGGATTGTTGTTTATTTTTTTATTTGATAACTAAATAACCGATTATCAAATCTTAGCCAGTTTTGACTTAGGAAGTAAATGAGAGCTTCGCATGTTCATACATTTTGAGATCCCTTGGGAGAACTCATTCTGATGAAACGTCTCTAGCTTTAAGGGATATATTAGAGATCCCCTTGGGAAACTGATATAATCCTCTTACTTCTAGAAGAACCGGGATTGAGTCAATCAGAAATTATCAATTATTGGTCTAGAGAGACCGGGATTAGATATGTCATACGGAAACTACTTCAAATCAACATGAGCGTTCGAATGGAAGACATCTTGAAGATGTTTGAAGATGGAGTTCTTTGGGCTACTTGCTACTAATCCTAAGGGTGATTCCAAAATGAAGGTAGTAGAGGTAGTGCCTTCGGTTTGGTTAAGACCCAAAACGGACTTCTATGGATGAATGCTGTAAATGCATTTCTGCTTGGAGGGCAATGTTAGCATTCTAAGAGGGAATTGCTATGCGGAAATGGTAAGAGCATAGCCTCTCAAACCTTACAATTCAGAATTACTAAAATATGGTATGCCGCAAGGCTATGTGGGTTGCTCCCATTAGGGTGTGTCAACACCTTTCTAGATCATTATATTATGGATTTAGCTGTGAATGAGAGCTCTCTATATAGGTTGGAAACAACCGGGGTGATGACATATTCCACTACAACAAAATGTACCTATCATAGCTTTTCAAAATTGCTATAAAAACCTTTACCAGCGTTTTTAAATACGTTCTATATTAATATGCCATTATAGGTTAGACATATACCATAGCAAGACAGAAAACGTTGTAGAATCCACATATTTATAGCATTTTTTTGATGTCATTAATATGTTTTACAGCGTTTTTGTTGATGAGCAAAATTTCTTTTCTTAGCGTTCGTCTTCGCTTAGAAATATATTCAAAGCGGTTATAATATGCTATATTAACTTTTTACAACGTTCTTTTCAATGTTGTGATTTCTTTTTACATCGTTTTTTTTGTTATTATGATGTTTATTTACAGCGTTTTCTGGAATGCTTCAGTGCTATTTTATAGCGTTTCTATAGCATTTCGAAAATGTTATTAAAACTTTCTATAGTGTTTCGAAAACGCTGTTTAACCTTTTCTATAGCGATTTAGAAACGGTGTTAACTATTTTCATAGCATTTTATGAATGCTGTCGTATTTTACTCAGTTCCTAACCAATATATAGCAGGTTCCAATTCTATATGCTGCCACAATTTATGTAAAACACAGTTTATATAAACACATTTATTTCATAACAAACATATATTATATTAATCACACATTTTATAATTAACATATTATATTAATCACACATCTTACAATTAACATGAAACATTACATAATAAACATATGCAATATTCTTACACTAAATAGATAATAAGTTCATAATATTTCAATGTAGAACAAGCAGCAACTAGTGACCAAAAGTAGTAATACATACAAGCATACAAACCAAAATGTAGTTATGGCATCAAAAATAACTTCGAATTCATAACTTGCTGCGGTATGTTATTATTTTTATCCATTAAATATATCTATCCACCTGCAAAGGAAAAGTTCTTTATTATACGTACTTGATTAGGATTAAAAGACGGAAACATTAAGTAGCTAGCTAGTTCTTAAAATATATAAAGCAAACATGTGAAAGATTGAGCTTGAAACTTTTCTTTATACTTATTTTTGCTATTATTAACTGCAAGGTCAGTTACAATATAAACTTGTGCCGTTTGTGTTTGATCAGTATATAATTCAATGTGTATTGTTTTATCAGTTATCCATTGTACCACTAATGTAATTTTAGAGTCTTAGACTCCGTGTTAGCATCTAGTATATAAATGTGTTTCTAACCATTATTTTTAGTATTGTCTATTGCATACTAAAAGTTTAGAGGCATTATGAACAGATTGCCTTACAAATAATCATCTCTTAGGCTATGCTTTCCCTAACTACATATAATTAACAATGGACATAAATAAATGGCTGGATAGATTAACAAAGAACTGATAGAGTTGGATGTTCATGGGCACTCAACCCAGAGCAACACAGGTCTGAAGAGAAACAAAGCAATAAAAGGCTTACCCCCGTTTCTAACTGTTCAGGACAAAACAAAGCACTATAAATAATGGTTGACTTATCCTTAGTAAAGTTGATATTAATGGTAGTATATGTTATAACCTATTAAGAATATAGTCAGAAACAGTTTAGAACTCAAACTAATAAAAATACACTCAAATAGTTGACACATCTAATCATTTCCAAACATCCAGCATATCGAACATAATGTCAAATATACAGATGTCAAAAAAAATGTAAAATAGTTTACAAAAAATCTCACTTAATTTTATCTTGGACTAAATGTTCATAACTATATGTTTCAGAGTGTTACTACAGTGGAGTATTTATTCCATTTTCCCCTATATGTTTTGACCCTCTACTCAATTTATCTTGCACTAAAATTTTGTATTTCCCACCAAATTACACATTTTGTTCCGTTGTTACCTTTTGATATACCAGTATTTTAAGTTATAAGATTTCTGAGTAAATAAGTATAGCCAAATCATTCAATGTTGTATCATATATATATATATATTACTTTTTTGAGCAGTATGAAAGTGATGTATGCTAAGTTTCCGGTTAATATGGAACCAATGATCCATTAGAGCAAATTAATTAATCCTAATCTCTTGTAAATAATTAAGGTATATTTTCTTGGTTGATTCTTAATATCGCATAACTATTTTGAAGTGTAGTCACTAAGTTGACACTACTTACTTTGTTAAACTCACTCAAGTAAACCCAACAAAAGAAAAATATAATTATAATAATTTAAACTTGGGTGTATATCAATCTCACAATAATATGCAGAATTATCTTAATAGCGTCTAAGGTACGTCTCCACCGTGACTATTTACTAATGCAAATATGCTAATTGTTAACAATTTGCTTATTCGTAGGTTTTTAATTAAAAAATTTTGGCCTTTTATGTTACTATTATTTGATGGTTAAAGATTCTAAGAAAATGTAGATTGTTGGTAGCAACGACACTCTAATTAGTAGAGGATTGACAACAACAAACCTAACCTTTTGAGATGAAGTTGTCAAGTTAAATAAATTATTTTGCGTACTCAGTATGATATTACACAACATGCTTTTACTTTTGTAATCCTTCATTTTGATATTTATATATTTCCTGTCTTAATGTTAATGGCTACTCTCAAAGATAATCATCATTTGTGTTAGCAAGATTTTATATATGTATGATAATCATATTAACATGTTAGTCATGTGATTGATTATAAATATGGTTTTAAATTTAAATTTTAGTTAATTAAATAGTAAAATTTTAATTTTTTTTTGATTGAAATAGTTAAATTTAAGTTTTACTAAATAAAGTAGTTAAATAAAAATTTAAATAGTTATATAAATTATAAAATATGATTTAAACTTTAACTAATAAAATAGTTTAATAAAATATTTAAGCAGTTGAATTAATTACAATAGTCAAAATTAGAATTTAATATTTAAATATTTATAAATAGTTGAATGGATTACAATTTTAGTTATTAAATAGTTAAATAAAATATTTAAATGGTAGAATGACTTATAATGAGTTAAAATTAGGATTATAGTTAAATGGTTGAATTTAGAAGGTCAAGAAGATTAGATCAACAACATCCACTATGTATTCTCATATGTAATGTGACAAGGATTCACAAACCAGTAATCATTTCATGTCGATGGCAATATGTTTCAGACATTAAATTGAAGAGATAAGTATATGATTGTAGTAATTGAAGCAAGATGTAAGAATGCACTGTACTATTTTCGGTTCTATTCTAATCAAGTATGAGTGTTAATAACTAGTTTTAAAAATGTAGTTGGTAGCTATACCAAATAGATAGAGGGCATGCTATATTTATTATAACTCATTATTTTTCTAAGAAAGGACAACCGTAGATCCTAATGGGTGACATAAATGCATAATCGCAAATTAAGTACATTGTTAACTTGTATGTTATGATACAAACATTCTCATATTGATCAGGTGAAATAATATAGTCCGGAACTATAAGTATAAATTATAATATGCTTTGACAAACCTATGAGTTCTTATCTCTAGCTGCATCTTGGCTAGGCATCGTGCTTATTTCAGCATCACGCTTATCTCTAGATGCAACAAGCCTCGCTTTTGCTGCATATCGTCTGCACTTTCAATTTTTAGTATTAGTTCAGCCGATTTTCTATTTTTCTTGCTTTCTTGTTGTTTATTCCACTTACTTATTGACCATATGCTGCCAGAACTATGCATTATATTTCGTACAAATTTTCCCAGCTTGATTTCGCTGCTCTGTCCATGTTCATGTTCACCCTCTCCCTTATTTCATTTGTTAATGGTATGATAGAAAACAGTACTTATTGCCACAGTTTCAACTGAATAATAGTCCTGTCAACATAATCCCCCATGAATAAATAATTTGTATCAGACACCAAGGGAAAATATAGAAATATTATCACCAAAAATCTCTAAAGAGAATTAGCACTTGGTCTATTTTGTTTCTTTATGAAAATGTGTCATAACATTTCCGCACTTTATAGTAACACAACAACAAAACTAACATCAACTCAGTTAATAAAAAATTTCAGTACTATAACCGGTCAAGGGTACAAAAGGTACCTTCCCTCCAATTGGAAATTGTTCAGCAAGATCATGACCATGAACATCATCACAAACTATAACTGGACTTCTAACAGGCTACAACATAGGTAGGTTCAATTCCAAGGCAAATAATAATACAAGTAAAGATGACAACAATATTAATAAATAGAACTTTAAATCAAGTCATTGGAGTTTAAACATCTCCATTGTATACAGCTATTATATCCAAATTACACAATAATTACCTAGTTCCATGTTTGAGTAGTTCAGAAATAAGCTCAAAAGCAACTAAACTACATTGTGCGGGTAATCATTGATATATCTACCTATGATGGTCCATCATGCACATCCAATAGCAATGGCATAAAAAAGTTGGTTTTAATTTATTATGGATTAAAGGTTAAAGTGAGCTTTTCAAATTTAAATATTGACGATGGAAAATGGGCTTCGGTCACTCTTTCAATTTGATGTTAGCCAAAAGAAAGTACAGTTATAGTATCTCCTACATGAGGGTACACTAGTTATTAGGTGACCCCCCAAGCATCCATGAGTAAATTCATATACACAAACTGGTCAAATTTTTGTAAAAATATTTCTCACTGTAATGATCCATTTGGAAGCAAAATGTACAAATTGAAATAAACTGGTAAAACATTTAGTTGTGCGAAAGCACAAGAAAATTATTCTTGCTAGATGAAATAATTGAAGCAAGAACAATAACAAAAAATGAAGCAAGAACAATAACAGGAATACTGTGATTTTATGGTACATGCTATGATTTGTTTTAACAATTTTTATGTACATCTGATATGTGGTGGAAACAGTTTCAAGTTGTTTCATTTTTTTTTCTTATGTATGCTTACCACTGTTCTTCCTAGGTTGAAATAAGATGTCACTCTCCAGTTTTCAAATAATAATCATGATGGAATGTTGCGATGTATGGCGATAAAACCTGTCGGAATTACCTTTCAAAGAAGTATCAGACAGTAATAATGATTCATCTTTTGTCTAGTTGAAATAAATTTATTTTTTTTCTTTATAGTTGTCGCGTGTACTTAAGATCTATCCTTATTAGGGATTAGGGTGACTAAGGATGTTGATGTACATGTAAAAGAGGTTAGTATCTCAGTCTCTCAACAAATAACAACAATGGTAGTTTACTATGTTGAATGAGGTTGTGGTGTCTAATGAGAAAGTGATGATCGTGCAAAAAGCTAGCAGCGACAAAATAAGCTAATGTCAAGAGGTAGCAAAAGATGAACTACTATATACCGGATAGAAAGTTTTATATCTACCCATCTAATATGATCACTTACAGAAAATTTGTAAGTTTATTATCAGTTATAATATCCAATAATATCAAAGGAAGGGGGTGGCAGTAAATAGTTGAATTCAGTGAAATAAAATAAAACGCTGCAGTTTGATGATTCAGTAGGTATACGCAGCAAAGGCGATTTGATGATCTAGTAGTTGGTATACGAAGTTTGAACATTTTCGATATGTATGTTGCAAGAAAAACCATATGCAATCAGGGAATTTTGAGACTACCTTTTCTTGAGTTTATCAATCATGTCCTTCATCTGGTTTTCCTACATGAAGAAGAGATTGATTTGTCAGTATTAATACAACAATCTGTATGGATACATCACATTGATTTGTATTATATAGGGGATTTATATAAATGGTTATTGATCAAGGATTGGAAATTATTATATAATGAAGACATACTCGAAAGAAACAATACTACATTTTCCATGTTATTGTAATGAAATTTCCAATATGTTTACATCTAAAGTGCCTAAGCACGACCTTAAACTGAAATGTTTCCATCCAACCCATGAACATGAAACATCACATCAAATTTTATTTAAACCAGAGCCTTTAAAATGTAATGTTCTACTAATCCACTACTGAAAAGTGAATACAAATACTTTATTATATTCAGTTGCCTGAATTAACCACTATCACAAATATTTATTTATAAATTAAATTACTTCGCCGCTGCATAGTGCGTACATCACCAATGATGCATGCATGCTGAAGATCAATAGTAAAATTCTGTAATCTGCCAGAATATGGATGATATATATTCTACAACATACATCTTAAAATGGAGCAAGTAATACAAAACTTGCATGTATTTATTTTTGTATTGTAGCAATTTTAAAGAAAGACAATATGTTTGAGTATTTAAAGTGAATTAGCTTATTTATACATTCTGGGTATACTTTTGTTTAAAGTCATTTTAGAACTACTTGAATCGACTTTGAGATTAATTACAGTAACACATTTAAACATATTTCGAAATCCTTCTGGAAATACTGTAGATCACATATATGCATGAAAACTAACATCTTCAAGCTAATAGATATTCAAAAGCTCATAGGCATGTACACACCTAAACATTTTTCGGGCCGCTTCACATCCTTTTCATTCAAGACCCTATTCTCCTACCTGTTCATTAGCACCCACTTCCTGAACCTGCTGCATAAATACAATTTTTTCGTACTACCCATTCCCACCAAAAAATGATATGTTCCATATTCGATGAGGTTAATGAAATGCATAATTTCAAAATTTTATATTTTGGCAATTGCAACATACCTAGAATTTATAGTGTTAAAAAATGTTTCTTCACAAAAAATAGTGGTTCCTACGAGTAACGATCCAGTGGAACCTAATTTTGAATTACAACTTATTTTACGATCTGTAAAAGTCAACTAGACTCAAATTGGATTTGGGTACTATTATACTAGTCAAAGCATTTTGAATTTAATTAGATTCATTTAATCCTAATAAAGATGTTGATTTCACAATTGATATGGTATATTGATCAAGATGACAATTGTAACAAGCATGTTCATTCAAATAAATTAATGCCTGATTTCATAATTTATTTGTGTTTTTTGAACACTTCATCCATATTTTATTGATCAATACATATAATAATTATCATTTAATTTAATTTAATTTAATTTAAAATAAAATAGATTAATTAAAATGATTTAATAGGACATAAATTTTTGCAAAATGATAACACAAATACCATTTCCAATATTTTAAAAATCCTATTCTCCAGCTTATATAAGCAAAATATTATATTCCTTAAAATAGCTATAGCAAATTTTCTCCTTAAAAACTAGTCCCCAAACACATCCTTAACCATAATTCTTCGTATATGTGTTTATGTATGACATGTATAGGTGTGTGACTTTGTATTACTTTATTTATTTCAATTTATGTCTAGTTTATACTTCTCTAATCGAAATGAAATGTATAAAAATGAGTGTGAAAAACTAACTATTTACTGCAAAAAACCAAGATAAGTTTCTATTTCTCTAGCTTATGTATTCTTGCTTGAGCGAATAAACAACCTGTTACAAAAAATAGACTAATCATTTTAATTTTTAATATCGTGCTTCCTTTTGCAAAGGAATATCATCTATTCCTCTATAGGAAAGACAGTATTCCTTGCAAGAGGCCAAAAACAAACTTAAAATATTTGATGATATAACCATAAACTATTTTATTATTTTTCCTTCACTTTTTGCACAGTTTGTAACATATCCTAAAAAGATAACATGGACTGTTGCATTTAATGTACTAACTACTCGTAAGTTATAAATAACCAATATTACAAGTGAGTCTTATATCATGTTTAGTTACACCTTAAAAGTACTCAAGAATTCTGGTGTTAGGAAACTTCTCAAAAGGATATTGCATAAATATCTTGGAGCTAGAAATATAAGAAAAAATAGTTGTTGCTAACAAATTATAAAGAAAGCAAAAAAGAAATAAATTCATAACTTTCATGTATAGTCACATACATGCATAGACATGCTCAGTTATGTAAATGCTTACGCATTCATTACATACTAGTCATATTACCCAAACACCTAAATTGATTTATTTTAACTTAAAAGTTAAATTACATCTAAATACTTTTAATTAGAAGTTACTGTTAAAAATTACTTAAAAACGACAATTCATAACTCCTTTTAAGGAGATTCAATATAAGTTGTCACTTACACTTGTGTATACTATATTTTATGGTGACAGGATTATGGAGTGTCAGTGACTGTATTCATAAGAGCCAACAACTAAAAGTAAGCATGTTGCAATAGCACCAATAGCAATTATTCAATTTCATAATATGATATCCTTTTACAGCCTTTCCCAAATTTTAAAAAAGATTTGTATGTGTGTTAAAAGATCACATATCTGGGATATGCAACACTGAAATCTACATAAGCTTGGTAAGAGAATAATATGTAGTGCAATAGTTCAAAAGTATCAGAAAAATGAATTTGGGTTGTAAATAGCAAGTTATAAATAATTGTATCAAATAATCACAGTAATATAGTTAAATAATCATATCTCACTTGGTATATCTGCTGCAACCAACCCCTTTTAGACTGCTACTTGACCTCCTTGTAACCTGCTCGCATCAATTTGCAGACGTAACCGCTGCTAACTCAATTTCATAATTTGGTGGCAAACTCAATCTTGTAGTTATTTCAAACCAGCTTGTCCCTCCTCAAAGCTTCAGATTTGCACAGATCCTCCTGCACGTAACAGATTTGCGTAACACACTCCTCCCCATTAAACCAAACCGATTATTGGTTAACCCTACCATATAGAGGCCTATCTTCTTCTTTTTCTAGAGCTTGTAAACATAACTCGCAATATATAAAACAATAGTAACAAAAATAAGTAATTTTAAATGTTGCATCTAAATATTAGAAAATTACCTCAAGTCGAGCTTCTAAAGAGAATGATCGACAATTTTGAAGTGAATGGCGCTCCTAGTTATTGAGTGAACTCAGAAAACATTCTTATGTATTTCAAAGACGGATTCACGGGAGTTAGGGCTCGAGCGTACTGGATATTGCTAGCGGAATTAGGGGACGAACGAAATTTCATTGGAGTTTTCATTTTGGGATTTTAATTAGGTTTAAAATAATCATGGGGAAGATTGGTAGTTTATTTCTATCTTACTTTATGCGGAAGAGAAGTTAAAAGGAAGAAAGGAAGGCAGCTAGGTAACCGCGTAATCAAAAGAATTTGAAAATGAAGCGGCTTAATTTAAACAACGTTTAAGTCTCCAATTCTTATTTAAGTAAATGCTTTTGTCAGCATCTATAAGGAAAACGTTGTCCATTACTGGCGTAAGAACCACATTTTGTTGTAGTGTTCGGCACTATCCAGTAAGGGTAGGCTGGTCTTGTCATGTTGAGGTCAAAAAGGATTTTGATCTCTCAGTACATTTATCTATAGGTGTACTGTACGGAAGGTAGTCCCTTACCTTGCCGTACCTTGCAGTTATTGGAATCCATTCTCTAGTAAGCGCCTTCGGTTTTCGATTATATACCTCTTAATGTTGTGATGTACAGGCATCATAGCTACTTGATTGTTGATTACTTTAAACTCTAAACATTATTATAATATCACTAGGTTTATAATAAAAATGGTTTTGGTTATCGTAAGATAAAACCCTCCATGTTTATATGTGACATGGTCTTAATATTACTCTTCTTTTTGAAAAAGTTTTTCAAGAATAAGAAATCTATATGTTTTGGATCGAGTTTACTCATGTTGGTTTACCTGACTGATCTGGGTGTTACTTTCTTATAATGCTCGAGCCAACCTGAGTATATTTTCTAGATTTAGCTAGATGCTTTGGAGCTTTATGAGACTAGCTGGATGCCTCCAAGACATATTCACGTACTATTTTTTTACTTTTGCTATATTCTAGCATTTATATTTATCAGCATTTGTTAAGATAGGTTGTTATAACTGTCTAGGCTGATGATAGGTTAGTACTTTGGATGTGTCATGTATATATATATATATATATATATATATATATATATATATATAACAAGCTTTTCTTTTATAAAGATCATGTGTATATTATAAATTTCTCTTCATGAATGTGAGATTCTGTTTTGTCTATTCTTTCTTTGACTCCAAATGACCTATCTTTCGGATACTTAAATGATTGGCACACGAATCCGAGGATGTATTAAGTGTAGTCTTTTGGTGTAAGAAAGGCAGATCATTACAAAAACCATGCTTTTAAACCCATCAACTATTTTCCACTTAACTATATTTAATATATAATTACTTATTGTTACCATTTATAAAATGAATTGAATTGATTTGGAAACTAGTTTGAAATTGGTAAATTATAATAGACTTTCTTTTATAAATTGCTTGTATTTAAACCATATATATGTTAGGTACAAGAATATATACAACTTCAAAAATCTTTGGATCAAAGCATCATCAAATTTTGGAGAATCAAATCTCAGAAAATTAGAAAACGATGCAATAGGAAACCATAGAAATAGAACAAGCAAAACACGGGCTCAAGTAAGACGATGGGAAGGAGGAAATAACACCTAGAACTCATGTTCCAAGTGTTGACCAGTCGACGGACATAGAAAACGACCCGGATTTTTCTGTCGTCTAATTTTAAATATTTAAATGGTTTAAATATTTGATTTGGAGTTTTAATTGAGTTAATAAGTGTTTAAAACTGGGATTTCAAGCGATTTCGTAAATTTCTGAAATCGTCGATTTAATCGACACGTTAAAATAGCGATCCGAGGCACAGTCTCGGATTTCTATGAAACCAGTTCCATTGGATCCGTAATAGTGTATTATATTTGATTCCAAATTTCGTAGTGTTTGGAGTTATCGTTTGATCGTACGGGATACAATCGCATTGAAATTAATAACGAAATTTAATATAATAATTGGGTCCAAAAAGTTATCTTCTCCATACGATCGAACTAGGACTCGAAACCTTTTCCATTGCGTTCAGAATAGGGGTATAACATTATGAACGCCTAGCGGCATGCCTCAATTGGAGGTTGAGATTTCACGGTATGTGATTCGAGATATTTAAAAAATAAAGAAATAAATAAATATAAATGGTTAGATCAAAGGAACAGTTGAGCCGCCCTTCAACACGTCTCGTTCCCGTATAAAACATGCGACATCCTCCTTTTCCCTTAATCAGTTCAAACTTTTTCAAATAAAAATCAAGCCATCGAAATCAAATTCATTCCAGAGAAAAAAAGAAAATCAAAATCAATTCAAAATTTAATCGTGAGCCGCCTTCTTTTTTTCAAATTCGCGATGCTTTCTTTCATCCATAGCGAAATTGTAACGACCCTGAATTTTTGACATTTGAAATGTGAATATTTAATTGAGTTTAAATATTCGAATGATAATTTAATTTGAAATTCAAATATCAGAATGAATTTGGTAATTAAAATTTTGAATTTAATTATGGCAATTGGGTAAAAATGTTGAATCTCAATTTTTAAGCCGATTAAAAATATTTTCAAGGCTTAGAAAATTCATATTGATAATTCTGAAGATAATAAAAGCTTCAGAATTGAATTTGAAACTGTTTTGTTCAGTTTTGAAATTTTATCGTTTAATCGATATTTGAAAATAGCATTCTGGGGCACAGTCTCGGAATTCGACGAAACAAGTTCCATTGGATCCGTAGTATTGTTTTATTATCAGATTTTAAATTTTGTAATTTTCAGAGCTATTGTGTGATCGTACGAGATAAAAACGTCTGGACAATAATTAATCGATTTAATTTAAATATAAAGTTATGCACTCAAATCACCAGCCACCCTAGTCTCTGATTTGCGTCGACCTACTCTCTGCTTCACGTTCTCTTGTCTCCTTCGTACCCTTCCTTTTCTTTTCCCCGCTTCATCTTTTAACTGGTACAAGTGAGAGCAGATGATTTTTAAAATCAAACGAGAAAAGAAAAAAATAAAAATGGCCGCTCCTCTATTCACGTTCAAATCTGCTTCTCTCAAACTCATTTCAAATCTTTTCGTTTACAGTACATTCAAACAAAAATGGCCGAAGCCCCTCTCTCATTCAAATGAAAAAGAAAATGGTGAAACGGGCTCGAGTGACGCTCGCATTAGAAGGCCGCGACCTCGATGAGGGGTTTTGAGGCGATCGCGAGTTTGAGGCGATGGCGGCGGCTCCTCTGTGGGTCGCGACTGGGGTTCGCGGCTATGTGGCGGAGCAGGCGCGCGTGGTTTGCAGGCGCGTGGGGAGGACTCGACGAGACGATTTGGAGTTGAGGCAGTGGGTCGCGAGCGATTTCGTGATGAGATGGGGTTTGTCGAAGTCGAGGAGGGGTTTCACGACTGGGGGGCGACACGGCAGAAGGCAGAGAGGCGATGGTGGCGTGCGATTGGCAGGTCGAGGTGGATTCGAGACGGGATTCTCGCTTCGGGATTGCGGCCAGAGTCGAGTTTGATTTCAATCGCGAAGTTCACCGCGATTACGGAGGTATACAATTTTATTTTATATATGTATATAAACAGAAGAATTGTATATTTCACTAAATGTAAAACTGCTGTTGTTTGAAAAGAAACAGTAAAGTATATTCACAAGTATTTTGGGAAAATAATTAGTTTAGATATTTAAAATAATGAATTTATATTGAGATAATTGAATTATTCAATTATTTTTTTTGCTGAAGATTTGTTCAGAAAAGGAAAAATTTAGTTTTGAAATTTATTAAAAAAGGGATTTGTTTAGAAATTAAAAAGTATTGGTAAAACTATCAATTAATTTAACTATTAAAATGAAATCACTGATGAATCAAAATTATCAAATGAAAATTTATTATTCGATCTGTTTGAATATTAATAAATTGTATAATTGCTTATACAAGGTCAAAACTGTGAAATCAAGTTGGAAATGGAAAATGGATTGCAAATAAAAGCTAAGGTGAGATCTTCTCACTCAAATGAAAAGTGGAATTTTCAGTTGTTGATTGTTTGCTGTTTAGATTGTGATATTAGATATAGTAGGATATATCTATATATAGCAATATATATATATATATATATATTGGCATATGTATATATTGCAGTTGTGATTTCCCGCACTATATGGCGGATGAGACCCTATTGCGTCGTTAGTAAGCGGATGATATTTTATAAACCCCATATACCGCGATACTCCACCTCGAAGTGGAATTGGTATTGTGCTAACATCTGTGGATGTAGGGAAACAGGTTGGAGGGATCCAATAGGATTCCTCAAAACATTTGAATTGATTTCATATGTTGTGTGATTGATTATTTATAATCTGTAGATGATTATATTTGTGATTGAATTTGTTGAAGGCTATAATTTAGCCGAATGTATTTTTGGTATCGTTGGATACCAGAAATAAATGAAATTGGATTTCTGAAATTAAAATTGAATTTTAGATGGCTTGGAAAAATAAAAGAATTTATTTAAAAGAAGATAAATTTGTTTGAAATCAAATTGATAATTGATTGGGTATTTGAAATAAATCCTTGAGAAATCGACTTATTTGATGTTGAATGAAAATTGATTTTTTGTGTTAAGAATAAATTTGGAAATCGATTTGTGAAAAAAAAGGATTTTGTATTTGGAATTAAAAGTTAGAATCAATTTGAAATGTGATTCGGTGTTGGAAGTAAATTCAGAAATCAATTTGGAATTTGATTTGGGATTTGAAATAAATAGAGAAATCAATTTTTAAAGTTGATTTGGTGTTGAAAGTGAATATTTGAGAAATCGATTTGAAAATCGTATAGAAAGTGAATTTTTGGGAATGTAAATTCCGAATAGAATTGGTAAAGGAAAGGGAAATTTGTTTTAAAAATAAATATTGATTTATTTTTAAAGTGTGAGAAATATGATTTGAAATCGGATTTTCAAAGTGATGAAGTGTGGAAATAAATTTACAAATTTGGAATGTAAATTTGAAATAAATCGATAAGGATTTATCTAATTGGTTTAAACGGACCATTTTATGATTTGAAATTGGTTTTCAAATGTGAAGTGTGAAATATGATTTGAAATTGACTTTCAAATGTGAAGTGTGGAAAATATATATCTTTTGAAGATATTTTGAAATTTAATAATTTGGGAAAAAATTATTTAAATTTGTTGATTGTTGTGAATGTTGTTGATAGTTAAATAACCGACTATCAATACTTGCCTTTGAAATGGCACTTGATTTGTTTTTTTTAAAACAAATGCTCATTATTCGGTTAAGCCGGGAGAGGACCTTTGTGTCATATAACCCATTCCGAATAGTGATACGTCGTGAATGGATTGCATTTGAAGACCGGTGTGAAGACCGGATATTTGTGAAAATGAAAGGACAACCTGTCGAATGTCTCTGCACCGAGTTGCTCCGGTATAGAGATTTATATCACTCTCTTTGTGATGGGAAGTCCGGACGTGATTAGTGAATATCCGGATTGCAAGGGCTACTTTGGAAGTGCCTTCGGTTCCGTTCGATCCCGGAACGGACTTGCATGGATGTGTGTCTGACGTTACACTTTGAGATGTAAAGCTGGTTTCTATCAAATACATTTCTGTTGGTGGCGGATAATTTATTCTCTTAGCTTAACACCCTTCTCTGAGACGTACGAGCTCAGAGGTTATGTAGTTGATGGTTACTAGTGATAAATTCCCAATTTGGTAATGTGGCATACGAAGTGCTGTTGATCATTTGTGGATCAAAGCGTTGCTTTGTGAAAAAGCGTGGCTTTGTGAAAAAGCGTAGTGTATGTGGACGAGACTTCGTCGAGCCTCACAACCCGGTAATGGTCGAAACAGGAATGTTGTGGCAAAGGTTTGTAGGGGTAGCGCCCCTAGGGTATGTCATTTCCTTCTGGATAAAAGGTGATATCATGGTATGGAGCCCAGATATCTTACCTATGTTGATTATACTTTGTGGCTGTTGCTTTATGATTGAGGATCCTCGGATAAAGGTCGGTGACGACCGAGGGATGACATGACTTGTGTGTTAGTTACCTAGTTACAGCTGTACAGCGTGAGGTAGAGTCAGTGTGTTAGTTACCTAGTTACAGCTGTACAGCGTGAGGTAGCGTCGGCCTTTTGTTTGCAGATATCTGGTTAGGATCCGGGCGTCTTTCCAGGGGCATTTCTATTTCGGTATAAGGAAGTTCCTTTGCCTGACCATTTGTTGGAAATCCAAAGAAACAATATGTGACGACCCAGAATTTTTGAGCATTTGAAATCGGAATATCTAATTGATTTTAGATATTTTGAAAGATTTATTTTAACTTGAATTCCAAACATCTCTATTTATTTGATAATTAAATTATTGAATTTAATTATTGAAACTTGGGTGAAATATTGAATCTTCAGTTTTAAGCTTGTAAAAAAATAATTTGAAGTCTTGAGGAACATATGTTGATAATACTGAAGATAGTAAAATCGTTAAACTTGAATTTGGAAGCGTTTTGTTCAGTTTTGAAATTTATCGTTTAAATCGATATTTAAAAATAGCCTTCCGGGGCACAGTCTCGGAATTTGACAAAACTAGTCCCATCGGATCCGTAATATTGTATTATTATCGGATTTCAATTTTCATAGTGATCGGAGTAATTGTGTGAGCATACGGTATATAAACGTCTTGAAATAACTATTCGTGACGATTTGAAAATAGTGTATAATATATTCATTGTCCAGTCAAAGCTATATTAACATCAGATCTTTTAATTTCTTTTCTACCACTGAAGCCTTTCTTTGTACGCAACATTTCATCCCTGTCTCCTTTGTCCTTGTTTTATAAACTCACGCAACCGATTAAAATAAAGAAATGGATGAAGCCAAGTCCTCCTTCCCTTCTTCATATTTCAGTTTTGAAAATTTAACCAAGGTCGCGAATTTCATTTCGCCCTCCACTTCTTTATTCCAATCAGTCGAAGTTCTTGAATGATGGGTTCGCACGAGATCAAATCGCGAGTGGCGACGTTCGTTTGGTGGATCGCGATTCGAGGAGGCACGAAATCGAGTTCGACTCGAGTACGGTTGGGTTTAGGGCTCGCGATTCTGGAAGTTTCAACTTCGATCTGGGGTTCGTGCGTAAGAGGGTCGGCGATTTGGGAAGCTCGAGCTCATCGTGGGTTGCAGTAGAGGGCAGTTGGTGGTACGGTGGCTTTCATCATTTGTCGAGAGGGTTGTGGTGCCGCGACCGCGATAGGGGCAGGCGAGCTGCAGCATGGTGGTTGAAGGCGAAGTCGTTAGGGTTTGGTAATGGGCAAGCCGCGATTTGGATCGCGCATTCGTGGGTGCTCATCATAATTGAATGAGGACTTGAGCGAGGCAGTGAAGGTATATGTTGTTTTTGTTTAAATTCTATATATGTAGGCTAGAAAATAAGCAAAAACAGAAAGGGGTATTTGTCAGTAAAACAATTCTGTTTATATTTATATATATGTATATACTTCCATACAAATAAATTAGGTAATTACTAAGTTTAATGGATTGGCTAACAACATAGGACTTTTAAATTTGGATTTTGAAAAAGTCTTGATTTAGGAAAAAATTATATATATATATATATATTTAGAGTTTGATTCTGGAAACTTATATAAATGATTCATGTAAAGGGATGAGTTTTCAAAAGAGAAATTTAATTGGTCAAAAACACTTTAAAATTTTTTAAGTTAATGTTTACTCGAACAAAATAGTTAAATTTAAATTAATAAGTGATAATGTACTGTTCGAGTACTTCAAATATTAATAACATGTAAAATGTTTTACAAGGTCAATAATCAAGGAATCAAGCAGTTGGATCAGATTGCAAAATTTAAGGGGGGCAAAGGTGAGTAATCTCACGCTTCTGGATTTTTACTTAAATTTAAGTGGTTAAATTTAAGTGATTGGTTGAATGGTTGACTTGAAGTGATGTGCTATATTATATAGTGGTATATAGTATATACTGGAATGATTGATATTCTGTGATGAATATTTTTAGTAATTGGAAGATTAAATGCTGTGGGTTGCTTGGATATTTCGGTACCCTGAGTTATCGAAGTATATAAAATTGGATATTGAAAGCAATATAAGGGTGGAAATTTTGAAAGTGAAATAAATATAGGAAAAAAAACTGGAGTTAAATTGTAAGTAGAGATTTAAACAAGTTCTAAATCAAAGTTAATCTAATAAATAAAGTTTATAAATATTAAGTGTTTAACAACCTAAATGTTAAAGAGTAATTGTAAATTGACTTGAATTTAAAAAAAAATTGGTTTCTAAATTCCTTTAAGCTTCTATTATAAAAAGAGTAATGAAATCAGATTACCATAAGTTGAAACATAAACGAGAAATCATTAATTTATTTATTTAATGATGTAGATAGAGATGGATTAGTTAAGAAAATAAATCAATGTAAGTGACTTATGAGAAGTTATTTAATATAAGTATTGAAGGATTAATGTAATTAATATTGTTAATTAATTTATGAAGCAATTAAGATTATGTATTGATTGGGAATTAAGGATAATTAATAACGTGAAATTAATTAAAGATAATTACTTGAATTTAATTGAAAAAAATAATTAATCCAGGGTGATAAATTAAGATGAATAATGATGGTTGACCAATTAATTGATTTGGAATTAATTAACGATGAATGAAGGAATCTAGGTGATTGAGGTTTGAAATTCAATTTGAATCAATTGAATTGATTTGTATGTGATAAGGCTTTGCTTATGGATGATCGAATGGTATTGGATGTTTTGAATGAGTTGATATCTCTGATATGAAATGTTGTATATTTAATTTGAATAACTTGGGTTAGGATGACATAAATTTTGAAGAGACCGGGGTCGGGTATTGGGATATACCCGAAACCACTTCGAATTTTTATAAATTGATTTGCGAAATCAATAGGCGGGAATGAAATGGGTTGAGTGAATTGGATTATTTTATCTAAGTTTGGTACTTAGAAATTTATATGTGAAATAAGCATTGTCTATAGCAAATTGTGAATTGGTTAAATTGATATAAGTTACCCCGGGTTTATATAAGTTGTGTGTTTGGTATTCCATGTTAGTTGGGTTTACTCACGCTGGTTTCCAGCCTGACCCGGGTGTTACTTTGGTGTAATGCTCGAGTCAGACCGAGTGTTACAGATTTTTAGGTAGATACGTTCTGGAGCTCAGGAGGAGAGCTGGATGGCAAGAGCGTATAGAATATTCCGCTGTATTTATATTATTGTTAATCTGAGACATGATAATTGTATATATTCAATGACTGTATAAATGTGAAACTCTGATGTATATTAAATGTAATCGACAGATATAGTATTCTTTTATAAACTGTTATTATTTATTATTATATTTTATCCGCTGCGTATGTGAGATGTTTGGTGTTCTTTTCTTCTTCTTCTTCTTCTATCTCTTTCTTCTTTTCATAACTACCTGGAATTTTTGGGATCGAAAATTCCGGGCCGTTACACAATACGAACCCTGTACGGTTTTTAGTTGTATTACCTGCTATGGAATGTGGCGGTAACCTGCTATTGAACGTAGTAGCTATAGTAGGCATACAACAATGGTTGTATGTTGGCTAAGATTTATATTATACCTTCGAAATGTTTTCCACACTAGACATTAATAATAATATCAACTGATTTTGCGTAGTAAGCATTTTTGACTATCATAAGGAGAAATCTCCTCCAATTCTGCATTTGCATTGTGTGTGTGGCGGGAGGCCTTATGGTAGTTTCATTTTCCAAAAGCATTGCGAATTGTTTTATTTTCTTTTGTGAAAATAACTGTTTTACGATCTCACACCAGTCACCATGACTGACTCGAAGTTTATTGTTCCCTTTCTAAACTCTGGGTGCCCATAATTTTCCACACGGGCAGCCTAGAGTTATGTTATCAGGATATTCTAGATTTTCTGAAGCTTTGGAGATGAGCTGGATGGCGAAGCGTACTATCGTACTTGTTTATTATTTCCGCTGTGTATTCTGTATGTGGACAAGTTTATATAACTGTCCAATGATGTGTATTGTTGTAAACTCTGATGATTGATGTATGTATAAACTGATATAGTCTTTTGTTTTAAAGATTATTGATTCATCTATTGTATATTATTCCGCTGCGAATGTGAGATTTTGTTGTTTCTGTTTCTGTTTTCTATTCTTTCTTCTCTTCTGTCTTCTTCTACCTCTTCTTTTTAACCCTAATGGTTCGGTTTTCCGGTATTCGATTGCGCGACATTTGATACAGTGGACGTATTGATGTCGACTTTCGAGCGTCGAAAAGTCGAGTCGTTACTAGTGGTATCAGAGCATCCGGTTAAGCGACAACCCTGCTCTGTTGGGTATTACTCATTAGAGATAGAGTCAGTAGTACTCTAGAATGAGTGTGAGTGTAATAATAGATATGAGAGCGTATTTGTTAGTGAATATAAAAAAAAATTGTTTTGTATTGTGTTGACTTATCGGTTGATTGTTTATAGATTCTGGTCGGTGCAGTCTGGCCAACTGTAATCGATAGGGGTTTCTAAACTCTTAAACAAGATAAACTGACACAGTATTGTTTTAAAATAGGGTAAATGAAATAATTCTACCCAAAACTATTTTTGTATAGAAAAGGAATGATTTTCTATGAATTATTATAGTATATGGTTGCTTGGTTGTTAGGAAAAGATAACATTGAACTATTATCACTGTTATATGGAATTGAATAAGAAATTAAAATAATAACCAAAGATTTGGAGATAAATTCATTTAACGAATGAAATTTATAAATATGAATTGAAAGTAAGGAAATAAATTCATATACGAATGAAATTTTTAAGTGTAAATTGTAAATGTGATTTATAATTTGGAATAGAATTCCAGGAAATTATTTGAAATAAAATTCATCAATGGAATGTAAATAATTTGATAACTTATAAAATATTTGAAATTTGATTGGAATGAGATTCAAATTGAAAATGAATGAATTTATGAATGAACAAATGAAGCTACATTTGTAAATAAATGAATTGGAATTGAAAAATGAAGTGAGATTGATTTGAATCAAGTTGAATAAAAATCCAAACTTGGAGGAATAAAATAAAATGGATTGAATTCAAGTAAAATAACTTGATAAATTATTAATTCATGAAATAGTGAATTTGGAAGTTGAGTTAGTAAATCAAAATTGAATTGTGAGTTGAATGAAATGGCTTGAATTTGTATATAAATTCAAGTAAGTAAGAAAGAAAAATAAACTGAAATTTCCTTGTTATTGATAAAATAAATTCGAGACGAATTGAATATGGAAATTTGAAATTTAAAATGGATGAGTGAATATACTAATTAAATTAGTAGATGGAATAGATTTGAATGGTTTTCAATGAGATTTGATTTATGGAATGCCAATTAAAATTGAATGGAATTAATTGAAAATGCAGTACTATACATATATGACATATTATGTTTTCCAAACTAAGGATATGAAAAAGTACCTTCCATTGAAAAAATTGTGAAGGTGTTGGAACTCAGTATGAGTATCCATTTGATCGGGATGGGATCATATTGATTGATCACGATGTATGCTAGCGTAATTCGAGCGGTGTGATACCCACAGTTACAAGCGATTCCACTGGGATAGTGGCGCAACCGCCGTGTAAACTGCAATCTAGATGCCATAGCAAAATTTGAGGGGCGAGATGCCTACGATTACAAGCGATTCCACTGGGATAGTGGAGTAACCGCCGTGTGAACTATGATCTATGGCAACAACCATGGCGAAATTCAAGAGATGTGAAATCTATAGTTACAAGTGATTCTACTGGGATAGTAGCGAAACCGCCGAGTAACTGTGATCCATGGGGGAACGTGCTTTCCATATCCATTTTAAAAATGATTTTTAAGTGTTTTCACTGGGAGTTAGAAAAATTTGGAATTTTTTGAAAATTTCCATTTAGCGACAAGTGATTTCAAATTGAATTTGAGATAAATGTAAATGAAACTAAATATTTAGAAATAGAAGATGAATCGAATTCAAGTTAAAATTAGAAATGAAAATCTGAATGAAAATTTGAAGATAAAATGAATTCAAATTGAATTCAAATGAAATTGAAATGCAAAGTTGAATGGAAATGAATATATAACTTTGTTAATGAAGTAAAAACAAATATAAGAAGTATGTAATACTTAGATTGCACTTAAGAAATGAATGAATGAAAGGTGAGATTCTTAAGTAAATTGGTATTTGAAATCCAATAAGTGAATTTGGACATTATTGTTCCGTAAAATATACAGGGATTGTAAAGGCGATAGGAAAATGGAACTGGATTTTCGATTTTGAAGATAATTTAAATTGCTCGACCAAAAGGTATGTATTTAAATTTCAGTATGAAATTTGACTGAGTTTCTGATTTTGCCACTTGGCATTTTGTTTTCTTTTGAGATCTGAGAGTCCGTAGGGACGTTTTGTAGTCGTACCGTGTTAGCCGCGCAAAGGAGACGCTGGCGAAATTTTTTGAAAATTTCGAGTGTTAGAAAATTTTTGAGAAAATTTTGAAAGTTTAAAAATTTGAATTTAAATCTAAATTTGAATAGAGAAGTAAACAATGTTGTTTGGAACTTATAATTGAAGTTGGAAATTTAGTTGAATTAATAACGAATCTTTAGTAGAAAGATTTGTTTTGAAAATTTGATAAAACTATTGGATTGTGACAAATAGTAGACGAATTAAGGACCATTTTTCCTAACTTGTAATTTCGGGACGAAATTCTTTTAAGGGGGGAAGATTGTAACGATCCTTAATTTTTGACATTTGAAATGTGAATATTTAATTGAGTTTAAATATTCGAATGATAATTTAATTTGAAATTCAAATATCAGAATGAATTTGGTAATTAAATTTTTGAATTTAATTATGGCAATTGGGTAAAAATGTTGAATCTCAATTTTTAAGCCGATTAAAAATATTTTCAAGGCTTAGAAAATTCATATTGATAATTCTGAAGATAATAAAAACTTCAGAATTGAATTTGAAACTGTTTTGTTCAGTTTTGAAATTTTATCGTTTAATCGATATTTGAAAATAGCGTTCCGGGGCACAGTCTCGGAATTCGACGAAACAAGTTCCATTGGATCCATAGTATTGTTTTATTATCGGATTTTAAATTTTGTAATTTTCAGAGCTATTGTGTGATCGTACGAGATAAAAACGTCTGGACAATAATTAATCGATTTAATTTAAATATAAATTTATGCACTCAAATCACCAGCCACCCTAGTCTCTGATTTGCGTCGACCTACTCTCTGCTTCACGTTCTCTTGTCTCCTTCGTACCCTTCCTTTTCTTTTCCCCGCTTCATCTTTTAACTGGTACAAGTGAGAGCAGATGATTTTTAAAATCAAACGAGAAATGAAGAAAAAAAATGGCCGCTCCTCTATTCACGTTCAAATCTGCTTCTCTCAAACTCATTTCAAATCTTTTCATTCACAGTACATTCAAACAAAAATGGTCGAAGCCCCTCTCTCATTCAAATGAAAAAGAAAATGGTGAAACGGGCTCGAGTGACGCTCGCATTAGAAGGCCGCGACCTCGATGAGGGGTTTCGAGGCGATCGCGAGTTTGAGGCGATGGCGGCGGCTCCTCTGTGGGTCGCGACTGGGGTTCGCGGCTATGTGGCGGAGCAGGCGCGCGTGGTTTGCAGGCGCGTGGGGAGGACTCGACGAGACGATTTGGAGTTGGGGCAGTGGGTCGCGAGCGATTTCGTGATGAGATGGGGTTTGTCGAAGTCGAGGAGGGGTTTCGCAACTGGGGGGCGACACGGCAGAAGGCAGAGGGGCGATGGTGGCGTGCGATTGGCTGGTCGAGGTGGATTCAAGACGGGATTCTCGCTTCGGGATTGCGGCCAGAGTCGAGTTTGATTTCGATCGTGAAGTTCACCGCGATTACAGAGGTATACAATTTTATTTTATATATGTATATAAACAAAAGAATTGTATATTTCAATAAAAGTAAAACTGCTATTGTTTGAAAAGAAACAGTAAAGTATATTCACAGATATATTTTGGGAAAATAATTAGTTTAGATATTTAAAATAATGAATTTATATTGATATAATTGAATTATTCAATTATTTTTGTTGCTGAAGATTTGTTCAGAAAAGGAAAATTTTAGTTTTGAAATTTATTACAAAAGGGATTTGTTTAGAAATTAAAAAGTATTGGTTTAAATAAAACTATCAATTAATTTAACTATTAAAATGAAATCACTGATGAATCAAAATTATCAAATGAAAATTTATTATTCGATCTGTTCGAATATTAATAAATTGTATAATTGCTTATACAAGGTCAAAACTGTGAAATCAAGTCGGAAATGGAAAATGGATTGCAAATAAAAGCTAAGGTAAGATCTTCTCACTCAAATGAAAAGTGGAATTTTCAGTTGTTGATTGTTTGCTGTTTGGATTGTGATATTAGATATAGTAGGATATATCTATATATAGCAATATATATATATATATATATATTGACATATGTATATATTGTAGTTGTGATTTCCCGCACTATATGGCGGATGAGACCCTATTGCGCCGTTAGTAAGAGGATGATATTTTATAAACCCCATATACCGCGATATTCCACCTCGAAGTAGAATTGGTATTGTGCTAACATCTATGGATGCAGGAAAACAGGTTGGAGGGATCCAATAGGATTCCTCAAAACATTTGAATTGATTTCATATGTTGTGTGATTGATTATTTATAATCTATAGATGATTATATCTGTGATTGAATTTGTTGAAGGCTATAATTTAGCCGAATGTATTTTTGGTATCGTTGGATACCAGAAATAAATGAAATTTGATTTCTGAAATTAAAATTGAATTTTAGATGGTTTGGAAAAATAAAAGAATTTATTTAAAAGGAGATAAATTTGTTTGAAATCAAATTGATAATTGATTGGGTATTTGAAATAAATCCTTGAGAAATCGACTTATTTGATGTTGAACAAAAATTGATTTTTTGTGTTAAGAATAAATTTGGAAATCGATTTGTGAAAAAAAAAGGATTTGGTATTTGGAATTAAAAGTTAGAATCAATTTGAAATGTGATTCGGTGTTGGAAGTAAATTCAAAAATCAATTTGGAATTTGATTTGGGATTTGAAATAAATTGAGAAATCAATTTTTAAAGTTGATTTGGTGTGGAAAGTGAATATTTGAGAAATCGATTTGAAAATCGTATAGAAAGTGAATTTTTGGGAATGTAAATTCCGAATAGAATTGGTAAAGGAAAGGGAAATTTGTTTTAAAAATAAATATTGATTTATTTTTAAAGTGTGAGAAATATGATTTGAAATCGGATTTTCAAAGTGATGAAGTGTGGAAATAAATTTACAAATTTGGAATGTAAATTTGAAATAAATCGATAAGGATTTATCTAATTGGTTTAAACGGACCATTTTATGATTTGAAATTGGTTTTCAAATGTGAAGTGTGAAATATGATTTGAAATTGACTTTCAAATGTGAAGTGTGGAAAATATATATCTTTTGAAGATATTTTGAAATTTAATAATTTGGGAAAAAATTATTTAAATTTGTTGATTGTTGTGAATGTTGTTGATAGTTAAATAACCGACTATCAATACTTGCCTTTGAAATGACACTTGATTTGTTTTTTCTAAAACAAACGCTCATTATTCGGTTAAGCCGGGAGAGGACCTTTGTGTCATATAACCCATTCCGAATAGTGATACGTCGTGAATGGATTGCATTTGAAGACCGGTGTGAAGACCGGATATTTGTGAAAATGAAAGGACAACCTGTCGAATGACTCTGCACCGAGTTGCTCCGGTATAGAGATTTATATCACTCTCTTTGTGATGGGAAGTCCGGACGTGATTAGTGAATATCCGGATTGCAAGGGCTTCTTTGGAAGTGCCTTCGGTTCCGTTCGATCCCGGAACGGACTTGTATGGATGTGTGTCTGACGTTACACTTTGAGATGTAAAGATGGTTTCTATCAAATACATTTCTGTTGGTGGCAGAGAATTTATTCTCTTAGCTTAACACCCTTCTCTGAGACGTACGAGCTCAGAGGTTATGTAGTTGATGGTTACTAGTGATACATTCCCAATTTGGTAATGTGGCATACGAAGTGCTGTTGATCATTTGTGGATCAAAGCGTTGCTTTGTGAAAAAGCGTGGCTTTGTGAAAAAGCGTAGTGTATGTGGACGAGACTTCGTCGAGCCTCACAACCCGGTAATGGTCGAAACAGGAATGTTGCGGCAAAGGTTTGTAGGGGTAGCGCCCCTAGGGTATGTCATTTCCTTCTGGATAAAAGGTGATATCATGGTATGGAGCCCAGATATTATACCTATGTTGATTATACTTTGTGGCTGTTGCTTTATGATTGAGGATCCTCGGATAAAGGTCGGTGACGACCGGGGGATGACATGACTTGTGTGTTAGTTACCTAGTTACAGCTGTACAGCGTGAGGTAGCGTCAGTGTGTTAGTTACCTAGTTACAGCTGTACAGCGTGAGGTAGCGTCGGCCTTTTGTTTGCAGAGATCTGGTTAGGATCCGGACGTCGTTCCAGGGGCGTTTCTATTTCGGTATAAGGAAGTTCCTTTGCCTGACCATTTGTTGGAAATCCAAAGAAACAATACGAACCCTGTACGGTTTTTAGTTGTATTACCTGCTATGGAATGTGGCGGTAACCTGCTATTGAACGTAGTAGCTATAGTAGGCATACAACAATGGTTGTTTGTTGGCTAAGATTGATATTATACTTTTGAAAAGTTTTCCACACTAGACATTAATAATAATATCAACTGATTTTGCGTAGTAAGCATTTTTGACTGTCATAAGGAGAAATCTCCTCCAATTTTGCGTTTGCATTGTGTGTGTGGCGGGAGGCCTTATGGTAGTTTCATTTTCCAAAAGCATTGCGAATTGTTTTATTTTCTTTTGTGAAAATAACTGATTTACAATCTCACACCAGTCACCATGATTGACTCGGAGTTTATTGTTCCCTTTCTAAACTCTGGGTGCCCATAATTTTCCACACGGGCAGCCTAGAGTTATGTTATCAGGATATTCTGGAGCTTTGGAGATGAGCTAGATGGTGAAGCGTACTATCGTACTTGTTTATTATTTCTGCTGTGTATTCTGTATGTGGACAAGTTTATATAACTGTCCAATGATGTGTATTGTTGTAAACTCTGATGATTGATGTATGTATAAACTGATATAGTCTTTTGTTTTAAAGATTATTGATTCATCTATTGTATATTATTCCACTGCGAATGTGAGATTTTGTTGTTGTTTCTGTTTTCTATTCTTTCTTCTCTTCTGTCTTCTTCTACCTCTTCTTTTTAACCCTAATGGTTCGGTTTTCCGGTATTCGATTGCGCGGCATTTGATACAGTGGATGTATTGATGTCGACTTTCGAGCGTCGAAAAGTTGAGTCATTACAGAAATCATTAGAGAGGGAAAAAAGAAAAAAATGGCAGAACAAAGGGGGAAAGGCTTGAGAGATTTGCGGCGACGTTGGGAGGGGTGGTTTCGCTCGAGTCGATTAGGATCGTAGGGCTCGTTGAGTGGAGATGAGTGCGAAGGCGAGAGGCGATAACAGTGGTGGCGGTCTCGAACCTGAGCGAATGCAGCGATGTGGAAGGATAGGACAAGAACGTGGTGGCCGCGACATAGTCGCTATCGAATGGCGGTCTTTAGGTGGGGTTTCGGTAGTCGAAGGTTGGTCGCGTAAGTTTCTCGGCGGTTGTCGATCGAAGTGGAAGCTAGGGCGAGCGGCAATTTTCTTGGGGAGTCTCAAGATTTGGTTTTGCACGTGGAGAGGATCGGTGGCCATGTGATGGCGATGGTCCGGTGATGCACGTGAGGCAAAAGAGATGGTGGATGTCGAAGCAGTAGTGGAGAGATGATTGCGTGCATGGACTGGAGGGTATGTCACGATCGTTGAGGGTGGTGATGAGGTCGTGAAGGTTAGGCGCTGTCGTTGAGGAGTCGATGAAGTTGGGTTCGAATGTGGCCGTGATGCCTGGAAGCTTTATCGCAGGGAAGATGGGTTTTTGTTAGTGCGGTAATATAAATTAATTATACGATTAGTTAATTATGTTATAAATTAAATAATCGACAACTTATATATTTGATAACATTTTTGTACGAGGTTTAAAATCGTGAAAACAAGTCGGGATTGAAATGGATTGCAAACAAAAATCAAGGTGAGAAAATTCTCACTCATTTGGATTGCCAAATTAATTTTAAATAGTTAAAATTGATTCTGGATATTTGGTTGAGTTGATTATCTATTGAATGATATTATTATATATATAGTAGATATATACTAGTATTTGGAGTGATATTCCCACACATTGTAGCGGATGAGACCCTATGCGCCCCGCATAATATCGGCCGACCCTATATACTGCGATATCCCCCTCGAAGTGGGATTGGTATTTTTTATGTTGTATTAACATCTGTGGATGCAGGAAAACAGGTTGGAGGGATCCAAATGGATTCCTCAAAATGTTGAATTTAATTTTATATATTGTGATATATGGATTGTGTAGAATATTATAGATTATTGTAGTGATTGTATTTTTAAAATACCATAAATATTATTTTTGAATTTGAAGGAATAAAGAGGGAATTATTGATATAAAATATTTATATTTGAATTGGGGTTATTTTAAAGAAAATGAGTTAGAAAAACATATTTAATTTTTGGTTATACTTAACTATTATGAATTATTAAATGGAGATTTTAAAATTTAATTATATAAGAGAATTTATAAATGATATTCTGGAAAAAAAAGAGTTGAAGTCGATATTAAAATAGATTGGAAGTTATAAATGGAATTATTAAAGTAATGGATTTATAAAATTGGAATTTTATAAACGAGATTAGTTTTATAAAAGTGAAACTCAAAGGAGTTATAAAATTTATAAACAACGTTTATAAATAAGGGAAAACAATATCAGATGATAGATTGGAAATATAAATTTACAGGGAGAATTTATATTAGAATATGGAAATAGGGTGAGAAAAATAGTGGATACTATTTTTGAAAGTGAAAATGGTTAAAGAGATCTTAATGGAAGTGATATGATGTGATTCTAGAGGAATTTATAAATTAATTTGGATATTGGGGTTTAAAAAAATATATTTTTAATTCTAATAAGTTAAGTTTGCTTTTAAAAGGGAAAATTTTATTTAAAAAAAACTATGGAATTTTAAACTAGTTAGGATTGAAATACTTCGGTAAGTAGATTTTCAAATATTAAGTTAGGGGTGGGCATTTAACCGACTTAACCGATTTAACCGACTTAACCGACATCAATCAAACCGATTTAACCGATACTTTCGATTAACCGACATCATTGGTTAACCGACCGACCATAACCGAACATTTTCGGTTCGGTTAACGGTTAACAAAATATGGTTGGTCGGTTAACCGTTAACCGACCAGAAAAATAATTCTCTTATCGTAGCCCAAAACCACTATTAGCCCAATTGCTCAATTGTAAATAACCCGAACCGATAACCAGTGTGCCCTAGTCTTCTTCTTTTTAGATTCAATTCATTTCCAGATCCAGATAAAATAAAAAAACAAGAAAAGTCGAAACCTAAGATCTACTCGGCGCTCATCTCGTCTGCTAATCGCCGGCGTTAATCGCACAGCTCCACGCTAATGGCGACCACCATCTAAGTTGTAGCTGAAATTAATAGCGTTAAGAAGGAAGAGAAAGCATTTAGGTATACTTTACTGTTTGGTTAATTTCTAAATTAGTGTAATTGCTACGTACTACGTTCGTTTTATCGATCTACTGTACATACTTGAATTAATTTCTACTGTTTTAGTCTGATTACTTGTCCAATTGAGTTGCATATATATGTAATTTATTTGTAAATTAGTGGCTTAACAGATGAACCTCTGATTTGCTAAATCTAGTTTGATATACAAATTTATGTTTTTGATTTATTCGGCAAAAAAACTATGTGTATTACTTTAAAGAGATTAAAGATACCTTGCCTTGATATTTTAATTAATAATTGATGCGGGTTTGAGTTTTCTATTAACAGATGCGGGTTGAAGTTTTCAGTTAAAGAGGTTAAAGATACTTTGCCTTTGATACTTTAAATAAATAATTGATCACTAATTGTTGAATTTATTTACTGTACGTAATTAAAGACAAGTGGTTCAAAAAAATTAGCAAGATGCTACATTATCCAAGTGTTTGAAGCCCTTTTTTTAGGGTATTAAGCATATGAAGTTTCTTGGCATTGTATATTCTGTCTTGTAGTACTTGGTGTAAAATTGATGTATTGGTATTATGAAAACATGGCTTACGGGTATTGTGAAACTATGATGTTTAATAAATGATGTTTTTAACTATTTATTTTATACACACATACATACATATATATGATTGATGTTTGAATTTGATTTGAAAATGATGTATGTACTGCTAATGTTAGGAACATGCTTGTGTGAAATTAGAATAGGATACAAAATCAGTAAAAGCAAAAGACTGCCTTTTCTAAGTGCTGTCATAACCCTAATATAAATCATTTTTGACAGCATAATATATTGTATCCTAAGTGATTGAATTTGCTCCTAAATGGTTATACAAATCTATATAGCGCTGTCTTTAAACATGTTTCTCTATTTCAGTATTTTGTGTTAATCCTACTGATTGGTAAGAAATTATGTAATGCTACTTGCATTTATTTCTGATAAGGAATTCTAACATCTTTTGGTAGTAGATGAATAAATTTTTTCAATTGTAAGGTCTGCAACTAAGTTATAGTGCCACTTGCACTATATTATATTTTACCAATGGCTGACATTTATTTTTATTGTAAATATGTTTTTGGTTTCATCACTGGTTATGCCATGTTGTGAATCCATGTTTTCTACCTAGTAGGAGGCAATTTATTTGATATAAACCTACTAACTTTGCAAGACGATGGCGTTTTTGGTCTAATGAAAATATTAATCCTGCTGATTGGTAAGAAATTATGTAATGCTGCTTACATTTATTATTAATAAGAAATTCTTACATCTTACATTAATAGATGAATAATTTTTTCAATTGTAAGGTTTGCAACTCAGTTATAGTGCCACTTGCATTGTATTATATTTTACCATTGGCTCACATTTATTTTCATTCTAAACATATATGTATCGGTGTCCAGACTCCATATATATGTGTACATGCAACTAATAATTACTATCCAAACAATTACTATAATATATACAATATTGTATCAATTTTCAGTTCATGGAATGCAACTTGCTGGTCTTCGTCATGGGGTCTTGCTTTCAGCTGATGCAGTGATGCTATGCTGTGAACTATCTGACGAATGGAGTATTTTAGGCTGTGATAGTATATGTATCTATTAATTTTCATTCCCTTGCAGATATTTTAGTCTATGAATTTTGTATTGCTTCTTTGTAGTCTATTTCACTATGTACTACTGCTAAACATTTGTATTCATGTATTATGTTAGTTGACTGTCTTGCGCTGATGCTATTTGCTGAACTGACTTGAATTGGTTTGAGCTAAGGCAATTTTGTATTATTCAATATAGTGTAACGACCCGGATTTTTCGAACCCGAAAATTCCAGATAGTTAGAAGAAAAAGAAAGAGATAGAAGAAAGAAACAGAAAGAAGAAAGAAGAATAGAGAACACAACATCTCACATTCGCAGCGAATTAAATATAATAACAAATAATAGCATTTTATAAAAGAAAGATGTAATGGTTACTTTACATACAATTCATCAGAGTTACAATCATTACAATAGACTGGACAGTTATAATAACTCGTCCCAATAAATAACCATATATCACACTCCATACGTTCCTGCCATCCAGCTTGCCTCCTGAGCTCCAGAACGTCCTTACCTGGAAATCTGTAATACTCGGTCTGACCCGAGCATTACATCAAAGTAACACCCGGGTCAAGCTGGAAACCAGCGTGAGTAAACTCATCTAACATGAAATTTCAATCCATAAAACTTATTTAAAACCCGGGGTAACTCGTACTTACTATATATAAACATCTTATATAATCACCACTTATTTTCATAAAACATTATCTAAGTATCCAACTTAGTTTAAATGGTCCATATTATCCCAAACCGGCCTATTTGATTTCACATATCAATCTATAAAGAATTATAGAAGATTTCAAATCGAAGTGGTTTCGGGTATTTACGGCTACCCGACCCCGGTCTCTTCGAATTCAATGTCATCTTAATCCCAGTTGTTTAAGTGGATACAAATCAGCTTTAAACATAGGTTCTCATATTCTCACAGCAAATCAATTATCGATAGATAACTCATAATATCACAGTTTAACTCATCATATCATATCACAATACATCACAACTCAACATCAGAGATATTCATACAAACCAAGGTATTCGATTCAAGTTATCATCTATAGGCAAGATTAATACTTAAACAATTTATTTAATTTAATCACCTAATATAGATTAAATTAAATACCTTTAATCATGCTTAATTAACTTTAAATTAATTATAACCACTCGTTAATTAATTGTATTGATTAATTAACCTTAATTAATTAATCATTAATTAATCATACTTATTAATTATCTTTTAGTTATTAATTTATTAACCTTTAATCATCATTTAATTAACCTTAATCATTAAATTAATTAACCTCCAATCAATCTTTAATTACCTATATTAAGTAATTATCTATTAAGAAATTATCTTTTTAATTTCTTTCATTAATTAATTAATCCTTAATTATCATTTGATTAATTACTAATTACCCATTAATTACTTAATTAATCAATTATTAATCCTTAATTAATTTCTTAATTTCAAATTAATTAAACTCTAATTAATTAATTATAATCTTTAAATATTTATTTATTATTAAAATAATTAATTACTCTTTATTAAATTATCAAAATCTTAATTATCTTTAATAAATCGTTTTCCTTATTAATTACTTAATCCCATATCAACTTAACCTTACATTACATTTAAGTATATTTATAAAATGATTAAGTTAAAACATTTTTATTTAAGTTTTTAACAAACTTAAATTTAATAAACATATCATTAAAATTAAAGCTTAAGAACGTTTAGAAAAATTTTAAACATAGAACCATTATAAAATTTCAAACTTTTATTTTATAAAAATCTTTTACAATCGTGCTAAACCTTCCCTCACGATTCCTCTTCGAGTCATCCCACGTTCCTACTCGAGACAGTCTTCGAGTTTCCCCTTCCATCTTCTTCTTCTACCCTCAGCTTCTTAAAAAAAAACTAAAACTGCTAATATACTATCCTCACGAACACGAGCAAGTGCTCGAGTCTGAACCCAGAATTCCCGATACTCCCTTCGAGTCGCCCACTCATCCATCTCCCCTGACACGCGATCATCGTTGTGCACGTGCACAACGATCTGGCCACCCTTCGATGAACTTTACCACCTCCGGCAAGTCGTAAAACCACTCGACATTCGACTATAAACGTTCAAACGACAGCATCTAGTCTAAAACGAAAACAAGTCTTCAATTCGAACAAAAGTTCGACATCGCCTGGAAGAAAACACCTCGCCATCGTGCCTCCGACCACCATTTCTCCTAAAACTCCGGTCATCACATCGCAAGACTTTCCCGTATCTATCCCCATTGCTCCGGTGAAACTCGATCCACCATAGACGATCCAGTCGTCACGTTCTTCACCACGACCAAATAAAATGCTTAAACCCTAGTTCGCATTAGCCCGATCACCCCGGTGATCTAGAATCCCTTCGAACAATTTTCCCATGATCATCGATCAATGAACAACCTTCAGTCCCAACCCCGACACATCCAAGTGTCGCGATCGTCAGAATTTAACGATAATGTAAATATCGTTCAACACCGAAATTCTCCATAAATATAAACTTAAAATTTATGAAATGATTTTTAAAAATCATCATTTTCTAATTCAAATCTGATTATGAACCCAAACACGAAAATTATGAACATCGGTTTTTGACTTATTTTTGATTTTCCACTGTAATTTCATTTGTTTGAAATATTTACTCAATAATTTCACTGGCACATATTTTTAATTTGTATTACATCATTTCAAACAAGTTTCTTTTAAACATCAAGTGTCAACAATGATCAGGGAAGAAAAACTTGATTTTTGGATCAAGTTTTAAAACTGTTAAACTGAAATAGAGCTCTGTATATATATATACAGACATGCACTTCCCATATTCATATATATTTTCATATATGTATATAAAATCATCTCTAAACAACATGCAAACATACTACCCTTCATAGTTTCCAAGGATTATCACATACAACCATATATATAAACAGATTTAATTTAAATAGTAGTTTACTCACCTTTTTGTAAAGACAGAGGAACAGGTTTTAGATTTCAATCTGGAAATTGATGATTGAACTGAAACTTTGAATCTGATCTGGGATTGAGTTTGCATTTGCTTGTTTGAAGTTTTAATCCTTGTCTTGCCTTATCAAGTTTGCACTAGTTGTTTTGATTTGAAACTGATCTGAAACTTGAATTTCATCTGCTACTAGATTAGATGATCTTTGGAACTGAAATGCTTTCTGGGTTTATACTTGGCTTTAATTAAATTCTGAGTTGAACTTGATTTGCTTAAAACCTTTGCTTGAGCTAAAAATTATCTCAGTTTTGAATTAATTTGCAGTGGTATCTGAACTTGTTTCAGATTTCTTTCTGGTTTTTGGTTTTAAATCTTGAAAGATGAAGAAAGAAAAGAAAGAATGGAGTCGAGAGAATTGTAAAAGATTAAAACTGAAATAGCCTGTTTTCTTACTTCATATTATTTACATATAATTTCAGTTTTAATGAAAATACAAATGAGAAAAGCCACTTGTTATTATGCATGTCATCCTTAGCTTACAAGTGTTTTATGCATGCATACAAGTCTTACACATGTTCTTATGCATGTTTGAATTTATATTTATATTCATACATTTTCTAGTATTTATAACTTTTTAAAAGAGAATGATTTTAAAATCTTAATTTTATACTAATAATAATCATATATATTTATTCTTGAATTTTCCAATCCAATTCTATGTAAAATCTACTCATATGTATATATATACATATAACAACACATTATTATTTATTTTAAAAGAATAATTTGCCAATTTTAAATAATTATATTAGTAGATTATAAAATTTTTATCCAGATATTTATAATTTAATTTTTATTATATTTCCAAATTCATTTACATATCCGGATATCTTTTATTATCAGGATTCTATCTGTTTAATTGATTAAAATAGTTAATTATCCAATTAACAGATGTTCAAAAATCTGGGTTATCACATTCATCCCCCCTTTAAATCTTTTCGTCCTCGAAAAGGAACGAAGCCAGAATTTATTAAATGCTTATTTATCAGAAAAATTTTCTTTGAAACATTTTTAAAACACTTTTAAAATTTATATACGTTATAAAATAGTTTTTATAAAAATACTTTTTATAACTCGATGTTTCAACAAATCCATCATCGTTCTCACAGAAATTCGGTCATACGTTGATCAGGCGTAAGACTGAAAATCTATAAGTACTCAGCAGACCCGTTTTCAACACCCAGTGAAAATACTTGGAAAATAATTTATTGAAAATATAGAAAACATTTTTGAAATAGAGGAAATATCTTTGGTGAGAATGCCCTGGAAATCATCACCCCCATCCATGGTCGCAGTTAACCCGATGGTTACGTTGCCGTCCCGGCAAAATCCACAGATAACTGTAGGTCTCCGCGCTCCTCGATTACGCCATGGAACCCGCTACAGATCGCAGTTATACCCGGGCCTTACGTTGCTATCACAGCACAAACCCATATAACTGTAGGCATCAGCGCCACCGAATTTCGCTGCCAAATAATGAAACTTCTCCCACATAGGTCGCAGTCTACCGATATAAAATCAAACGTAGACAGTTGGCTCTCAGCGGCACACACGACTTTCGCTATGTTACCATAGTGTCACAGTCTACCGATATAAAATCAAACGTAGACAGTTGGCTCTCAGCGGCACACATGACTTTCGCTATGGTCTGCAGTAGATCGCAGTGACATCGAGTTACACTATCGTCACAGAATAACCCAAATGCCTCTGTGGGCACCAGCCCCTCGACTTTCGCTACACAAATAATCCTCAGGAACTAGTTTGTCCGGACTCCTCACAGGATCAACTTTAGAAACCCCCCTTGGGGCTCAAGGCAGTACCACCCTGTGGTACTCCTGAGAAGTTCATTTCAAGGAAGCGCCTTTTTCCCCAGAGCTATTTTCAAAATACTTTATACTATATACTTATAGTATCTTCAAATCATACCCTTTATGATTTATCAAAATCTCCTTTACACAAAATCGATTACCAAAATCGATAATTCTCAAACTAGGCTTTCCAAAATCCAAAATTGATTTTCCCAAAAATCAAAAGCCTTTTCCAAATTCATAGGTTCCCAAGACCTTTTCCAAAATCATTCTCATAATATCCTTTATATATATAGATATAGATATATATAACTTTGAAAATCTTTGGATCATTTCAAACTTGTATAAAACCTCTTTTATACTTCAAATATTTCAAAACCCTTTTTATTCTGGCTAAATTTAATAAGGGAAGTTTATCATATTACAAAATATAACTTTATTTATTGTCAAATCAAATATTCAAGTTTGATTTCTTTATAAAGTTATTTACCATTTACTTACCTCCATAAAGTAAATTTCAACCAAAGAAATACCCAATTCCATTATATTTCACATAATATACCTTTCATTTTCGAAAACATTTCAAATTTCTTATCCTCAAATTTTAAATGCCAATTTCATTCAAACCCGTACGATGTACACATATCATCCGTACGCTATATCAATCTGATCGCTCAATCGATCACACAATTTCACTTCCGAACTAGTATTGTCCACCCGACTTCCTAGTGCGGACTCAGATCTGGTTTTCTGATCAGAAACCGTCATTCTCCTTGCATAGTCACAACTATGATAGAGAATATCCAGAACCAATCAACAATCCATATCCAGGTTCGCCGTCGAAAATCGAGCGAAAAATCCTAACTCGGATCGATAATACTATCTCGAAATTCTGTGTTCGAATCTGGATCAAATCACTATGCGAATAGAATAATATACGTATATCCTACGTATTTATCTTTATTGGTTATTAGCCAAATCAATTCTCTTTTCTATTCACATTTCCTTTAATTCTATTCTCTTATTCTCAATTGCTTCCATTTACAATTGAGTTAATACTTCAATTATAAACAGTTTGAACTCTGACCCATTTAAATTTAAAAATAGCTTGAAAAAGTTTTAAAATAGATAAGTAGTTGAAAAATAGTTATTAGTTTATAAAATAGCTGTAAAATAGTTAAGTAGGTACAAAATAGTTAGATAATTGCAAAATAGATTTAAAATAGTGATTAGATGTAGGTAACTGAAAAATAGTAATTAGTTTATAAGGCAGTTTCAAAATAGTTAAATAGTTCCAAAATAATTGTAAAATTAGTATGAGATAGTTTTAGGTTTAAAAAGAAAGATTGTATAGTAAATAGTTTGGAAAATATATTTGTATTAAAACAATTTATTTTGAAAATAATCCAGAGTCAAACCGTTTAATTTCCCAATCTCCATTTCCAATTAATTTCTCATCAATTTAAATTTTCACTTCCATTCAAATTGACTCACTACTTCAATTTCCATTGAAATTGATTTAACCCCAATTCAAGTTGAATTAATCTTAATTCCTTCCCAAATTCAAATCAAATTCCATTTGATTTTTAAATTTATTCAACTTTAATCACAATTCCAAATTATTCAAATCAATTTGGATTAATTTTAAATTGAACCAGCTTCCATTTCAAATCATTTCAATTCTAATTTATCATTTGAATTTTCTTTTAAACTTATACATCTTCAATCACAATTCTAATTAATTCAAATCAAATTCAATTTGAACTACTTCTATTCAAATTTCAACTTAAAACCATCTCGAATTATATAAATTCGAGTTAAATATTTTAAATGTTGATTTAATCCTTTAAATTAAATTAACCTTTACTTTTTAAATCAAATCAACCTTAATTTTTAATTTAACAACTTAAATCTTTAAACCATTTAATTCTGAACCCGAATTCCCAAATTTCATTTTAAAATTATCTTTACTTAACTTATTACAAAGTTCAAATAAGAATTTAAAAACAATTTAATCTTCAGATTCAAATTTATTATCATTTTTAATTTCCAGATCTCAAACCCATTTTGAGATCACTCATAACTCCCATTTAAATTAACCATTTAACTACCCAAGTTAAATTTAAATTTCATCTTGAAATTTCCAATTCAAGTTATTCATTCAAACTTATTTAACTTCCTCCAAGTTAAATTAAATTTACTTAATCCGGTCAACTTTACACAATTTGAATTCCTATTCAAATTTTAAACTTTATATTAATAATCTTCCCACTTATAAGTTCAAAAACTTATCACTTTGGGTTTCATATCACATTCCAAGGAAAAACTCAACACTTAGAGTTTATTTCAAATCATCTTTGATATTATGTATATCCTCATTTATACATATTTATTTCTTTTACACACCAGGTTATACCTTAAATTTTTAAACCACCTTTGGTTTTTAATTAAAAACAGATTTCTTTAAAACAATATTTCAAGTTTTCTGGATTTAGAATTTAAAATTTCTCAATTTAAAACCCACTACAATTTACAAGTCTTATTTGCCTAAATGTTTTACTTCCCTAAAACATTTTATTTTGCTTAATTATTTACAATATTTCATTATTAAACACAACAACCATTTATGATAATAACCAAGATTATCATATCTTGAACCAATTTATTATTATCTTTATTCTGATAATACTTCTACAAATTCAAGATTTAATTTCAGTTTGGATCCATTTCAAACTTAGCTTCATTCAATTTTAATTTGGTGGTATTTCTATTACCACTTAATTTAATTCAAATATTTTAACAACCAATTACCTTAATATTTATTAGAAATAAATATCATTATATATATCAAAATATATTCTTATATAAAATCATTTAAAATACTTATATAAGAAAATAACAATTACGCTCTCATATATATATATACACTCATCTCGTTCTAGGGTACCATTGACCCTATCCTTAATGAGTAATCCCAACAGAGCCAAGGTTCTCGCTTAACCTTTTGCTCTGATACCAACTGTAACGACCCGGATTTTTCGAACCCGAAAATTCCAGATAGTTAGAAGAAAAAGAAAGAGATAGAAGAAAGAAACAGAAAGAAGAAAGAAGAATAGAGAACACAACATCTCACATTCGCAGCGAATTAAATATAATAACAAATAATAGCATTTTATAAAAGAAAGATGTAATGGTTACTTTACATACAATTCATCAGAGTTACAATCATTACAATAGACTGGACAGTTATAATAACTCGTCCCAATAAATAACCATATATCACACTCCATACGTTCCTGCCATCCAGCTTGCCTCTTGAGCTCCAGAACGTCCTTACATGGAAATCTGTAATACTCGGTCTGACCCGAGCATTACATCAAAGTAACACCCGGGTCAGGCTGGAAACCAGCGTGAGTAAACTCATCTAACATGAAATTTCAATCCATAAAACTTATTTAAAACCCGGGGTAACTCGTACTTACTATATATAAACATCTTATATAATCACCACTTATTTTCATAAAACATTATCTAAGTATCCAACTTAGTTTAAATGGTCCATATTATCCCAAACCGGCCTATTTGATTTCACATATCAATCTATAAAGAATTATAGAAGATTTCAAATCGAAGTGGTTTCGGGTATTTACGGCTACCCGACCCCGGTCTCTTCGAATTCAATGTCATCTTAATCCCAGTTGTTTAAGTGGATACAAATCAGCTTTAAACATAGGTTCTCATATTCTCACAGCAAATCAATTATCGATAGATAACTCATAATATCACAGTTTAACTCATCATATCATATCACAATACATCACAACTCAACATCAGAGATATTCATACAAACCAAGGTATTCGATTCAAGTTATCATCTATAGGCAAGATTAATACTTAAACAATTTATTTAATTTAATCACCTAATATAGATTAAATTAAATACCTTTAATCATGCTTAATTAACTTTAAATTAATTATAACCACTCCTTAATTAATTGTATTGATTAATTAACCTTAATTAATTAATCATTAATTAATCATACTTATTAATTATCTTTTAGTTATTAATTTATTAACCTTTAATCATCATTTAATTAACCTTAATCATTAAATTAATTAACCTCCAATCAATCTTTAATTACCTATATTAAGTAATTATCTATTAAGAAATTATCTTTTTAATTTCTTTCATTAATTAATTAATCCTTAATTATCATTTGATTAATTACTAATTACCCATTAATTACTTAATTAATCAATTATTAATCCTTAATTAATTTCTTAATTTCAAATTAATTAAACTCTAATTAATTAATTATAATCTTTAAATATTTATTTATTATTAAAATAATTAATTACTCTTTATTAAATTATCAAAATCTTAATTATCTTTAATAAATCGTTTTCCTTATTAATTACTTAATCCCATATCAACTTAACCTTACATTACATTTAAATATATTTATAAAATGATTAAGTTAAAACATTTTTATTTAAGTTTTTAACAAACTTAAATTTAATAAACATATCATTAAAATTAAAGCTTAAGAACGTTTAGAAAAATTTTAAACATAGAACCATTATAAAATTTCAAACTTTTATTTTATAAAAATCTTTTACAATCGTGCTAAACCTTCCCTCACGATTCCTCTTCGAGTCATCCCACGTTCCTACTCGAGACAGTCTTCGAGTTTCCCCTTCCATCTTCTTCTTCTACCCTCAGCTTCTTAAAAAAAAACTAAAACTGCTAATATACTATCCTCACGAACACGAGCAAGTGCTCGAGTCTGAACCCAGAATTCCCGATACTCCCTTCGAGTCGCCCACTCATCCATCTCCCCTGACACGCGATCATCGTTGTGCACGTGCACAACGATCTGGCCACCCTTCGATGAACTTTACCACCTCCGGCAAGTCGTAAAACCACTCGACATTCGACTATAAACGTTCAAACGACAGCATCTAGTCTAAAACGAAAACAAGTCTTCAATTCGAACAAAAGTTCGACATCGCCTGGAAGAAAACGCCTCGCCATCGTGCCTCCGACCACCATTTCTCCTAAAACTCCGGTCATCACATCGCAAGACTTTCCCGTATCTATCCCCATTGCTCCGGTGAAAATCGATCCACCATAGACGATCCAGTCGTCACGTTCTTCACCACGACCAAATAAAATGCTTAAACCCTAGTTCGCATTAGCCCGATCACCCCGGTGATCTAGAATCCCTTCGAACAATTTTCCCATGATCATCGATCAATGAACAACCTTCAGTCCCAACCCCGACACATCCAAGTGTCGCGATCGTCAGAATTTAACGATAATGTAAATATCGTTCAACACCAAAATTCTCCATAAATATAAACTTAAAATTTATGAAATGATTTTTAAAAATCATCATTTTCTAATTCAAATCTGATTATGAACCCAAACACGAAAATTATGAACATCGGTTTTTGACTTATTTTTGATTTTCCACTGTAATTTCATTTGTTTGAAATATTTACTCAATAATTTCACTGGCACATATTTTTAATTTGTATTACATCATTTCAAACAAGTTTCTTTTAAACATCAAGTGTCAACAATGATCAGGGAAGAAAAACTTGATTTTTGGATCAAGTTTAAAACTGTTAAACTGAAATAGAGCTCTGTATATATATATACAGACATGCACTTCCCATATTCATATATATTTTCATATATGTATATAAAATCATCTCTAAACAACATGCAAACATACTACCCTTCATAGTTTCCAAGGATTATCACATACAACCATATATATAAACAGATTTAATTTAAATAGTAGTTTACTCACCTTTTTGTAAAGACAGAGGAACAGGTTTTAGATTTCAATCTGGAAATTGATGATTGAACTGAAACTTTGAATCTGATCTGGGATTGAGTTTGCATTTGCTTGTTTGAAGTTTTAATCCTTGTCTTGCCTTATCAAGTTTGCACTAGTTGTTTTGATTTGAAACTGATCTGAAACTTGAATTTCATCTGCTACTAGATTAGATGATCTTTGGAACTGAAATGCTTTCTGGGTTTATACTTGGCTTTAATTAAATTCTGAGTTGAACTTGATTTGCTTAAAACCTTTGCTTGAGCTAAAAATTATCTCAGTTTTGAATTAATTTGCAGTGGTATCTGAACTTGTTTCAGATTTCTTTCTGGTTTTTGGTTTTAAATCTTGAAAGATGAAGAAAGAAAAGAAAGAATGGAGTCGAGAGAATTGTAAAAGATTAAAACTGAAATAGCCTGTTTTCTTACTTCATATTATTTACATATAATTTCAGTTTTAATGAAAATACAAATGAGAAAAGCCACTTGTTATTATGCATGTCATCCTTAGCTTACAAGTGTTTTATGCATGCATACAAGTCTTACACATGTTCTTATGCATGTTTGAATTTATATTTATATTCATACATTTTCTAGTATTTATAACTTTTTAAAAGAGAATGATTTTAAAATCTTAATTTTATACTAATAATAATCATATATATTTATTCTTGAATTTTCCAATCCAATTCTATGTAAAATCTACTCATATGTATATATATACATATAACAACACATTATTATTTATTTTAAAAGAATAATTTGCCAATTTTAAATAATTATATTAGTAGATTATAAAATTTTTATCCAGATATTTATAATTTAATTTTTATTATATTTCCAAATTCATTTACATATCCGGATATCTTTTATTATCAGGATTCTATCTGTTTAATTGATTAAAACAGTTAATTATCCAATTAACAGATGTTCAAAAATCTGGGTTATCACATATAGGCTATTTTGAATTGAGACTATTAAAATGGGCTAAAAAATCGGTTAACCAACCGATTAAAACACATCGGTTAACCGTTACATATTTGCGGTTAACCGCGGTTTAAATTGGACGGTTCGGTCGATATGAACCGTCCAATTATATTTTCGGTTTGGTTAACCGAACCGAATCTTTTGGTCGGTTAACTCGGTTAATTAACCGATCGGTTCGGTTAACCGACCGTGCCCACCCCCTTTTAAAATCAGCTTTGAAAATTTATTTGTTTATCTAAAAATGAGTTATTAATGTTTATAAAAGTGTTTTCAATATTTTGAGTAATTACTTGAACATGTTTTAAAAATAAATTATTATCCTTTTTAAATACTTATTATATATATATATACATAGAGTCTCGAAGTGATTGAAATTTTTTATTTATAAATTCTCTCGAGATTCGTAAATGAGGCTTATAAATGGATATAATTTTAAGGAGAGGAATTTTATAAGAGATTTGGAGGAAATGAAATTTCAAAATGTTGAATATGGGCATTTTGAAAATGAAATCTGAATTTATAAAAGAAGTTATAAATTGTTGAATGGGGTTATAAATGAGTATACTGGGTTTTAGAAATTGAAAGAAAGGGAATTTATTAGTGATTTCGAAGACTTATGGGATAAGCTACGAAATATTTGTTAAGTGTTGGTATTCGAAAAAAATTTGGAAATTAAGATTTATAATATTTTCCTAAGTATAAAAATGGAAATTTGGAAATATTTCTAAGTGTTGAGATGGTTTGGAAGTATCCTGTTATGGATTCAAGTATTTGAAAATTGTTTTCAAATATTGGAAGGGATTGATATATCTTATAAAGATATTCTGAAAATAAATATTTTGGAAAAATTTATAATAAGGCCTAGTGACTGCTTATGGATGTTTATTGATAGTTAAATAACCGACTATCAATATTGGCCAATTTCGTTAAACGTTTTGAATAGACCGGGATCGGATTTAATTATCTGAAAACCACTTCGATCCGGTTTGAACATTACGAATGGATACTGTGAAGATAGTGAAGACGGTAATCCGGTTTGTCCAGACCCAGGACATCTTGTATGGACGAATGCTATCAGAACATCGTCTTTGGAGGACGATGAGCATTCTAAGTAGAATTGTTTCTTGAAAGGTAACGCTTAGCCTCAAGTCTCATCAACCGGGAATGACTAAAACAAGGGAGATGCAGCAAGGCTAAGTGGGTCGCACCCAATTACGGTATGTTATCACTTTTCTAGATATCCTCGAAAACCTATATATTATGGATATGGTTGTGCATGAAAGAAGGAGCGCTTGATTTTTAAGGGTGGGAACACCCGGGGTGATAACATATTCGGTCTATCTAGGTTAGGGGTAGGCTGGTCTTTTGTAGCAGGGGATCCCGACGAGGTCCTCGGTACATTTTTCTAGACATGTACTGTGATGGGCGGTACCCCAGTGGCCCAGTCATTTTATAGAATCCATTCTCCAATACGAGCTTTTACGGTTTTATTTGTAGAGCCCAGTATACTAGAATTTAATTAATGTAACAATTTCAGCTATTTGAATAAGTATTTGTATTTAGACACCATTATAATATCACTGGATTTTCTATAAAATGTTCTGGTTATCGTAAGGGAAAAAACCCATCGTGTTTATGTGTGACGCGGTCTTACGAGATACCTTTGCTTTTCAAAGGATTTTGATAACTCTAATAATTCAAATTGAATGTGTTTTCTCACACTGGTTTTCCAAACTGGCTCGGATGTTATTTTATTATAATGCTTAGGTCAGACCGAATATTACAGATTCAGGATAGAATGCCATGGAGCTCAGGAGGCAAGCTGGATGACAGAGACATATCTCCGTACTTAGTTTATATTTCCACTGTATGAGGACAAGTTACTATAACTGTCTAGATCGATGTATGGGTCGTTGTATTCTGATGGTGGTAAGTATATAAACTGTTACAAATTCTTTTATATAAAATCTGTTATTACATATTATATTTTGTTTCGCTGCGATTGTGAGATTCTATGTTGTTAAATTTTCTTCTACCTCTTTCTTCTTCTTCACCTTAAATATTCGTATTTCCGTTCAATTTGAGTTGAACTGATGTGAATTATGGTCGACTCAAAGGGGTATGGAGATACGGGCTTTTACAGTCATCAAGGACCGGTCGATCGATGGGATGGCTGGACCCTGAACTCTAGGCACTCCTCCTTTCCACCATTGACGTACACCAGTTCTAGCACAATTTCAGCTCGTTCCGGTGACTTATATTTGCTATGTAGACAATAACACACATGCATTCATATGATAATTGATCAAATCAATTTAGACATTGAAAATACGTTGAAACTAGTTTGCAATAAGTATTTTTTGACTGTGAATGATCCACAAGTTTGCAACTACAAAACACAAATCACCATTTGTAACATTCCCCCTTTTGACCGCCTCCAGTCGGTAATTAAACCAACTAGAAACGTTCAAAAAGACAAATTTTTATTTAGTTTATAAGGTTTAAACAGAATCAGCCACAGAAACACAGAATAATAACAATGAATTAAAACAAATGAATCTTTATTTCATTACTATAAATCTTTTTATATACATCAGAGTTTATACAATTTTAATACTGATACAGCGGAATATCTTAAAATACAATTTTCTCGAAATAAATGATTCTTTACTCTCTCTCTCTAACTTCGCTGCTCGAAAATCTTCAAGCTGTAGAAATACTCGGTCTGACCCGAGTATTATATTCAAAAGAAAATAATACACAGGTCAGTCTAATTCAAACCAGTTTATTAGTGCATAGAGGCAATAATAATTTAAATAGACGACAGTCACAATAATTCTCGTCTATCCGACTCTTTTAACAAAGAAATCGGATAACGAAAATATAACACTTAACAGTGTTAAACAATAAATCAGCAGATTTTAAATCATCAACAGAGATAAATAAACAATTTATCAAATCGACTAAATCAATTTAAGACAATTGAAGTTGTCACTTTAAAACCGTCAAAACTCGATTGGCTGTCGTACACGCACGCGTGTACGGCCTCGCCAATACAGCATTAAAGATCAATGCATCACGACGCAAAGAAATATCAATTCGAAACTGTCGAGTTTGGGTGGCTGCAGTGCACGCTAACGTGTACTGCCTCGCCAACTCATGTGCACCAACCCAAAGAACTAGATAACACTAAGTTCAAACCAGCAGCAGGTCAAAAACAAGGGATCAAGCTATGGCAACAATAGACAGTGAGTCAAAGTGTGGTTTAAGCCAGGGTACCTAGCATGAACGCTGCAAAAATTCCAACCACCGCAACAATACATAATGACTCGAAGAAATAACAAACCAAACTTCAGACATATATGGATGCAGACCAACCAAGGCAGGTAACAACACGACTCCAAATGAAACGAGTCGAAGTAACATAGAATATGTGCATATCTATACACATGCCTGGCTACATGATTATCAAAGTGCAGACTACACCTAAGTGAAGATCACAAAGGCAATGCAAACTAGAAATGAGATAGCAGACATTCAAGTACACTAAATCATGAACAAGGACATAGCAGGTGAAGTGCAACAAGAACCAGACTCAAGTACATCAGCATACAAAAGAAAAAAAAATAGCAGTACATACAGAAGTGAGACCTACAGCAAGTAAAACAATGTCTAGTGAGTGACTCAAAATCAATAAGTTGTTATGTCAAAGACCAGGTATGACATGCTGAATCTAATTCAAAAAACCCCAAATTGGTATTTATACATTAGTTTAAAATAACATATGTTTGTACTTTCCAAAATTTATATTCTTAAACCCATAGAACACTCTCTATTGTTTAATAACTAATATATAATATATTTTTTCGATTATTTAACTAAGATTCTAGTTCAAACTTAGTAACCAAGTGTGTTTGTATACATAAATTTTTTTTTTAATAATTTTATAAGGAAATATTACATTAAGTTCATTTGTTGCCAAAACAAGTTTTAAAAACTAAATATAACCAAGTGATCTGAATCAAAAGATTTATAAGGCAAGTTCTAAGGTATAAACAGGCAAGGACACAACTACATTTCCAAAGAAAAGAAAGTGTCAGGTCTTTAAAATAAGCATGTGAAAATAATGGTTAGTAATACAGAACATGTATAACACGTCACAATTTTATTCACAGCAAAGTGACTTTATACCAAAGAAAAAGGGCAAAGCAAAAGGTGTAAGCAATAAATGTAGCAGCAAAAGGTGTGTCCACTTTCAATTCATAGAATAAGACTACAGGCAAGTGAATTAGATAAGGCAAATGTAAGTTAGACATTAGGCATAGATTGACAAAGCTAAACACTCAAAGCAACTGACAAGTTAAGTGACAACTTTTCAATTCTCAAAACAAAGAAGGATCATAAAACATTTTTATCAACTAATGCGTGAATATATATATATATATATAGCTACACTTAGTTGAAAACTAAACTGACACTTATTTTGGTTTACAAACTAATTCACTTTATGTATTTTAAATCCAAACCTATAAATATAAGTATATTTGTTTTTTTTTTCTTTTTTTTTTACTATCAAACTAGTTGAACTTCAAAACTAAACAAAGTCGAACTTTAAGATTTGAAACAAAATGCACTGTCATATATATACAAGTAGCAAATAGTACTAAATGGTATATAGGTATTGCATGGTAAAAGTTTCAAAGCATCAGGGAATTACAACTGGCAACTAGACCCAGATTACACGAAAATAAAACTGCAATTACCCAAGTATGGCAAGCACTTCCCAACGTCAGAGACTACAAATCCCAAAATCAAAATGAAAGTCGAGCCGTAATGGCAAAAGGAGTTCGAACATTTCTAAATCATCCAAGCCATAAAAATGAACCAGTGCCAGGTCGAACATTGTACAACATCAAATGCATCAGTACAAAGCAGTGTGACCAGAGAAGTAAAATATGCATCAACACACATATATTAATATATGTATATGGTCAAGTTAACATCAGTGGCAAGGTCAAGTACAGGAACAATAAAGCTTCAAGTATGCTACAGATATAAAAGCATTGGTGATGGCCGAAGCTAATACAAAGTAGTGGATTCGCAATATCAAGTTAGTCAATGCCAAAGTCAAAATGAAGTCAGAGAATAAAGGCAACAGAAAAATGATCGGCAAAACCAATTTTCAAAGGGAAGAAATTCACAACCACAAAATCATCAACTTTTTATACGAATAAAAATCACAGAAACTAAACCCTACAAATCTGCGCTTGAACTAGATGTGAGTGGGGGGAAACCACTCACCTTAGCTTGAATCGGTCGTGAGCGAGGAACAGAAGTCGAACGAAGGTTGATCGGCGAAGCCTTAGCTATTTGGAGACGACGCCTAGGCCCAAATTCCAGTCGAGGCAAGCTGAAGAAGATCGAGCAGATTCGCCATGGCTACAGAGGATCAAAGAGTTGAATCGCCGAAGCCCTAGTTTCGTTCGCCATTTTTTTTCTCTCTTTCGATTGTTTCGTTTGATTTTTGTAAAGAGAAGGGGGGCTTCCGTGTTTTAACTGAGGAAAGGGGAGCATGATTCCAGGCGTGAGTTATGGCGTGATTTAAGGAGTAGCTGAAAATGGAGGAAACGAAGCCGCCATTAATTTTCGTTCGATTTATTTTGTTTAGGGTTTGTGAATGAATGGGAAAGGGAAAACGGGTAAAGGGTTTTAACGAAAATAGTATGGTACCAAATAGGGATATGGGTCATGATATACTTTTCTTTTAAGCCCATCAACCCTTAACAAATTTTTCTTTTCTTCTTTTTTTCCAAAAGAATTTAACCGATTCAAAATTTTCAACAACAATTTTTATTAGACGAATTCCAATCCGAATCGAAACTCCTATAAGCAAATAGCTAGCAGAGAAATCGTTTAACGATGATATCTAATCGATGCAAAAATCCCGGTTATTACAGAAATTCAAATTGAATTCAATTTAATTTTATACGCGTTTATACGTCGTATAGTCACAAAACAACTTTGATAAATACGAAAATTGAAATCCGGTAATAATTCAATATTACGGACCCAATGAAACTGGTTTCGTCAAATTCCGAGACTGTGCCTCGGAAGACTATTTTTAAATTCAATTTAAACAATAATATTTCAAAACTGAACAAATCGCTTTCAAATTCAATTCTGAAGCTTCTATTATCTCCAGTATTATCAATATGAATTTTCTAAGCCTTTAAATTATTTTTAACCGGCTTAAAATTGAAGATTCAAATTTTATTCAACTTTCAATAGATTAAATTCAAAAATTTAATCGCCATTTCCTTCTGATAATTTGAAATTCAAGTCAAATCATCATTCAAATATTTAAAATTAATTAAATATTTTCAATTTAAATTGTTCAAAATTCAGGGTCGTTACAAACTCCCCTCCTTAAAAACTTTTCGTCCACGAAAAGGAAAGGTTGTTAAAATTTCATCGATATTTATACTCTAGTCAATTTTTACTAACCTTAAAACTTATTACAAATAAATGAATATAGGATTCATTTCATTTGTTTAATCTCACTAGTTTTGTTTATCTTCTCTTTTGTTCATTGATTTTCAAAAATCAAAACCCAAAAGTCTTTTACTAAATTTTTAATTTACAACACTCAGATTCAAACTTAAAATTCTTCACGTTAGAGATTTATATAATATATATCTCTTCCAAAGCTGTGGACTTTCAAAACATTTCAAAATCTTCTTCCTTAGTTTATTAGGTAGGAATTATGTAATTTTAATTTCAAACTATTGATTTGCTATTTACAGTTTGAAAATACTTGCTAACTCGAAATTTAACAAGTCCATCTTCGTTCTCACAAACATTAGGCATACGCTGGCCAGGCGCAAGTCTAAAAATCTCCAAGTACTAAATATACTTGCTTCAATTCCCAGTGAAAATACTTTTAAAAATTCTTTTAAAAATGGATATGGAAAGCACGTTCCCCCATGGATTACAGTTCCACCCGACGGTTACGCTACTATCCCAGTAGAGTCGCTTGTGGCTGTAGATTTCACATCTCTTAAATTTCGCCATGGTTGTCGCCATAGATTGCAGTACACACGGCGGTTACGCTACTATCCCAGTAGAATCGCTCGTGTCTGTAGGCATCACGCCCCTCAAATTTCGCCTGGCATTAGATTGCAGTTTACCCGGCGGTTGCGCCACTATCCCAGTGGAATTGCTTGTAACCGTGGGCATCTCGCCCCTCAAATTACGCTAATCATCAATCAAATCTAATCTCATCACGATGATCCATCGTGAGGGATTTCCGATTCAAATAGTCACTCTGACTAAATGTAAATTCTACGTAGCTACGAATTTCAAATGGACACTCTTCACGAGTTCCAATACCTTCTCTAATAATAAATGGAAGGTACTTTTCCATATCCTCAGTTTAGAAAACATAATATCATATATGTAGTACTTTCATTTCACATTTCGTACATATAACATCTATGTAAACATACATAAGATTTCCATAACAATGTCTTTCTAAACTAACGGTTTCAAATTCACCGCATTCATATATATAAGTTCTAAAAACTTACATATCTCATATTCATAACAAAATAGAGGATTTCAAAATTTTCCTCTAAGTCGATTTGGAAATTTAAGGTTATCTCAAACCTAATTCATATTCATAATTCCATTTATTATCGACTTTCACATTCGATTTGGATTTCACGCTTACATCGTCAATTCTCAACACAGAATTGATGTCTATCAATATATAACCTCTGAGCTCGTACGTCTCAGAGAAGGGTGTTAAGCTAAGAGAATAAATTCTCCGCCACCAACAGATATATATTTAATAGAGATCAATTGCTATGTCATCAATTCACAATGTTAGACATACAATCCAAACCATCATCTGAAATTCAAAGCTCAACTTATATTGTCTTTGATGCCGAAGTTAAACTCAATTTTAACTCAACGATTCAATCTTTTTGAAAAATTTCAAATTGAACTAATTGTTCAAATTCTCATTTAACTTTTCAACTTCGATTTCGAAAATGAATTTCAAAGCATTTATCCCTTACGGAATATATTCACAACATTTCATATTTGGAAAAACATTTCCATACTTATTTAAAAATAAGTAATTCACAAATCTAATTTATTTTCAACATTTGAAAATATTCGATATACTTAAATCAAAATTAAGTATATATTTCATCTTTAAGGAAATCATTCTCTTTCACATATTCATTTGAGTTAAAACGAATGTTACGTAAAACATCGTTACGACAACTCAAAATCACTAGTATAGGAATTCGAAATTTAGATAGATGTATAAATCCCAATACTATACAAAACATTTCCTTTCGGAAATCATTTACTATAACAACAGTGTTATAGTCCACCATTTCCTTATATTCGAAAACGTCTATTTCAACAATGAATGTTGAAATCTATGGTTTCGATATTCAATGCCTTTGAAAACATCTTTTTAAAACAATTAACTTCGTTTTAAAAATATCACTTTCCCAAAAACATGTCCATTTTATTCAATAATATATTCACTGTCCAAAATCGTGAATATACTTCATTTAACAAGCTATAAAGATTTACTTATCAAAATAAGTCATTTCAGATTTATAAACAACGTTTATAAATTTCATTCCTATTTATAAAGACTTCAATTTATAAAAATTTACTTCATTAATCATTCCTTTATAACTCAGTTTTATATCAGAATTTTAATTTACAAGTAAATTACTTATAAATTCTTTTATTTCGCAACTTCGATTCATTTTATAACTTCACAATTTTAATTCTGTAATTTCCATTCACTTATGAAATCCATTAAATATTTCACTTTTAATACTTATACAATTCCAATATTTTATCAACACTTTCAAATCTTCAATTTAAGCCGTTTATAATAATTCAAAATTTTCAATTTAAACTATTATATAAATTTATCAGTTTTCCTATTTCCAAGATAATCTACTAGTTCTTTAGTAAATCATTCATTGAATTGATTTCCAATTTAATCACATTTGATTCATTCACATTGGATTTTACTAACATTCATTCATATTCAATTAGTTCACTTTCACTAATTTATACTCAAGTTAGTTTGCTTTCAGTTCAAATCAAATTTGATTCTATTTAGATTTACTTACCTTTCAATTTGAATTCAATTTACATAGCTTTCAATTCCCATTAATTCAATTTCATTAACACTTAATGAATTTCTATACAATCAACTAGAAAAACCAAATTTATTTACTTTACTTACATTCAATTTGGTTTAACACATTTAATTTCATTTTGATATCAAATTCAACCTCATTCAACATTACTTAACTATGTTCCATTTTATCTTCACTTGCATTTATTTTCACCATACAACTTAAGTTCGGCTCAAATTTATTTGAAATTCTATTTTCATTTAACTTAACTTAGATTTTATTTCTAAAATCATTTTATTTAACTTTCGCTAAAGTCAAATTCATATCACTATTCAGAATTCAGATTTTGTTTCATTTAACAAAACTGCTCAAACATTTAACAACTGGTTTCATTTAAATTTCTCATTTTATAAGTTAAACAACTTATTAATTTAAACTTCCCAATTCATATTATATAATCACTTATCATTTAAGTTTAAATTTCATCTCAACAATTTACTAAATCAAGTTCAATTTATTTAACTTCCTTTGTTAAACTTCAAATCGTATATTTATTAATACTAATTCAATTCAATTTAACTTTTCTTAAGTTAAAAATCTTTATTTTCAAAAACAGTTTTATACTTCTTTAGATTTGAAAAACATTTTCCTTTTAAAGTGTTTCTAGTAACTATTCATATTAAACATCATAAACTAAGCTTTGTGTAAACCAAAGCTCTGATACCACTCTGTAACATCCCCCCTTTTGACCGCCTCCAGTCGGTAATTAAACCAACTAGAAACGTTCAAAAAGACGAATTGTTATTTAGTTTATAAGGTTTAAACAGAATCAGCCACAGAAACACAGAATAATAACAATGAATTAAAACAAATGAATCTTTATTTCATTACTATAAATCTTTTTATATACATCAGAGTTTATACAATTTTAATACTGATACAGCGGAATATCTTAAAATACAATTTTCTCGAAATAAATGATTCTTTACTCTCTCTCTCTAACTTCGCTGCTCGAAAATCTTCAAGCTGTAGAAATACTTGGTGTGACCCGAGTATTATATTCAAAAGAAAATAATACACAGGTCAGTCTAATTCAAACTAGTTTATTAGTGCATAGAGGCAATAATAATTTAAATAGACGACAGTCACAATAATTCTCGTCTATCCGACTCTTTTAACAAAGAAATCGGATAACGAAAATATAACACTTAACAGTGTTAAACAATAAATCAGTAGATTTTAAATCATCAACAGAGATAAATAAACAATTTATCAAATCGACTAAATCAATTTAAGACAATTGAAGTTGTCACTTTAAAACAGTCAAAACTCGATTGGCTGCCGTACACGCACGCGTGTACGGCCTCGCCAATACAGCATAAAAGATCAATGCATCACGACGCAAAGAAATATCAATTCGAAACTGTCGAGTTTGGGTGGCTGCAGTGCACGCTAACGTGTACTGCCTCGCCAACTCATGTGCACCAACCCAAAGAACTAGACAACACTAAGTTCAAACCAGCAGCAGGTCAAAAACAAGGGATCAAGCTATGGCAACAATAGACAGTGAGTCAAAGTATGGTTTAAGCCAGGGTACCTAGCATGAACGCTGCAAAAATTCCAACCACCGCAACAATACATAATGACTCGAAGAAATAACAAACCAAACTTCAGACATATATGGATGCAGACCAACCAAGGCAGGTAACAACACGACTCCAAATGAAACGAGTCGAAGTAACATAGAATATGTGCATATCTATACACATGCCTGGCTACATGATTATCAAAGTGCAGACTACACCTAAGTGAAGATCACAAAGGCAATGCAAACTAGAAATGAGACAACAGACATTCAAGTACACTAAATCATGAACAAGGACATAGCAGGTGAAGTGCAACAAGAACCAGACTCAAGTACATCAGCATACAAAAGAAAAAAAATAGCAGTACATACAGAAGTGAGACCTACAGCAAGTAAAACAATGTCTAGTGAGTGACTCAAAATCAATAAGTTGTTATGTCAAAGACCAGGTATGACATGCTGAATCTAATTCAAAAAACCCCAAATTGGTATTTATACATTAGTTTAAAATAACATATGTTTGTACTTTCCAAAATTTATATTCTTAAACCCATAGAACACTCTCTATTGTTTAATAACTAATATATAATATATTTTTTCGATTATTTAACTAAGATTCTAGTTCAGACTTAGTAACCAAGTGTGTTTGTATACATAAATTTTTTTATTAATAATTTTATAAGGAAATATTACATTAAGTTCATTTGTTGCCAAAACAAGTTTTAAAAACTAAATATAACCAAGTGATCTGAATCAAAAGATTTATAAGGCAAGTTCTAAGGTATAAACAGGCAAGGACACAACTACATTTCCAAAGAAAAGAAAGTGTCAGGTCTTTAAAATAAGCATGTGAAAATAATGGTTAGTAATACAGAACATGTATAACACGTCACAATTTTATTCACAGCAAAGTGACTTTATACCAAAGAAAAAGGGCAAAGCAAAAGGTGTAAGCAATAAATGTAGCAGCAAAAGGTGTGTCCACTTTCAATTCATAGAATAAGACTACAGGCAAGTGAATTAGATAAGGCAAATGTAAGTTAGACATTAGGCATAGATTGACAAAGCTAAACACTCAAAGCAACTGACAAGTTAAGTGACAACTTTTCAATTCTCAAAACAAAGAAGGATCATAAAACATTTTTATCAACTAATGCGTGAATATATATATATATAGCTACACTTAGTTGAAAACTAAACTGACACTTATTTTGGTTTACAAACTAATTCACTTTATGTATTTTAAATCCAAACCTATAAATATAAGTATATTTGTTTTTTTTTTCTTTTTTTTTTACTATCAAACTAGTTGAACTTCAAAACTAAACAAAGTCGAACTTTAAGATTTGAAACAAAATGCACTGTCATATATATACAAGTAGCAAATAGTACTAAATGGTATATAGGTATTGCATGGTAAAAGTTTCAAAGCATCAGGGAATTACAACTGGCAACTAGACCCAGATTACACGAAAATAAAACTGCAATTACCCAAGTATGGCAAGCACTTCCCAACGTCAGAGACTACAAATCCCAAAATCAAAATGAAAGTCGAGCCGTAATGGCAAAAGGAGTTCGAACATTTCTAAATCATCCAAGCCATAAAAATGAACCAGTGCCAGGTCGAACATTGTACAACATCAAATGCATCAGTACAAAGCAGTGTGACCAGAGAAGTAAAATATGCATCAACACACATATATGAATATATGTATATGGTCAAGTTAACATCAGTGGCAAGGTCAAGTACAGGAACAATAAAGCTTCAAGTATGCTACAGATATAAAAGCATTGGTGATGGCCGAAGCTAATACAAAGTAGTGGATTCGCAATATCAAGTTAGTCAATGCCAAAGTCAAAATGAAGTCAGAGAATAAAGGCAACAGAAAAATGATCGGCAAAACCAATTTTCAAAGGGAAGAAATTCACAACCACAAAATCATCAACTTTTTATACGAATAAAAATCACAGAAACTAAACCCTACAAATCTGCGCTTGAACTAGATGTGAGTGGGGGGAAACCACTCACCTTAGCTTGAATCGGTCGTGAGCGAGGAACGGAAGTCGAACGAAGGTTGATCGGCGAAGCCTTAGCTATTTGGAGACGATGCCTAGGCCCAAATTCCAGTCGAGGCAAGCTGAAGAAGATCGAGCAGATTCGCCATGGCTACAGAGGATCAAAGAGTTGAATCGCCGAAGCCCTAGTTTCGTTCGCTATTTTTTTTCTTTCTTTCGATTGTTTCGTTTGATTTTTGTAAAGAGAAGGGGGGCTTCCGTGTTTTAACTGAGGAAAGGGGAGCATGATTCCAGGCGTGAGTTATGGCGTGATTTAAGGAGTAGCTGAAAATGGAGGAAACGAAGCCGCCATTAATTTTCGTTCGATTTATTTTGTTTAGGGTTTGTGAATGAATGGGAAAGGGAAAACGGGTAAAGGGTTTTAACGAAAATAGTATGGTACCAAATAGGGATATGGGTCATGATATACTTTTCTTTTAAGCCCATCAACCCTTAACAAATTTTTCTTTTCTTCTTTTTTTCCAAAAGAATTTAACCGATTCAAAATTTTCAACAACAATTTTTATTAGACGAATTCCAATCCGAATCGAAACTCCTATAAGCAAATAGCTAGCAGAGAAATCGTTTAACGATGATATCTAATCGATGCAAAAATCCTGGTTATTACAGAAATTCAAATTGAATTCAATTTAATTTTATACGCGTTTATACGTCGTATATTCACAAAACAACTTTGATAAATACGAAAATTGAAATCCGGTAATAATTCAATATTACGGACCCAATGAAACTGGTTTCGTCAAATTCCGAGACTGTGCCTCGGAAGACTATTTTTAAATTCAATTTAAACAATAATATTTCAAAACTGAACAAATCGCTTTCAAATTCAATTTTGAAGCTTCTATTATCTCCAGTATTATCAATATGAATTTTCTAAGCCTTTAAATTATTTTTAACCGGCTTAAAATTGAAGATTCAAATTTTATTCAACTTTCAATAGATTAAATTCAAAAATTTAATCGCCAATTCCTTCTGATAATTTGAAATTCAAGTCAAATTATCATTCAAATATTTAAAATTAATTAAATATTTTCAATTTAAATTGTTCAAAATTCAGGGTCGTTACACCATTTCAATTTTGCAACCATTTATAATAAAATTACTACTCGTACAACTAGGAATTTAGAGATATATCTTGTGAGGTTTAATTTATCTTATTTACTTTGATTCCAAACCAAAACAACCTAAGATTATAACAACATTCAAAAAATCAGCCTTGCCCTAAAACTCAATTTACAGCTAAACCATACAAAAGATTTAAACACAACAATTATCTGAAATTGATGGGTCAAAAAGATAGAATAAGGTAAGGTAACATTACTTTGGATTTTATTAGAATTTTTAGGAATTTTCCTGATTTGATTTTGAAGTTTTCAGCTATGTTTTGAAAGAGCTTATGCCATTTTCTTTCCTTTTGTTTTCTGTTTACTACTTTCAGAATGTATGTATAATATAGAGAAGAGGAGAATTCATCTCATTAGTTAAAACTGCAAATGGGCTTGGGTATTAATTTAAATCCAATAAGAAAAGAAAAGAATTAATTTCACCACTTTTAATTCAAAAGGCATGTTATTCTCTTTTTAAACTTTTCAATGAATTGGAGAAATAATATCAATACCACCTAATTCTAAAATACATACTTCTATTTAGAAACCATTTTAAGTACCAGCTGTATCTTATATTTACCATAATTGAAATAGAATCTCGATAATGTTTTCAAGTCATTTCTAACACTCTGAAAATTCTAATATTTCCCTATTTTACAATGTTATAAATCATTCTAAAACAAGTTATCTTCTGTTTAATAAATTCCAAGATCCACAATTTGAATTATTATTTGTTTTATTTAAGCAACTCAAAAATCAGGGTTGCTACAGACTTCCCTCCTAAAGAAATTGCGTCCTTATAATTGCTTTCAAGGGAAAATCCTATTTATACACACATAAATATTTTCAAAAATTCATCTCTAAACCTTCCTTCATTCTTCGATTTTATCCAAACCCTGTTAATATAAAATACAAATTTAACTTAACATATCTATTTACAAAAATCAACATACAATTCCGCCATACTTTCTAGTTCGAAAATAAGTTTACATAAATTTCACATCCTTTAAAATAATATAACACCTTTTTATAGTTTAGAACACTAAGTATTTTGGGTGTTTAAAAAATATTCCACTTATTTAATTTCTTAGGATAAGGACGTGAAATAATTTAAATAATTCCTTGATTTTATATATCAAAACCTCACAATTTAATTCATTTTATTGAAGAAAATCATTCCCCCAAGAAATTATTTCCCATAACATGAAAAATTAAACTTATTTAACTTTTCAGTTTCTTTTATTTTGAATTTCTATTTTTAAATTCATAAACTAACTTATAATAGAAGTTTCATATATAACCAAACCAAAAGAATTTTCTTTTCTCTTACTAAAATATTTATCTTATCAAACTTCAATTGTAGACTTCCTTTCGTAATTATAATTTTTTTAGCTTAGTATAAGTCATGTCCTTATACTAAAATTCAAAACTCATTTGTAAGATCTCTTTTCATTGTTTTATAAAAGAACTTCTATATCTCATCATCATCATCATTATTATTTTTAAAAGCTACTAAAATTTGAAATATTCATTATTTACTAAAATTAGAGTTTTCAAAAATATTCAACCACTTATTTTAATCATAATTACAAAGTTCAATCTTTCTAAAATAACCTGTACTGATCCAGCTTTTTGGACGGTTTAAATCGACAATAAACCACACATGTCTAATTCAAACCATTCAAAAGGGGGGATTGTTAATAGGGTAAATAAGAAAATAAGAGAAAAGAAAGAAAAACAAAATACAGAATCTCAAAGTAGAATGACAAAATATAATAATCAAATAAAGAGTTCATGATGTTGTTTTACAAATAACATTTGATTACACTTTTACAATATATCAGAGTTATACATACATCAGGAATAATAATAAAATAATGTAGCGGAACAACATGAAACAGTGGAATAATAATAATAATAATATAATATAATACTAAACTCCGTCTTCGTCCTTCAGAAATAATGTCTTCAACCCTGAAATGCTAAGGCTGACCCGAATGTAATGAAAAGACAAAACTCGAGTCAGAACTAAAAGATCTTTTGTAAGTTAAATCAACATAAATAAATATGAGTGTAATGGTCAGAGATGTTTACGGGATTTTATATCTCCTATCCAGTGTATAACGTGCGTGCAAAAACTTAAGAGATGTTCGGGATTTCCATCTCCTAAGGATCTGTTAAACTATTTATATGTAGTAATATACGCTATATATATAGTGTCTATCAGTAAAGTAAAGTATTAAAATAGCGTTAAGGCATTACCCATATCCCCCTTAACACATTTTTATAAATGTCGTAGTCTATACAGTACTGTAAACTCCACCAAACCGGTGGGCTATCGGGGAGCACTCAATAGATACGACACAAAACAAAATCGTAGCGGGCTCGATAAGGCATATGACAAGGCAAACGAGGCAATGCCCAGGGTGGGATTCTACGGTTTTGCACTACCGGACTAGTGGTAACGCATAGCAGCTACTACCGCCCACCTCGGAACACACTCCCATAATCAAATCGAGGGGTGGCCACCAAATCAATCATAAAGTAACAGATATGGTATCAAAGAAATGTGCCCGATTGGAGGAGCGACCTCACTTGGCCCCGTGTAGCTTCTGTTTTAGTCATATCAAGCTGACCCAGGGGGGTTAGGGCTGCGTTCATACCTCATACAGTAGCATTCGCCAAACCATCCTACTTCGTTCTGGATTCTCCACCACGTGCACAGTTGTTAAAGTCGTTTCGGAATTGAGAGAGAGTATGACAATATCTGACCCCGGTCTCTTTAACAACCAAACGCTTACATTTTTCACATCGTGGTCATTTTATAAAACATTTTTAGTAATAAATCTAGAAAATAGTTTATACCTTCATATCAAGATATTCATATACTTACTCCAAAAGTATACATAAATTCATAAATACCGAGGAAGATTTCTTTCAATAAATTTCGAAAATAATTTTAAATCTCTCTTAAACCATTTATAAACTATTTATATGCTTTAAAATCATTTATAAGGCTATTTATAAATTCCAAAACAATTTACAACTCTTCCTTTTTCATAAACTTCTACGAACAATTCCTTTATAAATGCATCCAAATCCCTTTATACAAGTTCTTTTATAAAACCCATTTATAAAATCCTTTAAAACCTTTTATAAAAATCTCTTTTAAAAATCCATTATAAAATCCTTTATAAAATTCTTTTATAAAATTACTTTTTGTAAAATCCATTATAAATTCTCTTACAAAACCCTTTTTACCAGTCTCGACTGCCTGATCGAACCTCGCCACTCAACTGCTCTAGCCGAGCCACCCCAACCACGCAAACATGGCCACCTCTGGCGTCCAAGGGACGCTCCACCGCTGCCACCATATTATCGCCGTTCGAGGCGAATCGTTGCACCTCTGCTATGAATGAACCACATGGATCTGCTCCACTAGTCACCCTCTACACCGTAGCACCACCCGATCGTCGTAAAATCGACGATCCACCGTTGAAAACAAAACCCTAGTTTCAACGGCCAAGACTTCTTTATCGTTTTCTAATCAAACGATGCATCAAATCAAAAAATAAACTCAGGTCTAGATTACGCTCATCGAGAGCTTTCCGACGTTATATAATATGACAAGTTTGAGGAGCTCGAATTTTGAAATTTGATTTGAAATTGAAATTAGGGTTTTGGAATTTGGAATTAGTGTTTTGATTGAAATTGTCTGACATGGGAAGGAAGAAAGGATATAATTGAACAGATACGTATAGAAAAATGGAATAGACAACTAGGGTTTTAAAAAAAACTGTTTATATGGACAGATGGATAAGAATGAATAGACATATCGAATTGGGTTGAAACGATAACAACGACTCGAAAAGTCTGTTTCGTCCCCAAAACGAAAGTAGATCATCCCATATATCAAAATATAGGTTTTCGATATTTTTAAACTCAATGGAACTAGTTTCAAACCTTAATTTCATTGTATACAGAAGTTAGCATTCAAAATCAAGTTATATTCATTTAAATTACATTAATTAATTTCTACGCATTTCGAGTTCGCAAGTTCAAACGATAAGTCTGATAGCTTCGAAACATGAAATCCTACAATAATTCACTGTTACGGATTCGATGAAACTAGTTTCATCGAAATCCGAGACACTGGCCAAAATGGCTATTTTTACACGTCAATTAAATAAATTATTATTAAATTGATTTAATCACTTTTAAATTCAAATTTAAAAGCTATTAATTTCATTATTCTTGATTACCTAAAAATTAATAATCTTTTAAAATTAAATATCCATGTTAATCTCAAGATTTAAACATTACATTAATTTCAGCGTCAAATTACAACTTGTATTAAAATCCCGGTTAATTATATTTTAATTTCAATCAAAATAATTCAATTGAGTGTGTTTTCTCACGCTAGTTTTCTAGACTGACTCGGGTGTTATTTTATTATAATGCTCGGGTCAGACCAAGCATTACAGATACAGGACATGATGCTATGGAGCTTAGGAGACGAGCTGGATGACGAGACGTATCACACGTACTTGGTGTATATTCCACTGTGCATTGTAAGCTGTATAGTCAGCTTTTGTGAGGACAAGTTATTATAACTGTCCAGTATTGTGCTATGGATTTGTGTTGTACTCTGATGATGTAATGTGTAAAAATAGTTATAGTTCTTTTTGTATAAAGATCAGTTGTTATCTATTATATATTGTTCTGCTGCGATTGTGAGATTCTGTGTTATTTCTACTTTCTTCTTCTACCTCTTTCTTCTTTCCCTAACGATCTGGTATTTCTGGCACTCGATTGTTCGGCATGTAATACAGTGGATGTATTGATGTCGATTTTCGGAGGTCGAAAATCTGGACCGTTACAACTATCAACTTATTAAACATTAAAATCTTATTTTCAAAACTATTGCTACGCTTCTACTACGCCACTCCGATATCGTTTTTTAGGAAAATAACTTATATATAAAAGCAAGCTATAAATTTTTTAAAAAAAATTCAAAAAATTTCTAACTCCTGAATTTATGGAAAATTACGGCAAAGTCTCCTTCAAGGTTTCAAATCTCGGATTTTGGCCAATATCTCGGGCAAATATCTCGGCTGTCTCGGGCGATATTTAAAAGACTTATAACTAACCAAGCTGCCAAATCTCGGATTTTGGCTAATATCTCAGATTTTCATCTCAGCTGATCTCGGGGAGATTTAAAACCTTGGTCTCCTTTGCGTGGCTCGATCGAAATTTTTTTATAATATAATATATAACACAAATATACCCAATATATATCAAATATACATCTCATCTAAATGATGAGGCATCCCGAAGGAAAATAAATATAAAATCATGGTATGTAATCCGAGATACGTACCTTATTATTAATAATACGAGCGAGTTCGCTCGTATTAAGCAAGCAAAGCAACCTAATGCACAATCCAGCTCCAAAAGCAAGCATACACCCTTCTGTACCTACTAAACACTCAATAACCAAATTAGAACGTATATATAAAGAATAAATTCGATATAACATGGATTATGCAATAACCATAAACGAATATAGAAAATGCAACAAACAAACATCCAACAAACAATATTCATCCAATCTTATTCACAACAATGCCAATTCACACTTCCTAATGTCAATATTTTAGTTTATTATATTTTCATTTCTTATCAATATTAAATTGATTTACTTTTAACTCAATGACATTTATTTCATCTATATACAATTTGTTTGTTTTCAATTCATTCACATGGATTTCTTTCGAATTTGGTTGGTTCACCTTGAATTTATTCACGTTCAATTGATTAACATTCATTTCCTTAATCATTCAAAGGATTTATATTCAATTCATTCGTTTTTAATTTTTCATTCAGCTAATTTGATTTCAATCCATTTATATTCAATCAACCAATATTCATTGCATTCACATTTGATTGATTACAACTTAATGTATTTACATTCGATCAATTTACTTCAATTGATTAATATTTATTCTAAATTGATTCACATTCACTTATTTACATTCATTGAAATCAATTTCTCTTATATTTCAATGATTAAAGTTATTGAATTCAATTGATTTCTTCCAATTTATTAACATTCGTTACAAATTTATTATATTCAATTTATTCAATCCAATTCATGAAATTCCAATTGTTTCACTTTTTGTTTAACCTATTTCTTATAAATTCATTTATGAATCATTTATAAAATTATTCCACTTAATTTTGCTTAAGTTAAATTTTCTTTTATTTCTACTTAGTATATTCTCTTTTTTTCCACTACTAATATCATTCATAAATCATCTAAGTTTTTATAAATATTTTATACAACATAACTCACATTTATTATTATTACTTCATATCTTGAGTTATTATTAATTTATCGATTCACTTCATTTATTTAAATTCATTTTATTAATTTACTAAAGTAAATTTTATTTTATAACTCAATTCATGTTAATAAAAAAATTTCACAATCAATTCATTTGACTTCTCTTAAGTTAACTTCAATTTATAAATTGTTCTAATAACTTATTCCATATTATACTAGTCAACATTCGATTTTTATTAAAACTCGTTCCATTGCACTTAAATTTTTTTCATTCAATTTAAATCAAATTCAATTTCTCATATAAATTTTCTTACACCCATTAATTTTTATTCAATTTCTTTCACAACTTAAATTATATTTCATTTTATAATTCAAGTTGTATTCATTCTATTAATTCATTTATAGCCTAAGTGGAATTAATTCACTTTACTAATTCATTTAGTTTTATTCAAATCCAATTCAATTCATTTAATCTTAATTAAATTAAACTTTATTTCATTTTATCCATTTTTCGGTTTATTCAACTTTATTTAAGCTAAACTTTTTTTTCTTTCGTTTGTGAGGATTGCGGAATATGGATCTTAAGGCTAGGAATAACACTAGAGGGGGGGGGTGAATAGTGTTTATAAGAAATTACTAAATCTTTTTGAGTTTATGTTAATTTGAACACAAATGTATGTAATATTCAGACACAGATTTAATCACAGAAACAAACACAGATGCAGAAATAAAGTAAATGCAGTAAAGGAAAGAACACACCGGATTTTATACTGGTTCGGAGTTACCCTACATCCAGTCCCGCACAACTAAGTACGGATTTCCTTTTAAAAGCAATTCAACAATTACAACCCTCGGTTTCAAGGCTACGAGGTACACCCTCTAGAATCACAATCCTCTGGGTAGAGATACTTGATTTCCGGGGCAACAAGTTCACCCAATTGATTTCCAAGGCTACAATCACACCTTTTCTCGCTTGATTGATTTCCAAGGCTACAATCACACCTTTTCTCGCTAGATAGTTTACAAAGAAGCCTATAACTCTGAATAGCACTTGGATCTTATTGAGATAGTGATAGAGAATCAAACCAGAAATTATCTAGTTAGATTCAATGTTAATTTCGGCAGAGTAATGATAGGATTTTGAATAAGAAAATGTGGAAGAAGAAGAGAAGTGAAAAACCAGAAAATCTGATATCAAATTCATTGAAACTAACCCCTATTTATAGAAGAACAACAGTCATGTCCATTCGTGAAAGGTTATGGCGAATAGACACTTCTTTTGAAATTCAAATTTTTAGTCTTACCTGACACTATGTCGACATGGGGTACTAGGGCATGTCGACATCCCAAAGGAAATTTTGATGTTTTGTTTTTCTTTGAAAATAACCTTTATCTTATATTAAACTATTTTAAACTTTATAAATATACTTGACTATAGATAAAATACATAGATAAATATAGAGAATAATATATATAAAATTTTACTATAATTTTATATTTAAATCTAAGTATAAAGATAGTTTAAAACAAACGAAGTTTAAAAACATGAGTTTATTAAAAACAAAAACAAAGAATATTTTAAGGCTAAACATCTTTTTGAAAATCATTTGAAAAGATAATTTTAGGGCTAAAACATTTTGAAAAGCAATTTTGAAAATCATTCTGAAGTAGTTTTTGAAAATCATTTTGAAGTAGTTTTTGCAAGCTTCTTCCTATAGAATATCTCATCATATCAGGACTCGAGAACTTGTACAAAACCAGGATGTTCGTGGGTTTGTAAGCCACTTGTCGTAGGTTTGTAAGCTACTTGTCGTGGGTTTGTAAGCCACTAAAAAGGTAGAAATGGGTTCCATCCCAAAAGAAAAATGGAGTGAAGATTTCAGTGCTATTATGAAGTTTTAACATAATTCTAGACTCAATACTTATCTTGAAATCTTGAACTCTTTATAATCTTGATACTCATGAGTCTCCAATCTTGATATCTTGAATCTCTATACTGCACAGTCTTCATTCTTTGTACCTGCATGGTTAAATCCTGTATATACATATATATCTAAACTATAATGTTAGTATTTATATTTTATAATCTTATTCTAAGGTTGTTGTCATCAAAACCATCATCTCAAGGACTAACAATCTCCCCCTTTTTGATGATGACAACCTTTGTTTATAAAATATTACTTCTATCCTAATAACTCCCCCTAAATCTATGCCTAACTACCATATTTTATATTTCTCCCCCTTTGTCATCAACAAAAACAAACTCTAAACTATATAACTCTTAGTCTAATATCCTATATGATGATAGTGTTATCATCAATACTTACTTGTAAACCTAAAACTTAGTCCTAAACTACTAATATTCCTAACCAAATACCTACTTATATATAACATATATAGGAATCATATATAAGAACACACAATATTTATTTTTATATATGTTTAAATTTACATTTTCGTAAAACGTAACAAGTATACACAAAACGATGAAAAACGAAAGAGAAGAAACTACAGAGTATCTTTGACAATTGGAGATCTATGGATCGAACAATTTGGATAATGGAAAGAAATTTCCACGTTGTTCAACCAAGTTTCCATCCTTGTCAAAACATACTTGGCCAACGCAAATGACTTTGTCGTTGTCTTCCGCATGCTCTTCTTCCATTGGTTCTTCTTCTTCTTCACTTTCCTCTTGTTCATGATCTCCTGAAGAGTACTCCTCAATCAAAATTGGGTTAGCATGATTATCCATAAGAAATTTTTGCAAATTCCTAAGGATTTTGGCTTGCCTCTCTTGTTCTTTGGTCATTCGAAGTTGCATCACTTGGATTTCAGTCATTAACTGAAGGGTATCCTTCAGAGAATCCTCCATTTTCGTCATACGAGCGAGCGTTGATTGTTGAAACGGACCAGAAGTAGGCGATGGGAACGAAAAAGTTGATTTTATGTTTGATTTGGAAGAGGAGGCCATTGATAAAGTGATTTCAGAAGATAGAACAGAAAGAGAACAGAGAGAATGAAGAAAATTTCGAAATAGGAGAAATTTATAACCACTTATTTGAATTTTGATGGGAAAAATTTTAAAATTTAAAAAACGTTATATGTCGACATGGGTCTAGGGGAGATGTTGACATGGTTCTTGAATTTTTGCCTATCTAATTTATTTTGAGTTAATTTTTTAATTATACTTGTTATTTATATTTTATATTTCAGTTAATGAACAAATACCTAATTCTCTTCTTAATTTAGTAAATGTAGATTCATTTAAGGGTTTTGTTAAGATATCAGCAATTTGATTTTCAGAATTGATATAGTCGAGAGTAATTACTTCTCTACTTATATTATCTCTGAGAAAATGGTGTCTGATATCAATATGTTTAGTTCGAGCATGTTGAGTAGTATTTTTGGATAAATTTATTGCACTAGTATTATCACAATAAATTGGTGATTTTGAGATATTTAAACCAAAATCTTTTAAAGTTTGTTGCATATATATTACTTGAGAACAAGCCAAAGCAGCAGAAATATACTCTTCTTCAGTTGTTGATAGAGAAACTGTGTTTTGCTTTTTACTAAACCAGGAAATCAGAGAATGCCCTAAAAAGTGACAAGTTCCACTAGTACTTTTTCGGTCTGATTTACAACCAGCATAATCAGCATCAGAGTAAGATATTAAGTCAAACGAATCATTTTTAGGATAAAATAAGCCATAATCAAAGGTGTGTTTAACATATCTTATAATACGTTTTACAGCTTTTAAGTGAGTTTCTTTAGGTTGGGATTGATACCTTGCACAGAGACAGACACTATGCATGATATCAGGTCTACTCGTAGTGATATAGAGTAGTGATCCAATCATTCTTCTATATAATTTTTGATCTACATCTTTCGAGAGATCTTCTTTACTAAGGTACTCATTGGTTGCCATGGGAGTGGGTTTTCCACTCGCAGTAGTCAAACCAAATTTACTAACTAGGTCTTTAGCATATTTTTCTTGACTAATAAAGATACCATTATCTAATTGTTTTATTTGTAATCCTAAAAAGAAGTTTAATTCACCCATATGACTCATCTCAAACTCTTTTGTCATTATTTCAGAAAATTCTTTATTCATTTCAAAATTAGTTGATCCAAAAATGATATCATCTACGTAGACTTGTACTAGTTGAATATCATTTTTATTTCTTTTAATAAAAAGAGTATTATCTACTTTTCCTATTTCAAAATTTGATTGTAACAAGTAAGATCTTAGTCTATTATACCAGGCTCTAGGAGCTTGCTTTAGACCATATAGAGCTTTCTTAAGTTTGTAAACATGATTTGGAAATTTATCATTTTCAAAATGTTTAACAAATACTTCTTCTTTTACAAAACCATTTAAAATGCACTTTTAACATCCATTTGAAATAATTTGAAATTATTATGATTTGCGAAAGCAAGTAGAATCCTAGTGGCTTCTAATATTGCTACGGGGGCAAAGGTTTCATCAAAATCTATTCCTTCTTCTTAACAATAACCTTGAGCGACTAACCGGGCTTTATTTCTAACAACCTCTTCTTGTTCATTCATTTTATTTTTATAAACCCATTTAGTTCCAATTATTGTTTTATTTTCAGGTCTAGGAACAAGTTCCCAAACATCATTTCTAGTAAATTGATTTAATTCTTCTTGCATAGCTAAAATCCATGAATCATCAGTTGATGCTTCTTCTGGATTTTTGTGTTCAATAGTTGATATAAAAGCTACATTACTCATTTGACTTAGTTGGTTTCTAGTTTTAACAACAGATTGCATATCTCCAAGTATATTTTCTATAGGGTGATCTTTTAAAAGTTTAATCCTTTTATTAGGATGACTTAATTCATTATTAGTTTCAGTTGACTCTTGGTTTTGAGTGATTAAATCCTCTTCATCATTTATTTCTTCAAAAATTTTGAAATTTTCATCAAATGAAACATGCATTGTTTCTTGATGGTATTAGTTCTTAAATTAAATACTCTGTATGCTTTACTTCTAGAATATCCAATAAAGATACCTTTGTCGGATTTAGGATCAAATTTATCTAAGTTATCTTTTGTATTTAAAATAAAACATTTACTTCCAAAAATTCTGAAATATGATACCTAAGGTTTCTTTGAGTAAATAAGTTCATAAGATGTCTTATTAGTTAAAGGTCTAATTAAAATTCTATTTAAAATATAACAGGCACTAGCAACTGCTTCTGCCCAAAAGTACTTTGGTAAATTACTATCAGAAATCATAGTTCTCGCACACTCTTGAATCGTCCTATTTTTACGTTCTACTACTCCGTTTTGTTGTGGAGTTCTTGGAAATGAAAAATTGTGAATTATCCCTTTTTATTGCAGAATTCTTCAAACTTTTCATTTTCAAATTCACCACCGTGATCACTACGGATGGTTATAATTTTTTGAGAAAATTGATTTTATACCCTTTTTGAAAAATTCTTAAAATATTCAAAAGTATCACTTTTATGTTTTAAAAATATTGTCCATGTAAATCTAGAATAATCATCTACAATTACCAAAACATATTTACTGTGATTTATTGACTGAATTTGAGATGGACCAAATAAATCAAGATGAAGTAATTCAAGAGGTTTTGAAGTTGAAATCATATCTTTTAATTTAAAGGAACTTTTTCTAAGTTTTCCTAGTTGACATGCATCACATAGACTATCTACTTTATAATTCATTTTTGGGAGGCCTCTTACTAGATCATATTTTGACAGTCTAGATAAGAGTTTGAAATTCAAATGCCCAAATCTCTTATGCCAAATCCAAGGGTCACTTGCATTTGCCAAAAGACACAAGTTATCATTTGAAATTTTCATACTAAGAATATAAATATTCTTTTTCCTAATTCCCTCAAATATTATGGTTGAATTATTGTCTATAATGTGACACTTATCTTTTTAAAATTTAATTTTATATCCTTTATCGCATAGTTGACTTATACTTAACAGATTGTGTCTTAGATTCTTAACTAGCAAAACATTAGTAATAATAGGAGTTTCAGAGTTACCGACTTTGCCGATGCCGATCACATAACCTTTTGAATTCTCTCCAAAGTTAACCAGTCCTCTGTCTTTGTATATTATATCATTCAGCATATCTGGATTCCCAGTCATGTGTCTAGAACATCCACTATTGAGTATCCATTTGTTCTTTTTGATCTCCATAGTTTGTTTGTTCTGGATTGATTCCTCAACTCCCATAAAGCATGATTCCTGCACATCAAACAATCTTAGTAGACAACTTGTATTTGAATATTGATTATATGCAGACTCAAGAGACAATGATGATCTGAATATTCTAAACATGCATTAACAGATTTCTTAAACATAGCCATTAAAAAACTTTTTCAAAAATCAGATTATGAAACTTTTGAAAACCTTGCTCTGATACCAAATGTGAGGAATGCGGAATATGGATCTTAAGGCTAGGAATAACACTAGAGAGGGGGTGAATAGTGTTTATAAGAAATTACTAAATCTTTTTGAGTTTATGTTAATTTGAACACAAATGTATGTAATATTCAGACACAGATATAATCACAGAAACAAACACAGATGTAGAAATAAAGTAAATGCAGTAAAGGAAAGAACACACCGGATTTATACCGGTTCGGAGTTACCCTACATCCAGTCCTGCACAACTAAGTACGGATTTCCTTTCAAAAGCAATTCAATAATTACAACCCTCGGTTTCAAGGCTACGAGGTACACCCTCCAGAATCACAATCCTCTGGGTAGAGATACTTGATTTCCGGGGCAACAAGTTCACCCAATTGATTTCCAAGGCTACAATCACACCTTTTCTCGCTTGATTGATTTCCAAGGCTACAATCACACCTTTTCTCACTAGATAGATTACAAAGAAGCCTATAACTCTGAATAGCACTTGGATCTTGTTGAGATAGTGATAGAGAATCAAACCAGAGATTATCTAGTTAGATTCAATGTTAATTTCGGCAGAGTAATGATGGGATTTTGAATAAGAAAATGTGGAAGAAGAAGAAGAGAAGTGAAAAACCAGAAAATCTGATATCAAATTCGTTGAAACTAACCCCTATTTATAGAAGAACAACAGTCATGTCCATTCGTGAAAGGTTATGGCGAATAGACATTTCTTTTGAAATTCAAATTTTTGGTCCTAACTGACACTATGTCGACATGGGGTACTAGGGCATGTCGACATCCCAAAGGAAATTTTGATGTTTTGTTTTTCTTTGAAAATAACCTTTATCTTATATTAAACTATTTTAAACTTTATAAATATACTTGACTATAGATAAAATACATAGATAAATATAGAGAATAATATATATATAATTTTACTATAATTTTATATTTAAATCTAAGTATAAAGATAGTTTAAAACAAACGAAGTTTAAAAACACGAGTTTATTAAAAACAAAAACAAAGAATATTTTAAGTGTCACGACTCGACATTCATTCCACAGAATGACGCATCATTAATAAGAAAGAAAGGGATAGAAAAGAGAAAAGATAGAGAAGAAAGAACTAAACAACATCAGAATCTCACAGCGGAACGAATAAATTATATTAATCACATAAGATATTTGTAATGACCCAAGATTTTAGGAATTTATTCTAAAAAATATAAATAAATTCAAAATGATTTTTAAATAAATCTTGAAAGGGAATTGATATAGCTTGATAGTGTATTAGTATGTGTGTACATGGGTGCACAGGAAATGCACATGAAATAAAGCTAAAAGTCCCTGAACTCCAAGAATGAATACATATTGATATGTATGGGAATATATATATATATATATATATATATTAAAATCCTTAAAAGCTGAATGCATAAGTAAATATATATATATGGATGCTACTGAATATTTTTGAGTGTACATGTACATGTGTGTGTCAGTACAAAATAATGTATAAATATATACAGATGAGTATACTAATTAATTTAGTAAGTTTTATATATATATACATATATATATATAGATATGTTAATAAGGTACTAGAGTTCAATTCAGCAAAATAAAACTTACCAATATATTTTATATATGTAGGCAGAAATAAAAAGACTGAAGATATAAAAAGGAGTATTCCTCTTGTAAATAAATAAAGAAGGTACATACCATTTACATGAAAGCTAAAAATAGGAAAAATAAGATAAAACAGAGAAATGTTTGCTATAGGCAGAATTAGGAAGAGTATTTGATAAATAATAAAATCAAGTCACATTTTTGGCATGATTGTAGACAAAGGAAAAAGTATTTTCTGAAAAGCAAAAATTCTGAAAAAATGTAACCACTTTTCTCTTCACCTAAATTAAAACCGGGAAGGGTAGAACTTTGGGTTTAAATAAAATGCAGATAACATGATTTTTCTGGTGGGCAAAAATGGCTTTAGCCAATACCCAAAACCCTAAGGAAGACCCTGTATATATACATGTATATGCAGCAGCCTCCTCTCCTTCTCAGAAAAGAACTTTGAGAAAAAAAAAGGAAACAACACCATAGAAATCATAAGGCAAGGGAAGGAAGAGAGCTTGAGGCTAAAGGCAGAAGTTCATCAATTAATTAAGGAAGCAAAGAAGAGAGCTAGGTGAGAAAACTCACTCAAAAATCTAAGGCAATAAGTCCTAATGTAGGCAGCCAGCTATAAGTAATTTTCTTAAAAATATACTTTCATATGAGAATGCTTATCTGTGATTTTAAAACTGAAAATGTTTTGATTCTCTTTGGTTGATCACTTGTTTTATTATAAGAAATCCTTATGTGTTGTTAGTATACATATATGTTTTATAAATCTAGATCTATGATATGTTAATGTTTAGGCACATAAACAAATACCCAGAAAATAAAATGTTGAAAATAGGCAAGTAGTATTGGTTTTGGCTCAACCCAGAAAGATGTAAATAATGTTGAGCTGCAATATACTTATGTATAAGTGCTGAGGCTTGAGACAAAAAGGAATTAGGGGTGCAATAGGGTTGCCTATGTGCTGATGCTCCTGATTCAATGAAAATATATATATGTTCATATGCATAGCAAACAAAATTTTGTGATTCAGTGAAACCAGGTCATTCTGAGTTTAACTCAAGCACAAATGTTTGCAAAAAGGAAAAACTCTCTCAAAAGCCATAAGCCATTGTTAGTTGCCTACACCCTTTTTAAAATACCAGAATGTATACATATGCATACAGAACCTTATTTATTTAGTCACCAATGGTTGTTTGCTTGCTTGTCTCTGTATGGTTTTGAATAATATGAGATGCCATGATATGGATGTTTTAGCTAGTGAAATGGATCACTGAATGGTTTAGTCATGAAAAATCAAAAGAGTTATTATTAACTTAAACCTGATTAGGAAATTTGGGGTCAAGAACACTGCAGGAATGACTTGTGTTCTTGAGTAGCACAAGTTGACACATGGCTTGTTTAAGTCCTGAGATCTTTGTGTAATGGAGTGAATTAGTTCATTACAGTGTGTCCATTGATTCATAAATATTGCAGGTGAGACCAGGATAGATAATTATACCAAGGGAATAATATTTGAGATGATGAGAAAACTAGAGTTTTTCCCAGAATTGAAATATGAGGATTGAATAAATGATTTAACTCATATTGGTTATTTTCCTATTTGGTATGAATGATTGTTTGATTATGTCTGAATTGTATGCTTGAATGTATATGTCATATTGATATATGTAGTCTCTGGAAAGGAAAATTAAAGTGTGCACATGCACAATGACACAGAGCATGCACACAAGTATGATCTGATTCCAAAGGGCAGAACTTTATGTATATGTATTTAATTTGATTTTAACCTAATTAACTAGTTGCTTTTGTGAATTTTCTCATACCAGACATGTGTCTGACCCTAGTGTGCTAATGGCATCTGGGGTGTCTCATTTAAAAATGAGGCAGTTTCAAATGCTTTTTCAGGGATTGCAGCAACTAAGTAGGAGTAGGAGCAAGGCTTTGAGAAGAGGATTATAGCATGCTAAACTTAGTTAGATAAGAGCCAAAATGATAAAATCCGCATGTATTAATGATTTAAATTGTTACTTGTATTAAGTGTTGAATATGGGATGGATATTTTGTTAAGTATTTTATTAAGAGATTGACTTGTATCTGGAATTTATGAATCTGGTTAATATCTGATATTAAAGAAGTTAATCAAAATATTGTAAGTGGATTTAGTAAGAACACCATGTTGAAGACTGAATGATTACATTTTATAAATGTATTAGTCAATTTTGAGTCTTTATAAAGGATTTAAGTTTGGGAAATCTGGATAGTTGATTCTCAGAAAAATTAAATGGTTTTGTCTTTCAAACATGGTAAGTGTATACAAAAGATAATAGGCATAGGTTGAATGTTTTATGACTGCAAGGTTCCCATAATCTAACTTGTTTCATACAAATGTTTCATGTCTTATTTTTAAATAAAGGAAGGATCTGTAATAAGGGAATTGGAAGCCAGATCCAAATAGTTGCAGTTATATATGCACATAAACATGTTTTGTGCAAATATTAATACACCCTTTTCCTTTATATCTGTAATAGGAATCTGAATTTTTATTCAGATTTTAACCAAATGCATTTTAAATTCCAGACAGATTTTATAAGAAGAAAATCAAACATGAATGAAACTTTTATTGCATATAACACTGTACTATGTGTGGATTGATTAAATTTAATCAATCCAATCTCCTCTTGTTTTCCAGAACTCTGATTTAAATAAGAGAGGCATATACATCCTCACATGTATGTGCTTATCTTTGTGAAAGTACTGATATATTTATATTGGTTAATTATTTTGATCCTGGATGTATTTTGGTTTATTGGAAAAAGAAAATGACCCTGGAAAATATATTTGGAATGAATGATCAATCTATATATCATCTCTGATAGTTCAAAGGAAGTTTAAATCGAACTTAAAAGTGTAAATGAATGTAGGTGGACACCCAGACACATATAAATTGAATGTGCATATGCATGTACATAGAAATCGAATTCAGACGACAGTCGTATTAATTTAGACGTCTAAGATTAAACTTAGACGACAGTCATAATAATTTAGACGTCTAAGGTCAAATATAGACGTCTGTTACATTCATTTTAGACGTCTGAAGCTAGTTCAAAAAGTCTTTTTCTCTCTGTTTAAATTTTTGATCACTGAGCCGTCTGTCATAACTAGATAGACGTCTGTAATTAAGTCTAGATGCCTGTCATATTAATTTAGACGTCTGAACTGCTGATTTTGCCTAATTTGCCTATTTAGAAAAGAGATAAGTAACTATGTCAATAACTTGTATGGCATTTTGATTTCTATTGGATTTAAATTCCCTTTGATGGAAAAAAAAAATCCTTATGAAATTAGGGTAGAAAGAGGAGGGTCATTTCAGTTGGTATCAGAGCTATGTTATTCAACATAGTAGAAGTAAAGATCAAGTTCTTGGATAGAAATAAAATTTAAAGGAACTAAATATATATATCAATGTTTTCAGTGTGAAAAAAAAACCACTGAAATAATAAAATTACCAATCAAACTAACCAGCTATGTAAATTATTATTAGCAAACTATGGTAGGGAGACCACCAAATCAGGGAGCATGATCTTCCCATGCACCCCCAATGGTCAATCTGCAAGACTTGGTGAGAGCATTTAGGGATGGGGCAGGACAAAGGCAAGAAAATCCCTATGAAGAACTCTCAAAATTACTTAAGACATATACTCATTTAGGAGGCAAAAGCTTTGAAGGGACAGAGAGTATCATGGAAATTCAAACATGGTTGAGAACATTGGAAAGAATTTTCAATGACATGCAACTTGATGATCAAAGAAAGAGGCAAGTGGCTTCAAGACAGCTAAAAGGAGTAGCTTTAGGCTGGTGGGAAGTTATTATTGCAGGAAGAAATGAGAATGAAATCACTTGGAATCAATTCAAAGAGATGTTGGAAGCAAGGTTTGTACCAGCATCAGCAAAGACTACCTTGCTAGAAGAATTTATTAGACTTAGACAAGGAACCATGACTGTCACAGAATACACTCAAAAGTTTGAGGGGCTTTCCACATATGGAGCAATGCTTGTGGCAGATGAGGCATCCAAAAATGATAGGTACATAAAAGGGTTGAACCCAGGACTTAGCAGAGCCATGTTACCCTATGCAGACAGGACTTTTGACCATGTGATAGACTTAGCTTCGAGGTTGGAACAGCATGACAAGGAAAGGGAGAAGTTCAGAAATTTTAAGAGCAATAATACCAAGAAGAGTAAGGGGAGGTATCACCCTTATGATAAGAAGAAGGAAGAGGCCAGTAACAAAGGCACTGGAGATGTCAAAGCTAAGGAAACCAAGAAGAAAATTGTGTGCCATCAGTGTGGAAAAGAAGGACATATCAAACCAAGATGTCCAGAATTGAAACGAGGAGCTTTCAAGTGCTATCTATGTGGGAAAGAGGGGCATATGAAGAGGAATTGTCCTGAGTACAAACAGCAAGGAAAATTGGCAAATTTGGAAGGAAAAGGCAAAGCCACAGTGGAGAGTAACACTGAAAACCATAGCCAAGTGGAAGGTACATTACTTATTTGTACCATGCCCATAGCAGTAGTATATGATACTGGGGCAACTCACTCTTTAATTTCTTATGAACTAGTTAAAATGCTAAAACTGAATTGCATATTGGTTGAAACCCCATTGCATATACAAAGTCCACTGGGGAGTTCTAGTGTTTTAAATATGATTTGTGTGGATGTGGAATTAAACATAGGAGGAAATGTTTTTATTTCCAATTTATATGTTTTGAATTACCCAAATATAGGTGTTATTTTGGGGGTAGACTGGTTAAGGCAATTTAAAGCCATAATTAATTTAGACTCATCCACCATATCATTGCAAAATTCTAGAGGTCAGAGAATCACAGTTTTATGTGAAGTAGCTAAGGAAGGAAAACTATATCACTTAGTTGACTCAGAAAAAAATTCTATTGAACTAACCATTGAAGAAATTCCCATAGTCAATGAATATTTGGATGTGTTTGGTGAGGCCAAGGGTGTTCCACACCATAGACCAGTAGAGTTCCAGATCAATCTAGTTCCAGGAGCAAGCCCAGTGATTAAAAAGCCAACTAGAATGGGGCCAAATGAACTAAAGGAATTAAAGAAACAGTTAGAAGAACTGGAAGAAAAGGGTTTTATAAGACCAAGTAATTCTTGCTGGGGAGCACCAGTGGTATTTGTTAAGAAACAAGATGGCTCCTTAAGACTCTGTATAGATTATAGAGAATTAAACAAGGTAACTATTAAAAATAAATACCCATTGCCAAGAATAGATGATCTTTTTGATCAATTAGCAGGGGCAGAAGTATTTTCTAGACTAGACTTAGCATCTGGTTTTCATCAGATGAAGGTGGAAGAATCAAGCATCAAGTACACTGCCTTTAACACTAGGTATGGGTTGTATGAATTTTTGGTTATGCCATTTGGTTTGACCAATGCACCATCATACTTTGTAGATCTAATGAACAGAACCTTTAGAGATTATTTAGACAAGTTTGTGCTTATTTTTATTGATGACATTTTGGTTTATTCCAAAACAGTGGAAGAACATAAGCATCATTTGCACCTGGTTTTGTCTAGGTTAAGGGAAAAAGATGTAAAGGCAAAATTTTCAAAATGTGTATTTTGGAAAGAGGAAGTACATTTCCTTGGCCATGTTATATCTGCTCAAGGAATTTCTGTGAACCCCAATAAAGTAGTGGTTATTCAAGCATGGAAGAGGCCAAGCACTGTGAGTGAAGTGAGGTCATTTATGGGGATGGCAGGGTATTATAGGAGGTTTATAAAAGATTTTTCAAAAATCTCTACACCACTCACTAACCTAACCAGGAAGAACCAAGCTTTTGTTTGGTCAGAAAAATGTGAGAAGTCTTTTGAACAGTTGAAGGAGGCATTGGTGAATGCTCCAATTTTAAAGGTACCATATGGAAATGAAGAACTAGTGGTATACACTGATGCTAGTGGATTTGGCTTGGGTGCAGTGTTGATGCAACAAGGCCAAGTCATTGCATATGCATCCAGACAACTTAAACCACATGAAGTAAGGTATGCCACACATGATCTCGAATTAGCAGCAGTGATCTATGCTTTAAAACTTTGGAGACATTATTTGTTAGGCACAAAGTTTGAACTTTACACTGACCATAAGTCTCTAAAATATTTATTTTCACAAAAAGATTTGAACATGAGGCAACATAGATGGGTGGAGTTCTTAGCTGCCTATGACTTTGACATACTCTATACACCAGGCAAAGCAAACAAAGTTGCAGATGCTCTAAGTAGATAGCATGCTAAATTGGCTATGATGATGATAGAAGAATTTAAAGATTTGTCTTTGCTAACTGAGTTAGAAATTGGGGAGAATGGTTGTGTGCACATGGATGAGCAGATGCATGGTGCACAAGAATATAAAGGGAAGTTAAGCTTAATGACACTCCAACCGGATTTAATTCTGAAGGTAGGAAAGATGCAAGAACAAGATGCCAACTTGTTAGAGAGGAAAGTGCTCCTCTCAAGAGGGGAGGAAGTGATGAATCACCATATTGATAAAAATGGTTATATGAGATACCAAAATAGGATGTGTGTACCAGAGGACACAGAATTGAAGAAAGAGATATTGAATGAATATCACAGAAGTAAATACTCCATACACCCAGGCAACACAAAAATGTACCAAAATTTGAAAAGAGACTTCTGGTGGAAGGGGATGAAATCTGATGTAGCTAAATACATTGCCAATTGTATGACTTGCCAACAAGTCAAGGCTGAAACCCAAAGGCCATCAGGGTTGATGCAGTCTCTTAGTGTACCACAGTGGAAGTGGGAAGACATATCTATGGACTTCATAGATGGACTGCCTAGATCTAAGAGAGGTAATACAAGTATATGGGTGATAGTTGATAGGCTAACCAAGGTAGCACACTTCATCCCAGTCAAGTCAGAAAGAACAGCACCAAAATTAGCTCAAATTTTTATAAAGGAAGTGGTAAAGTTACATGGCATTCCCAAAACCATTGTGAGTGATAGGGATACCATCTTCACTTCAAAATTCTGGAGAAGCTTTCAAGAAGCAATGGGAAGTGAACTATGTTTAAGTACTGCCTACCATCCTCAATCAGATGGGCAGACTGAGGTAGTAAACAAAGTTTTGGAGGACATGTTGAGGGCATGTATACTAGATTTTGGAGGTAACTGGGAAGATTATCTTCATCTAGTTGAATTTACATACAACAACAGCTACCAAAGTACCATAGGAATGGCTCCATTTGAAGCCTTATATGGTAAACCCTGTTTGTCACCTGTTTGTTGGGTAGAAGCAGGAGAAAGGTCTATTTTAGGACCTGAGTACATACAAGAAACTAAGGAGAAAATTGAGTTGATAAGAAGAAGAATGGCAGCAGCTCAAGATAGGCAAAAGAAATTTGCAGACATGAGAAGAAGGCAGGTAGAATATGAAGTGGGAAATTTTGTTTTCATCAAAATCTCACCTATGAAAAATCTGCTGAGGTTTGGAAAACAAGGCAAATTAACCCCAAGATATATTGGACCATACAAAATTCTGGAGAGAATTGGTCCCTTGGCATATAAGTTGGAATTACCAGAAAACATGCAAGGTATACATGATGTTTTTCATGTATCACAATTGAGAAGGTGGGTCCATGACAAGGCAGAAATTCTTGAGACCCCAACCCAAGTTCAGATAAATCCTAATTTGATTTATGAAAAGGATCCAGTGGGAATTTTGGCAAAAGATGTGAAGAAGTTGAGAAATAAATCTCTGAAACTTGTGAAGGTACAGTGGAGTCTTGATCCTAGTGATTGCACATGGGAATTAGAAGATAAAGTTAGGATAAATTATCCTAAGCTATTTTCAGATTAAAGGTAATTCTGATTTTTGATTGTTTTCTTTTGTTAGATGCATATGTTTTTAGTTATCATAGAACTAAAAATTTATTTGGTTGAGAATGTATTTGTTCTCTGAATTAAGTTTAAAATTTATTTTAAGCTTAGGAAAATTGTGGGACACAATTCCTAAAAGGAGGGGTGTATGTAATGACCCAAGATTTTAGGAATTTATTCTGAAAAATATAAATAAATTCAAAATGATTTTTAAATAAATCTTGAAAGGGAATTGATATAGCTTGATAGTGTATTAGTATGTGTGTACATGGGTGCACAGGAAATGCACATGAAATAAAGCTAAAAGTCCCTGAACTCCAAGAATGAATACATATTGATATGTATGGGAATATATATATATATTAAAATCCTTAAAAGCTGAATGCATAAGTAAATATATATATATATATATGGATGCTACTGAATATTTTTGAGTGTACATGTACATGTGTGTGTCAGTACAAAATAATGTATAAATATATACAAATGAGTATACTAATTAATTTAGTAAGTTTTATATATATATACATATATATATATGTTAATAAGGTACTAGAGTTCAATTCAGCAAAATAAAACATACCAATATATTTTATATATGTAGGCAGAAATAAAAAGACTGAAGATATAAAAAGGAGTATTCCTCTTGTAAATAAATAAAGAAGGTACATACCATTTACATGAAAGCTAAAAATAGGAAAAATAAGATAAAACAGAGAAATGTTTGCTATAGGCAGAATTAGGAAGAGTATTTGATAAATAATAAAATCAAGTCACATTTTTGGCATGATTGTAGACAAAGGAAAAAGTATTTTCTGAAAAGCAAAAATTCTGAAAAAATGTAATCACTTTTCTCTTCACCTAAATTAAAACCGGGAAGGGTAGAACTTAGGGTTTAAATAAAATGCAGATAACATGATTTTTCTGGTGGGCAAAAATGGCTTTAGCCAATACCCAAAACCCTAAGGAAGACCCTGTATATATACATGTATATGCAGCAGCCTCCTCTCCTTATCAGAAAAGAACTTTGAGAAAAAAAAAGGAAACAACACCATAGAAATCATAAGGCAAGGGAAGGAAGAGAGCTTGAGGCTAAAGGCAGAAGTTCATCAATTAATTAAGGAAGCAAAGAAGAGAGCTAGGTGAGAAAATTCACTCAAAAATCTAAGGCAATAAGTCCTAATGTAGGCAGCCAGCTATAAGTAATTTTCTTAAAAATATACTTTCATATGAGAATGCTTATCTGTGATTTTAAAACTGAAAATGTTTTGATTCTCTTTGGTTGATCACTTGTTTTATTATAAGAAATCCTTATGTGTTGTTAGTATACATATATGTTTTATAAATCCAGATCTATGATATGTTAATGTTTAGGAACATAAACAAATACCCAGAAAATAAAATGTTGAAAATAGGCAAGTAGTATTGGTTTTGGCTCAACCCAGAAAGATGTAAATAATGTTGAGCTGCAATATACTTATGTATAAGTGCTGAGGCTTGAGACAAAAAGGAATTAGGGGTGCAATAGGGTTGCCTATGTGCTGATGCTCCTGATTCAATGAAAATATATATATGTTCATATGCATAGCAAACAAAATTTTGTGATTCAGTGAAACCAGGTCATTCTGAGTTTAACTCAAGCACAAATGTTTGCAAAAAGGAAAAACTCTCTCAAAAGCCATAAGCCAATGTTAGTTGCCTACACCCTTTTTAAAATACCAGAATGTATACATATGCATACAGAACCTTATTTATTTAGTCACCAATGGTTGTTTGCTTGCTTGTCTCTGTATGGTTTTGAATAATATGAGATGCCATGATATGGATGTTTTAGCTAGTGAAATGGATCACTGAATGGTTTAGTCATGAAAAATCAAAAGAGTTATTATTAACTTAAACCTGATTAGGAAATTTGGGGTCAAGAACACTGCAGGAATGACTTGTGTTCTTGAGTAGCACAAGTTGACACATGGCTTGTTTAAGTCCTGAGATCTTTGTGTAATGGAGTGAATTAGTTCATTACAGTGTGTCCATTGATTCATAAATATTGCAGGTGAGACGAGGATAGATAATTATACCAAGGGAATAATATTTGAGATGATGAGAAAACTAGAGTTTTTCCCAGAATTGAAATATGAGGATTGAATAAATGATTTAACTCATATTGGTTATTTTCCTGTTTGGTATGAATGATTGTTTGATTATGTCTGAATTGTATGCTTGAATGTATATGTCATATTGATATATGTAGTCTCTGGAAAGGAAAATTAAAGTGTGCACATGCACAATGACACAGAGCATGCACACAAGTATGATCTGATTCCAAAGGGCAGAACTTTATGTATATGTATTTAATTTGATTTTAACCTAATTAACTAGTTGCTTTTGTGAATTTTCTCATACCAGACATGTGTCTGACCCTAGTGTGCTAATGGCATCTGGGGTGTCTCATTTAAAAATGAGGCAGTTTCAAATGCTTTTTCAGGGATTGCAGCAACTAAGTAGGAGTAGGAGCAAGGCTTTGAGAAGAGGATTATAGCATGCTAAACTTAGTTAGATAAGAGCCAAAATGATAAAATCCGCATGTATTAATGATTTAAATTGTTACTTGTATTAAGTGTTGAATATGGGATGGATATTTTGTTAAGTATTTTATTAAGAGATTGACTTGTATCTGGAATTTATGAATCTGGTTAATATCTGATATTAAAGAAGTTAATCAAAATATTGTAAGTGGATTTAGTAAGAACACCATGTTGAAGACTGAATGATTACATTTTATAAATGTATTAGTCAATTTTGAGTCTTTATAAAGGATTTAAGTTTGGGAAATCTGGATAGTTGATTCTCAGAAAAATTAAATGGTTTTGTCTTTCAAACATGGTAAGTGTATACAAAAGATAATAGGCATAGGTTGAATGTTTTATGACTGCAAGGTTCCCATAATCTAACTTGTTTCATACAAATGTTTCATGTCTTATTTTTAAATAAAGGAAGGATCTGTAATAAGGGAATTGGAAGCCAGATCCAAATAGTTGCAGTTATATATGCACATAAACATGTTTTGTGCAAATATTAATACACCCTTTTCCTTTGTATCTGTAATAGGAATCTGAATTTTTATTCAGATTTTAACCAAATGCATTTTAAATTCCAGATAGATTTTATAAGAAGAAAATCAAACATGAATGAAACTTTTATTGCATATAACACTGTACTATGTGTGGATTGATTAAATTTAATCAATCCAATCTCCTCTTGTTTTCCAGAACTCTGATTTAAACAAGAGAGGCATATACATCCTCACATGTATGTGCTTATCTTTGTGAAAGTGCTGATATATTTATATTGGTTAATTATTTTGATCCTGGATGTATTTTGGTTTATTGGAAAAAGAAAATGACCCTGGAAAATATATTTGGAATGAATGATCAATCTATATATCATCTCTGATAGTTCAAAGGAAATTTAAATCGAACTTAAAAGTGTAAATGAATGTAGGTGGACACCCAGACACATATAAATTGAATGTGCATATGCATGTACATAGAAATCGAATTCAGACGACAGTCGTATTAATTTAGACGTCTAAGATTAAACTTAGACGACAGTCATAATAATTTAGACGTCTAAGGTCAAATATAGACGTCTGTTACATTCATTTTAGACGTCTGAAGCTAGTTCAAAAAGTCTTTTTCTCTCTGTTTAAATTTTTGATCACTGAGCCGTCTGTCATAACTAGATAGACGTCTGTAATTAAGTCTAGACGCCTGTCATATTAATTTAGACGTCTGAACTGCTGATTTTGCCTAATTTTCCTATTTAGAAAAGAGATAAGTAACTATGTCAATAACTTGTATGGCATTTTGATTTCTATTGGATTTAAATTCCCTTTGATGGAAAAAAAAATCCTTATGAAATTAGGGTAGAAAGAGGAGGGTCATTTCAATATTACATAGTATACAACTACTATCATAGTTACACAACTTATTCAAACACAAACTAGGCAGTTATAAACACCTGTCTAGTTATTACAATTCAATACAACACAGAGATACAGATAAACACTAACACAACGGAACCAATATATCTATACGCTGAAGCCTCCTGCTCCATTGCTCCTCCAGAATTCGTCAAAGCTAACCTGAATCCCTTGGCTACTCATAAAAATTTGAGTACCCAAGAGTTTAAGAAAAATAGAATAAACTCCGGGTCAGACATGGGTCTGATGTGAGTAACAGGTTAAAGTTGTTTAACTTCGAAAACCTTTGAAACAAATGGTATCTCGTAAGACTTCCCACACATAAACATGGAAAAGTTTTTACCTTACGATAACCAAAACATTTGATAGGAAATCTGGTTATATTATAATAAGGTCTAGGGTTTTAAAATAAATATTCACATAGCTGAAATTGTTACATGATTAAATTCCAACATACTAGCCATGAAGTGGGTTATACAATCAAGTCTGCGATCACTTATTGGAGTTTGGATTCCATACAATGGCAGGGCTACCGGGGTACCGCCCATCACAGTACCTGGCCTAGATCAGAGTACCGAGGATCCACCCTAAATCCCCTGCAACACAAGGCCGGAACCATCCCTTACTGGATAATCCCGAACAAGACAACCCCAGCAGTTGTTGCAATCAACTACCCACACAGCCGAAATAATAAGAAGGGACTTCTAGACAGGGGAAATCTTGTCCTACTTGGGAGCTACCCACTTAGCCTTGCTGCACCTCCCCTGTTTTATCCCTTCTCGGTTGATGAGGCTTGAGGCTACGATTACCTTTATCCGAATACATCTCTTAGAATGCTCATCGTCCACCTGACGATGTTCTGAAAGCATTAAATCCATACAAGTTCATTCCGGGTTCGAACGAAACCGAAGGCATTATCTCGTTACACTCATTTTGGAATCACCCTCAGAGTTAACGACAATAACCCTTGCACTCTGAATCTTCATCTTCACTTGAGATTCACGACCTATCGTTAATTTGGATCGATGTGGTTTTCAGATATCCAAATATGGAAACCCGATCTCGGTCTCATCTAAATCCAAAACATATCTTTTAAGGCTAAGTTGTTTTAAAGTTAAAACAATTCAATTCAATTATCTATATACACACAGATAGATAATTCATAATATCACAATAGATAATTAACTTAAATCAACCATTATTAATAATTAACGAGAGATCATTAATTAGGGATTATTAAATAATTAATTAATTAAATTACAAATTTAACTTTAACCAAATTTAAATCAAATTTATAAACCCTTTTTAAAATTATTCTTTAAACATTTTAAATTGGTTAAAACATTATAAATTTTATAAACTTTATTTATTTTAAATCTTTAATTTGAAATAAATAAAGTTTATAAAATTTATAATGTTTTAACCAATTTAAAATGTTTAAAGAATAATTTTAAAAAGGGTTTATAAATTTGATTTAAATTTGGTTAAAGTTAAATTTGTAATTTTTCCCCCGAGTCAAAACCCCAATTATTAATAATTGTTCTGGAAAAGAAAATGAACAGGAAAGTTTGGTTTTATATAAATTTCAAACATCTTAATTCATAAATCCAGGATCATGAACTAAATTCTTAATCAAAAACATGATTTTTAAAAGAGAAATCATAATTTTTAGATTGGGTTTGGATGAGAAATGTCAGGTTGATCAGAAATTGGATTTTTAGTTGTCTCTGGTGATCAAGAGGTTGAGAAGTCTCGGGGTTTCTGTTGGAGGTGTATGGCTTACAGATTATGTTTTGAGAAATTTTGTTTGAGAATTTGGTTTGAGTTACAGATTTTTTTTTTGAGTATCCTTCAGGCTGAAGTTTTCTTATCTTTGAATTAAAGAGGATAGAAAAAGGAAATGGGATGAGAAGCATATGTTTATATAAGTAAAAATGTGGTTTATTAAAAATAAAAGAAAACTAAAATTTAAAAACTTGACATTTGTCATTTACTCTAATTCATTAACTAACACATGTCACCATGGTTACTTAATATATTAACACTTGTCTTTTTTAAATAATTTGAATTTGAATTTAAATTATTTTTGAAATTCAAAAAGGGGTAATATTTTAGATATTTGGATAAGCTCTTATTTATAAGTATAATTGGTTTATGTAACGACCCAGAATTTTTGATAATTAAAATTCGAATATTTAATTAATTTTAAATATTAATAAATGGAATTTAGAAGTCGAATGATTTATTTTTCGAATATTGGATTTAATTTGATAATTAAATCGATAAATTTAATAGTTAAATTCCAGAGATAATTGAAATCTGGATTGAATATGATTGAAAATGATTTGTAAAATTTTATTTAATCATACTGGAGTTATAGAAAGGTTATAGAACTTTCAGAATCGAATTTAGAATTAATTTGTGAAAATTGAATATTTTAATATTTAATTATCGACTGTAAAAATAGCCAATTTTCGGACAGTCTCAGAATTGGACGAGACCAGTTCCGTTGGATCCATAATAGTTAGTTATTACTGGTTTCAAATTTCGTAGCAAACGGAGTTGTCGTTTGACCGTGGCAGCTCGAAACGCATCGATATCGTTTTAATTTTAAATCGTCGAGTTAAAATAGTCATTTTTCAAAAAGTCTCGGATTTCGACGAAACTAGTTTCATCGGATCCGTAATGTGATATTATTGTAAGATTTCAAATTTCGTAATTTTTGGATTTACCGTTTGTCCGGTACAAATTAAAACGCCTCGAAATCGATTTAAATCGGTTTAATTTAAATTGATCGTTTATTTTCATATCTCACACATACGATCGAATTAGCTTCCGAAACCTGTTCCATTGCGTTCGGAACGTGGGGTAAACCTTAGAAACGTCAGCCGGCACGCTCGATTTGGAGTTCGGAAATTCCGGGGTGAATAGTGTTTGTGAAATTTTCTATAAAAGGACCTAATTATTCTCATTTGCAAAGAAAACCCTCATTCTCTCCAGCCGGCCCTAATTGATTTCAATGGCTGAAAAACAATCATCTTCTTCCTCAATTTTCTTGCAATCCATCGATCGATTGATGAAAGTGTCAACTAATAAGTCGTAGATCGTGATGAGAACTATCAGATGAACGGCTATGATCAAGAAATAAGCATCGGATTGGTGGCAATTCGTGTTGAAACGTGCGTCGTTCGTAGGCAATTTCAGGGCGGAGGAGGCGACCGCACTTCCTGGGGTTGAGGCCGAAGATGAAGCTTGTGATGGCGGTCAAAATGGAGGTAGTTGATCAATGTGATGATGCTCGTATGGGTTGCATGAATTAGGGTTTCAAGGATGGCAAGTGGGTTCAAACGTTCATGAACCTGGACGAGGAAGATGAAGTAATACGTGGCCCAGATTTTCTTGTTCAAAAACAAACGGTCCAGATGCGAATGGGTATAGAATTGTAAATTAATTATATAAAAATTAGTTAAAATTTAAAATGATGTAATCTTTGTAACGCGATATCTCTTTCATACGAGATCAAAAATTGACGAAACAAAATGCGTTGGAATCGTATCGTCGAATGCTACGCAATACAATTGGATTGGAGTCGTTTGGAGCTAGTTTGAATTTCGGGTAAAATTAAACGTGCGTTTAATTTTATTCGAAATAAACGCTGAAATCAGAATTAAAATCAAGGTGAGATTTTTTTTTCTCACTCAAAATGAAAGTGGAATTTTCAGTTATTGATTGATTGACTGTTTGAATGTGCTATTAGATATGATAGGATATATCTATATATATAGCAATATATACATATTGGCATATGTATATATTGGATTGATTGATTTCCCGCCTCGTATAGCGGATGAGACCCTATTGCGCCGTTAGTAAGCGGAATTTTATAAAAACCCATATACCGCGATAATTCCGTACTGGAGCGGAATTGGTATTGTGCTAACATCTGTGGATGCAGGGAAACAGGTTGGAGGGATCCAACTGGATTCCTCACCAGTAGTTATTTATTTACAGATATTGATGTATATTCTGTTATCATATGATGATATATGATATTTGATTGCTGTGATTGATTGTTTGATGCTGTAGCATCATCGGATCCATTTTTGAAGTTAAAAATAACGATATTATTTTTAAAAAGGATTTCAAAGTGATTTGTCGAAAGTATACGTTTTATTGAATTTTGGAATTAATTCATTTTAAATAAATAAATGTTATAATTTTCGTGTTATAAAAATTATGAGATTTGTGAAATATAAGCGAAAAGTGGTTTTTGAAATATAAGTTGATTAAACTGTAATTGGTTTAGATTGAAATTTTCGACTTATTATAAATGGATTATATTTATAGAAGATGTATAAAAAATTGTTATTTTATAAATTAAAATAAGGAGATTATTTAGGAGTTCTATAAATGTTAAAATGAACTTATAAACGGATTTTATAAGTAAGTAATATTGATAGATATACGATTCGTGAAGTTATAAGATGAAGGACTTTGAAACTAAATGAATTATAAGTTATCAACTTATGATTTGAATATTTGTTATATAAATGAGTCAAATGGAATTGTTTGAATAAAGGGATTTCATAACTTGAAGTAGTTATAAAATATAAAATTGTGATTTATAAACGTTGTTTATAAATCCGAAATCACTTATTTTGATAAGTGAATTTTTGAAGTTAATTAAAGAAATTATATTCACGATTTTAGATCATGGATAATCTTTTAATAAATGTGTAGAAACATTGATTTGGGTAAATAAAGTATATTCACGATTTTGGACAGTGAATATATTATTAAATAAAATGGATATGTTTTGGAAAAGTGATGTTACGAAATGAAGTAATTGTTTTAAAGGATGTTTTAAAACGTGTTAAATATCGAAATCATAGATTTCAACATTTATTGTTGAAATAGACGTTTTCGAGAAATATAAGGAAATGATGGACTATTACACTGTTGTTATAGTAAATGATTTCCGAAAGGAATTGTTTTATGTAGTATTGGGATTTATATATCTATCTTAATTTTCGAATCCCTATACTAGAGATTTTGAGTCGTCGTAACGATGTTTTACGTGACATTCGTTTTGACTCAAATAAATGTTGTTATAGTAATGTTTTCCTTAAAGAATGAATTTATACTTAAATTTGATTTAAGTATAACGAATATTTTCAAATGTTGAAAATAAATGGATTTGTGAACCACTTATTATTAAATAAGTATGGAAATGCTTTTCCAATATGAAATGAACCGTTTTGAGATTTTATCTTCAAAGATAAAATGAAAGGTGGAAATTGATTTGAAATTGTTTTCAAACGGTTAAGTGTGGAAATTATATATCTAGTAAAGATATTTTTGGAAGATGAAATAATTTGGAAAATTATTTGGAATCTGATGATGTTGCGCATCTTTATTGATAGTTAAATAACCGACTATCAATAATTACCTTGAGTAGGTATTTGTTGTGAATTGGATGAATTTGAATGCCACACTTATTTTTTTTGAAAAATCGCTCACTATTCGGGTTAGCCGGGAAAGGACCATGGGGTCGTATAACCCATTCCGAATATGTGATACGTCGTATGAATTGCATTTGAAGACCGGTGTTGAAGACCGGATATTTTTGAAAACGGAAGGATTACCGTCGAGTTACTCTACATCGGCTGATCTCCGATTTAGAGGTTTTATCACCCTTAGTGACGGGAAGTCCGGACGTGATTAGAAATTTATCCGGATATGCAAGGGCTTCGTGAGAAGTGCCTTCGGTTCTGTTCGATCCCGGAACAGACTTGTATGGATTGTGTGTCTAACGTTACAATTTGAGATATAAAGCTGATTTCTTTCAAATACATTTCTGTTGGTGGCGGAGAATTTATTCTCTTAGCTTAACACCCTTCTCTGAGACGTACGAGCTCAGAGGTTATGTAGTTGAAATTTATCAGCGATATATCCCAATTTGGTAACGTGGCATACTGAGTGTTGCTGTGAAATGATCGGTGTTTGATCATTTGTGATATGATCATTTGTTTGATCTTATATCTTTGTGATCATAGGTTGATCATTTTGTTTGACCCGAAGCAGGGCTTTTTGAGAAAGCGTAGCTTTGTGGACGAGACTTCATCGAGCCTCACACCCCGGAAATGGTCGAAACAGGAAGGATGCAGCAAAGTTCTAGGGAGTAGCGCCCCTTAGTGTATGTCATTCCTTCTGGATAAAGGTGGTATCATGGTATGGAGCCCAGATACTTAACCTCTGTGGTTGCTGCACAGTTATTATTACTTTGTGGTTTGTTGGAAATCGGGGATCCTCGGGAAGATCGGTGACGATCGGGGGATGGCATACGCGTGTCAGTAGTTACCTATTTTTGTAGAGGTAACCCGGCCTTGTGTTGGCAGAGATCCGGTTAGGTTCTCGGGTCGTCTATTCCAGGGACGTACCCATCGTGGATAGGAAGTTCCTTAGCCTGACCATTTGTTGGAAATCCAAAGAAACAATACGAGCTTTGTACGGATTTAGTTGTAGAACCTATCATTCACTTATGGTGGCGCCCCACTGTTTGGATGGTAGCTATAGTAGGCATAGTTCGAAATGTCTATGCTGGCTAAGATTTATATTGTACTTTCGAAATGTTTTCTACACTATGCACTAATAATAATATCAAAAATGATTTGATTTTGCGTAGTAAGCATCTTTGACTATCATAAGAAGAAATCTCCTCCAATTCTGCGTTTGCATTGTGTGTGTGGTGGGAGGTCTTATGGTAGTTTCATTTTCCAAAAGCATTTCGAATTGACTTTAAAAATTCTCTGCTGTTTATTTTTAAAGAATAACTGTTTTACGATCTCACACCAGTCACCATGACTGACTCGGAGTTTATTGTTCCCTTCTAAACTCTGGGTGCCCACTATTTCCACACGGGCAGCCTAGAGTTATATTATCAGGATATTCTGGATATTCTGGAGCTTGGAGATATTCTGGATGACGAGACGTAGTATTTGTATCTGATAGTATTTATTCCGCTGTGTATTCTATATGAGGACAAGTTATAAAACTGTCCATTGTTGTATATTGACTCTGATTGATGTATGTATAAACTGATATAGTTCTTTGTTTTAAAAGACTAGTGTTTATCTATTATATATTGTTCCGCTGCGATGTGTAAGATTCTGATATTGTTTTCTGTTCTGATGTTGTTCTATTGTTCCTTTTCTTCTTTCTTTCTCTTTTCCTTCTCTTCTTCTTCTGCCTTTTTCTTCTTTCTTAAAACCATAACTTTTCGGGTTTCCGGCATTCGATGGCTCAGCAGTCGATAAAGTGAGTATCGATGTTGAATTTTCGAAAGTCGAAAATTTTCGGGATGTTACAGTTTATTTCTTTAAAAGTTATATATATATTTATATATGTATAAATAAGAAATTGTAAATTAATAAATTAAGAAAAGGCTTTTTACATTTTAAGTAAATACAAATTAATTAAAAAAGACAAGTGTTAATATATTAAGTAACCATGGTGACATGTGTTAGTTAATGAATTAGAGTAAATGACAAATGTCAAGTTTTTAAATTTTAGTTTTCTTTTATTTTTAATAAACCACATTTTTACTTATATAAACATATGCTTCTCATCCCATTTCCTTTTTCTATCCTCATCAATTCAAAGATAAGAAAACTTTAGCCTGAAGGATACTCAAAAACAAAATCTATAACTCAAACCAAATTCTCAAACAAAATTTCTCAAAACATAATCTGTAAGCCTTCATATTATCATCACAAACAGATAATTTACATTATCATCATACTTCAACCAAAGCATCCATATCAAACAGCATTACTTATCTCATATCTAAGATCTCAAACCATGCAAAGCATCCAATATCAAACAACATCCATAAGCAATGATTTATTAATCATCATTCTATAATTAATTTAAAATGAATTAAATCAATTACTTCATCTCTAATTAATTTAAAATAAATTAAATTAATTACTTAATCTCTAATTAATTTAAAATAAATTAAATTAATTACTTCATCTCTAATTAATTTAAAATAAATTAATTACTGCATTCTATAAATCCTACTTATAACCATTAATTAATTACAAATCAATTAATTATCCTCTAATTATCCATCTTAATTAATCATCCTTGATTAATTATCCTTTAATTGCATTCAAGTAATTTATCCTTTAATTAATTACTCCAATTTATCCTTAACCATTTATAGTAATTAACCTTTATTTACTTCATTAATTAATTAACTATAATTAATTACATTAATCCATAATTAATTACTCTTTAATCACTCATTTTTGATTAATTAGTTTTAATTAATCAACCCTTAATTACGTCATTAATTATATTAATTAATGATCCCTAATTACTCTTAATAAATTATCCTATTTAAATTAATTACATTAAGTAATTAATCTTTAATTAAACCACATTTATTAATCATCTTTGATTAATCTCATCCAGTAATTAACTTCCCTTGATTTCTTCATTAATTAATTAATTACTCCTTAATTTATTATATTTAATTAATCCCTTGATTAATTACAAAAAAAATAATTAAACTTAAATTACTTCAATTAAATAATCACCCTTCAATTAATTACATCCAGTAATAACCATTAATTACTTCACTAAGTAATTATACTTATCGAATCATCAAGTGATTATCTTAAATTAATTAAAGTTAATTAATTAACTTAAACTAATCAAATTAAACTTAATTAATTACATTGAGTAATTAATTCCTTAATTACTTCCATCAAGTAATTATACTTAATCAATTCTATAAATGATTATCTTTAATTAATTAATATAATTAATTATTTAATTTAATCACATTAATTAATTATTTAATAATCTCTAGTTAATGATCTTCATTAACTATTATCAATTTCTTTAATTACTTCTCTTAAGTGATTAAACTTAGATTAATCATTATTAATTACAAGTTAATAAATCTTTAATAACCCATTAATTAATCCTAATTATTTAATTAATTAAGTTTTAACTGTATCTTAATTAATCTTTAAATTACTTAATTAATTAATCTTAAATCATTAATTTATAATCTAATCTTATCTAATTAATGATTCTTAATTAATTATTCCTAATTAATCTTAACCCTTAATTAATTAATTTAAAACCCTTAATTACTAAATTAATTATCCAAATCATTAATTAATTAAATAAATTAATTATCCATTTTAATTACCTTAGTAATTTAATGAATCACAAATCATTAAATCCTAATTAACTTTAAGATAAAACTTATTCTTATTAATGATTAAATTATCATTAATAAAGCATTTAAAAAAAATTTACTTTTAAATTTACTTTAAATTCCATTTCAAATTAAGATTCAAATCAAATATAAATTTAATTCTAGCAAAATTTATAACAATTTAAAAACCCTTTAAATCACATGTTAAAGACACACTTATTTTATAAAAGGAATTTACAAGAGTTTTAAAACCAAATTCAATTTAAATTCAAATCACTTTAAAATACACTTTAAACATTTTTAAAGTTGTTAAAACAATTTAAATTTTAAAAACTTATTTATCTCCAAACTAAGATTCAAACTAAATTGAATCTAGATTTAAAACTTTGATTTAAACTTAGTTTAAATCTCTACTTTACATTTTAAAAATTCAGTTTTAAATTTATAAACTAACAGGTAAAAAAACCTGTAACCAAACCTTACCCGAGCCATCATCTAAATGACTTCGAGTCCAAACCCAAACTGCTTCGAGCAAAAACCTAATTACTTCGAGAAAAACTCGAGACTACCATTCTATCCAAACCAAAACTTCATCAGAAATCCACAGTGCACCGTGCACATGCACGGTGCCTCCGAACATCTCCGGTCAACACCACACCATCAAGCAAGACGGCGACCATCCTCTCACCAGAATCCGATCATCACATCGATGTTACAAACTCGAAATCAAATTCGAGTTTAAAAACCAAAAACTGAAACAACCATGAAACCTGGAATCATCTCGTCCACGAACCTCCAACCACCAGCGATTCTGAAACTCCGGCCACACCATCGCCAATACCAAAGCTTCCATTACCCAGAGTTTCGTGACACTCGATCAACCCTATATGTCGCGGTGATCAATTTACTCGACCTAGTTAAAACTAGGGTTACAAACTTGAATCATCTACCGCCGCAGCCACAGTGGTCAATCCACCTAGCTGACAATTCTGCCAAGCTCACACATCACTCCTCTACCTCCAGTGGAATCCCATCCTTCCCGGTCACATGGATCATCAGAAACCTCCAAAATCACAAAGTCTGATCAACCCCGACATGCTCATTCAAACCCAATCTAAAAATTGTGATTTCATTTTTAAAAATCATGATTTAGTTTAGGGATTCAATTTATATTCCTGAATTGCTAAATTAAGATGTTTGAATTTTACACAAAACCCAAGCTTTCCTGTTCATTTTTATTTCCAGAGAAATTCCAAATTTATTTTAACTTAAATAAATTTTTAAACTTAAATATATGATGAAACAAATAATTTTTGTTTGAAACTTAAATCCTAACAAAGATCAGATCTTGAGATAATGGATTTTGTTTAAAATCTTAGTTTTGAAAACTAAGAACATAGAACACAGATGCACATACCTATACATTCATATATACACACAGAATAATGCACTTATATATATATTCACACAATCATACTTATTTCCATATATTAACATGCAACCAGATTTCATACTTAAGTTTTTTTTTTAAAGGAATGTTACTCACCAGAAAACAGGAAGCAAAGGAACAGAGGAGCAGTGTACAAGCTTTTGAAAACTTAAGAACTGGAAGGTGCTTTTGCCTTTAAAACTTGAGTTGTTGAAGTAATATGCCTCTTGATTTTAAATGAAGTTGCTTTAAACTTGAATCTTGCTTGTTATTGAAACTGGAACTTGCATTGTTTAGATCTCAGGTTTGCTTGCTTCAGGGTTTGATGTTGAAAATGAATTGCAGGCTTTGGTTTGAAAATGAACTACAGTTGGTGATTTGAAACTTGAAAATGGTTTGCATTTGTTTTATGAACGAAAAGAAAAGAAGATTGATATATAAGAAACAAGTATGTAGGGCTTTGTTTCTTGCTGGTACAAAATTAGTCAGAGATTTTTCTTCTCTTGTGGAGGCTGAGATGAGAGCATTTAATGAAGTTGTCTTGCTTTATATTGTCATACTATCCCCTTCTTATTTCGTATGTACTTATCTGATTTTTCTTGCCTTGCAAATATATGTATTTCTATAGTTTATATAATTCTAGACTTATCTTTATGTGTTCACTTATGTGTCTATATAACCATATCTTCTCCCTTTCATATTTATTTCTATTTTTAACAGAACTTCTTATTTTTATTTCTTAACTATCCAACACTTAATTTATATTCATATATTTTGTTATACTTATATTTAATATTGATAAGATTTTATTTTATTTTTAAACATTATTACCAAGATTACATCAAATATATATATAGATCAAAAATGAATAAGGTAAAGCTTACTTTAAAGATAGATTTTACTGTAATTATATTGGAACACTTTTATTTTAAATTCTCAAATCATAATTTTCTTCCAAAATACACACATATATATACACATTTAAATAACACTTATTAAATTTGAAAACAATAAGTATATTAAAAATCTATTTTTAAAATAACACAAATTAAATAATTATTCTTATTTAAAATCAATCTATAATCATAATTTAAAACATCACATTATTAATTAACTGGTTATTTATATTTGAAAATAACAATTTTATCAATTTTAAAAAATTTGATTAAGAGATTATCACATTTTAATTTCCTTGAAATTCCGGGATATCACATTAAGGCTAAAACATCTTTTTGAAAATCATTTGAAAAGATAATTTTTAAGGCTAAAACATTTTGAAAAGCAATTTTGAAAATCATTCTGAAGTAGTTTTTGAAAATCATTTTGAAGTAGTTTTGCAAGCTTCTTCCTGTAGAATATCTCATCATATCAGGACTCGAGAACTTGTACAAAGCCAGGATGTTCGTGGGTTTGTAAGCCACTTGTCGTAGGTTTGTAAGCTACTTGTCGTGGGTTTGTAAGCTACTAAAAAGGTAGAAATGGGTTCCATCCCAAAAGAAAATTGGAGTGAAGATTTCAGTGCTATTATGAAGTTTTAACATAATTCTAGACTCAATACTTATCTTGAAATCTTGAACTCTTGATAATCTTAATACTCATGAGTCTTCAATCTTGATATCTTGAATCTCTATACTGTACAGTCTTCATTCTTTGTACCTGCATGGTTAAATCCTACATATACATATATATCTAAACTATAATGTTAGTATTTATATTTTATAATCTTATTCTAAGGTTGTTGTCATCAAAACCATCATCTCAAGGACTAACATCGTTATCATTCATATTCAACAAATTTAAATTTTTCTTTCGCTTAATATTTATCAAATTTATAAGTTATACAAACTTATTCACTTAAAATTTCACTTTATTATTTTATTTAATTCATTTCAAATACAATTCATTTTTTTATTTGAGTTAAACTATATTTTATTTACTTAATTTCATTAACTCCATTAATTAACATTTCTTGGGTTAATTCTTTTATTTCATATCTCAAATTCAAATTTTCTTTCGCTTTCTTAACCAAAAATAATAACCAATTTGAAATTTTAATTTTTTTTAACTTTTCTGTTCAAATTTATAAGTTATAAACTTATTTCTTATATGTACTACTTCTAATTTTTATTTAATTTCAAAACTATTTCCATATATTTATTAAATCATACTTAGAATATATATTTTTCTTTCTCAATCAAAACTTGTTTTAACCGAAAAATAAATTTCTTTTGGTAGCAATTCTCACCCAGGAACTCGAAAATGAATTGTGACGCCCCACCTCTATACTCACACTACCCAAGGACACTATGGGGTAATGCCGTCGACTAGCACGAAGAATAAGGCTGTTTAGGAGCGACCCTCTGTGTAATTGCTTTGTGCGACTACCGATATGTCAGGTAATATAACTTACATTTCATTTCAAGAGGAAATCCGACATATCAAATACAAACTCAAAGCAACCACACAGTGGCTATGTGGATTTCAGAAACAAATATAGAAATAAGCATAACACAAATCAGTCACAAATATTCATATCACTAAGGCGGAAACAGATATAAATATAACACATAAAAGTGTACATAAAAATAGTGGTCAAACTAGATCCACTACATCACAAAAGAATAGATACAAGTGCTAGACAAGAGAATAAGTATACAACAAGGAGTCTTTATCTCAAATGTATACTAACAAAAACTACTATGCTAAAGTAGTTAGCCAAAAGTCAGGTGACGGATCCTGATAAGAAGTCAAGCAGGAGCACCTGAAATACCTCGGTCTGACCCGAGTATTATTTAAGAAGAAAAAATAAATGGATTAGTCTAGCTATAAATATCAGATAAAATGAGATAGGATAAGAGATATCACAAAAACGTATGATAACGATAATGCCATACTGTAGCAAGTATACATCAGATAACAACAAAAATCATACAATATCTCAAATTTCTCAAACACCAAAAGAATGTCATATTCTTTAAATTATTCACCAGAACATAAATATTGATAAAGCTTATCAATGCAATCTACGAAAATTGGTGAAACACAAATTCTAGAAATCAACCACCAGAAATCCAAAAATCACAAAGGGGGAAGCCTATCACAAACGGGAGCATGAAAACTCACCAACATGTGTGTCACAAACGGAACGCTATTCCATGGTCGCTAACCATCAATTTTGAGCCGAAGCTCCATAAACGGCCCGAAGACCATGGGTCGCTACCCCACCAAATTGAACCGAAGTTCCACAAACGGGGTTTTTAGTCCCCACACAAACAAATAGACATCGCACATCGCTAGTCTAAAGCACAAAATGATCACCATTGATCAATAAGAAGTGTGAATCACACTAAGCTAGTAAATAGATGAGTTTAGCTTCATGTCCCATAACCACTGGCTTAACTTAAATATTTACGAACAGATTGTAGATTTCCACTCGAAAATTGTCACAAGATTTCAATCGAACAAGTCTAAGAATTAACCGACAAAGTAAATGCAAGCGTTTCATACCACTTGTTTTGCTAAGCTGTTTAATTAGATTTCTCATACAAATGAGGTAAAGGTTTGTATATACTAATAGATTGGAAAACGGTTTTAAAAACGAGCTTTGTATTTAAAAGTAGTGTTGAAATTGTTTTTGTGAAAGAGTTTGAGTATTTACTACTAGTATAGAAACTTTTGTATTTTAAAGTGACAAATCACAGAAATGATTGTAGAAACAATCAATCACCAAAAATTCACATACGAAAATGTGAATTAAATCCATAGAAATCGATACCAAATCCATCAAAATGGATTATTCCCAAAAATCCAAAGAAAGAAGTCATCAAAGTCGATAAAAGTGATAACAACTAATCGAATCGTCATAAATCGATAAACATTGGAAATTTACTCAAAAATTAGGCAAATAGGCAAAACTGCACGGTTCCAAACGTCTGTGGGTCAATCTAGATGTCTGGATTTGGTCTCAGGAAATATTCCAAAAAACCACCCAAACGTCTGAAGTTTCTAAACAGACGTCTGAAACCCCTTTCAGACGTCTGGACCATAAATTCAGACGTCTGAAGTTGTTCTCTGCCATTTTTTTATTTCTTGCCGTGTATATTTTTCCTCAAGGTCTGAATTCAGACGTCTAAACACCTGGTTTGGGCAATATTTTGCCTAGGCCAAGATGGCTAAAACGTTTCGGGAGCGATCGGACGAGCAACGACGACTAGGGATTTATGCCAAGCGACAACCCAGCCTTAAAGGCTCTTCGATACACCCCGGATATCAATGTCCAAACATCCATAGAAGGATTTTCATAAAATTGGACCAAAACACCAAAATTTGGAAAATTCACCAAATCAATTCAAAGCAAATGAAAACGAATAACTGTTAGGAGTTCATACCCAACAACAAAGAAAGTTATAGACAAAGATGTGAGTTAAAGAACTCACCTTTAAACCCAAAAACAACAAACGAGAAGCCCTAAAGCAAAGGAAAGATCAACTACTCTTCAATTTCAACTCTAGAAGCTCCAATCTAAGATCATAAGCAATATTTCTTAAGTTAGGTTATAGGAAATTTCTGAAATTGGAGAGAGATTGAGATGGAGAAGAAGAAGAGGATGCTTACCTAAGCTTCTCTTTGATGTTGGAGCTAGAATTTGTATTTCCTAATTAAACTAGGGTTTGGAATTCTAATTTTCTTTCTCTTCCCCCATTTTTACTTTAGCTAGAGAGTGTAATATCCCGGAAATTTTAACAATATAAATTTAATAATCTGTTAAATAATTAAATTGATATTGATGATCTTTGATAATAAGATTTGAATTTAATTTAATAATCTGATTAAATTAGTATTAATTGATGATTTTATCTTTTAAAAGTTAATAAGATATTTTCTATTTGAATATATATATATTTATTTGTATATGTTGTAAATAGAAGGCTTTGGCAAATTGGGAATTTATATTTAATTTAATCCGGACTTTTTAAAGATATTTAAATAAATAACTTTATAGTTTTAAAATACTTTAAGAAAATATTTAATTGGTTTAAGATATTTTTACTTAAGTTTAAATAAGATTTACAAAAATGGTTTGTTTTATTTCTTTTAAATATTTCTTGATAATATAATCTCTGGTTTAAAATATAAAATATGTTATTTTCAAATAATAAGTATAATGTATTATTTTTAATATGTATGAATTTTTATTTATAAATATAATTAGTTTTTTTTTTTTTCTCTTTAAAAAGATATATATATAGATAAGTGTATAAATAAATAAGAAAAGGCTTTTTAAATAATTTTAAAATAAATAGAATTATGAGTAATTACTTAAAGGACATGTGTCATTTATCTAAAGCTTTGTAAAAACATGTGTAATTAAATAAACAAATGTATAGGACAAGTGTCCTTATTTATTTTCTTTTTCTTTTATTTTATAAAATCAAAATTACATATATATAAACAATTGCATATATTCATTTCATTCTTTCTATTTTTCCTCTTCAAAAACAAGAAACTCTTTCTCTAAACAAATCTGAAAATCAGATCAGTAAACTTTCTTGTTCATGTTCAAAAATCTAATACCTCAATCCAATTCAAAAGCCTGAAATCAATACCACTTCTCAAACTTTTCCTCTAATCTAAATCAGTAATTATCTTTTAAGAAAATGAATTCATATTCAAATCTGGAAATCTTCCTCAAACAAAATCAAATGCTTCAAACTGAGATCAGTAAACATCTTCCTCAAAACCAAATTCATTTTCTCAAATCAAAGAATCAGCCTGCAACCTTCATTTTCGAAAATCTGTCTGCCTGCATATTTCTTTTCAATCTGGAAAGCAACTCAAAACTGCTTGCATTCATTCTTCTAACTAGAGGCAACATGCAAGATTCAGTAGCATGCAAAACTTCTGGGGATTTAAAGCATTTCAGTTTCAAGTTTTAAAAGATCAAATCATTTTCCAGTTTAAGTCAAAGCCTGTTCAAGTTTTCAAAAGCTTAAGTCTGCCTCTGTTTCATTTTTTTACAGGTGAGTAACTTTTAAAACATAAAGTAAAATAGGATTGCATGCTAGTATAATTGAAATGAATAAGTATTGCAAATATAAATAGAATCCGATGTGAATATTTATAGTGTGTATGCTGTTAACAATTAGATGCTCTACTCTGCCTTCTCAAATCTATGAGTAACATCACTTATTTTAGAAGTTAAAGTGTCTGTCATCTGTTGTATGTTAATTTCTGGAAAGTAGGTATGTTTTGTGTATGAATGAATTATTTGTTATGTGGATATATAGAATGTGTGTATGTTGGTTTCCTGTAGCATCCATGATTCTTTGAATTTCAAGCTTCTGTTTAATTCAAAATCATTACCTTTTTGATTTAGTTTAGGTTTGGATTTGAAACTTAAACAAAATCAGATTATTTCATCATAAAGTATAATTTAGAATTTTACTTAAGACAAATATACTTGAAATGGCTCTGGGTAAAAATCAACAGAGCAAGATTTATATATGTGAAAATTCAAATAATTTAATTTATCAATTCAGGAACATAAATTAAATCCTTAACTCCAGACATGAATTTTAAGAAAGAAATTATGATTTTTAATTAAGGGATGAAAGAGCAGTCCCTGTTTGATCAATTTTGGAGTTATGGGTTGTCTCTGGTGATCTAGTGGCTCGGCATGGTCGGAATTCTCGTTGGTGATAGAGGAGTGATCGGAGGGGTCAGAAAAAATATCAGGATGGTGATCTAGGAGTTGTGGTGGCTGAGGCGACCAATTTTTGTTTAGAACCCTAGTTTTAACTAGGTTGGGTTTGTGGATCGGCACGTCTCCTCTAGTTAATCGAGTGCTATGAGGTTTAGGTGATGATAGCAGGGGTAGTTGGCGAATGTGTAGCTGGAGTTGCTGACCTTCTGGTGGTCGAGGTTGCGGAGGCGAGACAGTTCCAGACTTTGGTTGAAGGAGGTTCCAGTTGTTCCAGGTTTGGTTGAAGGCCTCGAATTCGATTTCGAGAATTATAGAGTGATCTGATGATCGTAGTTGAGTATGAAGGAGGTTGCCGATGAGGGAAGACCATCGGAGATGGTCGGAGGCGATTAAAGTCACCGTGCATGTGCACGGTGCACTGCTATTTCTGGTGAAGTCTGGGTTTATAACAGAGGGGGACTCAAGTTTTTCCTCGGGTTTGTTTTGTGAGATGCTCGAAGTATTTAGGTTTTGACTCGAAGAGATTTTGTAAGGTCTCGGGTAAAAGTCTGGTTTCCAGATTTTTAAAACTAAACTGTTTAAAAATTTAAAACAAAATTTAATAGGTTAAGTAAAAGTTTTAAACAAGTCTTAAGTCTAAGTTTAAAACTGATTTAAGTTAAATTTGAATCTCAGTTCAAAATTATAATAAGTTGTTGAAATTTAGAATATTTAGCAACCTTTAAAAATGATTATATAGTTGAATTTAGAAAGATGAAGTTTTAAGTTTGCAAGTAAGTTTTGATCTAGGTTTTTATCTGGAATTAGTATTAAATTTGTATTTCAGTTTTGAAATAAAAGAAGGTTTTTAATTAAAAATGGTTTAATAACTTTAATTGTTAAAATGGATATTAAAAGGATAGAATTTAAAAGTAAATTGATTTAAATTCTTAAGTTCTTTTACAAAATTAGTATTTCACCACCATATGATTTAAGAGTTGTAAATGGATTTTAAAGTTTGTTAAGTTTAAATTTTTATTCATTTTAAATCTCATATTTAAAATGGAATTTAAAGGAAATTTGAAAGTTAAATATTTCAAATATGTTTTAAATGATAAATATCATTATAAGGAAATGTTTTCTTAAGACTTAATGATTTGTGAGGAAATTAATGGATAATTAAATTATTTGACTAATTAATCATTTGGATTAATTAAATAGGTAATTAAAGGTTTAGACTAATTTATTTATGATTAAGATAAATTAATTAGGAATGATTAAATTTGTAGTTAAGAATTATAAATTAGAGTATTAATTAATGGTTAGGAATTAATTAATAAGTAATTAAATATTAATTAAGTTATGGTTAATACTTAATTAATTTAGTAATTAGAGATTAATAAATTGGTTATTAAGATTTATTAATTTAGAATTAATAATAATTAATATAAGTTAATTACTTAAAGAAAGTAATTAAATAATAGTTAATGAAGTCATTAACTAAGGATTATTAAATAATTAATTAATAGGGTTAATTTTGATAATTAATTAGTTTAATTAATTTAAAGATAAGTAATTATAGAATTTGTTTAAATGTAATTACTTATTGGAAGTAATTAAGAATTAATTACTTATTGTAATTAATTGAAGTTAATTTGATTTAGTTAAATTAATTAATTAAGTTTAATTAATTTAGAATAATCAAGATGTGATTTGATAATAATTACTTAATGTAATTATTAGGTATGATTATTTAGGAAGTAAATAATAAGATAATTACTTGAAGTAATTAATTGATGGTTATGTATTAAGGAAAGTAATTTAAGTTTAATTACTTTGAATAATTAATCAAGGGATTAATTAAGAAATTAATTAAGGAAAATTAATTTAGTAAATGAAAGTAATTAAGGGTAGTTAATTACTGATTGAAGATTAATCAAGGTGATTAATAAATGTTGTTTAATTAAAGATTAATTACTTAATGTAATTAATTTAATTAAGTAATTAATAATTAAGTTATAATTAAGGATCATTAATTAATATAATTAATGATGTAATTAAGATTGGTTAAATAAATGATAATTAATAAATGAAGTGATTAATCAATGTAATTAATTAAGGATTAATGTAATTAATTATAGTTGATTAACTTAATTAATTTTAGTTAATTAATTAATGATGTAATTAAAGTTTAATTACTATAATGGTTAAGGATAATTAATTTAAGTAATTAATTAAAGATAAATTACTTGGATGTAATTAAAAGATAATTAATCAAGATGATAAATTGAAATGAATTATTAGAGAATAATTAATTAATTGATTGTAATTAATTAATGGTTAAGTAAGAAGGATTTATAAAATGAAGTAATTAATTTAATTCAATTTAAATTAATTAGAGATGATATAAATCATTACTTATGGATGGATGATAATACTGAATGCTTTGCATTGATTGATATCTCTGATGAGATATATGCTGTATGATATGGATGTTAGTTGAATTGTGATGATAATATGGATTATCTGATAATGTTGATTATCTATTGTGAATTATCTTTCTTTGTGTATAAAGATAATTGAATTGAATTGTTTTAACTTTAAAACAACTTGGCCTTAAAAGATACGCTTTGGATTTCGATGAGACCGGGATCGGGTTTCCGTATACCGGATTTCCAGGTCTGGAGACCCGAATACCACATCGATCCAAATTAACGATAGGTCGTGAATCAAGTGAAGATGAAGATTCAGAGTGCAAGGGTTATTGTCGTTAACTCTGAGGGTGATTCCAAAACGAGTGTAACGAGATAATGCCTTCGGTTTCGTTCGAACCCGGAACGAACTTGTATGGATTGAATGCTTTCAGCACATCGTCAGGTGGACGATGAGCATTCTAAGTGATGTGTTCTTTTCTAAGGTAATCGTGACCTCAAGCCTCACAAACCGGGAATGGCTAAAACAGGGGAGGTGCAGCAAGGTTAGTGGGTAGCACCCAAGTAGGACAAGATTACCTCTGTCTAGAAGTCCCTTCTTATTTCGGCTTAGTGTGTGCGGTTGCTGATCCCAACCGTGAGGTATCTTGTGCGGGAATTATCCAGTAAGGGATGTTCCGACCTTGTGTTGCAGGGGATTGGGAGTGATCCTCGGTACGGTGATCTAGGCCACGTACTGTGACGGGCGGTACCCCAGTAGCCCTGCCATTGTATGGAATCCAAACTCCAATAAGTGCCGTACGTATTAGCTGTGCCCAACTATGTTGAAATGTGAGATGTAAGCATTTCAGCTATTTCTGTATTTTACTTGAAAACCCTAGACCCTATTATAATACAATCGAATTTCCTATCAAATGTTTTGGTTAGCGTAAGGTAAAAACTTACCCATGTTTATGTGTGGGGAGTCTTACGTGATACCTTTTCTTTCTAAAGGTTTTGAAGTTAAGCAAGTTTAACCTGTTACTCACACCAGACCCATGTCTGACCCAAGTTGTTTATTTCTGTTTTATAAACTCTTGGGTACTCAAATTTTTACGAGTAGCCAAGGGAATTCAGGTTAGCCTTGACGAATTGTGGAGGAGCAATGGAGCAGGAGGCTTCGGCGTTCGTAGATATAGTATTCCGCTGTGTTGATATCTGTGATAGTGTCTTGTCTTGTATTTGAGTTGTAATGTCTAGACAGATGTTTATAACTGTCTAGTAAGTGATGTATAAGTTGTGTACTCTGATTATGTAAAGACTATGTATTAGTTATGTGATATATTATAATTTGTTCCATTTCCGCTGTGAGATTCTGATGTGTTGTTTCTTTCTTTCTCTTCTTTTCTACTTCTCACCCCTTTCTTTCTTATTAGCGATACGACTTTCTATGGAGAGAAAGTCGTGGTCGTTACAGTGGTATCAGAGCTTAGGCTGGCGATAACCTTGGCTCTGGTGGGAATTTTGAGAGTATTAATAGATATGAGCGCGTATTTGTTAGTGAATATAAAATTGTTTTATATTGGGTTGATTGGTTTATTGAGTAGTTTATGGATTCTGGTCGATGTGTGGGACGCCACAACATTGATAGGGATCTCTAAACACTTAAATAGAACAATTCGACACAGTATTGTTTTAAAGAGGTAAATGAAATAATTTTACCCAGAAATAATTTCTATATAAAAAGTATCATTTTAAATATATATATATATATATTTCTACCTATTTGTTGGGTTACCTGTTCGGGTTTTCCAATATAGGATATAAAGGTAGATAGGGTAGTGGTGTGTGTAACACGACTACCAATGATTGGAGTCTGAGTATTGAGGTTGGAAGTGTATCTGCCGAGACTGTAGACCTAATACCGTCTCGAGTAAGCTTTGCTATGGTAAAGGATTTCATCGATCTCCGAAGGAAACTGTAATGGTTCGGAGTTTATCTTTGAAGTGTGAATGAGTAGAGTTGGATCTGTCAATGAGGCAGAAGCGAGTGATGGTACCTTGATACCTCAGGTAATAGTAGCTGTATGATGAGATACAGTGACGATGGATGTTCCCGAAGATGTTTTCTTTGGAACAAGATTAAGGAAGTGTGTATGCTTCGGTGTTGTGGCTGAGTTCAGCATGGTGTTTCTGTTTGGTTTGGAATTCGAGTTTCTCGAAGATCTTTGGAATAGGAAGTCCTTGGCATCAGTGTCAGCAGTGCAGCTCGGAGTATTCTGTGATGGCAGGAAGTTTTCTGGATGAGCAGTTTTTCTGGAAGTGAAGTTCAGAAGCAGTAAGAGGATCCATTTCTTCGATGGATTGGATAGTTAAGTATGAGCTGTTCGGATTGTGTAAAGAGGAACAGTTTTTTTCTTTGGAAATAGGTTGGGTTGATCGCAAAAGTGACTTGCGATTGCTAAGTGTTCTCTTGGGTTGTCAGAGTTTTTCTGGATGTCTTCAGAGAAGTCAGAAGTTGTCCGCATCTGGAGGTTGAGTTTTCTTATCGACTGGATTCCATGAGTGATACCGGTGATTCAGTCTAGTGGAAGGATGTTTCCTAGAGATGGAGTTGGCAAAGCAGCTCAAGTTTTGCTGGAGTATCTGAGTTTTCTTTTATGGATCAATGAACCTTATTTCTGGAATGAGTTGTCCAGTCTGTGCTTGTGTTCTACCTCAGATCAGAGTTGAGCAGCGAAAGCAGTTTGGAGTGTATCTCTGGATGGGAGAAGTAAGTTTGGAATCTACTGATAGTTGTGAAGTAGAGTTATGTGTGGATCTCGTTTGTGTTCTGATTTGGATAAGTAATTGGTCTACTTGGTTGAATTGTCAGTTTGGATAACTGGAATTCAGAGTTTTACGTATCTCTAAGGGAATACGTATTTGATCTATCTCTGGTTGTGGAATCTGCAGTTTTGGAAGTTTGGTAGTTGAGTCAGACTCGTTTGTAGTCTGATAACCTGATTAGTTCTGTAGATCTAGATGTGTAGGAGATCTATAGCTTAGTAGTTTAGGTTGTTTGTAGAGCGAGTATCCCGGTATATATATATACTTGGGGAAACTCGAGGAATTTTATCTAGAATTTTGTCTGGATAGTTAGAATTGATTGTTTGGATGTTTGGTTGCTATGGTTGTTAGCATATGGATGATAATATATGCTTGTGATTTAAAATTAAAATCTTTAATTAGATTATTAAATTACCTTTGTTTAAATTTCGGGGACGAAATTATTTTAAGGGGGGAGGAATGTAATATCCCGGAAATTTTAACAATATAAATTTAATAATCTGTTAAATAATTAAATTGATATTGATGATCTTTGATAATAAGATTTGAATTTAATTTAATAATCTGATTAAATTAGTATTAATTGATGATTTTATCTTTTAAAAGTTAATAAGATATTTTCTATTTGAATATATATATATTTATTTGTATATGTTGTAAATAGAAGGCTTTGGCAAATTGGGAATTTATATTTAATTTAATCCGGACTTTTTAAAGATATTTAAATAAATAACTTTATAGTTTTAAAATACTTTAAGAAAATATTTAATTGGTTTAAGATATTTTTACTTAAGTTTAAATAAGATTTACAAAAATGGTTTGTTTTATTTCTTTTAAATATTTCTTGATAATATAATCTCTGGTTTAAAATATAAAATATGTTATTTTCAAATAATAAGTATAATGTATTATTTTTAATATGTATGAATTTTTATTTATAAATATAATTAGTTTTTTTTTTTTTCTCTTTAAAAAGATATATATATAGATAAGTGTATAAATAAATAAGAAAAGGCTTTTTAAATAATTTTAAAATAAATAGAATTATGAGTAATTACTTAAAGGACATGTGTCATTTATCTAAAGCTTTGTAAAAACATGTGTAATTAAATAAACAAATGTATAGGACAAGTGTCCTTATTTATTTTCTTTTTCTTTTATTTTATAAAATCAAAATTACATATATATAAACAATTGCATATATTCATTTCATTCTTTCTATTTTTCCTCTTCAAAAACAAGAAACTCTTTCTCTAAACAAATCTGAAAATCAGATCAGTAAACTTTCTTGTTCATGTTCAAAAATCTAATACCTCAATCCAATTCAAAAGCCTGAAATCAATACCACTTCTCAAACTTTTCCTCTAATCTAAATCAGTAATTATCTTTTAAGAAAATGAATTCATATTCAAATCTGGAAATCTTCCTCAAACAAAATCAAATGCTTCAAACTGAGATCAGTAAACATCTTCCTCAAAACCAAATTCATTTTCTCAAATCAAAGAATCAGCCTGCAACCTTCATTTTCGAAAATCTGTCTGCCTGCATATTTCTTTTCAATCTGGAAAGCAACTCAAAACTGCTTGCATTCATTCTTCTAACTAGAGGCAACATGCAAGATTCAGTAGCATGCAAAACTTCTGGGGATTTAAAGCATTTCAGTTTCAAGTTTTAAAAGATCAAATCATTTTCCAGTTTAAGTCAAAGCCTGTTCAAGTTTTCAAAAGCTTAAGTCTGCCTCTGTTTCATTTTTTTACAGGTGAGTAACTTTTAAAACATAAAGTAAAATAGGATTGCATGCTAGTATAATTGAAATGAATAAGTATTGCAAATATAAATAGAATCCGATGTGAATATTTATAGTGTGTATGCTGTTAACAATTAGATGCTCTACTCTGCCTTCTCAAATCTATGAGTAACATCACTTATTTTAGAAGTTAAAGTGTCTGTCATCTGTTGTATGTTAATTTCTGGAAAGTAGGTATGTTTTGTGTATGAATGAATTATTTGTTATGTGGATATATAGAATGTGTGTATGTTGGTTTCCTGTAGCATCCATGATTCTTTGAATTTCAAGCTTCTGTTTAATTCAAAATCATTACCTTTTTGATTTAGTTTAGGTTTGGATTTGAAACTTAAACAAAATCAGATTATTTCATCATAAAGTATAATTTAGAATTTTACTTAAGACAAATATACTTGAAATGGCTCTGGGTAAAAATCAACAGAGCAAGATTTATATATGTGAAAATTCAAATAATTTAATTTATCAATTCAGGAACATAAATTAAATCCTTAACTCCAGACATGAATTTTAAGAAAGAAATTATGATTTTTAATTAAGGGATGAAAGAGCAGTCCCTGTTTGATCAATTTTGGAGTTATGGGTTGTCTCTGGTGATCTAGTGGCTCGGCATGGTCGGAATTCTCGTTGGTGATAGAGGAGTGATCGGAGGGGTCAGAAAAAATATCAGGATGGTGATCTAGGAGTTGTGGTGGCTGAGGCGACCAATTTTTGTTTAGAACCCTAGTTTTAACTAGGTTGGGTTTGTGGATCGGCACGTCTCCTCTAGTTAATCGAGTGCTATGAGGTTTAGGTGATGATAGCAGGGGTAGTTGGCGAATGTGTAGCTGGAGTTGCTGACCTTCTGGTGGTCGAGGTTGCGGAGGCGAGACAGTTCCAGACTTTGGTTGAAGGAGGTTCCAGTTGTTCCAGGTTTGGTTGAAGGCCTCGAATTCGATTTCGAGAATTATAGAGTGATCTGATGATCGTAGTTGAGTATGAAGGAGGTTGCCGATGAGGGAAGACCATCGGAGATGGTCGGAGGCGATTAAAGTCACCGTGCATGTGCACGGTGCACTGCTATTTCTGGTGAAGTCTGGGTTTATAACAGAGGGGGACTCAAGTTTTTCCTCGGGTTTGTTTTGTGAGATGCTCGAAGTATTTAGGTTTTGACTCGAAGAGATTTTGTAAGGTCTCGGGTAAAAGTCTGGTTTCCAGATTTTTAAAACTAAACTGTTTAAAAATTTAAAACAAAATTTAATAGGTTAAGTAAAAGTTTTAAACAAGTCTTAAGTCTAAGTTTAAAACTGATTTAAGTTAAATTTGAATCTCAGTTCAAAATTATAATAAGTTGTTGAAATTTAGAATATTTAGCAACCTTTAAAAATGATTATATAGTTGAATTTAGAAAGATGAAGTTTTAAGTTTGCAAGTAAGTTTTGATCTAGGTTTTTATCTGGAATTAGTATTAAATTTGTATTTCAGTTTTGAAATAAAAGAAGGTTTTTAATTAAAAATGGTTTAATAACTTTAATTGTTAAAATGGATATTAAAAGGATAGAATTTAAAAGTAAATTGATTTAAATTCTTAAGTTCTTTTACAAAATTAGTATTTCACCACCATATGATTTAAGAGTTGTAAATGGATTTTAAAGTTTGTTAAGTTTAAATTTTTATTCATTTTAAATCTCATATTTAAAATGGAATTTAAAGGAAATTTGAAAGTTAAATATTTCAAATATGTTTTAAATGATAAATATCATTATAAGGAAATGTTTTCTTAAGACTTAATGATTTGTGAGGAAATTAATGGATAATTAAATTATTTGACTAATTAATCATTTGGATTAATTAAATAGGTAATTAAAGGTTTAGACTAATTTATTTATGATTAAGATAAATTAATTAGGAATGATTAAATTTGTAGTTAAGAATTATAAATTAGAGTATTAATTAATGGTTAGGAATTAATTAATAAGTAATTAAATATTAATTAAGTTATGGTTAATACTTAATTAATTTAGTAATTAGAGATTAATAAATTGGTTATTAAGATTTATTAATTTAGAATTAATAATAATTAATATAAGTTAATTACTTAAAGAAAGTAATTAAATAATAGTTAATGAAGTCATTAACTAAGGATTATTAAATAATTAATTAATAGGGTTAATTTTGATAATTAATTAGTTTAATTAATTTAAAGATAAGTAATTATAGAATTTGTTTAAATGTAATTACTTATTGGAAGTAATTAAGAATTAATTACTTATTGTAATTAATTGAAGTTAATTTGATTTAGTTAAATTAATTAATTAAGTTTAATTAATTTAGAATAATCAAGATGTGATTTGATAATAATTACTTAATGTAATTATTAGGTATGATTATTTAGGAAGTAAATAATAAGATAATTACTTGAAGTAATTAATTGATGGTTATGTATTAAGGAAAGTAATTTAAGTTTAATTACTTTGAATAATTAATCAAGGGATTAATTAAGAAATTAATTAAGGAAAATTAATTTAGTAAATGAAAGTAATTAAGGGTAGTTAATTACTGATTGAAGATTAATCAAGGTGATTAATAAATGTTGTTTAATTAAAGATTAATTACTTAATGTAATTAATTTAATTAAGTAATTAATAATTAAGTTATAATTAAGGATCATTAATTAATATAATTAATGATGTAATTAAGATTGGTTAAATAAATGATAATTAATAAATGAAGTGATTAATCAATGTAATTAATTAAGGATTAATGTAATTAATTATAGTTGATTAACTTAATTAATTTTAGTTAATTAATTAATGATGTAATTAAAGTTTAATTACTATAATGGTTAAGGATAATTAATTTAAGTAATTAATTAAAGATAAATTACTTGGATGTAATTAAAAGATAATTAATCAAGATGATAAATTGAAATGAATTATTAGAGAATAATTAATTAATTGATTGTAATTAATTAATGGTTAAGTAAGAAGGATTTATAAAATGAAGTAATTAATTTAATTCAATTTAAATTAATTAGAGATGATATAAATCATTACTTATGGATGGATGATAATACTGAATGCTTTGCATTGATTGATATCTCTGATGAGATATATGCTGTATGATATGGATGTTAGTTGAATTGTGATGATAATATGGATTATCTGATAATGTTGATTATCTATTGTGAATTATCTTTCTTTGTGTATAAAGATAATTGAATTGAATTGTTTTAACTTTAAAACAACTTGGCCTTAAAAGATACGCTTTGGATTTCGATGAGACCGGGATCGGGTTTCCGTATACCGGATTTCCAGGTCTGGAGACCCGAATACCACATCGATCCAAATTAACGATAGGTCGTGAATCAAGTGAAGATGAAGATTCAGAGTGCAAGGGTTATTGTCGTTAACTCTGAGGGTGATTCCAAAACGAGTGTAACGAGATAATGCCTTCGGTTTCGTTCGAACCCGGAACGAACTTGTATGGATTGAATGCTTTCAGCACATCGTCAGGTGGACGATGAGCATTCTAAGTGATGTGTTCTTTTCTAAGGTAATCGTGACCTCAAGCCTCACAAACCGGGAATGGCTAAAACAGGGGAGGTGCAGCAAGGTTAGTGGGTAGAACCCAAGTAGGACAAGATTACCTCTGTCTAGAAGTCCCTTCTTATTTCGGCTTAGTGTGTGCGGTTGCTGATCCCAACCGTGAGGTATCTTGTGCGGGAATTATCCAGTAAGGGATGTTCCGACCTTGTGTTGCAGGGGATTGGGAGTGATCCTCGGTACGGTGATCTAGGCCACGTACTGTGACGGGCGGTACCCCAGTAGCCCTGCCATTGTATGGAATCCAAACTCCAATAAGTGCCGTACGTATTAGCTGTGCCCAACTATGTTGAAATGTGAGATGTAAGCATTTCAGCTATTTCTGTATTTTACTTGAAAACCCTAGACCCTATTATAATACAATCGAATTTCCTATCAAATGTTTTGGTTAGCGTAAGGTAAAAACTTACCCATGTTTATGTGTGGGGAGTCTTACGTGATACCTTTTCTTTCTAAAGGTTTTGAAGTTAAGCAAGTTTAACCTGTTACTCACACCAGACCCATGTCTGACCCAAGTTGTTTATTTCTGTTTTATAAACTCTTGGGTACTCAAATTTTTACGAGTAGCCAAGGGAATTCAGGTTAGCCTTGACGAATTGTGGAGGAGCAATGGAGCAGGAGGCTTCGGCGTTCGTAGATATAGTATTCCGCTGTGTTGATATCTGTGATAGTGTCTTGTCTTGTATTTGAGTTGTAATGTCTAGACAGATGTTTATAACTGTCTAGTAAGTGATGTATAAGTTGTGTACTCTGATTATGTAAAGACTATGTATTAGTTATGTGATATATTATAATTTGTTCCATTTCCGCTGTGAGATTCTGATGTGTTGTTTCTTTCTTTCTCTTCTTTTCTACTTCTCACCCCTTTCTTTCTTATTAGCGATACGACTTTCTATGGAGAGAAAGTCGTGGTCGTTACAGAGAGTATTAGGAAATGAGAATGTATGAAGAGGAGATGGGGTGGAGTTAGGGTATTATGTTGGGTTAATGGGCTGAACCCCAAATCCAAAGCCCAAAATAGAAAAATAGCAAAATTCTACTCAACTTCAAACATATCGATGTTTATACTCAAAAAAGTTGTAAATGCCATTTTGGACTCAATGGAAGTGGTCTCAAGTCCCAATTCGACTGTTTACAAAAAGTAACATTTTGGACTTTAATCCAATTAACGATGCTATATTTAAATAAAACATTTAAATATACAATCGTAAAATATGTGGGTTGTTATAGACTCTCCTCCTTAAAGAAATTGCGTCCTCGCAATACTTTAAGAAGAAAATAAAAAGTAACAACCGTACTAAGGCATAACAACACAAAAGAAGAAATTTTGAAATGAGAAGTTCACCTTAATGAGCAGGAGAGAGTAAGTTTGGAAGTGTTCGCTCGATGAATTCTCTGGATTCCCAAGTGCAATCCTTAGGATTTGAGGACCATTGAACTTTCACAAGCGGAACATCTTTATTTCGAAGTCGTTTAACCTCCGCGGCAATGATGCAAATAGGATGCTGCTCATAAGTCAAATTAGGTGAAACTTCAATTTCTTCAATAACACCGGGCTCAAGAATAGAATCGGAATCTCGAAGGCATTTCCGTAATTGAGAGACGTGGAATACGTCATGAATTGCAGAAAATCGAGCCGGTAATAAAAGGCGATAAGCCACGGAACCAATGCGTTTGGTGATGGGAAATGGACCAATATATCGAGGTGCTAATTTTCCCGATCGATTGAAATGCACAACACCCTTCATAGGTGAAACACGAATGAACACCAAATCTCCCACAGAAAATTATAATTTCCTTCTTCGGTTATCGACATAGGATTTTTGTCTACTTTGAGCTTCTTTCATCCTATGACGAATAAGGTCAATCTTTTCTGTGGCATCACAAATAAAATCTGGACCTAAAACCAGCTTCTCACCGGCTTCAAGCCAACACGAAGGAGATCGGCATGGCCTTCCGTAGAGTGCCTTGAAAGGTGCCATACCAATACTAGATTTGAAGCTATTATTGTAGGAAAACTCAACAAGAGAGATATGATCTTCCCAACTTCCACCAAAATCAAGAAATCATGCACAAAGAAGATCTTCAAGAGTTTGATTCACACGCTCGGTTTGTCCATCGGACTGAGGATGATAAGCGGTGCTAAAATTAAGCTTTGTTCCCAAATCTTTTTGAAGACCTTTCCAAAATCCACTAGTAAACAATGGATCACGATCGCTAACAATAGAGGTAGGAACTCCACGCAATTTAACAATTTCCTTGACATATAGTTTAGCCAAAATAGGTACGGTCCGATTGGACTGAACGGGAAGAAAATGGGCGGATTTTGTAAGTCTATCTACTATCATCCATAGGCTATCATGACTCGAACGAGAACGGGGAAGAACGTCAATAAAGTCCATGGAAATTTGATCCCACTTCCAAACGGGAATGTCCAAGGGTTGCAATAACCCATCGGGCCTTTGATGCTCGACCTTCACGAGTTGGCAAGTCAAGCAACACTTAATAAAGTTAGCAATATCAGATTTCATTCCATCCCAATAATAAAGTCGCTTCATGTTCGCGTACATTTTACTACTACCGGGATGAATGGTAAATTTAGAACGATGAGAATCTTCTAAAATGTCTTTACGAAGATCAATAATATTTGGCACAATAAGTCTACCAAATTTTCGAATGCCTCCACGAGCATCAATATCAAAGTCTTTCAAACCTTCAAAATCCTTTACAATTTATCTGTAAATTCCTTAACTCGTTTATAATGGATTCTATAAGTTATCGGAATTCATTAAATAATTTCCTTTAAAATTTCCAAAATCGATTATACCTGTCTATAAAATAAAACTCCGTTTACAAATCTCGAGTGGATTTATAAATAATTTCAATTAATTCAAAACTCTATATCTATGATAAGTATTTTTAAAGAAAAATAGTTTATTTTTAAAACATATTTAAGTAATTATTTAAAATATCAAAACATTTTAAATAAACATCGATAACTCATTCCCAAACCATTTTTAAATAAAACTAATCACTTTACAAAGCTTATTTTAAAAATGTGAACACTTCAATAAATATTAAATATTTGAATAATCTATTTTTTGAAATATTTCAATACTAAAACAGCTTTAAATTACATAGTTTAATAAATAAAATTTCCATTTAAAACAAAACTTAACTTCCCGATAAAAATATATTTTAGAATCCCAATAACCAATTTCAATTTATAAATCCCTCTTGATTCCTAACACATCGATTTCATTCTGATTCCCTAATCATTCTCACATTTCAAAAATAGAATCCACTATTTTTCCCAAAACCAATTTCCTTATCTCGATATAAATTCACACTATGAATTTATATTTCCAATTTATCAACTGAAATCATTTTCCTTTATTTATAAAAATCATTTATAAATTTATAAACTTCTTTGGGTTTTACTTGTTTATAAAAATAATCTCATTTATAAATTCCATTTTATAAATCCATTTCTTAATAAATTCCATTTGCTTTTCAAATCTATTTTAAATATCGATTTTAACTTCTTTCCATATATTTTTTTCAAAAATATTCTTTAAAAATCCATTATTTAAAAATCCTCTATATAAATTATTTTAAAATCTCTATTTTAAATATTTTTACGAATAGTTAAGTACAACCCAAAATCAATTATTGTTTTATCCAAATCAATTTCTTTTAAAATAATCCAAATTTTGATATAATTATTTTTATATCCAAAATCTCCTTTAATTTTCTTCAAATTCAAAAATAATATTTATGGTATTTAAAATATCAAAATCAAGGCCAGTACTACTATAGCATTCAATAAATCGAATCACACAACAATCCATAACAGATTTTTCAATCACATCATATATCGCTATATATGAAAAATGATCAATATATTTTTGAGGAATCCAATTGGATCCCTCCAACCTGTTTTCCCTGCATCCACAGATGTTATATAACATAAAATACCAATTCCGCTTCGAGGCGAAATATCGCGGTAATATAGGGTCATCCGCTATTATGCGGGGCGCATAGTGTCTCATCTGCTCCAATCGGCAGGAATATATCCAACTACTAATATATATACAACTATATATAATATAACATCCATCTAATAATAATTTTTAAATTCAACCAATCATCCAATAATAAATTTTAACCATTTAAAATTAAACCAGTAATCCAAAAATGAGTGAGATTTACTCACCTTGATTTTTATTTGCTAATCATTCCAATTTTAATTCTTTTGCATAGATTCCGCAGCTCTGGACCCCGCACGATTGATTCCGTTCGATTTAAACCTTGTATGCAATCGTTATTAAATTTATAAGTTATCGACATTTAAATTTGTATTTTAACAAACTAATTAATAAAAAAATTAATAAAAAAATTAACATCAGAGATTAGCTTCATCTTATAAAATCCATAATCCCGCTAACAACCTAGCGCTCAAACCCATCACAACCAAAGCTTCCAACGCCAATTCCCCCACGACCACTTGATGAAATCAATCTCTATTCTCTCTGTAAGTGCAAACCGCTGACAAATATATCCAAGATTCAAAACCATAGGCTCCTATCACCATCGACACTCACTGATCTTCCCTTCCCCAGGCTGCATGCACGCAACCACATCGAACAAAGCTCCTCTGTCTGTACTTGCAACCCCACAGACGCCGTTACCTCCAGCTCACACACCCTCCTCCAGCGAATGTCAAGAATTCCAGGCCGCGACTACCCTTTTCTTTTCCTTTTTTCTCTCGCGACTCGATAGAACGCCAACTGCTCGACTTTGACTTGCCTGCACCGCCACCTTACCCATGCCAACGCCACCATGACCTCCTCCCCTTGTCGCGCTCGCCACCAAATTTGCCGAATGCTTGGAACTAATCGCAATTCGTGATGACTCCAATAGCTGGACGATGCATGCGGCCCCTCCTGCCCTTGCTATGGCCATCTGAGCCCATCTCCACTGCCTCGCGCGCTCCTCCAACTAGATTTCATTCGCGAGATTTCTTTTTTTTATGATTCGATTACGAACTGAAAGAGAAAGGGGAAAAGGAGGCTCTCGTTTTAAATTGAGGGGGCGATGAGTTCAGCATAGGGTGGCTCGACGTAGGCTAGGACGGCTAAAGTTTGACTTTTATTTTTAATTTTATATTCAGAATATCTTGTATTATATACAGGGAAATCTCAAACTCCTATGGAGGCATGCCGCCAGGCATTCCTAATGTTATACCCCTATCCCGAATGTAATGGAACAAGTTTCGAGACCTAATTCGATCGTATGCAGAAGATAGCTTTTTGAATCCAATTATTATATTAAATTTTCAATATTAATTTCAACGCGTTTCTATTCCGTACGACCAAATGGTGCATCTGATCGCTACGAAATTTTAAATCCAATAATAATACACTATTACGGATTCAATGGAACTAGTTTCGTTGAATTCCGAGACTGTGCACTGGATCGCTATTTTAACGCGTCGATTAAATCGATGATTTCTAAAATTAGCGAAATCGATTGAAATTTCAGTTTAAAAACTTATTAACTCAATTCTAATTCAGATAGAATTTATATCAACATTAGAAATCGTTTCAATTCAAACTCAATTCAAATTTCAATTATTCACCATTTCCGTATTACGATAAATCGCTATATTTGAAATTTTAAATTCATTTTATAATTTCAACCAAAATCTTCATATTCAAAATCAACTTATATTCCAACTCCAATATTTAAAACCATTTAAATGTTCAAAATCAAACGACAGAAAAATCAGGGTCGTTACACTCTAGGGTCTCACTTACCCTACCTCAAATGAGTATACCCCACCAGGACCAAGGTTCTCGCTTAAACTTCAGCTTTGATACCAAATGTAACAAACTGGATTTTCGACCCTTAAAAATTTACACTAATACGTCCACTATATCACTTGCCGAACATTCAAGTGCCGAAAATACCAATTTGTTAGGGTGAAAGAAGGCAGAAGATAGAAGAAAACTAAACGGCACAGAATCTCACAACACAGCGAATAATATATAATACAACAATGATCTTTACAAAAAGGAAACATCTTTATTCATATAACATCAAAGTACACTAGACTTATCCTAAATTTGGACGGTTATAGAAACATGTCCTTACATTGACAAACATATAGACTCTATAATACAGCGGAAGAAAAGTATACGTGAATACATCTTGACCATCTAGCTCCTCTCCAACTCCAAAGTATCCAGTTAAACCTAGGAAAACATGCTCGGTCTAACTTGAGCATTACAGGGAATAATGCCCGAGTTAGTCTGGTAAACCAACATGAGTGAAACTCAATAACAAGTAACAACCAAACTGAATTATACATTTGAAAACTTTTCAAACAAAGGGTATCTCGTAAGACCACACCGCACATAAAAATGGATGGGTTTTTACCTCACGATAACCAAAACATTTTATATCAAAATACAGTGATATTATCACAATGTCTAGGTTTAAAATAAATAGATAAAATAGCTGAAATGCTTGCATCTCATATTTCAACATACCAGGCTCTACAATCGAAAACGTAAGGCACGTATTAGAGATTAGATCCCAACAATGGCAAGGTAAAGGACTACCTTCCGATGATACACCTCTAGAAAATGCACTAATGCTAACACAGAGTCGGCTGCCCTTTTAACATGTCAGACCGGATTACCTCACCTCCTTGACATCGAGGCCTTATACTACCATGGTATTTGCGCATAAACCAACTCTGAAAGGGACATCTAGATTGGGGTGACCGCTCCTAGTGGTAGCTAACCACATAGCTATACTGCATGCCCTATTTTTGCCATTCCTCCCGATTATGAGGCTTGAGGCTACGCTTTACCTATCTAAATAGCAGTCCACCTTGGAATGCTAACACTGCTCTCCAAATGTTGCAATGCCAGCATTCATCCATTCATGTTCGTTTTGGGTCTGAATGAAACCGAAGGCACTAACTCTACTACAACCGTTTTGGAATCACTCTCAGGATTAGTAGCAGTAGCCCTTGCACTTCAACGAGCACCATCTTCAATCATCATCAAGATGTCTTCCACTCGAATGTACATGTTGGTTCGGAGTGGTTTTCAGATATATAAATCTGAATCCGGTCTCTCCGTACCAACAACCGATAATTTCCGGTTGACTCATTCCCGGTTCTTTTGGAAGTAAGTATTCAAGTCCTTATCGAGGAACTTGTATTTACATTCATGCTTCCTAAGTCAAATTAGGTCAAACTTGATAGTCGGTTATTTAACTATCAAATAAACAAACAACAACCAATTCCATTTGAGATTTATTTATCCATAGCAACTATTAAGCCTCAAAACATATCTTTGTTTAATAAATATAACGATCCCGGATTTTAACTAAGTTTAAATTGATAATTAATTGAATTTTTGAATTAAAATTGTAGAATTAATTGTAAATTGAAGCGAGTTTCCCCAATTCAAATAGAATATATATTGAATCATATGAATTTAAATATTGTATATATGTGATTTGGATTTAAATTTCAAGTAAATGGTTTAATAATAATTTGAATATATATGTATATATTGAGTTTGAATTAAATTTTAACTAAATGGTTTAAAGATAAATTATAATGATAAAATTTGGGATTGATGGTCTATATTAGAAATAGAAAAATAAATAAAACAAAATAATAAACAAATTAGATAAATTCTAACAACATATTAAAAATAGAAAATTATTTATATTATAAAATAATAAGATTAAAGGAAAATAAAATATATTCAAATATAAAAAAATAAATAAGTATGTACACTTGTAAATGAAAACAAAAATATATATGAAGGCTTATAAAAGGAGAAAAATATAAATATCTTTGGCTTAGGAAAACACTAGTATATAGATAAGTATAAAAGCTTGCAAAGGAAGCCACATCAAACTATCTCATATATTGTACAGCCGAAATGAAGGAAGACATGAAAAAATATTCATTTGTACAAGGTAATTAATGCAGCACAAATTTGTATCATATCAGCCTCCATTTGCTAATAAAAATCTCTGATCAAATATAGGAAAAATCTATCACCATTACACTCAATTCCTTTATGTATCAAAGCCTTCCTCATTCAGTTTCGTCCATCTACATCTGGAAAAAAAAAACTTAAACAAAATTCGACTGAAACAACAATTTAATTCAAGACAAACCAGAGATCAAGAAAAGATTTCAACTTGCAAATTTTCAAAGCCTGTTTCAAAAGAAGTGCTCTGTTCACTTCTGAAAATCACGGTGAGTAACATTCTTTTACATTAAAGCTTAAGTAAGTTAAGTTCAGTTGCTTATGAAATTCTGAGTTGAATGATGCTTACTTGTATATATATATAGTGATGTGTCTGTATATATGAAGAGTGCATGTTTATTGTATGTGAGTATCTATGTTCTTAGTTCAAAGTTTACAGTTTTGATCAAAAATCTAAATCTCCTTATACAATCAGATATATGCTTTGGTCTCAGAATGAAAAATGACCATTACAATGTAATATAAATTTTAAAAATAGTTTCGAGATTTTATATTTAGAAAAGTTTATAGAAATAAAAAAATACAGCGTTGATCTGAAAATAAGGGAAATCAAACATTTTAATTTTATGATTCGAATACATAAACAGATTTGTTATGGTAAATGAAGATTTTAGGAAGAAAAATCAGGATTTTTAGTATAGTATCGTTCGAGAAATTCAAAGTTGAACGGTAAATGGAAATTAGCCAAATTCCGGCGATCAAAGTCGAACTGGGTGTCGTGGTCATTGGTGGAGGTGGCTGGAGTATTGGTGATCGCAGGAAAAATAGTGGATGGGGGTGTAGTTGATCGTGGTGGTGACGGTGGATGTTTCCAGTTTGTAGCCCTAGTTTTTGTTTGGTCGGGAAAAATGCTCATTCCATTGCCTCTGGTGGATCGAGCCTCACCAAATTGAGGGGAGCGATGTGGGAAGGTCATGGAAGATGAGGCTGGAGGCGTAGGCGTTCTGGCGATCGACATTTCGAGTTCGAAGGTTTTCTAGGTTTTGGGTTTCCTCTTTGTATACGTTCCAGGTTGGGTTTAATACTTGAATTCAAATTTGAGGAAGAACTGATGGGCTGTTGATCGAGCTAGGGTGCGAGGATGATCGTTGATGTGAGGAGATTGTCGCAGTTGATCGGAGTCGGCTGCGCTGGTGGTGCATGTGCACGGTGCATGAGTTATTCTGTTGAGTCTGGGTTGAAGTAGGAGAAGGGAGTTTGGGCTACTCGAGTACTTAGTGTAAGTTACTCGAAGAAAGGAAGGGTTTTACTTGAAGCAAATAAGGGGTAGCTCGGGTGAAATATTTGGTTACAGGTTTCTCTTTAAACCTGTCTGTTCAAATTGTTAAGAATGATTTTTAAAAAAAATATTTGAAGGGAAAGTTTTAAGCAAAGTTTTAAATCAAAAATTTTAATTTGGAATTCAAAATTGATTTGAATCCTAGTTTAAAAAAATTAATTAAGTTATATAAATTAAATTGTTTTAACAACTTTAATTGTTAAAAAAAGGTATTTTGAAATAATTTGAATTTGAAATAAATTTGGTTTTAAACTCTTGTTAATTCCTTTTTTAAGATAAGCGAGTCTTTAACATACGATTTTAAAGGTTTGTAAATAGTTTTATTTAAACTTTGTTAAAGTTTAAGTGTATTCATTTCAAATCATATATTTGAATTGAAATTTTAAAATAAATTTGGAAGTAATATGTTTTCCAATGTATAAATTAATGATAACTAGATCATTAATAAAAGAAATGATTTATCTTGAAGATAATTTAGATTTTGATAATTAAAAATTAAATAAGATAATTAGAAAATGATTTAGTATTAATTAATCGGTTAATTAAGGATTAATTGAGTTACAGTTATGCACTTAACTAAAAATTAATTACTTAGTAAGAATTGATAAATAAAGTTATTTGAAGATAACTAAGTAATGTAATTAATTAAGGATAATTAATTACTGATTGATTAATCAAGTGGATTAATGTATAAAGATAATTAAAGATTAATTATTAAATAATGATTAATAATCAAGAAGTAATTAAGGGATGATTAATTAATTGGTCCGTAAGTAATTAATGTTAAGTAAGCAGGATCAAAGTGATTAAAGAAATTAATTTAAACATTTATTTGAATAGGGTGACTAAATCATCATGCTTATAAATGATTATTGAATGCTTGACCCTACTTATGAATGATTGTATTGTATGAGATGCCTTGAATTGATTGTCCTATCTGATCTGTGATATTTTGTTCTGTGGATTGAGCTGTGTGATGCTTTGTGATTAGAATTGTTTTAATTCAAGCTGTGATGAATGTAATTCATTTATATTGCATTTATATTATCTATCTATGAGTCTGTGTATATAGATAAGCATTATAGAATTATATCGCTTATCGATATTGTTGTGATCGTATCTGTGATGATTGAATAATGTTGCACTACTGTGTGAAACCCCTAGACTACACCACATACACACAAATATGGATTTCACATGGAAATCGGTTAAGTCATAGATGATTTAAATTTAATGTTTTTGGAATTGAAATTTTAATTTCAATTGATTTTGGAAATGAATTTGGGTTAAATGTTAAAGCTTTTGAAAAGGAGTTTTTAAGATAAAAGTTATTTTGAATAACTTGGTAAAGTTTCCAATTTAAATCATTTAATTTGAATTTGAATTCAAAATATGGAATTGAATTCCATGTTTGGAAATTATGGTTAAGATGTTATAAATGTGTTGACATGAATTTAAACCATTTTGAAAGTATGGTTTTGAGAATTTGAATTTAACCCAAGGACTTTAACTCGTATAAATGAATCAGATTTTCCAAAATGAAAACTGTTTGTTTTCAAATAATAGAAGCTTTTATATAAGGAATGAATTTCCAATTTGTGTCAAAGGAATTTCAAATTGAAACGTAAATGGTTTTTTGAATTATGAATAAATCTTTGTGAAAGGTTGTTGAACTTTGTTTTGAAATTGGAAAGGTGTACCTTTTGTATAAAAAGTCGAAATGGAATTGTTTTGAAAGCTATCAATTAAATCTTTGTTTTAAAGATTGGACAAGTTAATCCATATTGAAATGGAAATCGATTTGAAAATCTATGAATGGATCTTTGTGAAACTGGGTGAACTTTGTGAAATGAATATTTTTGTGTAAAAGATTAGAAATGGTAATGTGTTTAAACCATTTGAAGAAAAGTTTTGGGTAATAAGTTGTGACTTAATTGAAATCCCAATATCCATATGTTTTTAAAATATTGCGCTCATTATTCGGTTTAGCCGAGAGAGGACTTTGTGTCATATAACCCATTCCGAATAATGATACAACGTTATGGATAGCATTTGAAGACCGATGGTGAAGATCGGATATTTTCGAAAACGAAAGGACAACTCATCAAATGTCTCTACATCGACTGGTCCCCGGTATAGAGACTCCATATGTGGTGGGAAGTCTGGACGTGATTAGGAATTATCCAGATTGCAAGGGCTTCTTTGGAAGTGCCTCGGTTCTGTTCGAACCCGGAACAGACTTGTATGGTTGTATGTCTGACATTACACTTTGAGATATAAAGCTGATTTCTTTCAAATACATTTCTGTTTGGTGGCGGAGATTTATTCTCTTAGCTTAACACCCTTCTCTGAGACGTACGAGCTCAGAGGTTATGTAGTTGAAGGTTATCAGTGATATACTCCCAATTTGGTAGTGTGGCATGCTAAGTGTTGCTGTGTGTTTGTTGATCATTTGTTGATCAAAGCATGGCTTTCGTGTAAAGCGTAGCTTTGTGGACGAGACTGCATCAAGACCTCACACCTCGGAAATGGTCGAAACAGGAAAGATGCGGCAAGGTTTCAGGGGTAGCTCCCTTAGGGTATGTCCATTCCTTCTGGAAAAAGGTGGTATCATGGTATGGAGCCCAGATATTTACCTGTGTGGTTGCTCCAATCTCATTTACTGTGTGATTGTTGCTGTGTGATCGAGGCCTCGGATAAAGGTCGCCAACGACCGGGGGTGGCATATCTCAGGTTTACTACCCAGGAAGGGGGTAACCGGCCTTGTGTTGGCAGAGAGCAGTTGTCTCTCGGGGCGTCCCTCCAAAGGCGTTCCCATGTGGCAGTAGGAAGTTACTTAGCCTGACCATTTGTTGGAAAATCCAAAGAAACAATACGAACCCTGTACGGTTTCGGTTGTATTACTTGCCATGGAATGTGGTGGTAACCTGCTATTGAATATAGTAGCTATAGTAGGCATACAATAATGGTTGTATGCTGGCTAAGATTAATATTATACTTTCGAAAGGTTATCCTACACTATGCACTAGTGATAATATCAAAAGGATTTTTCTTGCGTAGTAAGCATGTTCGACTATCATAAGGAGAAATCACCTCCAATTTTGCGTTTGCATTGTGTGTGTGGCGAGAGGCCTTATAGTAGTTTCATTTTCCAAAAAGCATTGTGGGTTTCAATGTTTAAAATTCTTTTGTTGTTGTGTAAAGTTAAATTGTTTTTGTTACTCACACCATTCCCATGACTGACTCGGAGTTTATTGTTCCCTTCCTAAACTCTGGGTGCCCATAATTTTCCACACGGGTAGTCTAGAGTTAGGTTTTTTTCAGATAGTCAGGTTTAGTAGATTATCGAGAGCTAGTTCAGTTTTTGGAGTTCACGGACGATGACCGACCTTGCTTCTCTTAGTGAAACGTGATGGTGGTATGAGCTTGATGTTGGAGTTATTGGTCTCATTCTCTTTGTCGGATCACTTGGAGTATCACTTCTGTTTTCCGCTGTAGCATCTTTATTTATCTCTGATATTCTTGTATCATATTGATAGCTTTGTTGTATATCATTCTGGATATTGTATTCATTGGAATTGTATATGATATTATCCATTTCTTTATTCCGCTATGTTGTTATACTTACTGTGTTATAAGCTCCGGGGAGCCAGATTCGGCGTTTGAATCTACGGCATTTGAGTACAAGTGAAGTACGGGTGCCAATTTTCGAAGGCCGAGTTCAGGATCTTCACAATAAATCTCTTTCAAAAACTTTCATATACTTATTTTTCAAACATAAGTGTATTCACAAAATATTTGTAAGACTTTACATTACCAAATATCTAAAAAGGATTTAACTACATTATTTAAATTGGAGAAAAGGATAACTCTAAGCACTATTCATTCGGTGTAAAGTGTGGAACGGATATCCTATACCACCATTTTTAAAAGGTTAGCCTCGAGAAACCCAAACCTCAAATTCCCACTTTAATTATCTGAAATAAATTCTTTTATAAATTTTCTTTATCCATGAAATCCTCTTTGCTTTATCCCAAACCCGTTTACAAACATTTACCAACTTCCATACTCATTTATGAACTCTTTATAATTATTCAAACCTAGCTATATAACTTCTTTATAAACTTTCAAACATTGTATAAACTTCCCATTATAGACATCCAAACCAATTTATAAAATCTTTTTATAAACATTCAAAACTATTTCTAAAACTCCTTTTATGATACCCCAAAATTATTCATAAACTTATTTATATAATATTCAAAACAATTGTCAAATCATTCTTCAAATATCTTGTTCAAAATAGAATAACCTTGAAGACCATTTTATAAGAAAATGAAATATTAATTTTCCAATGCCAAACGGAGGCTTAATGACTACAATGACTCATTAAATTTGGGTTTACTTTTCCAAGTTATATCATGGGCAGTACCTAACATCGGATATGAAAGGGATTCACACATAACACACAATCGATCATGGGTAGATATCCAAGTTACAAATATAAATACATCCATTATCGGCGAAAAAGGTACATATAAAAGTATATTCGATATGCTTAAATTACCATCATCCGCTTATTGAAATTAACTTCCTTATGTTTATCACGTTATCGATATTCGACATTTGTCCTAAATACAAGTCACTTACTTTCCATAAAACGTGTCAACGTCTTATAATCACTATTTTAATTCATTTGGCTACTTAATGGTCCGGACAATGAGATCCTTTGATTTAAAATTACTTAACTTGAAAAGAAGATTGATTCAAAACATAACCAATTAATTTTAGAAATAGTTTTGAAAAGGTTAAAGTATATTCAATCAGCTTAAACCCTAATTATATCTTATTTAAATCAAGTTTAATTCATAATTAAACTTTAATTAACTTAATGAACTTGGTTAAGTTCTAATTAACTTCCTAATGTATCTTAGTTAAGGTTTAAACAATTCATTATTAGTTAATCCTAATTAATTAAAAATTAATTAAATAATCACTTAATCAAATAATTACTAATTAACTTAATTAAATAATAATTAATCATTAAATTTCTTCTTAACATCATTAATCACTAATTAAAACATTATTAATCAATAATTAGTCATTAACCTTCCTTAAGTGTTACTTAACCTCTAATCACTTACTTAATTACAAATTAAGTGCTAATTAACTTTAATTATTTTATTAAATAAATAAATTATTAATTTAACTAAACTTAATCTCTTTTTATGCTACTAATTAAGTATGGAAAACTTTTTCAAAACAAATCCAAAATGAATCACTTAAAGATGAAAATCGTGAATTTTTGTCGAACTGCATCCATAGCGACTATCGCTATGAGCGCAGTTCGCTCTACTTATTTAAGTGAAATACTTCACTTAATTTCTTCCTCCTACATGTTTTGAAATAATATTTAGAAAGTTTTGAAACTTTAAACCAAGATAAAACTTAAAACCATTTCCAAACTTTGAAATTAGAAATCATATTTTTGATTTCAAATCAGATCTCACGTCAGTCGTAACACACAAAGTTGTTAACTTTGTTTCAACTCAACATACTTGATTCTTAAATCACAACTATACATCCATACTACCATACTCTTAACATCACAATGAAACACACATATAAACATAAGTTTATATGCTTACTAACTCGACAACATCACATTCAAATCTTAAATTCAATACTAAACATAATAACCATCAAATCACCATCGACCAACATAATAACCATTCAATTTTATAATCATATTATCACCACAATAACAAATCATAATGAATTCAAAAACTTATAAAAAACAAAGTAGTTTTACTCACCTTTATGCTAACTAACTTCGCTCAAACTTCGACTATAACTAGGCAACACCTCTATGCTTGACTCTAGCTTAAAATTTTGAAACTTTGGAGGGGCTATGTCCTTAGAATGGGTTCAACTAGAGGTGATTTGGCTTGGATAGGGCTTTGTGGGGGTAGTGATGGCCTTAGGTTTTAGAAGAGAGAATGTTGAAATTAAAGTATAGGAAGTATAGAAGGTATGGAAGCAAGTTATAGCACAAAAGGCTAACTTTTGCTAAATTTTTTGAACGATGGAAGCCAAGGAATTTTTAGAGAAGAAGGTTTTGAAAAGAATGAATTATGAATGTAAATGAAAATGCATGTGTGAGGATGTGTATTTATAAGTGAAAGAAAGTGGGGAAATTACCATTTTATCCTTAGTTTAAAATATCATAACATGTCATTATTTTGACATGTCACATCACCACCTTCCTCCACCTCATATGTCACATCTCCCCCTTCTCTAGTCACATCCCCTAAGCCATGATGGGTAATGATGATGGTGCTTAAGGAAATGACAAGAGATAATGATATGATTTAGTGTGTGTGTGTGTGTATATATAAGTTATTATTTTAAAACCATGTCTTATCACATCACTTGCTAAACATAATTAACATAAGATAATACATAATTAATTATATTATTATATGGTTAATTATCTCTTATATATGTGTGTGTATATTGCACAAAGAGGAACAATGTTCCCGATAACTTTCCGGTGTCGAAATTTCGGAAAACATTCATCTGTAACATTTTCTATTTTTCTACGAACTATCTATTTTGGTAAATAAATTTTAAAAACAATTTTACCATCATTATTAAATAATTAAAATAGGTTTATTTGTAATAAAAACCCATTTATTTATTATTTAAACTTAAATTGAATTCCCGAAGAAATATATAAAACCGATGATATTCACTATCGATGTCATAAATACATTTTATTTTCCAAAAATAAAATAAATTATTTCATTTCATAATCTTGGTTGAATATATACCCAGAGCCATGTACGATCCTTATTGTTTAAAAGCATTTTTATTGATGAAACGATTTTTGGATGTTTTATCGATAGTTTACCTAGGACGATATTTATAAATTATCAATATTTTACCTTGGTAACTTGTCCGCAAATATTTTTCCCAAACAAAATAACTATTATTATTTACCACTTAAAACGTGATTATTTCTTACTTTTAAACCCACATCTAAATATTTTTAAAATAAATATAATTTATTCAAGTAATAAATTTGCGGGTCGTTACAGGATTCCTCATAATGTTGATTTTACTTTTCATATATTGTGTTATATGATGTGTTGGAAATTATATTGTGAATGGTTAAAGCAATATAGTCGTTGTAAACGTGCTTTGAAATACCTGAAATTAAACATGTGTTTAAAATTGGGTAAATCGAGATATATATATATATATATATATATATATATATTGTGTTGTTTACACATGTTTTAGCATGTTAGACATAAATGGATAACTTGGGAAGTTGTTGCCATTAGATAACAAGTGTTGATGAAAATATCTGGTTTAATAAAGTAAAAATGACTTTTGCTTTATATATATCCTTTTAAAATCTTCTTAAAATAATTCTTTAAATATTTATTTAAAGAAATTAATTTAAGAAGTTTTGTAGTTTAAAAATGTTTTATAATTATTTCTGAATTTCAAACGTAAATGGGTTTCCATATTGAATATGTTTAATGGATCTGAAATAATTTTAGGAGATATTTAATATAGATGTTTTAAATAATAATATAATATTTTTTAAAAGTATTTCCAATAATATAATAGTTTTTAAAAGTATTTCCAGTAATATAATAGTTTTTAAAAGGATTTCTAGTAATATAATAGTTTGTAAAAGTATTTCCAATAATTAATAGTTTCTACAGTATTTCTAACAATATAATAGTTTTTAAAATATTTTTAATAATATAATATTTTTTAAAGTATTTAGGTATATATATATATTTTAGTTAACAAGTTAAATATTTTATTTAAAGTAAGTAGAAGTTTTATATTATATTAATTTCTAATCTTTTGTAATATTAAATATTTTACCTTATAAATAAATCAGTGTATATATCAAAATATTATTTAAAGTAGTTTTAACATATTAGTAAGTATTTTAAAGTGTATATATATACACAAGTTTTAATTATTAAATTAAATATTCCATCAATATAACAAAACGGGGAATTGGGTTCTAACACCTAAGTTAAATAAATGGTTTAGGAAAGATTTAAGTAAAAGTGTAACATATAAATTTATAAATTTTAGATATGCTTGATCTTTAAATAAATGTTTTCAAGATTAATTATAAGGATAAGTAATGGTTTTGGGGTTGTTGTAAACGGCGTTTTAGAAACACTTGTTTTTAACCCTTAATATTAATTATACTTGGGAATATAATTAGATATTTACTAATGGATATTTAGTAGAAAAATACATGTAAACGGTTTTGGGTTTGTTGTGATAATTGTTTCTAACAACACTTGTCTTTAACCCTTAAATTTAAGTAAACCTATAAAAGAGAGTTTTATAGATGATGATTAAATGGAACGGTTTGGATTTGTAGTAAAAATGGTTTAGCAACATTTGTTTTTAAACCCTTAAATTATAATTTAGAAGAAAAATTATAAAAATATTTAGATCTTTAATACTATAATTTTAAAGATAATAACAAGTATAGGAATATATTATAAAAAGACAAAATATGTTGTATGTTTAATTATAAGAGAAAGGCAACTTAGTATATCAATGTTTTAGTGGTAATTGTTTTAATCTCTTAGGTTATACACTATAGTAAATAAAACTTGTTAAGTAATTTATGAATATACTTATACCGTTGGAATAAGTAATTAATACTTTTTAAGTATTGAAAGGGTATAAATGAAAAATTAAACAATATATACAAGTATATAAAGGGAGTTTTATTAAAAATAAAATATTAATAAATAAAGGAAGCCTTGATTTATAAATGAGAAGTTTTATCGGATGAATTTTTTTTATATAAGAAGGGTTTTTAATTAATAAAGATAAATTAAAAAAATCATTAAAAGTCGTTTATGTGACTTGACCATGCCTTGCATGAAATAATAGTGCAGGTATGTTTAATTGCAAAAGAGAAAGTATTCGGGGCTTAGTTCCCTTATATGATCATTCTCATTATTGTTGAATAAGACCCAATTTATCGACTCAGTCTTGGAGAGACCGGGATCGGTAAGTGTTCTATTATCGAAAACCACTTCAAAGTTGAGATACGAGTTCTTTGTTTTGGAAGTGAATGATGGAAACCGTGTATGGTTCTAGAATCATTTGAGATGAGGAATCCATATGGAATTCATTATGTGATCGAGTTTTGTTGAAAACTCGTGTGAAGATGTCGAACAAAACCTCGACATCGGAAAATGAATAAAGACAGAGTAGGATGCATGACCTTAGGGTTTAGCTGACCCATGAGGAGTACATCAACTTCATATCTAGAGTATACTTATCGATATGTTGCGCATGGGACGTTGATGATACTTGGTTCAGGTTGTTCACAAAAGTGTTCGAACACTTACTAGTTGTGTTTATCTTATGGTATATTTTATCTAGAGATATATGGTGCTCGAAAGGTATTTCCTGATCCTCGTCATAGGAGATCGGTCTCATTGAGGAGGTCTCCATGAAAAATCCATTTATATGAATGTGCCTTAGCGGTTTTGTTTGTATATCAAAATATGTTGTCAAATGTAATCAATGTAACCATTTCAACTATGATTAATATTTATTTTAACATCCTATACAATATCATAGTATTGCTAAAATTTTGTAATGACCCAGAATTTTGGTTATTTGAAATTGAAATATTTAATTAATTTTTTAATATTTAAAAGTTAATTTTATAGATTTAATAACTTGAATTTCAAATATAACGATTTATTGGATAATTTAATTATTGAATTTAATAATTTAAAATCATTTAAATAATTTAAAAATCTTAAATTGTATTTAGATTAGAAGGATTTAAAGTCTTATTTAATTTCTATTAATAAAAAGGAAGATAGTAAAAAAAAATTAATTGGATTTATAAGTGATTTACTCGATTTTAAAAGTAATTCGTTTTAATTAACGAGTAAAAGTAGCCTTCCGGGGCATAGTCTTGGATTTTGACGAAACTAGTGTCATTGGGTCCGTAATGAATTATAATACGCCGTCAAATTTCGTAGTGATCAGATGCACCATTTGGTCGTACAAAATAGAAACGCATTGAATTTAATATCGGAAATTTAATATAATAATTGGGTTCAAAAAGCTATCTTCTGCATACGATCGAATTGGGGCTCGAAACTTGTTTCATTGCGTTCGGAATAGGGGTATAACATTAGGAACGCCAGGCGGCACACCTCGATTGGAGTCCGTAAATTCTAGCTAGATATTTTGAATTTTTAAATAATATATTTTTATCATTTAATTTTTCGCAGCCCGTTTCATCAGCCACCCTACCTACCTGTACAAGCCACCCTATATGTTGCCCTCTTCCTTCCCCCTCGAAAAAAAAGAAAAGGTTTGAATTCAAAAGTCAAAATTTTAAAATCTACATGTTGGAAAAATCTGAAACAAGTTTTAAATTTCTTCATTCGAAGAGCTCTATCCACTGATAGTCATATTGAGGGTTAGGGCTTTATTTCCTAATGATCGACAGTGGACGTTTGCAAGCATAATCTAGGGTTCAACCTAGCCTTCGATTCAGGGCGAATTTGGAGGAGGCAAGTTTGGATTCAAGTTTGGCGAGATGTGGCACATCTGAAGCCGGAGTTTGGAGGCATGCGATCTCAATTAGGAGGTCGTGACATTTGGGTTCGCGTACAAGGGGGCTGGGTCGCGTTTCAACTGGGTGGCGCATGCGTGTCATGGCGGAGTGAGATTGAACGAGCTCGACAAGGAGAGTTTGTATGTGGTTTCGGTTTGGCGAACGGTGAGGTGGTTGATCGTGTCAGTGATAGGCCGTGCACGAGATATTGGTTACAGGCGAATGAGGGAAAAGCAGAAGAGAGGGGAGGAAGAAGAAGAAAAGAGGGGGGAAAGGAAGTGTAGGCCGGGTGTGTTTGGTGGGACTTGGGCCGGTCGTCACACGGATTTTTGCATTAGGATCGTATCGATGAGGGCTTCATAATGAAACTAATTTGGATGGATTAAGAGTAAGTGGGAAATTTGGATTAAAATTGGACGTTAGGTCAGTTTTAATTCAAAAACGGAACTTTTTGGCGAATTAAAAGTCACGGTGAGTTAATCTCACTCATTTGGATTGCTGGATTTAATTTAAAATATTAAAAATATTTATTGGTTGATTGGATTAATTGATAATAATTTATCATTTGGATGTTATATTATTTATAGTACATATATATTAGTAGTTGGGTATATTTCCCGCCGATTGGAGCGGAGGAGACACTATGTGCCCCGCATAATAGCGGATGACCCTATATTACCGCGATATTCTGCCTCGAAGCGAGATTGGTATTTTATGTTATATAACATCTGTGGATACAGGGAAACAAGTTGGAGGGATCCAACTTGAATCCTCAAAAATATATTGATTGTTTCATATATAGTGTTATCTGATGTGATTGAATAATTTGTTATGGATTGTTGTGTGATTTGATATATCGGATGCGATAGTAGCACTAGCCTTAAATTTTTGTATTTTAAATACCACAAATAATATTTTTGAATCTTAAAAATAAATTCAAAGGTGATTTTTGGAATAAAAATATTTATATGGAAATTGGAATATTGACTAAGGAATGGTTTGGATTAAATAAAAGATTTTATTTTGGATATATACTTACCTATTTCGTAAGAAGTATTAAAAAATAAATATATTTTTGAATATATATACAAGGAAATTGAAACAAGGGATTTTAATAATATTTCATAAGTTATAATTAGAAGTTGAAATCGAGTTTTTGAACGGATTTGGAATATAATTGATTTATTGAAAAGAGATTTCCAACCGAGATTTTAAAAAGAAATTGAATTAAATGGGCTTTTGAAATATAGATCTATTATTAATAGAAAAAACAAGAATGAGTTATGAATTTATAATTGATATTTATAAATGAAGTGAAATAGTTATAAATGGATAAAATTTGGGAGGATATGTCGCAGTATGGATTTAAAACGAGATATGAGAATTTTGTTTAGGAAAAATAGATGATTCTATTTTTGGAAACTGGAAATGATTATGGAATTTGAATTGTAAATTGAGGTGTATAAATCAAGAAAGATTATAAATTAAAATCAGTTATATCGGAATTTTAAAAGTAGATTCTTGGAATCAAGAAGTAAAATTTGTTTAAAAAGTAGATTCTTGGAATCAAGAAGTAAAATTTGTATTTAAAATATTTTGGAAAAAGTTAACAATTTGAATAGATTAAATTTATTATAAATAATCCTTGTAAGTCAATAAATATTATTTATAATGATTTGGGAATTAGTTTCCGTTGTTTATTCGAGAAGAGTTTTGATCTTTTAAATAATTACTTAAACGCCTTTTTGGAAAATAATTATTTCCTTAAAAATACTTATTATTATTATATATATATAATTTAAAAGTAGGTGATTGAATTTTATTTATAGATACTTTCAAGATTTGTGACTAGATTTTATTGAACAGATGTGATTTTATAAGAGAAATCTTATAACGGAATTTTGGAAACTTAAGGAAATTTCCGAAATGTTAGAAACAAGAATTTCGAGGACGAATCTGAATTCATAAAGAATTTATAAATGGTTAGACAAGATTATAAGTGAGTATAATCGATTTTGGAAATTTTAAAAGGAATTAATATAAATTCCGGAGATATATGAGATAAGTTATGAAATATTTCCTAAGTTTGATATTAAAATGACCTTAGAAAATATGCTTTAAATATTTTCTTAAGTATTGGAAGGAGGATTTTGTAAATATTTTAAGAGTGAAATGATTGGTATAGAAATATTTTTCTAAGTGCAATAAATTGAATTCGGAAATATTTCTAAGTGTTGATATGGTTTGAAAATATCCCGTTAAGGATATAAGGATTTGAAATTGTTTTCAAACGTTGGAATACTGAAAGTGATTTGAATATATATCTGTGTAAAGATATTTGAAATGAATGTTTTTGAAAAGATTTAATAAAATATGGGCCTAGTGACTATTTAGGTATGTAATTTGATAGTTAAATAACTGACTATCAAATCTGGCCAAATTTGTTAATCGTTTCGAAGAGACGGGGATCAGATTTAATTATCTGAAAACCACTTCGATCCGATTTGTGCATTACGAATTGTGATATCATGAAGATAATGAAGTCGGTGATTTTGGAGATTCGGTTTGTTCAGACCCAGAACAACTTGTATGGATGAACGCTATCATTTGCATCGTGGTCTGGAAGGCATTGTTAGCATTCCAAGTGTGAATGCTATTCAAAAGGTAAAACGTAGCCTCAAGCCTCATCAACTGGAAATGCCTAAAACAGAGGAGATGTAGCAGGGCTAAGTGGGTTGCACCAAAGTAGGGTATGTTATCACTTTTCTAGATACCCTCGGATATATTATAAGTATGGATATGGTTGTGCATGGAAAAGAGAGTGCTCGATAGGGTGGGAACACCCGGGGTGATTACATATTCGGTACTATCCAGTAAGAGGTATGTCGGTCTTGTGTTGGCAGGCATCGTGTGATCTCGGTACATTTTTCTAGAGGTGTACTATGGTGGGCGATACCTCGGTAGCCCTTCCATTGTATGGAATCCATTATCCATTATGAGCCTATACAGTTTTAGATGTGCCCAACTTTGCTGAAACGTGAGATGCAAGCATTTCAGCTATTTTATAGTTTATTTTCTATAGACACTATTATAATATCAAATGATTTTGATATAAAATGTTTTGGTTGTTGTAAGGTAAAAACTAGTCGTATTTATGTGTGGCGTGGTCTTACGAGATACTTTTGTTTTCAAAGGATTTTGATAATAGTAGTAATTCAAATTGAGTGTGTTTTCTCACGCTGGTTTTCCAAACTAGCAACCTTCACTTAACCCGGAGGAATAGGTTTACACCGCTTGAGCAACCGAACAGGACTTTAACCACCTAAGCAAGCAAACTGGATTTTCTCGATTGAGCAACCGAACAGGACTTTGATACAAATGAAATGTTTTCTTGACTTTGTGTGCTCTTGTTACAACACAGATTTTTCAAATGAAGTACACCCTTCCTATAATCTTTTCCTCAAGTAAGATATATATTTGTGTGTGTGTGTGTGTGTGTTTGCTTGTGAAGATAAAGGAAGTAGAGATTTCTTTGGAAATGAAGAATTTTAAACTTGATTTCATAAATTCAGCAACTGAATATTCAAGGTAGTAAAGAGTAGAAAATTGAGTTATTTTGATCTTGAATGACATGCATATTTACAGTGATTGAAGAGTAACAACTGTTTGCAAATAGTTTTGTTCAATTGGAAATGGTCACATCTCTTCTTGGAAGTGATTCCTCTTTAGGAAGAAGAGACATCTCTTTAGAAAATTTTGAAAATATGACAGTTTAAATAAGTTTAGTCGACTGAATATAGTTATTTAGTCGAATAGGTTGAAACAGAAAATTATCAGTTCAAAATTCCAGTATTTGGTCGACTAAATATTTGATTTAGTCGACTAAATCTTTCAATTTAAAATTTTAGTCGACTGACTAAAAGGTTTAGTCGACTAAAGCTTGTAGTTTATAAAAAAATTATGACATATGTTTTAATCGACTGAATGTAAGGGTTTATTCGAGTAAATCTGTATGTTTTCTAAAATATGCAGGTTTGAACTTGAGGAAAGATTTTAACAGTGAATACTAAAACTATACTAACTTTAAACACAGTTTCGTCGAATGTTTGATAATTCTTGAGCTCCTTGTCATGAATCAAAATCTTGAAGTCCAACACATTGGACGCTCCATGTTGTTTTGATTCTAGATTTTCACCATACATTTTAGGAGGACCCCCTCGTCATTTTGATTTTTGATCTTTGATTTTTCTCGTCTGAGAAATTTGAAAATGAATTTTTGAATATAAAAACCTGGGTATTTAGATCCAAATTTGTCATTTGAAAATTTTGGATGCATAACATTATTACTAATATTCTCTGTATTTTGTCGCATACGATTGAGATATGGTTGTTGACTGCATGTAGCTTTATACCAGACTAGTTTTTGTATATAATACAACACGTTGCTTTTGTCAACCTGATTTTCTTTTAGACTATGTAAGTACAAGGAAGCAAGGTATTTCCATTTGACTTCTTGCGCACCTGCATTTGCATAGGCACAATAAATTACATGCCAAAATATAAATCAAACGCAAAAAGGTACATGATAAATTTAGAAAATTTAAATTAGTTGATGATTTTATGCCCCAAATATGCAAGGCTACTTTCCTTTTGTTTTCTTTGGTTGATTTGGAGCCGCAGAGGCAATTTGTAGTTGTTCCGATCGAGCCGTGCAAAGGAGGCGCTGGCGAAATTTTCCGTAAATTTAAGAGTTAGAATTTTTTTTAGAATTTTGGTAAATTTTTTATAACTAAAATTTGATTTTTGAGATTGGAATGAATAAATGGAAGGGAATTAGTTGGTATAGGTAGGTGAAATTAAAAGACTCGGAAATTTTAGAATCTATTTAAGCTAATTTGTTTTGAAAAGTTAATAAGTTTAATAACTCATTTTAATTAATAGTTTTAAACTTAACGGTTTGGAAACATTTTCTTCCTTTGGAATTTTGGGGACAAAATTCATTTAAGGGGGGAGAATGTAACAACCCAAAATTTTGATCATTTAATTTTAAATGTTTAATTAGTTTTAAATATTTAAATAATTGGATTTTGGAATTAAATAACTTATAATTCAAATATAGCAAATGTTTAAATAATTGAATTACAAATAAAATGTTAATTAAATAGATTTAATAATTTCATTTAACTCCTTTTAATTTATAAATAATATAGATGAATTTGATTTGTAAAATTTATTTACAAATGTAAATAGATCGAATAAATATCGATAATTAAATATAAAATGAAGTTTAAATCTATGAAATTGTCATTCCGGGGCACCATCTCGGATTTTGATAAAACCAGTTTCATCGGATCCATAATACTGAATTATAATATGCCACCGAATTTCATGGTGATCAGACATATCGTTTGTCGTGCAAGATCGAAACGTGTAATGACCCACTTTTCCATACAGTTTAATCTGACAATAAACCACACATGTTCAACCCAAATTGAATGGGAAAGCAGATAGTTAGGAAAAAGAAAAGAAGGAAGAAGATAGAAGAACAAAACAACACAGAATCTCATAGCAGAACGAATAATCTATATTATATAACAAATCTTTACACAAAAACAAAACCGTAATGTATATATATACAGACATCAATCAGAGTATACTAACCTAGTCAGCATGGACAGTTATAACAACCTGTCCTCACAATTGCTGAATAATATACAACAATGTATGCAACGGGAATATGAACATCTACATGAATACGTCTCTAGGTGTAACAACCCGCATATTTTACGGTTATATATTTAAATGTTTTATTTAAATATAGCATCGTTTGTTGAATTTAAAAGTCCGAAATGTGACTTTTTGTATACTGTCGAATCCGGACTCGAGACCACTTCCATTGAGTTCAAAACGACGTTTACAACTTTTTTGAGTATAAACATCGATATGTTTGGAGTTGATTAGGATTTTGGTATTTTCATTTGGGCTTTGGGTTTGGTTCTAGCCCACTAACCCAATAATAGAACCCAAACTCTTCTACCAAATACCCTAACTCCTCTTCCCTTCATTCATTCTACTCATAATAATTCCTAACACTCAAGCTAAAGGAAAAATGGGGGAAAGAGGGGAGATTAGAAATTCCTAAGCCCTAGTTTTCTTAGGAAATTCAAGTTCTAGTTCTAGAATCAAAGAGAAGCTTAGGTAAGCATCATCTTCATCTTCTCCATCTCAATCTCTCTTCAATTTTCAGAATTCCCTATAACCTAACTTAGTAAATTCAATTCATTTGATAATAGATTGAAGATTCTAGAGGTGTTGTTGAAGAGAAATCAATCTTAGCTTGTTTCAGAGCTTCTCATTTCTATATTTGGGTTTAAAGGTGAGTTCTTGAACTCGCATCTATGTCCATAGCTTTCATTGTTGTTAGGTATGAATTCCTAACATCTATTCCATGTTCATTTGCTTTTGTTTTGAATTGATTTGGTGAATTTTCCAATTTTGGTATTTTGAAGTAAAAATCTTTAAAGATCCTATCTTGGATGTTTGGACATGTTGTTTGAGGTGTATCGAAGAGCCTATAGGGTTGGGTTGTTGCTTGGCATAAATCCGTAGCATCCATCACTCGTTCGATCGCTTTCGGTTTGGATTTGGCCATCATTGGCCTAGGAAAATTCTGCCTAGGTCCAGGCAACCAGGCGTCTGGTTGAAAAATCCAAACGTCTGGTAGGGGTCCTTGGAAAAAAATATATAACGAATGCATAAAATAAAATGGCAGAGCCTTGGACCAGACGTCTGGTCCAAACCAACCAGACGTCTGGAAGGTTTTGGAATTAAAAAGAAAACAAAGAAAAACATATATTTCTAGAACCCAGAGCCAGATGTCTGGCTAGACCTACCAGACGTCTGGTCTTGTTCAATTTTGGCTATTTTGGCTGTTTTTGAGTGGATTTCCAATTTTTAACAATTTTTGTTGTTCCAGATAGTTATTGTCATTTATTATCGACTTTGATGACTTCTTTTATGGATTTTTGGGAATAACCATTTGATGGCGTTGATGTGGATTTTTATGGTTTTAATTCATGTCATCGAATGTGAATTTTTGGTGATAGATTGTTTTTACAATCATTTCTATGATTTGTCACTTTAAAATAAAAAGGTTTTTTTATACTAGTAGTAAATACGCAAACTCTTTCACAAAAATGATTTCAATATTTCTTTTAATACAAAGCTCATTTTTAAAACCCTTTTTTAATCTATTAGTATATACAAACCTTTACCTCATTCGTACGAGAAATCTAATTAAATGACTTAGCAAAACAAGTTGTATGAAATGCTTGCGTTTACTTCGTCGGTTAATTCTTGGACTTGTTCGATTGATATCTCATGACAATCTTCGAGTGGAAATCTACAATTTGTTCGTAAATATTTAAGTTAAGCCAGTGGTTATGGGACATGAAGCTAAACTCATTTATTTACTAGCTTAGTGTAATCTACACTTCTTATTGATCAATGGTGATCATTTTGAGTTTTTGACTAGCGATGTACGATGTCTCATAGTCCACAAAGGGGGACTATACCCTATTAGGAGGAGCTTCGGCTCATAGTCCGACAAAGGGGGACTATACCCTGTTAGGAGGAGTTTCGGCTCAGAGTCCATAAAGGGGGACTATACCCTGTTAGGAGGAGTTTCGGCTCATAGTCCACAAAGGGGGACTATACCCTGTTAGGAGGAGCTTCGACTCTTTTTTTTTGGGATAGCATCCCATTTTTGATACACGTGTTGGTGAGTTTTCATGCTCCCGTTTGTGATAGGCCTTTTCCTCCTTTTTTTATGCTTTCTGGATTTTCTATTATGGATTTCTGGCATATATGTTTCACCATTTATTGCGATTTGCATTAATATGTTTTGTCAACATTTGAGGTTTGGTGAATAAGCTAAAGAATATGACATTCTTTTTGGTGTTTTGAGAAGATTTGAGATATTGTATGATTTTCATTGTTATCATATATATTTGTCATATCTCTTATCCTATCTCATCTTGAATGATATTTATAGCTAGACTAATATGTTTATTATTTTTCTTCTTAAATAATACTCGGGTCAGACCGAGGTATTACAGGTGCTTCCACTTGACTTCTTAGCAGGGATTAGCTTCTGACTTTTGGCTAACTACTTCAGCTTAGTAGTTTTTGTTTTTATACATCCGAGATAGAGACTCCTTGATGTATACATATTCTTTTGTCTAGCACTTGTACCTATTCTTTTATGATGTAGTGGATCTTCTATGACCACCACTTTTATGTACACTTCTATGTGTTATATTCATATCTGTTTCCGCCTTAATGATATGAATATCTATGACTGATTTTGTGTTATGCTTATTTTATATTTGTTTCCGAAGGCCACATAGCCACTGTGTTGTAGCTTTGAGTTTGTATTTGATATGTCAGATTTCCTCTTGAAATGAAATGCATGATATTCTATTTGGCATATCGTTACTCTAACAAACCAATTACACATATGGCCGCTGCTCAACATCCTTATCCTCCACGCTAGTCGACGACATTACTCCATAGTGTCCTTGGCTAGTGTGAGTATAGAGGTGGGGCGTCACAGCTTGGTATCAGAGCCAAACTTCGAAACAATGTAGAATAATCTAGCAAGGATCATTATCCAAAGTCTCTCTTAGGAATCATGCCTTAGGATTTAATTCGAGTCATAGGACCCGTTTTATCCTATTTTCTTTTATGATGCCTTGTTTTATCAATCAAGTTTGTTTGATATTCATTCTGAGAATAACCATTTTCCTCTTCTTTCTTTCTTTCTTAAAGAAGAGAAATGGTAAGACCTGGCCGTCCCAGCGCCGGTCAATCCAGTGCTACTCCTCAGGATGGCGTATTCATGTCTGCCCAATAGCTTTTGGATCTTGTAAAGAATGCCCAAGCTGTCGGACCCATTCCTGAGCATACTCATCCTAAATCCAGGTTTGTACGCTTGTGCAGTGCTTATACCAATTTGGGTGGGAAGCCATTCAAGGGTTCCAAAAGCATTATAGAAGTCCAAGCTTGGCTTAGAACATGTGATCGCATCTTTTCTCGCATGAACCTTGTGGATCTGCATCGAGTCCAAGTTGCTTCTAGCATGCTCCAGGAGAGACCATTAGATTGGTATGAGCTTTTGGTTTTAGAAATTGTTGAAGCGGATCTTACTTCGGATCAATTCTGGGAATGGTTCGAGTTAAAGTTTGTGCCGGAAGCTGAGAAAGTAACTTTAGCTCGACGCTTTATTGACCTTGTTCAACGTGAATCTTTTGTGATAGACTATGTCACATCTTTTGAATCCCTCTCTAAATATAGGATCGAGTACATTAATACCCCATTGAAGAAAAATCAGAAGTTTGTCTATGGGTTGAATAAGAATCTCAAAAAGCCTTTACTTCTGAAATTAGAAGTTTCTTTCGATCAGCTTGTTGATATCGCTCTTTGACTTGAAGAGGCCGATAAAGAAAGTGATGCTAAAGTAGTGGGTGCCAAGAAGAACTTCAACATCAATAAGAAGAGGCATCCCTTTATTAAGTTCAAAAGTCCTAATCCCAACAAGAAAGTGAAGCAAGCAACTTTGGTAGCAAAGACTCCAATCCCTAATCGTGGAGAATGCTACAATTGTGGTTCTAAGGACCACTATATAAATAGGTGTCCAAGGCCTATTTCTTGCCGCTATTGCAAAAGTTCGGATCATTATATATCTTCATGTCCCAAACTTCAAAGCAAGAAAGAGGGAAAGCTAAATGTTGTGCAAGTCCCTAGTGACCATCCTATTAGAGTTCTTTTTGATACAGGTGCATCTCACTCTTTTATATCAAAGGAACTTGTTGATACTTTGTCTTTAAATGTTATGGGCTTGATGACTTCATTGAGAATTGTGAATCCGGTTGGTGGATCCGCAACTCTTAGTTTGTTTTGTAAAGATATCGAGATTATTTTATGTGATTATGCTTTCCGAGCCGATTTGCATGTTCTGCGTTACGTAGGTTTCGGAATGATTTTGGGAATGGATTGGCTTAATCGTTAGGAAGCCCACAGCCTATGTCCCGAGAGGATTATTCATCTTCGACATCCTCAATCTGTTAAGCAGATTTCTATTGTTATTAAAGATTCAGATTCAAATTCGATAGCATCCCTATATTCTCTAAATCCATATGATGACGATAATGATGATGAGGAAGATGTCATTTCCCTCATTCACATTGTTTGTGAATTTCCCGACATCTTTGAGCCCGTTTTAGGATTACCACCTAAGCGAGCAATTGAGTTCAGAATTAATCTAATCCATGGAGCTCTACCTATTACTCATCCTCCTTATTGTATGTCCAATAAGAAAAATGAGGAGATGCATAAACAATTATCCAAATTGGAAGCAAAACAGTTTATTCGTTCTAGTTCCTCTCCATGGGGAGCTTCAGCTATTTTTGTGAAGAAATCCGATGGTACACTTAGGCTTTGCGTTGACTACCGCAAGCATAATGATCTCACCATCAAGAATAAATATCCCTTACCTCGGATTGATGGTCTATTCGATCAACTCTACGGTGCTAGAGTCTTTTCACTATTAGACTTAGCAACCGGTTTCCATCAGCTTCGTATTGCAGAGGATATCATTCCTTTGACATCGTTCCGTACTCGTTATGGATCTTATGAATGGCTTGTTATGCCATTTGGTTTAACGAATGCTACAGCTTATTTCGTTGACCTTATGAACCAAATTTTCAAAGACTTCCTCGATCGATTTGTTCACATCTTTATAGATGATATTCTTGTTTATTCAAAAACCGAGGAAGGGCATGAAAAACATCTTCGAATTGTGTTGGAAACCCTTAGGAGCAATCAACTGAAAGCAAAATTTTATAAGTGCCACTTTTGGCAATCTCGTGTGAAATTTTTAGGACATATTATTTCTGAATCCGGAATTTCCGTGGATCCTTCAAAGATTGAGGCGATTCAAAATTGGATGAGACCGGAGAGTGTGATGGAAATTCGTAGCTTTTTTGGATTGGCGGGCTATTACCGTCGGTTCATAAAAGACTTTTCTAAAATTTCCGTACCTCTAACTAGTTTGACAAAGAAGGGAGTTAAGTACATTTGGTCAGACAAATGTGAAGCTGCTTTTCAGAAATTAAAAGAACTCCTTTTCAATGCTCCTATCCTTGTGATTCCCGAAGGGAACCAAGACTCGATTGTTTATACCGATGCTAGTCGTGTTGGTTTGGGAGCCGTTCTTATGCAAAGGTAATGTGTTATCGCTTATGCTTCTAGGCAATTAAAGCCTGCCGAGACTAGATATGCCACTCATGATTTAGAGCTCGCGGCCATTGTTTTCGCCCTTAGAATTTGACGTCATTATATTTTGGGAGAGAAATTTGTTCTCTACACCGATCATAAATCTTTAAAGTATTTATTTTCTCAAAAGGAACTTAATTTACGTCAACAACGTTGGCTCGAATTCCTTGCATCTTATGATCTTGATATTCTCTATACTTCCGGAAAAGGAAATCGTGTTGCCAATGCCCTTAGTCGTAAGCAATAAGCGGTTGTTTCCATGATGATATCTGAATGGAATGATCTCGAGACTTTGTCCACTTGTGAGATTCGAGATCTCGAATCTGATTCGTGTTCATCTCTTGTTTTATGTAGCCTTGAGGCTTATCCTTCTCTTTTAGACCGCATCCTTGAAGCTCAAAAGCATGATCCCGAATTGGTTCATCTTTGCCAAAGTTGTAGGGATAGAAGTATTGATGGTTTGAAAGACTTTGAAATCGATGCTCGTGGAGGCATTCAAAAATTTGGTAGACTTGTGCCAAGTACTAGTGATCTTCGTTAAGACATTTTAGAAGATTCTCATCATTCTAAATTTACCATTCATCCCGGTAGTAGTAAAATGTATGCGGACATGAAACGACTTTATTATTGGGATGGAATGAAATCTGATATTTCTAACTTTATTAAGCGTTGCATGACTTGCCAACTTGTTAAGGCCGAGCATCAAAGGCCCGGTGGGTTATTGCAACCTTTGGACATTCCAGTTTGGAAGTGGGATCAAGTCTCCATGGACTTTATTGACGGTCTTCCCCGTTCTCGTTCCGGTCATGATAGTCTATGGGTAATTGGAGATAGACTTACAAAATCCAACCATTTTATTCCCGTTCGGTTCAATCGGACCGTACCTCTTTTGGCCAAACTCTATGTTAAAGAAATTTTTAAATTGCATGGAGTTCCTACTTCTACTATTAGCGATCGCGATCCATTATTTACTAGTGGGTTTTGGAAAGGTCTTCAAAAAAATTTGGGAACGAAGCTTAATTTTAGCACCGCTTATCATCCTCAGTCCGATGGACAAACAGAGCATGTAAATCAAACTCTTGAACATCTCCTTCGTGCATGTGTTCTTGATTTTGGTGGAAGTTGGGAAGATCATATTTCTCTTGTTGAGTTTTCTTACAATAATAGCTTCCAATCTAGTATTGGTATGGCACCTTTCGAGGTACTCTACGGAAGGCCATGTCGATCTCCTTCATGTTGGCTTGAAGCTGGTGAGAAGCTAGTTTTAGGTCCAGATTTTATTCATGATGCCATAGAAAAGATTGACCTTATTCGTCATGGGATGAAAGAAGCTCAAAGTAGACAAAAATCCTATGCCGATAACCGAAGAAGGAATTTGGAATTTTCTGTGGGAGATTTGGTATTTATTCGTGATTCACATATGAAGGGTGTTGTGCGTTTCAGTCGTTCGGGAAAATTAGCACCTCGATATATTGGTCCATTTCCCAACGCCGAACGCATTGGTTCCGTGGCTTATCGCCTTTTATTACCGGCTCAATTTTCCACTATTCATGATGTATTTCACATCTCTCAACTACGGAAATGCCTTAGAGATTCTGATTCTATTCTTGAGTCCGGTGTTATTGAAGAAATTGAAGTTTCACCTAATTTGACTTATGAGAAGCATCTTATTCGTATCATTACTACAGAGGTTAAACGCCTTCGAAATAAAGATGTTCCGCTTGTGAAAATTCAATGGTCCGCAAATCCTAAGGATTGTTCTTGGGAATCTAGAGAATTCATTGAGCGAACACACCTGGACTTACTCTCTCGTGCTCCTTAGGGTGAACTTCTCACTTCAAATTTTTCTTTTTTGTTGTTATGCCTTAGAGTGGTTGTAACTCTTTATTTTTTCTTAAGTACTGCGAGGACACAATTTCTTTAAGGAGGGGAGTTTGTAACAACCCGCATATTTTACGGTTATATATTTAAATGTTTTATTTAAATATAGCATCGTTTGTTGAATTTAAAAGTCCGAAATGTGACTTTTTGTATACTGTCGAATCCGGACTCGAGACCACTTCCATTGAGTTCAAAACGACGTTTACAACTTTTTTGAGTATAAACATCGATATGTTTGGAGTTGATTAGGATTTTGGTATTTTCATTTGGGCTTTGGGTTTGGTTCTAGCCCACTAACCCAATAATAGAACCCAAACTCTTCTACCAAATACCCTAACTCCTCTTCCCTTCATTCATTCTACTCATAATAATTCCTAACACTCAAGCTAAAGGAAAAATGGGGGAAAGAGGGGAGATTAGAAATTCCTAAGCCCTAGTTTTCTTAGGAAATTCAAGTTCTAGTTCTAGAATCAAAGAGAAGCTTAGGTAAGCATCATCTTCATCTTCTCCATCTCAATCTCTCTTCAATTTTCAGAATTCCCTATAACCTAACTTAGTAAATTCAATTCATTTGATAATAGATTGAAGATTCTAGAGGTGTTGTTGAAGAGAAATCAATCTTAGCTTGTTTCAGAGCTTCTCATTTCTATATTTGGGTTTAAAGGTGAGTTCTTGAACTCGCATCTATGTCCATAGCTTTCATTGTTGTTAGGTATGAATTCCTAACATCTATTCCATGTTCATTTGCTTTTGTTTTGAATTGATTTGGTGAATTTTCCAATTTTGGTATTTTTAAGCCAAAATCTTTAAAGATCCTATCTTGGATGTTTGGACATGTTGTTTGAGGTGTATCGAAGAGCCTATAGGGCTGGGTTGTCGCTTGGCATAAATCCCTAGCATCCATCGCTCGTTCGATCGCTTTCGGTTTGGATTTTACCATCGTTGGCCTAGGCAAATTCTACCTAGGTCCAAGCAACCAGACGTCTGGTTGAAAAATCCAGACATCTGGTAGGGATCCTTGGAAAAAAATATATAACGAATGCAGAAAATAAAATGCCAGGGCCTTGGACCAGACGTCTGGTCCAAACCAACCAGACGTCTGGAAGGTTTCTGGAATTAAAAAGAAAAAGAAGAAAAAACATATATATTTCCAAAACCCAGGGCCAAACATTTGGCTAGACCTACCAGACGTCTGGTACTGTTCAATTTTGCCTATTTTGGCTGTTTTTGAGTGGATTTCCAATTTTTATCGATTTTTGTTGTTTCGGATAGTTGTTGTCATTTATTATCGACTTTGATGACTTCTTTTATGAATTTTTGGGAATAACCATTTGATGGATTTGATGCCGGTTTTTATGGTTTTAATTCACGTCATCGAATGTGTATTTTTGGTGATAGATTGTTTTTACAATCATTTCTATGATTTGTCACTTTAAAATACAAAGGTTTTTTTATACTAGTAGTAAATACGCAAACTCTTTCACAAAAATAATTTCAACATTTCTTTTAATACAAAGCTCATTTTTAAAACCCTTTTTCAATCTATTAGTATATACAAACCTTTACCTCATTCGTACGAGAAATCTAATTAAACGACTTAGCAAAACAAGTGGTATGAAACGCTTGCGTTTACTTCGTCGGTTAATTCTTGGACTTGTTTGATTGAAATCTCGTGACAATCTTCGAGTGGAAATCTACAGTTTGTTTGTAAATATTTAAGTTAAGCCAGTGGTTATGGGACATGAAGCTAAACTCATTTATTTACTAGCTTAATGTAATCTACACTTCTTATTGATCAATGGTAATCATTTTGAGTTTTTGACTAGCGATGTGCGATGTCTCATAGTCCACAAAGGGGGACTATACCCTATTAGGAGGAGCTTCGGCTCATAGTCCGACAAAGGGGGACTATACCCTGTTAGGAGGAATTTCGGCTAACAGTCCACAAAGGGAGACTATACCCTGTTAGGAGGAGCTTCGGCTCATTTTTTTTGGGATAGCGTCCCATTTGTGATACACGTATTGGTGAGTTTTCATGCTCTCGTTTGTGATAGGCTTTTTCCCCCTTTTTTTATGCTTTCTAGATTTTCTATTATGGATTTCTAGAATATATGTTTCACCATTTATTGCGATTTGCATCGATATGTTTTGTTAACATTTGAAGTTTGGTGAATAAGCTAAAGAATATGACATTCTTTTTGGTGCTTTGAGAAGATTTGAGATATTGTATGATTTTCATTGTTATCATATATATTTGTCATATCTCTTATCATATCCCATCTTGAATGATATTTATAGCTAGACTGATCCGTTTATTATTTTTCTTCTTAAATAATACTCGGGTCAGACCGAGGTGTTACAGGTGCTTCCACTTGACTTCTTAGCAGGGATTAGCTTCTGACTTTTGGCTAACTACTTTAGCTTAGTATTTTTTGTTTTTATACATCCGAGATAGAGACTCCTTGATGTATACATATTCTTTTGTCTAGCACTTGTACCTATTCTTTTGTGATATAGTGGATCTTGTATGACCACCACTTTGATGTACACTTCTATGTGTTATATTCATATCTGTTTCCGCCTTAGTGATATGAATATCTGTGATGGATTTTGTGTTATGCTTATTTTATATTTGTTTCCGAAGGTCACATAGCCACTGTGTAGTAGCTTTGAGTTTGTATTTGATATGTCAGATTTTCTCTTGAAATGAAATGCATGATATTCTATCTGGCATATCGGTACTCGCACAAACCAATTACACAGATGGTCGCTCCTCAACAGCCTTATCCTTCGCGCTAGTCGACGGCATTACTCCGTAGTTTCCTTGGCTAGTGTGAGTATAGAGGTGGGGCGTCACACTAGGCTTCCAGCTGCTCTGTTAAAGCTCCAAAATATCCATCTAGACCTAGAAATATGCTCGGTCTGACCCGAGCATTTAGGAAAAACAACGCCTGGGTCAGTTTGGTCAGACCAGCGTGAGAACTTAAATCATAAGGAATTTTATTTATTATAACTTTTAAAATCCTTTAAAAACAAAGGTATTTCTTAAGACCATGCTGCACATAAACACGGACGGGTTTCTACCTTACGATAACCAAAACTTTTTATATCAGAAAATCCAGTGATATTATAATAATGTCTAGAGGTCAAAATAAAATATGAAATTAGCTGAAATGCTTGCATCTCACATTTCAATATAGGTGGGCACAATCAAAACCGTATGATGCTTATGGAGAATGGATTTCATACAATGACTAGGCACTGGGGTACCACCTATCACAGTACACGTCTAGAAAATGTACCGAGATCGAACCTATCGATCCCTACCAACACAAGACCAGCCTACCCCTTACTGGATAGTACCGAATATGCCATCACCCCGGTTGCTTTGCAATCCTTTTTATCGCGATCTCATGCACAACCAATCCATAAATATGTAGATGTATCTAGAAGGGTGACAACATACCGTAATGGGTGCGACCCACATAGCCTTGCTGCATCTCCCCTGATTTTTAGTCATTCCCAGTTGATGAGGCTTGAGGCTACGATTACTTTTCAAGAAATTCACACTTAGAATGCTCATTGCCCTCCAATGACAATGTGTTGATAACATTCATCCATACGAGTCCATTTTGGGTCTAAACGAAACCGAAGGAACTATTCCTACTACATCCATTTTGGAATCACCCTCAGGATTAGTAGCGATTAGCCCTTGTACTTCACATCTCTATCTTTGATTCCATGCTCTTCACGATGTCTTCAGTTCGAAATGCATTCGTTGGATCGAAGTGGTTTTCGGATAACATATCTGATCCCAATCACTTCGAACAACGTTCGATAATTACCGGTAAACTAACCCCGGTTCTCTAGGAAATAAACAGACAAAGATAAGAGCGGAGTTCACCTCCTAAACGTTAGTGGACGGATTTCCTTATCATCGTCCTAGAAGAATGAAACGAGTTTATACATACGGTATAGCACCACCGACGGTAACAGTATCATATAATTCCTGTGTTTTTCCAAGATATTTCCAGAGTTACGTTTTGGTCCACATCTGATAGTCGGTTATTTAACTATCAAATAAAAAACCATTCAAACAAAAATTACATTTCCAATAGAAATCACTAAGCCTCTTTAAAATTTATCTTTCATTAAAATAACATTTCAAAGATTTGGAAATCACTTCCATACACCTATCTTAATGGAATAAGTACATTCACAACTACTATAGTTTTAACACTTAGAAAATATAACCATATACTTATCGTACCGGTATAAATATATTTAACCATCTCACTTTCAAACGTGGGAGGTATATTCACCAACACTTTGAAATATTTTCCAATTTGAAATCATATTTAAATTGATCAAACCCAATTATCACTTAACAGTGAAACCCAAAAAAAACCAGTCCCTTCGTAAAAAAAATTAATAAATTCCAAATCCTATTTATAAAACTTCTCCTTTTCATATACCTTAAAATTCATCTATAAATTCCTTTATAATTTTCCCAAACCAATTTATAAAACTCTTCCCATATTTAATCAACTCCTTAATAGACTCTTTAAGTCAATACATCCTCTTGATAAACCATAAGTTATTTAAAATAGCTTTAAATAACAAATTACTATTTAAACATCCTTATATTTCATTTAAATCAAATCTTATTAAAAATAATAACTTTAGAATCCATTTAATAATATATTAGATTAATTTCAAACACTATTATTGTATTAATAAGTTAATTTCAAAACAATATTAAAATAATAATTAATTAACTTAAAACGTTATTAAAACAATAATTAATTAACCTTAAACTAATATCAATATGAGAATTTATTATCCTTTAAACATAATTGAATAACTTAGATTAATATAATTAATTAACTTTAATCAAGAATTAAAATATAGATAACCTTTTAAATAATTAAATAAATTATAATTAAAACATTCCTAAACCAAAATTAAATAACATTAAAATAATACTTAAACTAAAACATTTTAAAACGATAATTAAATGACTTTTAAGAATCATATTAATAAAATAATTAACTTTAAATCATTATTAAAACAATTATTAATTTCCTTTAAAATATTATTATTAAATAAGTTATTACCTTTTTAAAATCTTATTACTAAATAATAATTATCTTTAAATCTTATACTAATAATTGTGTGCTTAAATTAACTTTCAAAACAATAATAAATTTTTGGCACATTCACATGCATATAGCCAACATGTAACTCACACACAGCAAAATTCATGCACTCACTCAACCGCTTACAATCCAATGCACACATATCTACATATACGAGCACTAACATGCTTACCCAGTCACATATGGACACCTATGAACACACGCAGCACGGCTATATGTAACGCACTTACTCACCCGGCATAAGCACAGACTCACTTATATACTCATGCACTAACATCCAACAGACAAAATTTTACCAATGCACACAGAGCACATCAACACCTATAACATGTACAACTCTTGGCCATACACACTCTACACACGTGCACTTGACCCCAACCAAGGCACATACAAACTCTAATTCGCATATTTATGTGTATATGCTACTAATTTACCAACTCCCTCGTGCACAAAATTATGTTTCCACATGTACAGTACTTCCCATGCTTGCTCAAATACAAGGTACATGTATGTGTATTCATTTTATAGGTTTGCACATATATTGATCAAATTTAAAAGAAATTAATTTTATAAATTCGAAACCCTTTACATACATGCAGTGTTTTCATGACCCAACCCTGCCGCGGTCCAACCTCAAATAATCCTGAACCTTGGACCACCACGGTCCGGAACTCAATCGGACCTCATTTATCGATGAACCTTGATCGGACCTTTAAACCAACGGTTCAACCGTCAATTTTACCTGGTTGAACCACGGTTCTTTTGTTTTTCATGCACACAGCCGTACAAGTATGTACCCATGCTTCAGCTTGTTGAGTTGGCTCTTCCAATATAGGGTAGAACCATTAAAATTTGCTATAGCATGTTGGTGTCATAACTGAAGACTGACTGGTCACCTTTCTTGAATTTGAAGTAATACAAAAACAAATACGAACTGCTAAGAATAGAATGGGCAGTCTAGATGGAGAGGTTTTAAACCAAAAAGTGTTACAAATCAGAAATTTGATGTGCAAGTTATGATATATAAAGAAGATTAATTATATGCTATAAGGAATTGCAAGGACGAACCATTAATGCAAAGCCAACAACGCAAGTGCAAAAGGACGTGGAGAAGGTATACATTAAACGCTAGCCCCCGTAGTGTTGAGGCAAGGACGGACAAGATTTTTGCAAAGCTTCTGTACGTGTGTGAGGCATAATTGTTTGTTTAAATTTTGTTTTAGAAAAGTTTTCAAGGACCGACGCCACACAATAACCTGTTCCCACATGAGATGCCAGTGACAAAAATAAAATTACGATCGTGCACGGTAGTAAGATACGATCTCAAAATGTAAATAAAATAGACAAGTTTACTTATTCTGAAAATTTTCAACAGAATCGACGTTTGGCGCAAAATGGGCTAAACAGAAATTTAATTATTTTTCAAACTAAAAATTATCGAAAAATTCTTTAAAATAAATTAAAAATATGTAATTTAAAATCAAGTCTCAATTTGGAACAGATATTTAATTATAATTTAATTCAAATTCGAATATTTAAACAAATTAAATATTCAAATTCAGAGACTCAAAAAATACGGGTCGTTGCACTATTCCCCCTTTAAAAAGAAATTCATCCCCGAAATTCCAGCCAAGAACACTCAATATTATTCATAAGCATGCATGATGATCATAGATCATTCATATACAGAATCTGATTTGACCACTACTCGAATACATGACCCACTTCCAAACCAGTATTGCTCACCCGATTTACTAGTGCGGACCCTAATCAGGTTCCTTGATTAGGAACCTCTCCTCTCCTTACATAGCTATAGCTATGATAGTAAACCCTAGTTCCATATCAAGAATCCTCATTTCCCTTTTCTCTTTTCTCCTAACCCTTTCAACCTCGATTTCTCTGTAGGATTAATGTTGTTGAGATCAAAAGTGATGAAAAGAGAGATAAATGCTCCTTGTCTTCTCGTCGGGGTTGTTAAATGTCGACCTTCCCAATGTACCTCAAAAGAAAGGAAGATTAGATTACTACTTAAGGACTTAAAAATAGTGCATGCAGAGTGAACATCTTTGTAGTTCTTAGTGAGGTGTGAGGTGTCGATGTCCCTTATTGATTCTATAGACCATGCTCGGTCAGGGGATCAAAGGGAACATCTTCATCCTCGGACGAAAAGAGGGGTGGTTTCCTAAGTATCTTGGGGTGATACTAGAGTGCGAAGGTGTCTATATTGAAGTCTTCGGGATAGGCATCGCCTAGATTTTCCAGTAAGCCATAGAGTTCTTCATAAGTCAGAAGTGGGGATGACACCTAGATGGACTATGGTAAGGCTCAGGAGCAAGCCATGGGACCTTACCTTATTTGCATTGGTCAGGGGGAAGCGTCTAAGGTCCCCTCATTTTTAGAGTCTCCTCAATCTATTCATATCCTTCTTCTCTTTCTCCCTACTCGCCACCTCCTCTTTCTTCTTCTCTCTCTTAAGATTCTTCTTCTTTGTACTTATCTTCTACTTCGTCATCTTTTTTTTCTTCAACTTTTCAGTGGTGTTGAGTATTTCCTCCACCACATTTGGAACTCCACGGTGGGCTTGAGCTAGTGGGGTTATCTACGCTTGAGGACCGACCAGAGGAGTAGCCTGAATGTGACTGGGTGGAGTGGCACGTAGTGGTTTCTACGACCGTTGTATAAACGGCAATGTTGGCTTCGGTAAGGATTGATGATGAGGAGCGATGTTTTCTCTTAATGGCATGACTTTGAGGTCATTGAACATCCTAATTAAAGCATCATTCTCAACTCTAGAAGAAATGACTGCAAAGGAGATAAAAATAGATTAGTTACTTGAGTGAAGTAAACTAAAGTCAGATAGAGTATGTGATATTGGACATACATTCAAAGGGCCATCTCGAAGCGAAGTCATTGGGGCATCTAACAAGAAAATACTCATTTTTGAAGTATCTACTTTTGTTATGAAGCTCAATGGTGACCTTGCACCCATGGTACGCTTTGAAGAAAATAAATGAAGAATTATCTTCTCTCTTCATGAAATGGTAGAGATGCTGACTTCAATGACAACATGTCTTTTAAAGAGAATGCAATGCTTAGTAGCACGTCGTAAGCGTTGGGGCTAATATCATCGATTGTAGTATGTCTTACGAATGGATTGAAAGAGGGAATCGCCTCCATAAAGCATATGTACCGATAACAAGTTGTGTAACCATCGGGTGGGTTATGAGCTCTCTAATGGATTGTAGCAAGTAGAGCCTCATCTTTTAGGATTACACATTGGACGCATATTCTTTTGAGGCTCACGATCGTTAACCTTGTGGCTAAGGAATCCGAAGGGTTCTAAAGGACCATTACGTCGGCTAGTCCGACATCGGAAGGAATGTCACTTGGAGGTCTTACCTTATCATATATGGATCAGCCTCTAGTGGAAGTTCTAGAAGAAGATGATGTCGACAAGCCTGAGTAGGGCTAGAAGTAGAAGCCGGAGCAGAATTAGAGGCTGTTGTTGTAGGAACAAAAGTAGAAGTGGATGCGATCGTAAGAGCAGCAAAGAGACACTTAGAACTTCTACAATATTCCATCATGGAATGAAAGCTTGATAATGAACATGGTCAGGTAATTTTTAAATTCAGTATTTACTTTAGATAATCCTATTGTGTAGCTGATGTATAAGATCTAATAAATGTCGATGTCTGTTTAACGGTCGGATTTTGTACATCGACCAGTGGTAGTGTTGTGTGTCATTATATGCATTGTGTGTCTTGTATCCTTGGCATAGTGCATAAAAGCACTCTGTGTAGAAAGTCTGCTCATGCTGGCAAATGAGCTTTGGCATGCAATGGAACTATGTGTCAAATATTACCCGTTATCTTAGAATTTACGTTAATGGAACCAAGCGAACTCCAAGGCGGTACTGAGCTATCTTTGTAAGACAAAGGATTAGTGATGATTAATGAGTGCCATAGGATGAACATCTTTGGACATATTGATTGTTGAATTTATTGAAAGCCAAAGAGCGTCAATTGAGACAACTGTTGGAACCACCTCGATCAAAACCCGACATCGATCCATTGACGAGTTGAGCCAGGGAATTTTCTCTTCTTCATCATCATCATCCCATGTCCCCACTTTTTTGAAAGTCATGATAGTTAGTTGGTTTAAGGGGTGGTGACGGTGATGGACGGCGACTATAGTAAGATGGATTGATAGTGATATCGGCAAGTGAAAGGAAAGGTAGGGATGTGAAATGAGTGGCGATGCTCTTGGCTATAGGTGGCTTCTACCTTTAGATGGAACGACCTTGAGATCTGGAGGAGATAGCGGTGGAAGTCGATATTTGATAGATGGATCGGGTGCAAATTTCTCGGATGGGTCGATTCTTGTTGCTCGAAATGGATTTGAAAGCGGCTATGGATCAAGCTTATATCCGTAATGGCAATGATGAAGAAGATGGCTCTTGCTTGGGAATGAAAAAAAATAGGTTGGAAAAGGAAAAGTGATGCAAAATTTCACAAAGTAATTTTCTTTTATAGGGGACAATGTAAATTGGTCAGTGTCGATCAACATCGGTCGATACTGATCCATGTCGCAGTTTCATATATATAAAAAGAAGAATGGAAATGGAAAGGAACGGAGATCAACCTAATAAAGGAATGGAATAACTTTCAAAGATTCTCACTGATGGTTGAAGGCTTTGGACAAAAGACATCAACATTTATATTTGCCAACTGTTTGGAATGATGTACCGATATTCTCAGTGAAGATGCAACGTTCCATGAAAATGGTTCAAATGACAGAAATGTCTTTGGGTATTTGGATTCGGTCTCTTGTCTCAATCCAAAGCATGCTTTACATTCACAGAAGCATTCTTTGGGGGAAAAGTGTTACCCGATATTTAAACCAAACTACATTTCTATGGAATTTGACTACAAATGATGAAGGAATATATAAAAAGGCTTAAAAGATGTTAAGGATGAATTTTTGATGTGAAAGTCAAGTATTGGAGCTTCAGTATTGGTCGGTACCAATCGATCCATCGATCAGTAATGATCAATCTATCAATCGGTACTGATCGATCCATTGATTGGTATTAATCGATCAAAAGTTGTTATAGGGTCTCATTTTGCTTCTATTTTGGTTATACAAGCAAGTTTGAAGAAAAATGATAAGTTTTGGTGGTAAAGCATCGATCAGCACTGATTGATCCACAGCGAATATTTTGCCCCTGAATTTCTATAGCTTGAAGACTTGCACGATGCTAAGGAAAAGGATAAAGAATTGGTCAACAAAATCAATCGGTACCAACTAATATCGGTCGATGTCAATCGATCAAAACTTTGGAAAATGTGCATATTTGACTTATTCTTCATGTTGGAAACTTGGATCTGAATGTCTGATCAATTTAACGAAGGATTAGACAATTCTGATGTTGAAATTCGTCTATAAATAGCAAACTTCAACATGAAGAAATGGACTTTTGGGTCTTTTTACTAACTTTTGCATGGAATTGTCACTAAACTCAAGATCAATCATTTCCAGATCTGAAATTACATTGTATTTCGGTTGTAATAATCAAATTAATCAGTAATAAAGATAAAGTAGACATAAACATTGTTCTCTGTTTCTTTTCAATCTCTTACTCTTTAATTTTTGTTTTCATATCGATTGGGGGAGTTTCTCGTTTGACGTGTAAACACCAATGAAGAATATAGAATGATGTCCACGGGTGCGGCGCAGTGGAAAGAAGACTTGGGTTCTGGTAAAAAGACCTAGGTTTGATTCCTACCATGCACTTCCCTATCCTATATAAATTTACCCGGGGGTATGGGGGCTTGGACTAGTGGATGGCTTTACTATACCCTCCTTAGGAGTTTACCGGTCCGTCGGGTTCTCCTGGGTTTTCAAAAAAAAAAGAATATAGAATGATTGAAATGGTAGATGATGACGTTGGTCTAAGTATTAGGCCGATGAACCAGATTAAGTGAAAAACTTGACTCAAAAGCTGAAAGTTTTTTCAATTTTTTAGAAGCATCAAAACAACCACTTTATAAAGGATGTACAATCACACACTTATCAGAGACATCTAGGTTAATCGCTATGAAATCTTAATACAACATGTTGAAAAACCTAGTGAATGCAATTCTTAGTCTGTATAATGAAATGCTTCCAACTGACAATGTGTTGGCAAAGAACAGATACTCACTAAAAGAAGTTTATGCCTTCGTTTCGCTATATGAAAAAATTAACACATGAGGTGGATGCATGATATGCTAGAAGGAAAATAAGAAAATTGACTTTGTATAAATTCTGTAAAGACTGAAATACGTCGACAAAAAATAGTGGCAAATTTATACTTTTTATCTGAATGCATATTTCCTGGTTACATAAAATTTTAAATTTTATAAGCATATGTTGTTACCATGAAACACATGTGATGGTATGATGAACGAAAGTGAGATTAAGGTGTTTTATGTCATCCTTTAGATGGCGGAACTTGGGAACTTTTTTATAACATATATCCTATTTTACTAAAGAATCACGTAATGTAAGACTTACTTATGTACATATGGTTTATGTTGTTTTCTATATTCGGTGAAGCTATTCAGCGTGGCCTATTAACACCTACAAAATTTCTTCCATGGATGTGTATGATGAATTCATATATGTTATTAATTGTAATTGTTCACGTACCTGAAAGTAGCAGAAATGGGAGAGAAGCATTGTAACAACCCGAGATTTCACAATTATTTTGTTATCGTCAAACGACGATTAAAATTGTTGGCTAATTGCAATTGGATTTTTATAGGGTTAAAAACTCTTTTATAAATTGTTAAATGGGTTGAAATTCTTTTATAAAATTTGTAAAGAGTTTGTGGACTTAGAGAAAAAAAATTAGGCCGTTCCCTTTTAAAATTATCCAGCCCTTTTCTTTACTTTTTTTGAGATAAGGGTTTGTAACCGATCCCCCTTCATTTTTATTTCCCGTTCGTAACCCTAGTTCAAATGAAAGAAAAACAAATGGCGGCATCGTCGTCAAATTAGGGCTTTAGAGAAAATTGAAGACGTCGACGTTAATTGTTCGATCTGGTGGAATTAGCTTTGTCGATCGTTCGCAGCTCCTCCTCTTGATTGAGCTCGTATTCACTTCGACGAAGGTGAGTTTTCTCACATCTAATTCATGCTCTATGTAATTGTGCTTTTGTGATTTACTCGGTTTGCTTTGGTTTTTCTGGTGTTGATTTCGTTTGTTTTGTTGTTTTCGACACTACCTTTGGTTAGAAAGCTACAGACTTATTTTTGTGAAATCGTTCATTTAACTTCGACTTGCGATGTTTTGACTTTCGCGGTCGAACTTGCTACTGTTTGATTTCTGGCAATCTAATGACTTCGTTCATTCGAAGTGATTTACTTTGTTATGATGTTGATGAGTTTGTTTGACTTGGACAGATTCTTGTTGTCTTCGGCCGTAACTCTAATTTTGTTTTCCTCCGTGACTTCGGCATTGTCACTACTAGTTTGATATTCCCTCTGTTTTTGTTCGAGACTGCTATGACTTGGTTTGCTTTAGTTATACAGGCGTGACTGGTTTGTATTGTTGTTTCATTTGTATTTGTTGTTGAGACTTTCACTTGTATTAATTGGCTTCGAGTCAGTGAGTTACGGCTGTGGTCTACACTCCTTATGTTCATGTGGTACATTGTAGACTTGAGCCTTGTGGTCTTCATTGCATATTGAGCCTATTCACTGTCTCCATGTTGTACCAGTTTCGTTGCATTCATTACTGGTTTCAATTGCATTTAAGTTGTAACTGTTATTTGATTTCGGTGTTTTGCTTGCGACCACAATTTTGAACTATTAAAATAATTTCGTGAATTTATGGCGTGACTCTGACTTGTTCATTGTCACCTGACTTTGGTAATTGTTCGTAGTCGATTTTGTTTTGACTTCGATCGTTCTGATTTTGCTGTGGGAATTTCTGGCTTTTGATCTGCAGTAGCCCTTGACTTGGTCACTGTGGCTTTGTTCTCACCTATGAATTGCTTTGCTTGATTTTATTGTCTGGAGCTCGAGTTGCTTCAATTTTCTGCATTTTACATGATTTCGAGTATTTGAGCTTAAGCAGTTTGGTCCACTGTCTTTGTTTTTGATCAGAACTACTATTTGATTCTGGTTTTGTATTTAGGATGGCATTGGCCTAGTTCTTTTAGCATGAAGTTACAGTTGCATTCTTTGGTTCATATTATATTGTGAAATCCCCCATGTATTTGCAGTTGCATTTGAGTTGTACTATGCATTCTTGTGCTTGCTATGTTGCCATATTAGTCCCACTGACCATTGAATTCAGCTATGATAGCACTGTCCTGTCCCAGTTGCATTTTTCATATGGTTTCTCCACCTTACACACGCCACTCTTCATGTATATTTACTGTGCATTGGTAGTTGTAGCATCCCTCGAGTTTGAGCATTTATTGTAGCTGTCTTATCCATTGAGGCAGTCTGCATATATGTAATTGGGTGTTCATGTCTGTGACCATTCAGTTGCTTGCCTTGAGTTTGATCCTCCTGTGGCATATTTTGATAGAACCATTGCATTGCTATGACCACTGACGTATATGCATCTGCCACTGGTTGTTCACTTTGATTCTGCTGTTTCGTGTTCATCTGGTTACATTGAGTGTAGCAGTGTGCTATTACACTGTGCTTTGCTTTGTGACATGTTGAACTTGTTTCACTTGTTGCCTCTGATCTTGTTGGTATTGATTTGGGTTGTGTTTCACTTGCATTATTGTAGTGGCGAGGCAGTACACGCGTGCGTGTACTGCAGCCCTAGCAAAAGTGACAGTTTTAATTGATAATTCGATTGTTGAATTGTTTCGTTGGTTCAATTCAATATTTTGAGTTGTATCCTGATTTGGCTTAAGCTGATGATTTTGTTGATGTCTAATTATCTTTTAGATAATTAGATTATATGTTTTCTGATTATCGTATCGATAATTAGATTTTTTGTTGTTTATGCTGTTTTGTTGGCTTGGGTTTCACTTTGATATTTGCAGTTTTGGTTGCTGTTAGTATTCACGGTTGTGATGATTTCACGTACTGTGTTGTGAGGCAGTGCACGCGTGCGTGTACTGCAGCCACAGAAATTTGATTCGATTGATCATTTTGAGAATTTAACTCTTTATTTAATGATTGGATTTTGTTGTTAATTGTCGTTTAGACAATTCTGGTGTTTTCTAAACTATCTCCATTGATATTCTTTTCACTTATCTTTGTTGATGATTTGAATCTGCTTATATGTTGTTTAACACTGTTTAGTGTTATATCTGCCGTTATCCGATTCTCTCATCGAGGAGTTGGATATACGAGATTTTTGTGACCGTCGTCTATTTGATCATTTGATTATTATTGCTTCTGTGCATTAATAACTGAGTTTGAATTAGACTGACCCGTGTATTATTTTCTTCTGAATGTAATACTCAGGTCAGACCCGAGTTATTTCAGGTTGTAGATTTCCTGCTTTGAGTTGCTGTTTGAGCTATGAAGATTTTTCACATCTTTTGAAGTGGTCTTCGTCTTGTTGTAGTAGTCCGTGTACTGATTAGGTTGATATGTATTCATGTACATTAGTTGATAATGTATTTGTATATATAACTTCCAGAGTCGACAGTTGTAGTTGTATCATATGTATTATGTCAACTGTATTGTAACTGACTTCAGTTATATATATATGAGACTTTTTATTATCTGTGTTCCGCATTCTGTTGTATCTGTGTTATTATTATATATATTGTCCTAAACTATTATGAACCATCGTAGTTTGTTTTATACTGGAATTGGGTATGTCGATGGAAGTAAATAAATAAGAGATGTAAAAAGAAAAACATATACCACTCCTATCGAGGTCACCAATACTAGTGTAAGGCCAACTACGGATGGCCGCTCCTATCCAGCCTTATTCTTCATGATAACAGACAGTATTGCTTTTAATACTCTTTGTTATTGTGAGCATAGAGGTGGGGCATCACAGTTGGTATCAGAGCTTGGGGGTTTACGGACATAATATAAAACATAACTTAGATGGAACATATGTTACAACTATTGGTCGATGTTTTATTTGTGATTTGAGTCAAAACTAAAGTTTTGAAATTTTGATGAAATTTTTAAATATCTTTATTTAAAAATAAAAGTGGAATTGTGTTCGATGATTTGATTGATTTGTGTTCTGTTTATCAGAGTGCGTAGCGGAAACAGTGAAACTGTCTTCGCTGAGTACAACTGATAATCTTTTGATTTAAAAATCAAAATATGAAATTGAAATAAATTTCATTTGTTGTTTACATAACTGTATTTATTTTGTTTCTTTGGGAATTTCGAATCCGAATTGAGGATTCGAAACGATTGCAGTTATGTGATTTTGTTGAGATCTTTGCTGGTTTTCTTTTATGCTAATCATATATTGATTAGATTTTTGCTGTTTTAAATTATCTTCATTGAAGATAATAGAGTAATTTCTTTGTTTAGATTGTAGTGTGCGTGCAAATATGAATTGCACGTTACTGCATTAATTTTACATTGAACCGATGCTTGGTTATGAAACGTATTTTGTTGCCGTTATTTTTATAACGGGATTTTTACACCAATGCTAAATTTTTGAAGCACGGTGTTTTGTGGCATTTTGATGAATGAAAATTCACTGATATTACATTTTGATGTAAATTATTTTGATGAGATTTTGACGTTTAAAAATTACTGTCGCTTTGGCTTCAGTAACCGTCAAATTTTAAAAGTGGATTTTCAAGCGGTTATTCCACAATGCTGATTTTGAGATTCGTTTTACGGTGTTTTGGGAAGTACAATTTCCTTTTCGAAATTGTTACTAATATTGCTGCTTTAATCACGTGATTGGAAAATCGTTTTCAAATGAAAATTGTTTTATAAAAATTTTAACAGTTTGCGCTTTCAAAAGAATGAGGAAGCGACTTAAACGATTCAGCAAAATCGAGGACTATGACCCCTTTCTTTTACCGATTCGCTTAACTCCGGACTTGTCCAGTTGAGAATGTGAATTTTTATTTTTATAAGATAAATAAAATTGTTTTCAAGAATTTTACAGTTTGCGATTTCAAAAGAATGAGGAAGGGATTTAAACGTTTCAGCAAAATCGAGGATTATGACCCCTTTCTTTACTGATTCGCTTAACTCCGGACTTGTCCGTTTGAGAATGTAAAGTGTATTTTTACAAAATACACAATTTTGCACTTTCAAGGAAACGATGAAGAGAATCAAACGATTTAGTAAAACACGTGGTATGGGACATGTGCGTTTGCTATTTCGGTTAATTCCGGACTCGTTAATTGAAATATCTGCCGTTTTGATGATTTTGATGATTTTGCACTTTCAAGGAAACGATGAAGAGAATTAATTTAGTAAAACTCGTGGTTATGGGACATGTGCGTTTGCTATTTTGGTTAATTCCGGACTCGTTAATTGAAATATTTGATGTTTTCGTGTGCTTTCGAGCCACTATGTTGGACCTTCGGGTCATATGTTGGACCTTCGGGTCATATGATGGACTTTCGGGTCAAATACCAGTACTAGACCTTCGGGTCACTCTGCGGACCTTAGGGTCATTTGTTGGGCGCCAAAATTATGTTGAGTACTTGGTAGGCTTCGGCCATTTGTTGATGCACGTGCGGCGAACTAAAAACTCGCCATCTGATGTGATCGATCCAAGCTTTTATGTTGATTTTCTAGTCTTCTTAATTGATTTCTAGATATTTGTTGTTTCTAATTATCTGCAGGTAATTAGATATCTGATGTTATGAGATTTAATTATCGTATCGGTAATTAAATATTTGCTGTTATGAGATTTAATTATCAACTGTGATAATTAAATATTTGTTGTTTCTGATTATCGTTTTTGATAATCGGATATTTGTTGTTTCTAATTATCGCTTGTGATATGCATTTTATATATTTTTTAAAATAAATGTGTTAATACAATTTATGAATGTGCGGGCTCAAGTTCAACAACTCTGACACATGAGATGCCATTCAAGATGGCATGCTCACCCAAGTCATAGAATTATTGCTTACATGCACAAGAACCAGAAAAAGCATCATGCTTGTCCTAAGGAGGTCTATGCGCATTTTCTAGCACGTTGGGATTTGGTCCATTTGGATGCTTGTAAAGCACTTTCTAGAAGGAATTCAAAAGGAAAGAAGAATCCGAAGTTGCATTATGGTGGATCTAGAATGTCTGTCGATTATCACAACAATCTGGTATATAATTCTTAAATTTATTTAATATTTGAGTCGAATCATGATATTCATATGGTATATTGTTTTTAGATATCAGTTTGAAGAGCTTCATTTTGTGCCTACCTACTGACAAGTATACTGTTTTTAAATCAAATCGAGTCATAATATTCATGTTGTTATATACTTCTTTTAATTATCAATTTGAAGAGCTTCATGTTGAGCCTACCTTCTAGTAAGTATATTGCAAGACTCACAAAGTGAGCCGGGAGAGGGATCCACCATCAACGAATGGGTGGATGATGCTTCCATGAAATTTATGGTAAGTCATTCGTTCATTTAATTTACGTATTTACACATATTTATAAATACTCATATGTATCAAAAATGCAAATCAAACGCAATAACAAGCAAAAATCGATGAGCTTCAGAGTAATGGCATGGAGATTACTCATGTAGTCCCAAAAAATGTCTTTAGCTCGCTTGTCATGGATCTCGATAAAAGGAAAGATCGTAGACCCAACTTCAACAATATTCCTTGGGTACTTATTTACAACCATATTAAATAATTAACTAGTGTATATATTAAAAAATTCAACATTAACAACTTGTGTCAAAGTTGAAATGTTACAAGTTATATCAAAATTTAGCACCAATTTGTCTCAAAATCAAAATAACCTAAAGATACGTATAGCAAAAAAAATTACAATAGTTCAAATTTATTTAATATTAAAATATTATTGGACTTAAAATTTTGTAAAAAGTTAAGGCTAATCCTATATTAGATGTAAAAATTCATCAAAGTTAAATTTATATCAAATCAAAAGTAATATTAAAACATAAATTATATTGAAATCAAATTTTAATTTCATCAAAATTAAAACCTTATTATAATTCGAATTCGACTAACATCGTAAGTAAAAGCTAATCAAAAATTTAATTCTTATATTAATAATAAAATTATATATCAACTAAGATTATATCAAAAATTAAATTATATAAAAACTAAAATTTTATAAGAATTAAAATTTACTTGAAATAAATTTTTATCATAATCAAACTTGCATCAAAATTAATATTATATCGAAATTATTATTAAATTAATATTAGATTTACGTATTAGTTAATATTATATCAAAGCTTCCTTTATAATAAACTTTCGAGATTTTGAATCTTATAATATTCGTGTTTTATTGATACTAAAATATTACTAAAATCCAAAGTTTATAGAAGTTTTTCGTACCAAACATTTTATAAGTAACTAAAACTATATCAAAATTTGTAATTTTACTATAACAATATCAAAGCCGAAGTTAAAGCTTAATCAAATTCTGCTCTCATAATAGCTCGAATTTATCAACATTAAAATATTGATAAAATTTCAAACTAATATTATACGAAAACTAAAAGTTTAAAGTCTTAAATTACAGCAAAAAATCAAAATCAAACTAAAACTAATATATTAAAGCAACAATAAAATTACATCAAAAAACCAAAATTTAAATTGACAACAAATTTAAAAGTAGAAATCAAGAGATCAAGATGCCTCGTACAACAATTAACATGCACCGCGGGATGATAAAGAATAGAGGGAGAGGTTTGAAGCCCTCAAGAACAATTACGAAGAGCTGAAGAAAATGATGATCCAGCACTTGACAACCGAAGCATGTAGTGGAGCTAGGCAGAGTAGCTGAGTAAGGTGGAGATAATGAGTGAGTTAGTATGTACATTTTATATATATATATGAATTGTTGATTGGACATGTTGAGACGAATTTGTGTAGTATTTTATGATGTATTTGACATTGTGATTGGCATGTGAATGTTTGATCGAAATGCAGTTTGATTTATGAGATTATTATGATGATGGCACGATGGTTTGTTGCTCGTTTGATATATTATTGTGATTGATTGAAATATCGATGTGTTTGATTGTGACATATTGTTATTTTGCCCATTTGGTATTGCCAAAATGACTATACATGAATTTTGATTGATGTATGCTTGACGGAATGAAATACAACCGAAATGTTGCAAAATTGTTTTAGAAATAACATCGTGAAGTCGCATAGGGTAACATAATCTTTTTTTGCACTCTAGTATAGTGTCGACATGTTTGAGTGGTGTCGGTATGATGTTGAAAAAACATCAGTAAAGAATAAAAAATGTTGAATTTTTTCTTAAACATAAGTGTCAACTAGACGTTCGTATAACGTAAGAAGAATGAGGCGTCGATGCCACAACGTATAATGTAAGAAGAATGAGATGTCAATAACATGAACGTTTGGCGTCTAGATAGCACTGGAAACGTGGACACGCATGACGTCAAAAGGGATCAATATTTGTTTTTCCTACGAGCTATTTTCCGATGCATCTTTCCACACCTCAAAAGTAGTTGTACAGAAGTCATACTATCATCAAAAAATGCAAGTAAATTCTTTTGTAGTGTTATAAGTGCAGCACAAAAAATGTACACTTATTACCGTACAGCACGAAATGCTTGTAATGTAAAGGCAACCAATTGCACCATAAAATTTCATCAGATAATTACTACCCACGGACCACAAGCAAATATTTGCTCGGCAAACTAGAGGCATCTTTTAAGCGTATAGATGACAAGCTTTAAGCACGTTTTGTGTATTCAATCTAACAGTAGGCAACCATTAAACAGTTAACATATTATATTCAACAACAATTAAGAAAAAAGTAATGACATCAATTTCAACATCAATAACACAAATTTTTCATGGAGAAGGAAATTTGATTTGCCTCGGCACTAGGGAAAGGATGTAAGGGCTGTCCAAAAAAGGAACTGCATTAGAAATCCACTTAAAAATACAAGGATCGGATGATCTTTAATAATTGTAATGCCTTTGATTACCTTTGATGTGTCAAGCTTTTTTAGCATCAGCGTTAACTATCAAAACATCCCTTTGTACATATTATCAAAATTTCATTGTCACTTGAAAACAGAATCTAAAAAATAAACTTATTTTACTAATTCAAAGCTTTCCTCTACAAATATTACCAAATCAAATCTTAATCATTTGAAAATATGATCTAACAAATAAACTTTCATCAATTCAAAACACCATTTTATAAATGTTACCAAATCAAATCATATCACTTAAAAATAATATCTAACAAATAAATTTTCTTTAAAATTCATTCTTCTCCTTTACAAATATACCAAATCAAATCGTATCACTTGAAATAAATCAAATGTATCACTTGAAATAAATCAAATGTATCACATGAAAATAAATCTAATACATCACTTGAAAATAAATCTGACAAATAAATTTCTTTTAAGAAATTCATTATTTATTCATTAATAATAGAAATAAAAATTGAAACAAACAAAAAATCAAATGCTACAACTTAAAAATAAAAACTAATACTGACCACACCTTATTACAACACAAAAATATAATTAAACGCATGCTTTGTAGAAAATAATTCACCCACGAAACGTGTGCCGTAACGTTCGTATGAAATAAGTTCTCTTCATAATGATAGTAATAATAAATATAGTGGGAAAAATAACCTGATTTTCACGTTCCATACATCCACAAAAGCAATAAAGCATACATTGCAACTTTTAAGCGCATATATATGCATATATATGCATACATACATATATGTATATACAGATATATGTGTATATACAAATATATATATATGTGTGTGTATATGTACATATGTGCGTGTATGTATATGTATATATATGTATGTATACAGCAACCATTTACATAGACCCAGCATAATGATCAGTATGCTTAGAAATACATCAACAGTAACCACTTGCATAGATATATACCAGCATAATGATCAGTAATGCTTAGTAGTTGGAATACACACACAAATTAGTGCAGGAATTTGCTAACACATTTTACCCGTTCCTAAGGAATATCAATAATGCTACAAACCATCACCTGAAAGAAGAAAGAGAGTATATTAAGCAGGAGCCTTTTAAAGATGGTATTAATATAAATCACAGGCAAAACAAAAGGATTTGCATTATCTTACAATGATTTTTCAGATATCGATAAAAAATTACCAGATAACAAAACAAACTTTCTAGAATAGTTATGATAATGCAGAAAGGGGAAAACGACGCTTAGCAAGTGGAGCCGCACCATTATTATTCTTACTGAATTGAAAAGCTGGCCAATGATAAATGATTGTTGTTAACTTTGTAGCAAGTGATTGAACTTTGGTAAACTTTACTTGCGTTCAAGATAACGCTACCAAAAACAAGGGTTTAACCGCTTTTTCAATAAGATTTTGTCAATGAAAACTCGAAAAATTCAAAATCCATCCGCATCATCCGTAGCCGAAAAGTGGATAAATATCCAACATCCGGAAAAAATGGATACGGATGCGGATACGAAGGTATCCACATCCGAAAATTAGCTGTCTGATTTTTGTCAATATTACAGATTATTTTATGTGTATTTTAATACAATGAAAGATATCTATTTTAGTTGGTTAATAGTTTATGTTACATGCATTTAATGCATGTTAGCTGTCCATTTTTGTCAATATTACAGATTATTTTATGTGTATTTTAATACAATGAAAGATATCTATTTTAATAAGTTAATAGTTTATGTTATATGCATGTTAACTGCTCAAAACTATTTATTATCGTCGTATTTGTTCATTTTTCATACTTTTATAATCAATGGGGGTAAGAAAAATTTATGTTAAATCAAAATTTTTCTATTTATGTTTCTTGATTTATCAACCATTAGCACATAGGATAATTATCTAATATTCGTCCATATCCATGAATCAGTGTTGTCAAGGCGCTCGCCTAGGCGCCAAAAAGCCCTAGGCGCCAGCTTGGGGCCTTTTTGCTTGTTGAAGCGCTACTCATGCTTGAGGCACCATAAAAGCGAGGAAAGCGCTGAAGCCCTTGCCTAAAGCGCTGGAAAAAAGCGTGTTTTTTGGTCGATTTGAAGGATATAAAATATTTTAAGGTTTCAGCCCAAAATTGAGCCCTAATTCGATCCATTTAATCCAGAACTTATGTGCACTAATATCTCATACTCGTTCAAATCTACAAAATTCAATTTTAATAGCAATTTTAAAGTGCAGTTTTTATATGATGAAAACAGAGAAAGTCATGCTCAAAGTGTCCAAAAAAGCACTAGACGCTGACCAAGTGCTTTTTGGGGGCTTTTTCGCCTTGACAACTTTGCCACGGATGCAGATATCCGGTATTCGAAAATGATTTCGGATGCGGATGTGATACTATCTGCATCCAAAAGTATCCGTTGACTGATCTATCTCTCAATATACAATATACACTACTCAGATTGGTGAACTGTTCATCATTCAAATTCTGAGCATGCAGCAAAATGAAGCAGCTAAAGACAAGTTATTACATGGAATGTTTTCTTTTTAGCTACTACTGAGACCTCTTGATCTCTATCAAAATTAGTTGAAACCTACTGTGTTAAACAAAATCAGCGGACAATATTTTCTAATATGTGAAATACCTTCAACATCTGTAGTGATAGCTATTTATAGGTTAATTAAGTACAATTGTATAACACCCATCTGAATGAAAATAAGCAGTAAAGTAGAAGAGCTCGTGAGCACTGGTACCTATGGTAGTGCTAGGCATGATATCGCCTGTATCATAAATCTTGGTTCGAACCTCGTTAGGCTGCATACAGGTAGAAATAGAACATAAATGAGATTATGTTAATTCCACATCCATTATGTTGACACTAGTGTACTATCATTTAGCTTTTTATGTCTGTATGTCACTATGGTGAGCAGCAGATATACAAAACTAAGTAAATAAATAAGAACCATATGTCACTATGGTGAGTAGCAGATATACAAAACTAAATAAATAAGAACCATGAGTTAGAAAATGAACGCGCAAAGAAGGAGAAGAATTTGAGTGATATTTCGATTATGTTATTCCCTACTAAGCCAATTACCACCTAATATTTATTTTTAAACTAAAACTCTCACTAACCTTTCTTTTTCCATTCTATTTTACATTAAAAACAGCATAGTTAGTAGCAAAAGAGCTGATTTTCATTTATGTTTTACTTAATCAAGAAACTAATATGCCCAACATGTTCATTTTGCTACATCAATTTATATTAAGCTATTTTTACTCATGTTCTGAGGCCATCGCTATAATAGTGATGAATTATTTTTCATTATCATTTATATTAAGCTCTTTTTATCCATGTTCTAAGGTCCTTTCCTTTTTTCTACTTTAAATTCGCTTTGTATTGCTAACATACATTTACAAGCACAACCATATAATTAGAAAAGTGTGTAGGTGTGTTCCCATCACTTATCTCGGACCCCTGTATATCTCTTCATCAACTCCATCGCCAACATCCATTAGTAATTTTAACACCAATATTAAGTTACTGAATTTTTCATCGAGAAAAATTCCTAGAAGCTAAATAGGGTTGTTATGGTGATGGTGAACTTCCCTTTATCATATCGTTACCAATCAATTGGTTACCAAATTTAAGTTAAATGCGTACACCAATAAAATCGGTACGGTAACGATATATTTACCGTTTAATGGAAAAATATTGGCAAAATATATTTTTCTTTCAAAACTGACGATAATGATACTTTACCGGTTCATTTATAATACATGGATAATCATACAATATTCAGCAATTTTGTTCAAACAATGTTAACAGCGTTTCTTTTCTTTTTCTTTGATGTCTTTTATTAAACGACATGATAAACTGTATGATGAAGCAATACTACAGTGCAAGGAATTATCAAGTTTTTTATTATTATTTTTAAACAAACGATAATTCACCACTAACGATTATATTAGCCTTCAATATACCAACAGATTGGTAATGGTAACAACATGCAATTTTAACTTACCAATAGAAACGGTACAATAACGACATTTGTAAAATGGTAACGATAATTGTTATCATCACAACCCTAAAGGTAAATAACATTTTATAAGCAATTAAATGAATAATTTATCATAAACTTAGTTGAGACATATTCCCAATTTTGATTTACAAGAAGATAGTAGTAGAATAAAACGTCAATCCATTATAACTAGGTATATTCAAAGAAGAGATTTAGAATTTATTACTTGACAAATTCAATAATGGTAGTGAAAGTCATTGAATTGATACATATTGCACCGCCAATTAAGTTTCAAAAATTCTGAGTCTTGTTAACATTCCCTAATTATGAAATGATTAGCATAATTGTAGCTTGATTGACAATCAGTACTAAGAGACTAAATCAGAAAACTTGTACCTTCAAAAAAAAATTAGGTATTTAAGAAGATGATTATCTGATTAATTTGGGGAGAAAGGTAGCAAATATTCAGAGATATATTTCAACCCCAAAGAAAAATACCAGAATGTCCAGACCGCATCAGCAAAAGAAACAGCAGTTAAAATTTCCTCAAAGCATTACCTTTTTCAAAGAGTAATCAGAGACGGTTATATTTGTCTTAGTTCATGTCACTACATATCATATTGTCTCTAATTGATTGTAAGTAGGAGCACAAAATTTATTTTACCTCTATTTTGATGCCCCTAATAATCTCAGTTTGGATAGTGTTACGATTGTCATCGTTTTACATAATCAGCTAATAGTCTATTATGACTAAAAGAAAGAATTTGATAGAATCCTAGTTAATATAATAGTTCATAATAAATGATACCTGCCAATTTGCACTTTGATAGTCCATAACAATCATAATTTATGTATTCTGAAATCAAAACATGTAAAAGGCAGATCAAGTTATCTTCATATCTAAGTGCAAAAACAGTAGGATTTTAACATAATTGCTACAAATCAAAATTATAAATGAAATATTGTCCACATACTTCTGCGAAATCATACTGTATATACTGTATAATTATAGTCATAATTATCAATAAGCAAATAATTCAAACATAAATTCATCAGAGAATAGTGATGTAAATCTGTTTGCGTGTATGTTTTTGTACTATCATCTTCTTGTTGGTATTTTAGTTCACAAAAGAACATGTTATCACCCAAGCTCATCTGCCAAGCTAGTATTATCCTTGCACTTTAATATTAGCTTTAATAACTTAAATGCATGTTTTATTCCAGTATAAATATGTTCTTAAATGATACCTGCAAATTTTCACACGACCTTGTCCCCCAGCTTCGATCCTTAAGTCATCATGGAAATAATCAAGCCGCCATTCTAGCTTCTTCGGAATCAGGAATGACAACATCAAGACGCATCATGGGCCTATAAGCATCCGGTATCTCTGCCCCAGCCTGCACACACACCTCCACCACAGCCGGTGCCTTCCCATAAAATCTCTTAAGGGCCCCACCCAGTGGTTCCCCTCCCGTGTCCCGCACGTGCCACACGTAATTCGGTGGGACAACCTCATCCAACGTGGCATCCTGCCACCCATGCTTCCCATCTCTCCACTGGTGCTTATAAGCTCCACAAAGCTTCGCATTGTGCCCCCATGGGCCCACGTGCACCTCCGTGCAGTACCCGCATGCCTTCACCAAATACTTCCTCATCAATTGTCTCGCACCACTTCTCACTCTACTATATGCTTTTATGGTTCTCTCTGCCAATCGTTTTATGTCCGTCGGTGGTGGCGACAGTGGAGGATGTCTAGTAACAGCCGTAGGGTCATACTGTGAAATTAGGGATTCAATATCGGATGGATTAGGCACTTTGGGTTCTTCAAGAAAACCGCCACGGTCGATTATTTTTTTGCCAAGGACGCGGACTGGGTTCGTGCGGCGTCGAGAAGGGTATTCAGGAAGGTCTACACCGGCTTGGATGCAGAGCTCGAGTATAGCAGGTATGCGGTCGTAGTTGAAACGGGTTTCGTGCTTGATCCGGCGACCGAATGGATCGAATAGGTGGTATGATTCGACAGGGATGAGGACATCACTGATCGATCCTGGAATCCATAAGTGGTGGCTGCGGTGGTTGACGTTGCCCGGACCGCGACAATCTTGGATTCGGTGGCCTGTTGTGCCTACGTGGATTTCTGGGCATTTCCTAAAATAGAAGAAATGGATACATTAATAAAATGAAAAAAAAATGAAAAAAAAGAAAGAAAAAAACAGAATGGCTTATAATTGAGTTTGAGTTCACTTATATATTTCTTGTTTAAAATCACAGATTTATAGAGAAAATGGTGATATGTTGTGCAAATAGCAAATAATCATTCATCAGATACCTAATAGATATAAATAAATAAAGCACCCTTCCAGAATATATGAAAAATGAGTAATGCGCCGTATTCGTTGAGATTCCAGTTATTAGATAAAGATGATGTGGTGGCAGAAGTTAGAAAAAGTACTTTCGTGGTTTCAAAAAGACAGCTGAATCTTACAAAATTAGTTCATTTTTATTAATAATGAAAAATGATATTGGTAAATAAGCACCTTTCAAAGAATTCGTGCTTTTCTACTGTTATTTAACACATGTGAAAATAAGAAAGAATCATGTAAAATAAAACGAACGATATTATCAAGAAGAAAATTCTGCACCATTAAGCTGGTTTTTTTTCACTGAATATGTATATTTTTAATAAAAATTAGAAGTTCATGATCCAATGTGCAAAAACTTATTCAATCGCATTTATTTAATTAAGGTTCAAAATTTCAGTTTTTGTTTCTGTTTCGTTCATTTAAAATTTTGAAATTCAAAGACACTGAAATTTCAAAAATTATATTTACAATTCAGTTTAGGAATCCGATAGCAGTTAAACCGCTACGTGGTTCAATAAGGGTGGAAATGCAAAAGGTTCGGCGAGGATAAAGTAGGGATAGAGTGGAAAATAACAAAGGTCTAAAAAGCTATATTGGAGATAGATACAATTTCCAAAATCGATTATTTTACTCCCAAATCATTGTGTAGGGAAAAAAACAATTTTACTCTAATATAATAAAATTATAAAATGCATGGATGTCTTGACCATTAGTTCGGATTTATGGACTAGAGATGATGTTCTAACTTATATTGAACAATTAGACCTGCATATACCCTAATTTTGTTAATTATAGAATAATAGAACAAGTCAAGTTAATATGATTTATATTAGATTGCTGAAGTTAATGCTAAAATAATTTGATTTAGAGACCTAGCGGCAAATAATGAAGCTTTAAATGGATCCACTATCTAATAGCGCTAAACTGTAAAAACACAGCGGTCGAAGAGCGCTATACGCTTTAGTGGGATTTAGCGTGGGTTCAGCAGTACTTTAACTGCTAGGTACATTCCTCTACATAAATTGTTAAATAATTTAACAGATGGTGCATGCTTGTATTTATGAAAATAGAATATGTATCGTATTTTATACGCTAGTTCAATTATCGATTTTAATTTTCTGCACTTTGCTGAATCGAATTGACAGTGACAAAAGAACGTTTTTTCATATATTTTTTTGTATCTTTTTGCATTATTTATACTAAATTGTCGGATTTGTTAATCTTTTTGCTTCTTTTACAAGCTTGCAGAATTTTTTTTACGTTTCTGTGGACAATTAAAAAAAAGGCCTACGCACTTGAAGAGCAAAACCAAAATCTCAGCACAAACCAAATTCACACCTGAGTCAGAATTTATGTAGGAATTTGTTTAGGTAATTAACTAAACGAGATGGCTGGAATTCCGAATGGAATCTTGAAACATGGTTCAGATCAACTACGCTCAAATGGAAGAATTTTATTATCGCTACGGATACAGCAGAAAAATCATGCTTGAATCCCTATGTATCATATAACTATCATTATTTCACTTGAATTCAAAAGGGGAAAAAAAAGGAAGAAGCGGGTAAAAAATCGACATGTAAATAAAAGTTTACTTTTGTGTCATATAACTAGGGCTTTTATGGTAATACTGGATTAACCATTATCATACCGATACCAAGCAATTGGTAGCCAACGTATGATAATGTTATCGGTATGGTAACGATAAATTATCATTGTTAATTGCAAATATAACGGTAAATAAACATCAAAACCAATTATAACGGTAAATTTACCACTCATATTAATTTTGTTTTTTTCACTATTTAAATTAATTCAACCACGGGCAATTTTGAAGATAAATCAATTTTAAGAAGATGTTTGTATTATTAATGATTACGTTTATTTTTAAGTTTTATTAGGTTCAAAGTCAAAGGTTAACAAAGTCTTTTTTTTTATTGCTGTAAATAATTTGTAAGTATTAAAAAAATTTCCATGTCAACTGAAATAAGTTAAAATGTTGATATAAATATTAACTAAGTTAGAACTAGGAACAAAATATATACTATTTATCTTTATCAAAATTTTAATGGAATAATTTTCTTAATGTTCTATGTACTGATAATTTATCATTTCCAGTTAACGGTTTACCAATTTATCAGTATGCTATAGATCATTTTACTAGCGGCAACGGTAAAATATCGATTGTCATTTTTAACTGATCAATAGTATCGATACAGTAATGGTTGTCGGTATCATAACAGCCCTGCGTATAACTATCATTTTTGACTCATATAAATAGAAATCTACTTTTTTTTCTTAAAAAGGTAAAGGTAAAACCTGTTTTACAGAAGAAAAAAAAAGGAGATTTCTATTTATATGACTCAAAAATGATAAAATTAAAATACGGAAAACATTAAGGATTGGTACATATATTTTGATGCCTCAAACAGAACCATCAAAATTTTAGCCCCAGCAAATGAGAGGGTGCCTTTTTTTCCTTTTTTGCAAATTAATTATAGAGATTTGAAAACAATAAATATTTTAAAGATCCATTGTTATTTAGAACAGGTGAAAATAAGAAAGAATCGTCCAAAACAACAAAAGAAAGCAAACGAAATTATCAGGAAAAAAATTCAGTCACCATCATTGTTATCAGAAATTTTAAAATCTGACGATTTAACTCCTGATTCAAATTGAATCTCCTCCTTTACGATTCGATTTATGTTCCAATTCAAACTTAGTCAAAATTGCAATTTAAAAAAAATAAACATCGACTTATACTAACATATTTAACATACTTATTTGGATTCACAATTTCAGATATAATGTTTTCAAAACAAAATAAAAACGTAAAGAAGAAATTGAGTTTTAAGTTAAGTTGTATAAGTTTTAACATCAAATCAATTTCAAAGTGTGTATATACCTAAAAATATGGGCATTTCGAATCCAGCATTTACGACCTAAAGTTTGAAATGTATGATTTACGGTTTAAATCACGTTTTGAAAACCTTGGTCACCATTAAGCTTTTTTCCTTCTAAAAAGGTAAAAATGTACATGTTTACTAAAAATTAGAAGTTTGTGATCTAATGTGCAAAAACTGATTCAATCTCATTTCTTTGTATCAAGGATCAAAATTTCAGGTTATGTTTTCGTTTCATTCATTTGAGAACTTTGAAATTCCAACCAATTACTGAAATTTCAAATTTTACATTTTCAATTTTGGTTTCGGATTCAGGTACATTCTGTGCGATTAAACCGCTTAGTAGTATCCATAGCAGTGGAGGTACAAAAGTGACAACGAGAATAAAGTAGGGATTTAGCGAACGTCCAAAAAGCTATGTTGAAGCTAAATTCAATTTCCAAAATGGATTTATTATCACTCTCAAATCGTTGGTGTAGGAAAATGAAATATTTTTTACTCTGATATAACAAAATCCACGAATGTCGTGTCCACGTAGCTTGATTTATGGACTAGACATGGTGTTCTACTTTATATTGAACAAGTAGATTTTGAACTTATGTCTATACTTTAATTTTGTTGATTTTTTTAAAAGATAACTGATCAAATTAATATGATTTATATTAAATTTCCAAAGCAGTCATTAAAATATTTTGATTTAATCGACTTAGTGGTAAATAGTGGTGCTTTAAGCAGATCCACTATTCAACAATGCTAAACTGTCAAAGCATAGCGGTCGAATAACACTAAATGTTTTAGCGGGATATGACGAGAGTTTAGCGGAGCTTTAACTGCATAGGTACATTTCTCTACATAGATAGTTTAATAATGTAAAAGATGGTGTATTCTATATTTACAAATATAGAATATGTATTTTATTTTAAAATTGGTTCAACTATCGATTTTTGTTTCTTTTTCCGCATTTTGCTAAATTGAATTGGAAATGACAAAAGTTTGACTTTTTTCTGATTATTAATCCTTTTTGGATTATTTACATTCGCATGTCAGATTTGTTAATTTTTTGTCTCTTTTACATACTAACTGCATTTTTTTTTTACATTACTGTTGAAAAGAAAATTAAGCACTTGAAGAGCAAAACCAAAATTTTCAAAACAATATGGAATTCACACCTAAGTCAGAATTTATGTAAGAGTCTGTTTGGGTAATTAAACTAACAAGATGACTGGAATTCCAAACGGAATCTTAACTGGAATTCACACCTAAGTCATAATTTATGTAGGAATTTGTTTTGGTAATTAACCTAACGAGATGAATGAAATTCCAAATGGAATCTTAATCTATGGTTCAGATCTAATACGCTCAAATGACATAAATTTATTGCTGCTTCGAACAGAGCAGAAAAATCATACCTCAATTCATGTATGTGTCGCAGAACTATCATTATGCTACTTGAATTCACAAAAAAGGGAAGAAACAAGTAGAAATTAACTTATGTAAATAAATCTGCTCTTTCTATCATATAACTATCATTTTTGAGTCATACAAGTAAAAATCTACTCTTTTTTCTTCAAATACCAAATAAAATTGAAACATGGAAAACGTTAAGGATTGGAATATATGTTTTAGCCACAGCAAATGAGTGGGTGGCCTTTTTTTTCTTTTTCTTTTTTGCAATTGGATAAGCATAGCCTAATATTTTTAAAACCTGCACCAGCACAATAGGAAAATGTGAGAGCATCCTTTAATTTTAAAACAAATTTTTTTTTAATCTTAACAAAGGGAAATTTACATCTACGCCAATGTAGAGCTTCCAAAATGCCCTTTTCGACATTGTACAAACTCGATCTTTTTCTTGGCAAAATAATAATCGACCGACACAAACTTCCACAAGTTCACATGCTCCCCGTCTCAACACTGGTGTTTAAAATCCCCATAAAGCTTTCCATCAAGGTTTTCAGGAAGGAATTCAAATCGTAAATCATAAAATTCATACTTTAAATCGAAACGGAATTTAAAGCTTAAACCATGGATTCAAAAGAACTGTATTTTAGGTTAGTACTTTGTACACACTTTGAAATTGATTTTGATGTCTAAACTACTACATTTAAAACTAAAACTTAATATCTCTTTTGTTCCCATTTTGTTTTGTTCGTAAAACATTAGAATTGCAAACGTGGATTCAAATAAGTTTTTTTTGAACTGCGGTTCTAAATGGGTTTGAATCTAAATGTAAATCGAATCGTTAAAGGAGAGATTTGATTTGAAACGGGATTTGAATCGTAGGAATTTAAAATTTGGACAGCAATGCTTCACATTATGCCCTTATGGGCCAACATGCATTCACTAAGTACTTCCTCATCAACAGCCTCCTACCACTTCTCACTTTACCCTAAGCCTTCACGGTTCTCTCCACTACACGTTTTCCATAAGGCAACGACGGTGATGGTGGACGTCTGCAGCCATATGGTCGTACTATAAAATCAAGGGATCCAGTGGACAGCCGTACGGTCATACTATAAAATTAAGGGATCCACAGCAGATGGATTGGGGATGTCAGGTTTTTTTATTTTATTTTGTGGAGAAATCACCTCGGTGGATTATTATAATTTTTTGTATTATAATTTTTTGCCAAAGTCGGCATCAAGAAGGTAATTCAGAAAGGTTTACACTGAATTCAACGCAAAGCTTGAACATGGCGGATATGTGGTAGTATTAATATGGGTCTCATGCTTGATCCTAAGACCAAATGGATCAAAAAGGTGGTATAATTTTATAGGGAGGAGGACCTCATTAATCACCCTCGCAACCTGTACGTAATGGTTTTGATGGTTGAGGTTGCCAGGACTACGATAATCATGGTTTTGGTTGTCGAGAGTGCCTACGTGGACTTCAAAGTATTTTCTAAAATTGAAAAAATGGTCACGCTAATAAAAAGCTAACAATTTGTGTGCGCGTGTGTTGTGATTCACAATTGAGTTTTGATTCGCATATACGATTTTTATCTAAAATTGTAAATTTATTAAAATTAGCAGTAAGTTTGTGAACAAGAAAAGGGTTATTTAGCATATACATAAAAAATACAAATGAAACATCCTTATTATTATATATTATATAAATAATAATGATGATAAGCAAAGTTTTGGTAATTTTGCTAAATAGTGCTAATTGGCTAAGTTGAATATTTTTGTCGCTGCATAAAGACACCGCTGAAGCTTACGAATTAGTTTCTTTTTATTTATTTTTAGTAAACATCTGAAAATGATATTTCTAAATAAATAAAAGTGTCTTATGTTCTTTTAGTATTAATTATCCAGGGTGAGAATAAGGAGTTATGTTAAGAGAAAGCAAACAAGATTGGCATGATACAAATATTTGCATTATTGAGCATTTTTTTTCTCAAGATGACCAATTTGTTTACTAAAAATTAAGTCTGTAATCCAATGGGGACAAACTGATTCAATCTCACATGTTGAGACCTGCACTCAAATGGAGGAATTTTCCTTACAATTATGCATGTGAAATGACTATTAATAACAAGACCAAAAGTAGCATACAGAATAAAATGCAAATATTCTCTAACTATCAGGTTTGCAGCCGGAATTTTTAAAAAAATGGCAAAAGACAGACGGTATTGATACTAGTAGCCTAATTTTAAACAATAATATTATGTTATTGTAGTTCCAACTGGGGTGTTTAGAGAGCAAATCAAATGGGTATGCATAGCCTAATGTTTATAGGTGCTGGTGCACCAGAAATTAAGAAATATGACAATGAGAAAATTGTCATTAATCTTGCAGCAAAAAAGGGGGGAAAGAAAGGAAAAGGGATAAAACTTAATTTGTATTAACAACAAAAGTTCACATACATGACAGCTCCCTATCTGGCACCTATTTTGAAGTTTTGACCAAATTTTAGCCAAAGGGAAAAAAAGTTCTCCATTTAAGCTCCAACTTACTATTTTACCTATTTATTACAGAAGGAGCAAATTCAATGCATGCCAATTTTAATACAGTATTCCACAATCGAAACCGAAACCGAAATGGTGATTATTTTGGAGCTTACTACAGAACCGCAAAGTAACAAAGGAGAACAAATAAAAACACTGTAGTCTTACCTACAACCATGAACAGGAACAACAGTGAGAAGTTGAGAAAGCCCTTTAATCAGCACTTTCCATGCTTCTAAAGTATCATAAGCGATCGGAATAAGTTCGGGTACTAATAGCCCATTTTTCGGAGGCTCAAGAGGCTTCTCGATTCCCATCTCCGCTAGCTTTTTATCTGCCCTGGCAGCTCTTTGCATCTTCTTAAATGGTACAGCATATGGTTTCTTCTTGTTTTTAGGTTGTATCTCTGGGAGATCTACATTTTGGGGATGCTGCCTTCCATATCTTTTATATGATAATTGATTAGACAGCTGTTGTGGCACACTTGCATATATTTTAAATGTTGTGATTCGGATATCAAATATTGGTCTCTGACCAACCTACAAGCAAGAAAATGCAATGTGATAAAGTGTATTTCATTTTATCTACTTCTGAAGTTTCCGTCATACTAATTGCAACATTTAATACTAATGGAGATTAAGCTTGTGCCTTATAACAGAAATCTTAATAATCATGTAGATGTGTATCAGCATGTAAGCTGAAAACATAAAAATGAAGCAGATTAAAAAATATAAAAATTGAGAATCATACCCTGTATTACTAACCAAGTGGATACGTGGAAGTAGCCATGGTGAATAAATTGATTAATATTTTTATTAGAATATAAAGAAAACAAATACAAGTGTTGATATTTTAAGGTAGACGTACTTGAATTACTACCTGTAAAGGGAAGCCACAAGTCATATGCAGTGATTGCAAAAATGGCGAGATCGTACGTTCCAAAGCTCGATTTGGAAGGAATCGCAGCCTTCCCGATCCAAAAGTTAAATTGGATCGCAACCCGTGTAAAATGTCCGATCCTATTTCAGAACGAAAATATGGGAGTCCAATACTGAATCGCGCATTTCAATTTAAACAACGAATTGAAACAAAATCAAAAGAGATTTAGTTCGGCAACGCGATCTCGATTCAGCAAAAAAGAAAAAAGGAAAAGAAAAAAAAAGAGGAATAGGAAGAAGCAGCAGCAGCAAACCTGAATAGAAAATTCTAGGATACAGAGGCAAATTGATTTTTCTCTTCTATTTTCAGATTTTGTAGAAACCCTAAGCTAGCTTCAGGGAGGAAGATATTGACAGCAAAGAGAGAAACAGGGAGAAGGACAAATTTTGACCTATCAGAGACTACTGAGACCGGGTCGGTGTTTTTAATCCGCACCCCCAAATTAGCCATCAAGAAAAGAGTCACAGGTCACTGCTTTTGACGTTGTTATACAAAAAGTCCCTGCGGAAATGAATATGTAAATTTGGTCCCTATTTTTCAAAAATAAAAAACGCAAAGTGTCTTGCACTTTTCTGACAGAAAATGCAAGATAACTTGCACTTTTCTAATTTTGAAATATTTTTCGAAAATTTTGAAAATTTTGAAAAGCGCAAGTTAACTTGCACTTTCTATCAGGAAATCGCAAGCTAATTTGCGCTTTCTAATTTTGAAATTTTTTTTGAAAATTTCAAAAATTTTGAAATTTTTGAAAAGCGCAAGGTAACTTGCGCTTTCTACCAGGAAAATGCAAGCTAGTTTGCGCTTTCTGATTTTGAAAATTTAAAAAGCGCAAACTAACTTGTATTTTCTGATTTAGAAAATACAGGGACTTAATTTACATACTTATTTCTACAGGGACTTTTCTTGTAACACCATCAAAAATAGGGACCTATCCACTACATCCATCCAAATTAGCCATGTAAACGATTGGATACGTATATGTACCGTATTCATTTTCGAATATAGGATATTCATATCCGCGAATGTTAACGGATATCGGATATTTTTTGACCGATTCACAACTAATAAATTTAAAAAAAAATAGAAAATTTTGATTTACTTTAAATCCATTTTAATACTAAAAATAAAAAATAAAATAAAAAAATACGCTAAGAAAAATAATTTTAACTACCAAATATTGATTTTTATATACATATTAATTTTTTTACCTAGATAAAATAGTAAATGACAGTCATTTTATGAACACATCCACATTCATATCCGTTTTTCGAATATCGAATAATTTTTCATATTTCAGATACGGATACGGACGGGTTTCGGATTTTTCAGATACTCATTAACAACCCTAATCCAAATACTCCAGACATCCATCTACATCCACACAGTTTATTTTTACGAGATTTACGTGCATATAAAAATCTCTTATAAAATTATAAAATGTAAAGTTTCTACGTAATTTTGATAAAAGTAAACTGAAAATATAGGAGGAAATAATGTAATGTTTTTGTTGGAATGGAGTTTGAATTTGTAATATTATTTACATTCTAATATTTCTATTTGAAAATAAATGTTAATATTTTTTTTGTGGAATTTGAACACTTGACTTCTTGTTTGCATATAAGGGTATATTTAGAATTTCGCGGTCGGACCAAAAGATTCTGTTTATATTTCAACTATTAATAAAGATTTCTTTTCTCTATGCACGCATTAAAGTTTTTCCTCTTCCCAATAAAAAATCGTAAACTACATTAATGCATCACTTCGTCGATTCCATTTCGTTGATTCATGGGCATTTGGTACCAAGTTTAAATGCAAAAGCTTCTCAAGCCCTATTATTTTTGTCATTCAATTTTTATTCATCGATTACTAGATATTCAAGTCGATGACTGTTTTTGGCATATTTACCACAGTCTTGGAATTGACTTAGATCAAAGAAACTAGATTGCAAAATGATGAAGAAATGAGTCAAGAAGCTTGGAAGATGTCAAGATTGAAGAAATCAAAATTTTGATCAAGTTTCTAAAATGCAAAACAGGTTGACACTGAAATATATTATACCGACATGACTGGTTGACATGTTTGGTACCGAAGTGATTCAAGAACTATCAAGAATAATAAAACGTAAGAGTACATAAAATTTGACTAAGTTTTCGATAACAAAAACATATTGGTATCAACATGATTTGGTCGATACCGAAATGATTTGGTTAGTTCCGATATAATTTTGGATCTTGATATGGCTACTTTGGAGGCTTGAGACTCAAGCTACGAAGAAAAAATAAAGTTATGACACACAAAAAAATGTCGGTACCGACATGTTTGGTTGCTTTAGAAAACATGTGCAATGACCTGTTCTTCATACTAGAAGTTTGGATTTGGAAGAAACAACTCATTCAAACTAGGAATGAAAAAATTCATGCGGAATCTCATCTATAAATAGTAGTCTACCTTCACTAGAAAGAGGATCGATCTTCTTCATCTTTTATTTCATAAGACTTTGAGAAACCAAGATATATTAGACTGTAACTCGGGTTTGATTGTAAATTGTGTATTTCGAAGAGAATTCATAAATAAAATCAATCAACTGGATGTAAGTCGAAGATTTTATCGAACCACTGTAAAAATCTCATGTCCCTTCTTTGTTCTCTTTTGATTTCTTCATTATAGTATATGTTTGACTCATTTTTTTTGTGGTATTAGGATGTTGTACCAATTTTTTGGGTAACAATTTTTATGCTTCCACTAAGGTGAACTTAGATCTAATACTGGAGAAGACGAAGAGACATACTATACGAGTCATTGATGACCAAGTCAACCAGAGCATAGGGTAACCAAGAGGCGTCGGCTAGTTCAAATCCATATTTAATCTATGTGACTAGAGAGGAGATGGAATGGATGATGATAAGTTTGCAAGAGAGATTGATAGCTTGGTAAGAAAAGATGATGAATGGATTCTTTCAAATGATGGAATAATAAAGAGCAGTTGGAGTAGTTGGAAATCAGAACTTGAGGCTAGAAGGCGGAGCATATACATAAGGAAATGAAGCGAAACAAGCTGTAATCATCCCCCAACACGCCAACAAGTCAGTAGCGAGAGGTCCAGACCAGTCGATATTGACATGTTTGGACATGGGGGCATGGTCGATTAGAATGTCGAGCATGGAAGGGCATGTTAGATGGACGTCGAGCCTTGAAATCAAGATCGGAATGCAAAATTGCAAACATAAGGATTAGAACCGGTAGTTCCCATAGGAACGCGGGCATGAAGAAGATTTGAATCAAAGGCATGCGAAGAGATGTCAATTGAATCCAGATGATCGCTTGGCTGAGATGGTAAGACAGGTACTTCGAGGTGGAGCTATAGGTCGAAGTTTGTGGATATGAACAGAAACTATTCCACCCCTAAAGACCCGATACGCTAGGAATCCACCTAATTTCAGATAACCTACTTTGGAGTCGTCTGATGGAAGGAATGATCCAACTATTCACTTAATGAGATACATCCATCGTATGAGAGTGTTTGCAGCTTCGGAGGAGATGATGGGATGATGCTCCCATTATACTTGACTGATTTGGTTGCCATATGGTTTCGCCAAATGGATATTGGGTCCATCATCAGTACGTGGACCGAGTTAATAGATTATGAGCCAAATCGGAATTCAAATAGATTGACTAAGGAATGTGATGATACTTGCAAGTGTAAAGTAGAGAAGAATGGGCTTTGTAGAGTTATTTGATTAGATTTAACAAAGTAGCCGTTGATTTCAAAAACCAGACTCATCGATAATATTAATGGCAAAGATTTTCGAACTCGCTAATAAGACCGATTTTAAGAAAGCATTGGAAAGAAATCTGCCAATAGATCTCACGGACTTTTACTATCATGTTGAGATATTTGTATCAAGAGGACATAAAAGCCAAGAGAAGTGAAGTTAACACTGTGGAGGATGGAGGACCATCCAAGGCAGGATCTGGAAGAGAAGGAAAAAAAAGTTAATGATGGCTTCGGATGATCGAAACGATAAAATTGGAAACTGAAGTTTTCCTTTTACACTGACTTGACCGAGAACCCGAAGAGAATTTATCTTGATACTAGGGTAGATTACCTAACTTCGTAATTATGTAATTTATTATAAATTATCTAACTCTGTCACAAATCTCGATCAAAATAAAAGGTGTTTAATTTCTTTTATATGATTTGTTATATTGTGATGTAAAGTAATTAATTAAAAGTAGATAAACGATTATGTGATTGTAATTGCAATTAATTGTACTCGTAAGTTATAAACCGTAATATAAAATATCATTTTGTTTTAAATATTTCTGGTCAAGTTTTTTGAGAAATTGTTGGAATTGGGCCAGCCGTAGTGGAAGTTATGGATGAATCTCAAATTTTTTTACCATATTAGATTTCTATTCGGCCTATGAAGTCTAATTTATTTAAAATACTTCTAGATTTTATTTAAATAAAATCTTTTATTATATTTACATTTATAAAATGATATTGTATAATTTAATTTGTAATATTTTAAATACATACGTGTATTATATGCATATATATAAATGTGTGCATGTGTAACATATTAATTCATGAAAGATACAACATGCATGTGTAAAGATGTTAGGATTTACATCGCAACGAACACGTTAGCTCATCCAATATGCAAATATATTATCTAAATGTGTGTGTGTGTATAACAAAATATTGCAATATATATGTATATAAAAACTAAAATTTTATTTATATATAATTTGGTATAAACATATAAGTTTTTATATATGAACATAAATATATAATAATAATAATAAAAGGTATACATCAATAAATATATAAAAATGTTTAAACCATTTAAAATATATTAAGTAAAAAAAATTATAATCTCAAAAATAGTACATGTATAAATACATAAAAAAATTAATATATATATTAATGATTTGTACAAAATAAATATAAATCAATATTAAATACTTATTTATATATGTAAAATATATATATTTACATAAATAAAATTATAAAATAATTTTTATTTAAATATATAATCACTAGGTCTTGCGCACGGCTTAGGATATTCTTTTAATTTTTAATTTTAATATAATATATATATATATATATTAATAAAACCATACAAAATTATTTAAAAATTAATGAAAATATTTTATTCGAAACTAAATTTTAATTTTCAATTTCTAGCAATTTTTGGATGAAAATTTTATAATTTATTATATAATTTTATATTTTAAAATAATTTAAGAATCCAAGTTTTAAATTTTTGGTTTACTTCAAATATTTAAAAAAAAATATTTTATGTAGTGAGTTTAATATGTATCAATATTTAAACATATTTTATAATATATATATATGAATTTATATAATTATTTATATGATAAATTGATTTAAATATTATTTAAAATGATATATAAATGTAAAAAACATTTTCTTCCTATCAAAAATTTTGTGCTTATTGAACATGCATATAAAATTATATTTTCATATTTTACATAAGTATAATATAGTATTCAAATTATAAACTATATAAATATATGTAGTTATTTTATATTAAAATATTTAAATAATGGTAAAAATGTTTTTTTATTTCGAGCCATGTTGCAAAAAGATGAATTATCATAAAAAGTTAAACATATATATATATATATATGTACATATATACATATAAGCAATCAATATTGTGACAATATAATTACATGTTGGAACCGTCACATAAATGACAATATTATATACATATATAATGAACATTATAAATATAAATTAATTTTTGTAATTATATTACGAATTTAAATTGTTGCCAAAGCCCTTAAGCACACCTTGAAACATTGATGTAAGTTCCTCGAAACAATTTTTGATCCAAAAGAGTATTAGGCCTTGAAACGTTGATTACTGACTATCGAATAGCAGTTGAATTGATTTGATTTGAGCTTAGGAAACAAGAGAGATGGGAAGGGGAGTTCGGCCAGCAAGCTTTTGAGATGGAGGCTGTAACGATCCGCCTTTCTTACATCTAAAGATGACAATTAATACATCCACGGTATTCATGTGCTAATCATCCAAGCATCCGAAAGGCAAGCCGTTGGGGTAAAAAGAAAAGAAAAGATAGAAGAAAGAAACATAGAATCCCACAACGTAAGGTAATCATATATAATAGAACGTGAGATAGTACAAATGATCACTTTCAATATGAAACATCAGAGTTACAATAGGTACTAACTTCAGCCAGGGACAGTCATAACTGCCTGCCCCCACAATGTTGATACGTATTGTACATACATAGTGGAATTAAAATAGATAACTGGATAACATCGAAGCCTCCTGCTCCATGCTCCTTCAAAATGCATTCGTAAGAACCTAGACTACTTGACTACTTATACAAATTTAACTACCCAAGAGTTTTAGGGAAAGAAAGAAAATCTCTGGGTCAAACATGGGTCTGGTATGAGTAAACTCCAAACAACTGAATTGTTATACTTATAAAACTCTTTAAAAATAAAGGTATCTCGTAAGAACAAGCTGCACATAAACACGGACATGTTTCTACCTTACGATAACCAAACCATTTTTATACAAAATCCAGTGATATTATAATAATGTATAGGATTTAAAATAAATATCAAATCATAGCTGAAATGGTTACATTAATTACGCTCCATCATAATAGGTATACAACTAAGTCCACAAAGGTACTTATTGGAAAATGGATTTCATACAATGACAAGGCTACTAGGGTACCGCCTATCACAATACACCTCTAGAAAAATGTACCGAGGGCCTCACCTAGACCCCGCCAATACAGGACCAGCCTACCCCTTACTGGATAATATCGAATATGATCATTTCTAGGTTGTGATCAACAACCGCACTGGGCCTCGAAGCATACATCCAAAAATAATAATATCGATCTAGATCAGGGATGACCATACCCCAATGGATGCGACCCACATAGCCTTGCTTTATCTCTCATGTTTTAGTCATTCCCGGTTATGAAGCTTGAGGCTACGTTTACCTTTTCATATAGCAATCCCACTTGGAATGCTAACAAAACCTTCCAAGCAACAATGCAATGCTAGCATTCGTCCATACAAGTAATTCAGGATATGAATAAACCGAAGGCACTAATTCTACTACATCCATTTTGGAATCACCCTTAGGATCAGTAGCAAGTAGCCCTTGCACTTCAAATATCTTCGTCTTCGATTCCATCATCTTCGAGATGTTTCCAATTCGAACACTTACGTTGGTTCGAAGTGGTTTTCAGATAGCTCATACATATCCGATCCCGGTCTCTTCAAACCAACATTTGATAATTTTAAACTGGTCAAGTTATCGATAGTGGACAAATCCACAATCCGGTGTGTATATAGATTTGCATATGAAAAATAAGACATCTATACTTATCCCCACTTTCTGATTTCAAACGGTACTATCTCTTGATTAACAATGAAGTCAGACAAGTTAGAAAACTATTTTTGCCTCGACGTACATTCTTATACCTCGGAATTTAGTGTTAAGTATACAATAAAGTATCTTACATATGCTTAATTTATCATGACCAATTTATCGAAATTAACTCCCCTATATTTATTAGTTTCCAACATTTCGACTTCTCTATCCCTTGCCTAGAAAATCAAATTCTACTCATCGGTTTTTAGTGCTGAATACATGATGACTTACTTTCTATAAAATGTGTCAACGTTTTAGCATAACTTATCATATTTGTTTGCCTACATAATGACACAGACAACGAAATCCCTTGTATTTAAAACCGTTCTTTGTAAAAGAAAAGTTGTTATTAAACAATTCGACCTTTGGAAATAAAGTGATAAAAAGTTTAAAACTTTTAATTAAATTTAAATCCTTTGATTAAATAATATTCACATAATAATTAATCTTTTATTTAAATAATAATTAAACTCTACTTAATTGATTAACTTAAATACTAATTACCTTTACTTAATTAGTAATTAACTTTACTTAATTAGTTAAATAATAATTTACTTTACTAATAACTTAATTAAATATTAATTAACTTTACTTAATTATTTAGTTAAATACTAATTACCTTTACCTAATTAAAAATTAAATAATAATTAACTTTACTTAATTAATTAATTAAATACTAATTAAACCCTTTTTAATACTTATAATATATTTTAAAAGATTCTTCGAAAATATCTAAAGTGAAAACCCATTTTAGTTTACACAAAAGTTACCGATTTACAAACTACATCCATAGCGACTATAGCTATATGGAAAATTACTTATTTTATATATCAAAATAGCCTTTAAATCTTTTCCTTTTACATATTTAAATTACTTAAATAACTTTGTATAAATGTTTCGAAACCCAAAAGTAAGGTTTAGAAACATTTAGAAAACATTTCAAAAGGACAAGTAAATAAACAGGTTTTAAATTATATGGAATCTTAATGTCGACAATAAACTAATTCAATTGTTAACTTTCCATTCAACATCTAAACATCCATATACATAAGCACATATGTATATACAAGGGTAAATAACATTATCACTTTAAATACATCGACTACATTTTCCATTCATCACAAACCATCATATATAAACATATATATGTTTAAACAAAACCAATATTACTTTCCAAACCAAATATCCAACAACTATTATTATCACCAAATATGAAGTTTAAAAGTTGTTTTCAAAGGTGAGATTTACTCACCAAAAATCAACCAAATCAAATCAAACTACCACCACACTTTGCACCGACACATGAAGTTGGTTTTTCTTTTGTAAACATTTGATTTTTAATGCTTTGGAAAGGCTAGAAGGGCTCAGCCTACGGTGGAGTGGGCTCATTAATATTTATAAATATTTATATTGATATTAATAAATAATTAAATCCTGCTTATTTATAAAACTCCCTTCCAATATAACTAATTAACCTTTTAAAACATTTATATTTATAAATAATTAACCTTTTAAAACATTTAAAATATTGATAAACAACTTTTAACAATATTAATATTAATCAACAGCCTTTAGAATATAAATATATTTCCTTGATAAAAAATAAAATCCTTACTCAATTCACATAATCATTTCAATATTTATAAACTATGTTTATAAATTTCTTCCCATTTTATAAAACTTTCTTTCATAAAAATTCATTTATTTATGAACCCATTTATACTTTATTCCTTTATAAATCCTGCTTATTTATAAAACTCCCTTCCAATATATAATTTCAACCGTTTTAACCATGTTTCAATAGGTATAAATTTCTTTTAAATATTTTCCTTCAATTTATAAAATATCATTTAACAATTCCAATTCTTACCCTCGCTTTCAATTTCCAAAACAGAGTCAACTATTTTCTATAATATCATTCCTCATCTTATAATAAATCCACCACTTTATTTATTTCACCAATTTGTTAAATGATAATAATTTCGTTTGATTTATAACACCGTTTATAAATTCATACTTTTATAATAAAATACTATTTTACAAATCTTCACTTCTTTGTAAAATATCACTTTTATAATTTATCACATTTATAAATTTCATATTTATAAATAAATTATATCCTATGTACCTATATATATCACTTCGTATATATATAATGGATAAAAATTATTTATAATCAAGGTATTTCTATTTACTTTTTAAATCCACATCCCTTTAGTACAAAAGATTGACTTATTTTTTAAAAATCTATATTTTACAGTTCAAAATCTTTAAAAATATTTTATAAAACTATAATTTATAATCTCTAGAAATCAAACTTTAAATTTAGAAAAATCATTAAACATATAAAATTTCCAAAATCACTTTGAAATTCCATTTTAATTGAAGTCACTATTTTAGTATTTAAATACCAAAAATAAGGCCTAGTGCTACCTAAGCACTAAATAAACAAAATCACATTCATGTCGTCAATTATTGCATCCAACATATCATATATCAATTTATATGAAAAATAAAATCAACAATGTGAGAAATCCTGTTGGATCCCTCCAACCTGTCTCCCTGCATCACATACATTAACTAATCATAAAAATATAAATCAAGCGCTTTGAGGCGGGATTCATATAAAAGGGACATCCGCTCTTACACGAGAACGTAATAGGGTCTCATCTGCTCCAATAGACGAGAATATATCCAACTAACAATATAATTTAGTATATTATCCAACAATAAATAATGATCAGAAATAAATATTCAAACATCCAATAAATAATATTTATTGACTATATAAATTTTTTGATTAGCCAAAAAGTGAGATTAACTCACATTGATTTTAATTGTCGTCCAAACGTTCCATTTTGAATTAAAATTGAACGAACGTCCAATTTTAAACCAAAATCCCAACTAGCTCCGAATTCGTTTAATCCAATCCCATAGCGTAGCCTTCGTCGATACGATCGCAACGCGACTCGTATCGTTCAATTTGGACCTCATACAAGTTCGATGTGGATAAATGAACATTTGATATAATTTATATTAATTAACATGATTAATAAAATTTAAACATTAACCTTCTTTTCCCCTTTCCCTCTCTCTGCTCGTATGTTTCCCAGGTCCGCAAGCGATTATAATTTTTTTTAATAGCGATCGCGACATCGCACCACCCACGACCGACCACCCCTGCACCGCGCCGCTCGCCTCTGTCGCGCTCCAACCTCGCATGCGCGACCGAACGCAAACCCACCATGACCTGCTCGCGACCTTCATCATCAAACTTCTTCGCCTCTGCTTCGCCTGGAGCCACCGCACCCCGTCCAAGCCTCGCCCCAAACGCTAGCTACCCTCCAGCACCAACGTCGTGCCACATCTCGCCTCTGACCGCCACCATCACGCATCGCTTACCCCTCTCCATCGTGCCACCCTCCGGCAACCGCCGCCGCCTCGACCCACGCGCGCGCGCCCACTTTTTTTTCCGATTTCAAAACTTTCAAAGAGGGAAATTCAAAATATATAATTAAATATGGTATGGGCTAAGGTATGCATGAGTACGGGTTGCAGATTGATGGGGTATGGGTGAAATATGGCTAATAAAAATATTTGTTATTTTTAATTCTAAACTATCAAGCTATAGGACGTTCGAAAATTTCGTAGTCCAAACGGAACGTGCTGCTTGGCGTTCTATATGTTATATCCCTACTTCGAACACAATGGAACTTGTTTCAAGCCCTAATTCGATCGTATGCAGAAGATAGCTTTTTAGACCCAGTTATTGTATTAAAATTTTCGATATTAACTTCAATACGTTTTGAACTTGCATGACCAAAATATACGTTTGATCTCCATGAAATTCGATGACATATCATAATTCATTATTACGGATCCGATGAAACTGGTTTCGTTGAAATCCGAGACAGTGCACTGGAAGGCTATTTTTATACGTTAATCAAAACGATAAATTTCAAAGTCATTTTAATTACTTTTAAATCAAATTTGAAAGTTTACTATCTTCCTTCTTATTCAAATAGAATTTAAATCCATTTTCGTAATCATTTCTATTCATTTCAAATTCAAGTTTCAATTATTTTAAATATTCCCAACTATTAAATTCAACAATTTAATTATCAAATAAATCGCTATATTTGAAATTCAAGTTATTTAACTTATAAGCATAACTTTTCAATATTTAAAATAGATAAATATTCTAAATTCAAATGACCAAAATTTTGAGTCATTACATTCTCCCTCCCTTAAAAAGAATTTCGTCCCCAAAATTGTCAAGGTAAGAAAAACGCCACAAACCATTAACTTTTCAAAACTAATTAGTTGTAATAGATTTCCAATTCTTCTAGGTCATTTAACTTTTCAAAATCAAATAGTTGTAACTTATTATAGAAACTTTTCTAAGTTTTCCAGTTCATTCATAGTTATTAACTAATATCATTCAAAATTATAAAACCAAAATCTAAATTTTTAGTTATAAAAAATTCTCAAGATTTTTCTGACGCCTTAAATTTTCGGAAAATTTCGCCAGCGTCTCCTTTGCGCGGCTCGATCGTAGTAGATCACAATATATATATATATATATATATCACAAATATACATCTCATCTTCGAGGATGAGGCATCCCGTAGGGAAAAATATAAAAGTACGGTATGTAATCCGAGCTGTGCACCTTATTTTAGCATTAGCAAAGCATATACAACGGATATAATGCGAAAGCAAGCTCCAAATGCAAAGCATACGCCATCCACACCTACTAATCACTCAACAAACAAATGAGAGTATGTTCATAGAAAATAATATCAGTATATAACATAGAATATACCATAATTATATGCAATCTTAGCAAATGTAACAAGGGAAACCATTCAAACGAATAATATTCATCCAATTTTATTTACCATCATATCCATTTGCACATTCAAATGTTGACATCTAATTTACGCACTTTCTTTTTAATATTAACATGCAATTGATTCACTTCTAATTTATTCACCTTCATTATACTGCCATTCAATTAATTTTCATTCAATCCATTTGCATTCAATTGATTTACATTCAATTTTAAAACAAATTCAATTATTCACATTAATTTTACTTACACTCATCTATTCACATTCAATTCATTTACTTTCAATTGATTTGCATCCAATTAATTAACACTCATTTATTTAACATTCATTATTTCATATCCAATTTGTTTAGTATATTTCTTTCAATACCAATATTCTTATAGGGCATTTCATAAAACCATTACTTAAGTTTATTATAAACATTTCATACAACCACTAATGTTTATTTTTACTCCACAACTTAAGTTCATATTTGGTTCTATTAAAAAACACTTTAAACCATATTCAATTCACTAATTCATTTCATTACCCCAATTCCATTCATTCATTTCTAGTATACAACATTCCAAAACATATTTTCATTTTACACCTTAAATCAAATTTTTTTTATAACTCAAATTTATACCCATTCCATTACTTCATTTCATTAATTCACTTATCAATTCATTTAATCCATTTCAAATCACAATTCATTTTCATTTAACCTTTCTTATGTCGAATTTTATTTCATTTAATCCATTACTCAGTTTATTTAACTAAAGTTAAATTTTAAATTTCATATCTCACTTCCAATTTTCTTTTCATATCTGTACTATTTCCAAATTTTAAGTTCAAAAACTTATTATCTTATTTTTCTCAAAACATTTATATATAAATTTCAGGATTTTAAACATCTGGTTTATTTTCAAATCATTTTGAAATCAATATATATATATATATAATTCCTTTAACTTTCTAGTTACACTTTTGAAATCAAAAAAAATCTGTTTTACCAAAACAAAACTTCAATGGTAGCAACTTCTCACTTAGAAACTCGAAAATGAACACTGATGATGTGACCGTCATCACTTGAATTATTTTCCAACGACTAACCAAAATATCATTTCCATTTTAAAACCATATCAAAACGATATCATTTTTACTTCAAATATATCCATTTCCAAATCATATCAATTTCCAAAGTTATAACGCTTCCGAAATCATAAGTCTTTTAAAATCAAAACACTTTGGAAATCAAAACCTTGAAATTCATAACACTTTGAAATCATAGCTTGAAATCATAACATTTTGGAATCCATAACACTTTCCTCTTAAACAGTTTAAATATTAAAATTAGTATATATAGTAAAATAGTTTATAAAATAAAATAGTTTATGTAAAATAGTTATAAGTTAAAATAGCTTATAATAAAATAATTTATATTGAAAATGATTTATATTAAAATAGTTTATCTTAAAATAATTTATAAAGTAAAATATAAATAGTTTTAGATAAAGTTTAAAAATACTTTATATAAAAATAGTTTCCTCAAATTTCACAAATTGATTCAAATCAACTCGAATTCCAAAATTAAAATTTAATCAAATCTCAAATCATCAATTTCAACTCGATTCAGCTTCTCAATAAACCATTTCAAATTATCGATTTTCAAATACATATTTGAACCATAAAATAATCCATTCAAATTTCAATATATATCAAAGTCAATATATTCAACATTTCAAAATTAAATTCGATAATTTTATATATATATATCAAATTCACTTTACTATTATTAGCTTTGAAATATTTACTTAATCATTTCAATAATATCTAAATACAACTTCAATTTACAAATTGAAATAAACAAAATATCCCATTTAAATTTATATAAATTTGAAATATTCATTTAAGTCACTTTTAATTAAATTCAAGTTGTAAAATCATAGCTTTAAAATTTCAAATTTAATAAATTTCAAATCGAACTTATTTAAGTAAAATTCTTAAATAAATATAATTTCAAATAAATTTCAAATCATTATAAACTCTATATAGATATTAAATAAATACTTAAACATATTATTTATCAACTTTATTAATCAACTTTAATAAATCTTTAAAATCAATATTGATTGAAACCATATATTTCTTTTTAAAGCTATAGAAGTCATTTCCAAAATATTTATATATAGACCAACGGTGTCTGTATATAATTTTCTATCCTATGGTCAAGTGATATGGATATTTATCATTTCAATCCGCAATTTAAATATATATATGGGTATATGTCTTTTCAACCCGCATTCCCAAATTCAATTCAATGAAAATCGCTTGGGTTTATCATTTCAACCCATAACGATTTTCTCCTATTCTACAAATCATTCGGGTATGTATCATTTTAACCCATAGTGAATTCTATACTAACAGGGAACTTACAGAGTGATAACAGATATGATAATAATATAACAGGCATATATTATCAGTGATAAATAACAGATAATAGTGTCAGATGTCACAGGTGAACAGATACAGGTAATGGCATATATATAGCAATGTAAATAACTAACAACAGCATATTTCAATTGTCGTTTCAATTGAAATCAAATTTATTAAATATAAGAACATTAATCGTGAGTGATTGCTCACATTTCGAGGTTAGATAGATTTGACAAAGAAATGAGCTACGAATTCCAAAGCAATGCTAGTTGAACACGGTTCGACGAACAAGGCTGTTAGATAAGGAATTGACGGAATCAAATTAGAACTGGATCGATGATAATAAATGGTATAAGTGAACGTATATTGATATATAACTATATATATGTATATATTCTAATTCCAAGCATATATTAAATTAAATACATATATTTTATAATCATTTATATACAATATATAATACATATAATGAATACCTCTTATTATTTGTATAGTCTTAAAACTGAAATTACATAATACCACTAATATATATATATATATTTACTTTGAAATCAATAATGTAAATGTATCACTAATATATAAACATTTAAAAATCATTATTTATCCTTAAATCAATATTGTTTTAAACTCAACTCAAATAATTTTCAGTCAATATATATATACATATATTATATGTTGAAACCATTACTTTTATATATATATAAAACATTGTATATATTATTATAAAACTATTTCAAAATACTGCCTAACTTAAGTAAATAAATTAACATAGTATATATATAACTTATATATATATATAGCAGGCTACTTTATGTACAAACATTAAAATTGTAACCAAATAGGCATGCATAGACTTATATATAAACTAATTATGAGAGAATCTACAAACAAACACTTTTATATACCACATACATATATATATATATATATACATATACAAATTCACATGCGAAATATGTAAAATCTTAGTTAAGCTTTATATATAAGCATATCATATATGAATATTAATATACAGCTTAATATATAAACACTTATTAAAATAATTATTATAACATATATATATATATATATAACCATACTTTAAAACTATATCCAGTTATTCAAAATCATATACTTATTAACATAACACATATAATTAGGATCAACACCTATATAAATTACATTTAAACAAGTATACATAACTTAGTCTTTGAACAAATATAAGCAAAACAATATATAACCTATATATATGAAATGTATAATACATATCTCCCATAATATAATATACCGTAACTATATATATCATAACATACTAACATGTTTATAAACACTCATATATATATATATATATAACTATAAATTATGCATAGAAGTTTGTATACAAATAAACTATTATAAATATATATAAAATATACCTTAGAGTGAATACACAGAGAAGCTCGGCAATTGGATGAGCACGGAAGGAATGGTGGGAATGGTGGCTAAGCATGATGCTTGCGTGAGCATGCTCGGAGGGGAGGCGGAGGTCTGGTGAAGCTCGGCAGCAATGGGAAACAAAGTGCAATAGGTGGCCGGAGTTTGGCTACTTGGATGATGGGCGGTGAGATGGTGAGGAAAGGAAGCAGGCTGTGGAGGTTTGAAGAATGGATCGGGTTGTTTGGGTTTGGTGATGGGCGTAGAGGGGTGAAGAGTTGGCTACTTGCTGGAGTTGTTTGGAGAGGAGAGAGGACGTGCTCAAGCAACAAAAAATGGAAGCAACTAAGCTTTCTAACATAAAATTTCATATGCTATTTTTATTTTGCAAAGCATAGAATAGATTCATAAGAAAAGAAGGAACGAACCAAAATGAAGGGAAAATAGGAAATAGAAAAGTCACCAAATATTTATGGCAAATGGCCGTAGGCTGTTTGAATTCACCAGGTGAAAAATGAATAGTCATGGGAAATCCAAAAGTCAGATTGCGGAACCGATACGGAAATTGTTCCGTAGATTTCACTGTTTCCCAAACTTCAAAACACATAAACGAATACACCGCAGAGATCAGTATAACGAGAAGGTCAAAACAGTATACAGATATCAATGGTGCGATCCTCCGATCAAAATCGATATCGGTACCAAAATGCTACTATTTCACCGAAAATAAGATCGACAGAGAAATAACAGCCAAAATTTGAGGAAACGAAATATGACGTCTCACTCAGAAGATGATTTACAAATTTCCTATATAAAAATATTCAGGTTTGAAAAATATTTTATTACCATCAATTTTTAACTGATATAAATTTAAATAGAATTACACAAGAAAATAAACTTCCAAATTATCTGATGAAAATTTACCAGTTGCTATGTTTAACTAGACGCATTTCAAATATCAAATTTAAATTTCAAAGTTTATCGTTTAAAATTTCACAAATTTCAATTAAATATATAAATAAAACAATTAAAATTATTAAAAATTTATTGGTCGTTACACTCTCCCCCACTCAAAACTTTTCGTCCCCGAAAAGGAAGGAGGTAGGAGAATAGAAATACCCAGGAAGAAAATAGATTGGAAAAACAAAATAAAACAATAAATTTAAAACCGTATAGATTTCAAATTAAACTAATTAATATTCAACAATTTGGTTAAATCCATTTGAGTTTACTTAAGTTAAATCAATCTATCTATTTCTAAATTCATTATCTTATTATCTAGTCATCCTCAATTAACAATTTCTAAATCATCAATTTATATAATCATTTATTATACTCATATTTTTATTCAACAAATTTAATTCTTTTATTCCAAATTATTATTAAGTTTATTCCACTTAATTTTATCTTATCACCTATATTTAAACCATATAAATTAATTTAAACCATATAAATTTCAATTTAAATTAATCTATATTCAATAATTGATTTTAAATTCAAAGTATTTCTATAAGTTGATTAAATTTTAATTTATTAATTCCTTCAAAACAATTTTTATTTGTCTCATCTACTATTCAATTAACTTATTATTCTAGTTATCTCTATTAACATCTTTATAATAAAATTTAAGTGTATAACATTTATTATTACACTCAAATTTTATTTATAAAACATTTTATATTGTATATTATCCAATTACATATTCAACTTTTGAATAATTTAGGTAAGTTATATTAGAATGAAATTGGGTATTATACAAGTAAACTTTTCCCAACTCAATTATTCAAGTTTAAATATTTATTCAAATTTGGCTTTATTTTATAATCAAAATCATCCTTTAAAAAAAATTAAGAATTAAATTTCCAATTCACTTCAAACCATTTAGAGATATATATATACATATATACACTATATATATTAAATCGGATCTATAATCATATAGCAATATATATTTTATAAATCAAGTTATAATTTAGAATTTAAATCAATTTATTTTTCAAAACAAAACCGTAGCAAAGCTATAGAAAGGTCTCTCCACTTTGAAACTCGAAAATGAATGTCGATGATGCGGCCGCCATCACCGAAATTATTTTCCAGCGACAAAGAGAAGAGCATTGATTTAAACATTTAAAATTATTTGAAAACGGTTTCTATTCGTAAATACCTTCAATAATATATATTTTAATTTTTTTTAAAACCACAGCTTGAAATCATTGGAAATTAAATTCTCAAATTCCCGATTTTTAAATTCATTTCAATTCCAAATCAATTTATAAACCATGTTTTCATAAATTCATTTATTTATAGAATAATAAATGATAATCAAATATTATCATTTCAAACAACCAATTTAATTAACTTATTAACTTCCAGAAAATTTTACTTATATATTTATAATATAATCATACAAATTTATTTCATTTACCAAATTTGAAAATAATATTGTGTCAGTTTGTTCTGTTCACGTATTTTGGAAATCCTATCGATATCACTGATCAGACGAATCGATCGAAAACCCATATCAATATCAACAACTCAAATAACACAATATAAAACATTTTAATATAAATTACAAATACACTCCCTCGCTCGATGATTTCATAATGGATTTCAAAACAAAGATAGGGATTCAAATATAGAGGGATCCTAACCAAAAGAATTCAACTAGAAGATAGGCTCGATAGGGAGATAAATAGATTTCAAAGAGAGAAACGAATGGATAGACTTATATAAATTGCGGGCAACCTTAACCGGGTCAGCCGTGACTTCAAAACAAGATCGAGGTAGAATTTTGGAGCAAATCGACATTCGATCTCCCGAGATAGATGTAACGCCCCACTCGGAGACCCACATTAGCAAAGAGTATTACTAGGTAACACCGTCTTCTAATGCGGAGAATAGAGCTGGATAGGAGCGACCATCTATAGCCTTGTCTTATATCTATTGAATACGCCGACAATTGCCAGTTCTTACTCGAATGGATCGACATATCGAATAAATACTTAATACAAAGCCATATGTGGCTGAAGGATCTATCAGAATAAAATATAACAACTCAAATGTAATACACATCACAGAACAGTGGATCATCACATACATTTACACATATATAGGTACATTACAGAGTTTACAAAATGATACATGTCAAGTGGTAAAGGAAACCACAATATACAGGCGAGTCAAAAGAATGCATATCAGAGTTACAACCAAAAAGGACTACACAAAAAGCTATAACAAAAAGGAGCTAGCAGAATAGTCCATGCGGAAGCAAAATAGGCTAAGTCCAATGTACCTAACCTGAAACATCTCGGTCTGACCCGAGTATAAAATACACGGGTCAGTTTAGCTAAACTAATCAGTTAGATAAACTAAATGATAATGAACATACAAGACCATAAAGTACCACAATTATCTCCAAAGGAGATAACCAAATCATCTGACATAAGATGAATCATAACAAGTCTCATATCATCGACAACTCAAATAAACAAAGGATATCAAATCCCAAAACAAGCCAAAAGGCAAATAACAAATACCAATAAAGGTAACACAAGTTTCCACAAGGTAATCGCTATATATCGTGTGGTTCAAAGAACCTACCTCGAAAGGCGATACACTAGGGAAATATAATTGTCAAAGAAACAAAAGATGCTCGAGCTCAGTACTGTATAACAAGGATCCACATGCCCGGAGGCAATGCCCGAAGGAAACAAACCCCGAAGGCTCAAGCCCGAAGGCAACAAACCCCGAAGGCTCAAGCCCGAAGGCAACAAACCCCGAAGGCAACAAACCCGAAGGCAACAAACCCAAAGGTACAAGCCCGAAGGCAACATACTCGAAGGCAACGCCCGAAGGCAACAAACCCGAAGGTACAAGCCTGAAAGCAACATACCCGAAGGCAACAAACCGTAGTGGCGAAGGTCCGGAGACCTAGTACTGGACACCACTAACTGGCAGAATGTGTCACAACTCTCAGAAAGGAACCCGAAAAATGTTAACGTGAGTCCCATACCACACGTTCGCACTAAACGGTTTACTAACCGTTGGTCAATTTCACACTCAAAGCAGTACAAAGTTCACCTCATTTCATCGGTAAACCAGACCCAAAGGTCAAAACGGTCAAACGAATAGATTAGGAATTAATTGAAAAGATAAACACACGTGTTCATAGAACGCATTTTATTTAATCATTTAATTCTCCTCCCTCTTCGCTCGAAGTGCAAAATTGTGTGTGTGTTTTAAATAGAAATTATAAGTTGAAGAAACGAGCTTTTAATACCATTTAAAAAGATCATTTTATAAAAACCCGTGTACGAAATCAAAAATAAATCATCATAGTCAAAATGCGATAACATTATTGTAATCGGCACGAATCGATTAAAATTGGAAACCAAGCAAAATATGCAAATTGGGCTGAGACAAGCAGATTCAGACGTCTGAATTGTATATTTCAGACGTTTGAAACTGGAGCTCAGGCAATACTTTGCCTTGGCCAATGATGGCCAAATCATATCGGAAGCAATCAGATGAGTGATGATGGCTAGGGGTTTACCCCAAACAACTACCCAACCTTAAAGACTCACTAATACACTCCGACCAACATGTCCAAACATCCATATAATGATTTTTCATAGATTTTGACTTCAAACACCAAAAATTGGAATGTTTATCAAACCAATTCAATTCAAAAGCAAATAGACAAGGAATAGATGTTAGGAATTGCTACCTAACACTATCAAAGATATAGACGTAGATGTGAGTTCAAAAACTCACCTTTTAAACCCAAACACAAATGATAAGCTCTAGAACAAGCAATAGGTTAATCTCTCTTCAACAATACCTCAAGAAATTCAATCTATATTCAAAGATGAAGTTTTCCCTAAGTTCAGATATTAGGAATTTCTGAGAATTTGAAGAGGGATTGAGATGGAGAAGATGAATAGAAGGTTACCTAAGCTTCTCTTTGATTTTGGAGCAAGAATTTGTATTTGCAAAGGAAACTAGGGTTTTGAATTTTAATTTCCCATTCTTCTCCCCATTTACCGAAGCTTGAATGTTAGGAAAATAAGAATGAGGTGAAGGGGAGAGGTGGACTGAGCTAGGGTGTTAAGATGGGTTATTGGGCTGGAACCCAAATCCAAAGCCCTAGTAGAAAATAGCAAATTCTACTCAACTCCAAACATATCGATGCTTATACTCAAAAAAGTCGCAAACACCATTTTGAACTCAATGGAAGTGGTCTCGAGTCCAAATTGGTGATTCTCAACTTTATTCTTGATTCAGACGTCTGAAATTTCCAAACCAGACGTTTGAATCTGGAAAAATACGAGTTTTCTAACTTTATTCAGACGTCTGAAATGAACGATTCAGACGTCTGAATCTGGAAAAACAGAAGTTGTCTAGAATAATATTCAGACTTCTGAATCGTATATTTCAGACGTTTGAAAATGGCAATTTTGGCCTATTTCCTTTCTGGTTTGATTCGAACAATTTCAGACGTCTGAATCCCTATAAGACAGTTTTTCTCAAATGGGCACCTCCGAATCTCGACCCACAAAGACCTTTCACTAATTCGACTGTTCTTTTACGAATAGTGACTTTTTCGGACTAAAATCCGACTAATGATGCTATATTTAAATTAAACATTTAAATATACGAATCGTAAAATATGCGGGTTGTTACAGACTCCCCTCCTTAAAGAAATTGCGTCCTCGCAATACTTAAGAAGAAAATAAAGAGTAACAACCATAAAAACATATCAATACAAAAGAAAATTTGAAATAAGAAGTGCACCATAAAGAGCACAAAAGAGAAAGTCCGGATGTGTTTGTTCGATGGATTAGTCGTTTGGCGTCACGAATAGCAGAAAATTAAGCCGGTGATAAAAAGCGATAAGCCACGGAAACAAATACGTTCGGTGATGGGAAAGGGACCAACATATCGATGTGCTAACTTTCTCGATCGACTGAATCACACAACACCCCTCATAGGTGAAACACAAATGAACACCAATAAAATCTAGACCTAAAACCAGCTTCTCACCGGCTTCAAGCCAACACGAAGAAAATTGGCATGGCCTTCCGTAGAGTACCTCGAAAGGTGCCATACCAATACTAGATTGGATGCTATTATAGGAAGAAAATTAAACAAGAATATGATCTTCCCTACTTCCACCAAAACCAAGGACACATGCACGAAAGAGATCTTCAAGAGTTTGATTCACACGCTCGGTTTGTCCATCGGATTGAGGACGATAAGCGGTGCTAAAATTAAGCTTTGTTCCCAAAGCTTTTGAAGACCTTACAAAAATCCACTAGAAAAGTAATGGATCACGATTGCTAACAATAAAAGAAGGAACTCCATGCAATAAAGCAGGACATAGAGTTCAACCAAAAGAGTTATGGTCCAAAAGAGAAGGATGAGCCTCAAGGCTACACAAAACAAGAGATGAACATGAATTGGATTCACGATCTCGAATCTCATAAGTGGATAAAGTCTCAAGATTATTCCATTCAGATATCATCAAAGAAACAACCACTTGCTGCTCTCGGCTTAAGGGCATCGACAACACGATTGTCCTTTCCGAAAGTATAAAAATATCAAGATCATAAGATGCAAGGAACTCGAGCCAACGTTGTTGACGCAAATTGGGTTCCTTTATGAGAAAACAATAGCCACGAGCACTAGATCATGAATGGCATATCTAATCTCGACAAACATTAATTGTCAAGAAGTAAATGCGATAAAACATTCCCTTCGCAAGAGAATGACACCAAAACCAATACGACTAGTATCGGTACAAACAATAAAGTCTTGGTTCCCTTCGGGAACCGCAAGAATAAAAGCATCGGAAAAGAGTTCCTTTAATCGATTCTCTTTCCCGAAAGCTAAGACTTTCAAAGTTATAATTAACTTTATATATATACATCTTTTTACAAAAATTAACTTTTTACAAGAATTTACTGTGTTTGATTGTCTCATCATAGTGTTTAGGAGATTCCTATCGATAACGTTGATCAAGCGCATCGACCAGAATTCTTAAAGCACTCAATGGGCAAAACAACACAAAATTATCTTATATATGATAACCATGTCTCTTAAAAAATTTACAAATATTCTTTGCTTGTTTTAAGAACAAAATCCAATTATGCTTATAAATATCTTATTAAAAAGATTTGCAAATTTTTAAATTTGTTATTTTCATCCATTATCAATAAATATAAGAATAAACTAATCGAGATATTTGTAGAATACTCGATTCACAAAATGGATGAAATAAGGTAGAAGGTTCGTCAAATCAAATGACATAACGAACCACTCCCAAAAATCATAACGAGTGCGGAATGCGGTAAGTGGAATGCTACCCTCCGCAACTCGTAGCTGATGAAAACCGGTGGCAAGGTCGAGCTGAAAAGACCTTAGCACCATTCAATAGATTGCTTAGGTGATAATCCTAAGACAAGCTCAAATATACTGGAAAATTCACAAACTACTTGAATGAGAGAAATAATATTCTTCTCATCCCGTAGGTTTAAAGAATTAAAATGATATCACCGAATTTGGAAATCAAAATCATTAAGAACTAAAGAAATCTACTTAACAGATTGAAGATGTCGAAGATGAATAGTCCACATTAGACATAGGATATGGGCTTCATAATGATTAAGCCAATCCTTTCCCAAAAAAAAACCAATTTCGAAGCCTAAATAACGCATAACATGAAAATCGGCTCGAAAAGAATAATCACATAAAATAATCTCGACATTTACAAAGCAAATTGAGTGTTGCGGATCCACCAACCGGATTCGCAATTCTCAGTGAAGTCATCAAACCCATAATATTTAAAGAAAAAGAATCAACAAGTTCTTTTGATATAAAAGAGTGGGACGCACCCGTATCAAAAGAAACCAAAAAGGAAGATCACGAAATAAAATAATGCCATCAAGGATAGGAGGAGAATTACCTCTGGGCTGAGAGGAACCTCCAGAAGCCTTAGCAACATAAAGCTTGCCAGACTTGGCATTAGCAGGAACAGTAGGGCAGGAGGAAACATGATGACCTTCACTCTTGTAATAACGACAGAAGAGAGGCTTAGGACAAACTCGAATCATATGATCAGGAGAACCACAATTAAAACACTTCCGAATGGAAGGTGTTCCAGCAGATTGAGAGATAGAACCAGATTCAACAAGCTTTTTTTTCTTGGAAGGGAGAAATTCCTACTTATGAAATGGAAACTTCTTCTTATTGGGGTTCTCGCGAACCTCAATATCATCACTACTAACACACTCCTTCTCGATGGCTTCGAGATGAAGTGCCGAGTCAACCAACTCCTCAAAAGAAAGCTTAAGCTGAAGCATTAAAGACTTCTTAAGATATTTCTTAAGACCAAAGACAAACTTCATATTCTTCTTATAAGAGGTGCTAATGAATTCAAGGCCCTACTTAGATAAGGCCTCGAATGATGCAACATATTTAGAAATGGAGGACTTCCCTTGCTTCAACTCAAGAAAGCGACGGGCCAATAAAACTTTCTCAAATTCAGGAACAAATTTGAGTTCGAATCATTCCCGAAACCGAGTCCAAGAAAGAACAGACTCATCAAGTTCAGCTACAAGAAGCTCGTACCAATCGAGGGCACGTTCTTGCAATAAGCTAGAAGTTACAAGAACTCGATCGTGGTCAAAAAGATCCATGCGAGAGAAGATACGCTCGCATGTGCGAATCCAAGCTTGGCCCTCAAGAACGGACTCGGAGCCTTTGAATGGCTTTCCACCAAGATGAGAAAAATCACTGCATAGGCATGCAAAGGCATATTTGCGCGGAGGAGATGCTCGAATAGGAGCTAGAGGCTGAGTGCTCCTAAACAATTCCAAAAACTGATCGGTAGACATATAAACGCCATCCAGATGCCAGCCGCTGGATTGCCCAGCATCCGAGCGTTGTCTTTTGCCTCTTCTAGCCATTAGCTGAAAGATAAGACAAGATAAAGATTATTCACAAGGTAGATATCATTAATTCAAATATGGAATATTACGGAATAAAAATACATTCCTAAACATATTCCCAAAATTCTACCTACCCCAAGGCACAAAAAGAAATAAGGCACGATGACTCAAAGATTCGTAACATTTGTACTACCCTTTGATGTACCATAATATGTGTCTCTGTTCTATGTTTATCATATTTTGTTTTGAACTCAGCTCTGATACCAAGCTGTAACGCCCTACTCCGAGACCCATATTAGCAAAGAGTATTACTAGGTAACACCGTCTGCTAATGCGGAGAATAGAGCTGGATAGGAGCGACCATCTATAGTCTTGTCTTAATTATCTATTGAATACGCCGACAATTGCCACTTCTTACTCGAATGGATCGACAAATCGAATAAATACTTAATACAAAGCCATAGGTGGCTGAAGGATCTATCAGAATAAAATATAGCAACTCAAATGTAATACACATCACAGAACAATGGATCATCACATACATTTACACATATACAGGTACATTACAGAGTTTACAAAATGATACATGTCAAGTGGTAAAGGAAACCACAATATACAGGCGAGTCAAAAGAATGCATATCAGAGTTACAACCAAAAAGGACTACACAAAAAGCTATAACAAAAAGGAGCTAGCAGAATAGTCCATGCGGAAGCAAAATAGGCTAAGTCCAATGTACCTAACCTGAAACATCTCGGTCTGACCCGAGTATAAAATACACGGGTCAGTCTAGCTAAACAAATCAGTTAGATAAACTAAATGATAATGAACATACAAGACCATAAAGTACCACAATTATCTCCAAAGGAGATAACCAAATCATCTGACATAAGATGAATCATAACAAGCCTCATATCATCGACAACTCAAATAAACAAAGGATATCATATCCCAAAACAAGCCAAAAGGCAAATAACAAATACCAATAAAGGTAACACAAGTTTCCACAAGGTAATCACTATATATCGTGTGGTTCAAAGAACCTACCCCGAAAGGCGATACACAAGGGAAATATAATTGTCAAAGAAACAAAAGATGCCCAAGCTCAGTACTGTATAACAAGGATCCACACGCCCGAAGGCTCAAGCCCGAAGGCAACAAACCCCGAAGGCAACAAACGCCGAAGGCTCAAGCCCGAAGGCAACAAACCCCAAAGGCAAAAAACCCGAAGGTACAAGCCCGAAGGCAACATACTCGAAGGCAACGCCCGAAGGCAACAAACCCGAAGGTACAAGCCCGAAGGCAACAAACCGTAGTGGTGAAGGTCCGGAGACCCAGTACTAGACACCACTAACTGGCAGAATGTGTCACAACTCTCAGAAAGGAACCCGAAAAATGTTAACGTGAGTCCCATACCACACGTTCGCACTAAACGGTTTAATAACCATTAGTCAATTTCACACTCAATGTAGTACAAAGTTCACCTCATTTCATCGTTAAACCAGACCCAAAGGTCAAAACGGTCAAACGAATAGATTAGGAATTAACTGAAAAGATAAACACACGTGTTCATAGCATGTGTTTTATTTAATCATTTAATTCTCCTCCCTCTTCGCTCGAAGTGCAAAATTGTGTGTGTTTTAAATAGAAATTATAAGTTGGAGAAACGAGCTTTTAATACCATTTAAAAATATCATTTTATAAAAACCCGTGTACGAAATCAAAAAGGAATCATCATAGTCAAAATGCGATAACAACTTATTGTAATCGGCACGAATCGATTGAAATTGGAAACCAAGCAAAATAGGCAAATTGGGCCGAGACAAGCAAATTCAGACGTCTGAATTGTATATTTCAGACGTCTGAAACTGGAGCTCAGGCAATACTTTGCCTAGGCCAATGATGGCCAAATCATATCGGAAGCAATCAGATGAGTGATGATGGTTAGGGGTTTATGCCAAACGACTACCCAACCTTAAAGACTCACCAATACACTCCGACCAACATGTCCAAACATCCATATAATGATTTTTCATAGATTTTGACTTCAAACATCAAAAATTGGAATGTTTATCAAACCAATTCAATTCAAAAGCAAATAGACAAGGAATAGATGTTAGGAATTGCTACCTAACACTATCAAAGATATAGACGTAGATGTGAGTTCAAAAACTCACCTTTTAAACCCAAACACAAATGATAAGCTCTAGAACAAGCAATAGGTTAATCTCTCTTCAACAATACCTCAAGAACTTCAATCTATATTCAAAGATGAAGTTTTCCCTAAGTTCAGATATTAGGAATTTCTGAGAATTTGAAAAGGGATTGAGATGGAGAAGATGAATAGAAGGTTACCTAAGCTTCTCTTTGATTTTGGAGCAAGAATTTGTATTTGCAAAGGAAACTAGGGTTTTGAATTTTAATTTCCCATTCTTCTCCCCATTTACCGAAGCTTGAATGTTAGGAAAATAAGAATGAGGTGAAGGGGAGAGGTGGACTGAGCTAGGGTGTTAAGATGGGTTATTGGGCTGGAACCCAAATCCAAAGCCCTAGTAGAAAATAGCAAATTCTACTCAACTCCAAACATATCGATGCTTATACTCAAAAAAGTCGCAAACACCATTTTGAACTCAATGGAAGTGGTCTCGAGTCCAAATTGGTGATTCTCAACTTCATTCTTGATTCAGACGTCTGAAATTTCCAAACCAGACGTCTGAATCTGGAAAAATACGAGTTTTCTAACTTTATTCAGACGTCTGAAATGAACGATTCAGACGTCTGAATATGGAAAAACAGAAGTTGTCTAGAATAATATTCAGACATCTGAATCGTATATTTCAGACGTCTGAAAATGGCAATTTTGGCCTATTTCCTTTCTGGTTTGATTCGAACAATTTCAGACGTCTGAGTGCTTCATTTCAGACGTCTGAATCCCTGTAAGACAGTTTTTCTCAAATAGGCACCTCCGAATCTCGATCCACAAAGACCTTTCACTAATTCAACTGTTCTTTTACGAATAGTGACTTTTTCGGACTAAAATCCGACTAACGATGCTATATTTAAATTAAACATTTAAATATACGAATCAGAAAATATGCGGGTTGTTACAATAGAATTCAGGTTTATTAAAAGATGGCAGCATCGTAAACCGAGGATACATAAATCTCCAGTGAATCAATACCGATTGTAAAGGATTTCACCCCTTTACAAATCATTCAGTGGAGTTATGGGATGCTCCAGAATCAGGAAACACGAATAGGGGAGACAAGGATGGGTTTTGGAACCGAAGGGAACGTTCCAAAATTCAAAATAAACTGAGTCAAAGAGGAAGAGATTCAAGCTCGAATGAAAGTGATTCTGTAATTAAATTTACTATATATGCCAAGTTTGCCTAAAACCAAAGCTCTGATACCACATGTAACGACCTGAAATTTTCAACCATTCGCATCCACACATGTCGGATTTGAATTGCTTAAAATATCAAATTGTTAATTTAAATTTGGGAAACTCAACATATACAGTAAATAAATAATCACAGAATCATAGATATAGAGTAATATAATAATAATGCAGCGGAAACAAAAGAATAGTAGTTCATGAAGCTACTATATATATGTAATAGAGTTAAACAAGATACAACAGAAATCTCAAATACATAGATGTCGCAATACAATAGTCAAATACAAGATCAGAATACATCACTGGAATCAACTGAATAACTGAAAGATGGATAGATAGCTGGACCTCCAAGCGAAGCTCCAACTCCAAAGGTGAGTCTCAAATGCTGTATCACTCAGTCTGACCCGAGCGTAAAGCAAAACACAAAACACTCGAGTCAGGATTAACATTCTTATATCAATAAATCCAACTCAAGTGAAATATCAACTGAAATACAAGTAACTTAAAGGATGTTTGGGATAACCATCCTCTAAGGATCCGTTAAACTATCTACTATGTAGTAATATACACTATTATAATAATGTCTAAGTAAAGTAAACTTACTTAAAAATAGCGTTAAGGCTTTACATTTTCCACCTTAACACATATATAGTGCCAATAGTCTATACAGTACCGTAGTACCTCCAGATCGGGAGGTACTAGAGGATACTCCATAGGTACAACACAAATCAAACTCATAGTAAAGCACGCTAGGGTAGGTGACACGACACAACTAGGTAATGCCAGGGTAGATATACCAATTACACTTCTGGACCGGTGGTAATGCATAGCAGCCACTATCGCCCACCTCGAGCCACACTCTCGAAATCCGAAGGCGCGCACCAAATCAATCACAAAGTAATAGAATGGCATACGATGGAGTGTGTCCGATCAGAGGTGCTACCTCATTAGCCCGTCAATTGCTCCTAGTTTAGCCACCTTATGCCAAGTCATTGGAGTCGGGTCCACGTATATACCTCATATAGGATCATCGCCACCATCCTACTTCATTCTGGAATCTCCACCGCATACACAGTTGTTAAAGTGGTTTTCGGTATCGACAGAGAGTATGCCCATTTCCGATCCTGGTCTCTTTAACAACCAAACGTTATTATAACACCGTGGTCATTTCAAAATAGTTTATACTTCAAAACCAAAATATCATTTCCATTTTAAAACCATATCAAAACGATATCATTTTTACTTCAAATATATCCATTTCCAAATCATATCACTTTCCAAAGTTATAACGCTTCCGAAATCATAAGTCTTTTAAAATCAAAACACTTTGGAAATCAAAACCTTGAAATTCATAACACTTTGAAATCATAGCTTGAAATCATAAGATTTAGGAATCCATAACACTTTACTATTATTAGCTTTGAAATATTTACTTAATCATTTCAATAATATCTAAATACAGCTTCAATTTACAAATTTAAATAAAAAAATATCCCATTTAAATTTATATAAATTTGAAATATTCATTTAAGTCGCTTTTAATTCAAATTCAAGTTATAAAATCATAGCTTTAAAATTTCAAATTTAATAAATTTCAAATCAAACTTATTTAAGTAAAATTCTTAAATAAATATAATTTCAAATCATTATAAACTCTATATAGATATTAAATAAATACTTAAACATATTATTTATCAACTTTATTTATCAACTTTAATAAATCTTTAAAATCAATATTGATTGTAACCATATATTTCTTTTCAAAACTATAGAAATCATTTCCAAAATATTTATATATAGACCAACGATGTCTGTATATAATTTTCTATCCTATGGTCAAGTGATACAGATATTTATCATTTCAATCCCCAATTTAAATATATACGGGTATATATCTTTTCAACCCGCAATCCCAAATTCAATTCAATGAAAATCGTTTGGGTTTATCATTTCAACCTATAACGATTTTCTCCTATTCTACAGATCGTTCGGGTATGTATCATTTCAACCCATAGTGAATTCTATACTAACAGGGAACTTGCAGAGTGATAACAGATATGATAATAATATAACAGGCATATATCATCAGTGATAAATAACAGATAATAGTGTCAGATGTCACAGGTGAACAGATACAGGTAATGGCATATATATAGCAATGTAAATAACTAACAGCAGCATATTTCAATTGTCGTTTCAATTGAAATCAAATTTAATAAATATAAGAACATTAATCGTGAGTGATTGCTCACCTTTCGAGGTTAGATAGATTTGACAAAGAAATGAGCTACGAATTCCAAAGCAATGCTAGTTGAACACGGTTCGACGAACAAGGCTGTTAGATAAGGAATTGACGGAATCAAATTAGAACTGGATCGATGATAATAAATGGTATAAGTGAACGTATATAGATATATAACTATATATATGTATATATTCTAATTCCAAGCATATATTAAATTAAATACATATATTTCATAATCATTTATATACAATATATAATACATATAATGTATACCTCTTATTATTTGTATAGTCTTAAAACTGAAATTACATAATACCACTAATATATATATATATATATATTTACTTTGAAATCAATAATGTATATGTATCACTAATATATAAACATTTAAAAATCATTATTTATCCTTAAATCAATATTGTTTTAAACTCAACTCAAATAATTTTCAGTCAATATATATATATTATATGTTGAAACCATTACTTATATATATATAAAACATTGTATATATTATTATAAAACTGTTTCAAAATACTGCCTAACTTAAGTAAATAAATGAACATAGTATATATATAACTAATATATATATATAGCATGCTACTTTATGTACAGACATTAAAATTGTAACCAAATAGGCATGCACAGACTTATATATAAACTAATTATGAGAGAATCTACAAACAAACACTTTTATATACCACAGACATATATATATACATACAAATTCACATGCGAAATATGTAAAATCTTAGTTAAGCTTTATATATAAGCAGATCATATATGAATATTAATATACAGCTTAATATATAAACACTTATTAAAATAATTATTATAACATATATATATATATATATAACCATACTTTAAAACTATATCCAGTTATCCAAAATCATATACTTATTAACATAATACATATAATTAGGATCAACACCTATATAAATTACATTAAACAAGTATACATAACTTAGTCTTTGAACAAATATAAGCAAAACAATATATAACCTATATATATGAAATGTATAATACATATCTCCCATAATATAATATACCGTAACTATATATATCATAACATACTAACAGGTTTATATACACTTATATATAATACTATAAATTATGCACAGTAGTTTGTATACAAATAAACTATTATAAATATATATAAAATATACCTTAGAGTGAATACACAGAGAAGCTCGACAATTGGATGAGCACGGAAGGAATGGTGGCTAAGCATGATGCTTGCGTGAGCATGCTCGGAGGGGAGGCGGAGGTCTGGTGAAGCTTGGCAGCAATGGGAAACAAAGTGCAATAGGTGGCCGGAGTTTGGCTACTTGGACGATGGGCGGTGAGATGGTGAGGAAAGGAAGCAGGCTATGGAGGTTTGGAGAATGGGTCGGGTTGCTTGGGTTTGGTGATGGGCGTAGAGGGGTGAAGAGGTGGCTACTTGCTGGAGTTGTTTGGAGAGGAGAGAGGACGTGCTCAAGCAACAAAAAAATGGAAGCAACTAAGCTTTCTGATATAAAATTTCATATGCTATTTTTATTTTGCAAAGCAGAGAATAGATTCACAAGAAAAGAAGGAACGAAGCAAAATGAAGGGCAAATAGGAAATAGAAAAGTCACCAAATATTTATGGCAAATGGCCGTAGGCTGTTTGAATTCACCAGGTGAAAAATGAATAGTCACGGGAAATCCAAAAGTCAGATTGCGGAACCGATACAGAAATTGTTCCATAGATTTCACTATTTCCTGAACTTCAAAACACACAAACGAATACACCGCGGAGATCAGTATGACGAGACGATTAAAACGGTATATAGATATTAGTGGTGCGATCCTCCGATCAAAATCGATATCGATACCAAAATGTTACTATTTCACCGAAAATAAAATTGACGGAGCAATAACAGTCAAAATTTGAGGAAACGAAATATGACGTCTCACTCAGAAGATGATTTACAAATTTCCTATATAAAAATATTCAGGTTTGGAAAACATTTTATTACCATCAATTTTTAACCGATATAAATTTAAATAGAATTACACAAGAAAATAAACTTCCAAATTATCTGATGAAAATTTACCAGTTGCTATGTTTAACTAGATGCATTTCAAATATCAAATTTAAATTTCAAAATTTTATCGTTTAAAATTTCACAAATTTCAATTAAATATATAAATAAAACAAATAAAATTATTAAAAATTTACTGGTTGTTACACACATGTTAGCAATTTCTGTATCTGATTCATTATCATTTGAGGATGTGTTTGAATCATCTACTGTTGCATTATAGGCTCTTCTCCATTTTCTGAATAAAACAATGTTTGGTGTAGTTTTCAGTTTATTGGGATTTGGACTGTCTCGTTTTAAATGGTCAGGGTCATCGCAGTTATAACATCAAATGTCGTTTCCATTTCCACTTACGCTTCCTGGATTTTTGTTGTCATTTCTTTTGAAATTGTTCGTCTTCCTGTATTTTAGGAATTTTCTGAAATTCCTTGTCATGAAAGCAATTTCTTCTCCATCCTCGTTGTCTGAATCCATATCATCCGTCATTGCGTTAAAAACTATAGATTTCTTCTCTATTGCTTTGCTTTCTCTCCTGCCGTGCATTTGTGCTTCAAAAGTCATTAAATTGCAAATTAGCTCTTCAATTTTTAGAGCGTTAATGTCATTAGCCTCTTCAATTGCAAGAGTCTTTTGATCCCGTTCAGGAGTAAGTGAATTGAGGATTTTTGTAACTTGATCCTCTTCGGAAATTTTTTTTCCCAGTACAATAAGTGAGTGTACTATATCTTGGAATCTACTATACATATCAGATATGGACTCATTTGGGCTCATTTTGAATAATTGAAACTGTTTGTTAACATGGAAATTTTGGTCTGGTTAACCTTACTTGTCCCTTCATGTGTAACTTGCAAAGTTCTCCCAATTTCAAATGCAGACTTACATATAGATACTCTATTAAATTCATTTCTATATAGTGAGAAAAATAATATATTCATAGCCTTAGAGTTACTCTGTGCAACTGCTTTTTTGTTAGCAGTCCACTCTGCAAAATAAGTCTCGAGTTTAGTGTACTCAGTTTGTGTGATATTCCAAGTGTCTAAACCAATTGACTGTAAATAAATTTTCATTCTACATGGCCAATATGTTTAATTACTGCCATTATAAATTGAAGGTCTAGCAGTAGATTGTCCTTCGATAAATGAATTACTAACAAGTGTATTAATAGTGTTACTAGTACTATTAACAGTGTTGGTAACCTTTTAAACTTTTTCAAAAATTAGATGATAAATATTTTGAAAACCAATGCGCTGATACCAAATGTGAGTCAGTGGCATAGGGATCTTAAGGCTAGATTAACACTAGAGTAGGGGTGTATAGTGTTTAATGGATTATATGAATATTTCAAATTCTTTAATATATTACTTAGAGTGATATAATTAACAATCACAGAAACAATCACAGAATCATCATGCAGATAAAAGTAAATGCAGTAAAAAATAAAAAATAAAAGAACACACCAGGATTTTATACCGGTTCAGAGTTACCCTACATCCAGTCCTGCACAATTCCTTGTATGGATTTCTTTTCAACTAGTAAATGCAAATACAATCTCGATTTAAGGCTATAAGACACACCCTCCAGAATCCCGATCTCTAGGTAGAGTCACTTCATTTTCGGACCATAAGCACACCCACTAGATTTACAGGCTTCTAAGCACACCCAGTTGATTGTATAGGCTACAATCACACTTACTTGGATTTCAGGGATACCAAGCACACCATAGAGTATAAGAGTATGATTTGACAGAATTTTACAAACTCAAATCTTCGATCTTGATTATAATTGATCCTTTAACTCTTGAATAGCACTTTAATCTTAAGAGAGATGAGAGAAATCATAGAGTATATGAAAGAGAATCAAACTAGTAATGACTGAATTTGATTTTGGTTGAATTTTGGCAGAGTTTTGGTAAAAATTAATTTTGAAATCAAGAGAGTGAAAATAGGAGAGAAGAATAAGAAAGTAGTTAATGAAAATTCATTTGGAAGTCTGCTATATATAAGGAAAAAATGGTATTGTCCATTCGCGAAGAGATACGACAAAAAGACACTTCCATTCAAATTTGAATTTTGAATTTTACGGCTACTATACTGGCATACATGGATAGGATATGTCGACATATCCCTTTGTATTTTGAAAAACACTTTAAAATCATTATTTTGAAAATCCATTTCTTTGTAAAATAATTTGATACTTTATAGAATCATTTAAATATAGTTTATACACATTTTAATCAAATATAACTTAATAAAACTTCATAAAATAATTTTTAAAGATTTACTAATAATATTCAATAATATATATAAAAATCAATATAATTATAACTTATTAAAATATCAACAAAAATTCAATATGTGTATAAACTTAAAAACATTAAAATGATATCTTTACTGAAAATCATTTTGGGAAATATTTTGAAAAGATTATTTTAAAACCAGAATATTTGAAAAACAATTTAAAACAAAATTTAGAGAATGCGAGAGAGATTAGGAAAGTGCTATAAGGGTTTTAACATAAATTCTATGACTCTATAACTTATCTGGAATATCTTGAAATCTTGAACTGTTCAATACTCACGAGTCTTCATTCTTGAACTCTTAAATCTTTGTATCAGCATCTTGAATTTACTTTTGATACTGTATAGTCATCTTTATCAACACCTGTCTAATATCCTGCACTATATACTATATATATATCTTGATAAAACATTAGTATCTATATTTTATATTATGTTCTATGGTTGTTATCATCAAAACCAATACCTAAGGTACTAACATAAAGTAACTTTAAGAACTCCTTTCCCTTTCATATCTTCCGAGGTTGATGGTTCATCCTTGATAAGGTTTTAAATATTGGATTTCGGTCACGTTTCGTCTCGGAATTTTTACACAAGTTATCTCGTATCGGGGGAGATCTCGGACGAGATGAGTACATATCGGATGTACATCTCGGATTGACATCTCGGGTCTTATAATGCATCTCGGGAATATCTCGGATGTACTTATGTGTCTAAAATTGATGTGTCAAAAATTTATTTAACGGTTATAACTTTCTTAGTAAAAATAAAAATGGTAACATACTTGATTTACATGGAAAAAGGAATATTTTTAGAAGAGTAGTAGCTTGATTTGCTTAATTGATTTGGTAATGATTGAATTATATCCTTTTATTTGAACATAATAAAGAAGTGAAACCTTTCGCTATGACTCATTAAGATAAAAAGTAAAGAATATGTTCAAGAAGTTGATAAATTATAATTGGATTGAATAGTTTCTTTTGAATCAATATGAAAATAAAAAATATTATGCAAAATAAGAAAAATGTATAATTTCGGGTGAGATCTCGGATTGAGATTTTGATCCATATTTCGGGTGAGATTTGAATATCTCGAACGAGATGAGTGTCGAGGGAGATATGAAGGAGATTTGATATCTCGTCGCGTTTAAGTGTGAAAAGAAGATCTCGGAGGAGATCTCGGGCGATATATAGGAGATTTAAAACCATGATCCTTGATGGCATAAACCTTGACTTGCTGACCCTTCTTCATTAGCGAGCAATCCTTCACCATATGTCCTAGTTGGTGACAATTAAAGTAGAGTGTCCTCTGAACCATTAGGGAAGTAGGTCCTGCCCGTTGCTTTGAAGCTTCGAAATTTGGATAGAATCTTGCAATATGGCCTTCTGTTTGCAAATAAAACAACTGCCATGCTTAACTTGTTCCCCTAATCTCCTCCCTAAATTACCTTCCACTACTTCTTCCCTGGATGATTGAACTTTCTCTTATATGAGTTGCTGTTATTATTGTTAGGTGTTGCTGCCGGCTTCTTCTTCTCTAGAACTTCATACCTCAAAGCCATATCCACTAAGTCCACAAAAGATCCCTTCAGATGGGCAAAAGAAGATATCTAATTTAGCTCTTTCATGCCTACTATAACTAGTTACTTCGGTTTTTTATTGGCTGCTTCAACTATAACTCCACCTCTATTGATTGGATTGAACAATCCTACTCTCACGTTCATATACCATGCCTGTAAAGACCCAAAAGTCGACCTTCGAAAATCGGCACCCGTACTTCACTTGTACTCAAAATGTCGTAGATTCAAACGCCGAATCTGGTTCTCCGGAGCTTATAACACCATTAAGTATAACAACATAGCGGAATAAAGAAATCAATGATATCATATACAACTCCAATGAATACAATATCCAGAATGATATACAACAATAATATCAATATGATACAACAATATCAGAGATACAAGAAATAGCAGCGGAAAGAAAAGATAACATCAGTAGCGGAACAATATCAATAGAAGTGATAACTCCAAAATGATCTTCAGACAGAATGAATCCACAATTCCAAGATGAGCACTCTGATGAATGAACTCCAAATACTGAACTAGCTCCAGATAATCTACTGAACCTGACTATCTGAAAAACCCAACTCTAGACTGCCCGTGTGGAAAATGGTGGGCACCCAGAGTTTAGGAAGGGAACAATAAACTCCAGGTCAGTCATGAGACTGGTGTGAGCAACAAAAATAGTTTATCTTTAAAACAAACACAAAAGAAGTAAAAGACATTCACAATGCTTTTGGAAAATGAAACTACCATAAGGCCTCCCGCACACACACACAATGCAAGCGCAGAATCGGAGGAGATTTCTCCTTATGATAGTCAAAGATGCTTACTACGCAAACTCATTGAATTATTATTATTAGTGCATAGTGCAGAAAACACTTCGAAAGTATAATATTAATCTTAGCCAGCATAGACATTTCGAACTATGCCTACTATAGCTACCATCTAAACAGTGGGGCGCCACCATAAGTAAATGGCAGGTTCTACAACTAAAACCGTACAAGTTCCGTATTGGGAAATGGATTTCCAACAAATGGTCAGGCTAAGGAACTTCCTACCGCCACATGGGATCGCCTCTGGCTGGACGTCCCGAGAGACAAACTGCTCTCTGCCAACACAAGGCCGGGTTACCCCAATAACAGGTAACTCACGAATATGCCACATCCCGGTCCTTTGGGACCTTTATCCGAGGCCTCGATAACCAACATCACACATAATAAATAAAGTGTGTCCATATGAGTAAGTATCTGGGCTCCATACCATGATACCACCCTTTTCCAGAAGGAAATGACATACCCTAAAGGGCGCGACCCTCATAACCTTGCCGCATATTCCTGTTTCGACCATTTTCGGTCTGTGAGGTTCGATGAGGTCTCGTCCACAAAGCTACGCTTTGTCACAAAGCCATGCTTTGGGTCAACAGATGATCAAAGTAATGATCACAAAGATAAATGATCAAACAAATGATCATATCACAAATGATCAAATGATGATCATCACACAACAACACTCAGCATGTCACATTACCAAATTGGGAATATATCGCTGATAACCTTCAACTACATAACCTCTGAGCTCGTACGTCTCAGAGAAGGGTGTTAAGCTAAGAGAATAAATTCTCCGCCACCAATAGAAATGTATTTGAAAGAAATCTGCTTTATATCTCAAAGTGTAATGTCAGACATGTAACCATACAAGTCTGTTCCGGGTTTGAACAGAACCGAAGGCACTTCCGAAGAAGCCCTTGCAAATCCGGATAATTTTCTAATCACCTCCGTTCTTCCCATCACAAAGGGTGCTAAAATCTCTATATCGGGGACCAGTCGATGCAGAGACATTCGACGAGTTGTCCTTTCATTTTCGAAAATATCCGGTCTTCACCACTGGTCTTCAAATGCAATCCATATACGACGTATCATTATTTGGAACGGGTTATATGACACAAAGGTCCTCTCCCGGCTAAACCGAATAACGAGCGCAATCTTTAAAAACATATGGATATTGGGATTTCAATTAAGTCACAACTTATTACCCAAACTTTTCTTTAAATGGTTTAAACAAATTACCATTTTCAAATCTTTTAAACAAAAAGATTCAATTCACAAAGTTAACCCCATTCACAAAGATCGATTCATGGATTTCAAAATAATTTCTATTTCAATTGAATTAACTCGTTAAATCTTTAAGTCAAGATTTAACTTATAGCTTTCAAAACTCGTTTCCAAAGATTCATTCATAGCGTTTCAAAACAATTTTTATTTCAAATTAGATTAACTCATTCGGTCTTTGAATCAAAGACTCTTCATAGTTTTCAAAACAATTTCATTTCGAATGGTTTACACAAATCATCATTTTTAAATCTGTTAAAAATAAACAGATTCAATTCATAGCTTTCAAAAAGAATTTCATTCATAACTTGGAAAACTATTTTTTCAATTCAAACTTGAAATTCCTTTAATTAAACTGGAATTTCTTTTCTTATTTGAAGGCTTTTATCATTTGAAAACAAACAGTTTTCATTTTGGAAATCTGATTCATTTATACGAGTTAAGGTCTTTGGGTTAAATCCAAATTCTCAAAATTATGCTTTTAAATGGTTTAGATTCATACAAACACATTTATATCATCTTTAATCCCTAGTTTCAAATCATAGGATTCAATTTCAAACTTAAATTCAAATTTAAATCAAATTATTTAAATTTTCAAAACTCAATTAAGTTATTCACTTTTATCTTTGAAATTCCATTTCAAAAGCTTTTCACTTTAAACCCAAATTTCCAATTTCAAAATCAATTGAAATTAAAATTTCAATTTCGAAAACATCAAATGTAAATTATCTGTGACTTAACCGATTTCCATGTGAAATCCATATTTGTGTGTGTATGGTGTAGTCTAGGGGTTCAACACAATAGTGCAACATCATTCAATCATCACAGATTACAACACATCCATAAGATTTGATAAGCGATATAACTATAACGCTTATCTTCCATATACAGATCACATATATATATATATATCACAAAGTATCAATAACAGGGGTATCAACCAATTCGATATCCAATAGAATCCAAACACTCACAAGTGAATTTATTAATCAACTGGTTCATTTAAATCAGATGTATCAATTTTAAATTCGGGTTAATTATCATAATTTAATTTTCAAATTATTTGAAAATCTTCTTTTCAAAATTTTATTAGTTAACCTGTAATTATTAACTAATCATTTTAAATCAATGAATCCATTAATCTTAAATTATTAAATTAATCTTAATTAATTGCCATTATTAATTAATCCTTTAATAAATTTTATTAATTAATTTCCCTTACAATTACCCAAAATGATTCAACCTTCAACAAAGTAATTAGCTTTGATTTACTTTTAATTTATGATTAATTTATTCTTAACAACACATTTAAAACAATTTACTTTCAATTTATTTCAAATTTCATTTTTAATTTAAGATTTAAAAATGAATACGAATTTAACTTTAACAAAGTTTAAAACACATTTTTTCTCAAATCCCTTTTAAATCACATGTCCAAGACGTACTTATTTTATAAAAAAGGAATTTACAAAAGTTTTAAAACCAAATTCAATCTAAGTTCATATAAAACACATTTATAATATACCTTAACATTTTAAGTTGTTTAACATTTTAAATTTGATAAAACTTTATTGTATTTCAACTAGGATACAAATTTAAATTTGAATCTATACTTAGAACTGATTTAAAAAAAACTAGTTTAAATCTTGCTTTTCATTTTAAAAAAATTTTCATTTTAAAATTTAATCTGACAGTTTGTTCCTAAAACTGGTAGCTAAACAATGACCCGAGGCGAACACTGGTTAAACCCGAGCTTGACTTCGAGTCTTCTCCCACCTTCTTTTCCCCGATACATCACTTGAATTACTTCGAGTCGAACCCGAGACCGTCGTTTCTTCCCCAAACCCCCATTTCCCAGTACACACGAACATGCACTGTGCACGTGCCCAAACACTTCCGGCCACCAACGATCGACGTGATCGTCGCCGATGATCTCTCGATCATACGCGAGCAATAAAATAGACCCAGATCCATCAATTGATTCGCGATTCAAAATTCGATCATAAATTCGAAAAAGAACTGAAACAACTCAACTAACCCAGTCACCAAACTCGGCCTCGAACTCACCGCCTCGACCACCTGAAGACCCCTAACTCCGGCCAATGGTTCGTCATCCACCCAGCCTTCATTTCCCAAGCCCACGCGTCGCTCGATCAACTGTAGGGGAAGAACGAATCAAAACAAAAACAGTGGCCAAAACCAGGTTTCCCAACTTCGTTAGCTTCCCATCGCCGCCACGAGCAACTTCAAACCCCCACGCTATTTTTCCCCGATACTCCTTGAGCTCCTCTACCTTCTTGCGAAATCCCGGCCTCCCTAGAGCCTCCGACCACCTCATATTGACCATAGACCATTTACCGATCAACCCAAAACTGCGCTTTCATTCCCTATCTAAAAATCCCAATTCTTGCCTTAAAATTCAAGTCAAGGTATAGGAATTCATATTATATAATTGAATTTGAGAATTAAAACATTCAAATTTTTGCGTATATAATGATGTTTCTCAGTACTGTGTTTTTTTCCAGAGCAAAATGCGATTTGGTTTGAACTTTAACACTTTTAAAACTAGCAAATGATATAACAAATATATGTATTCCAACTTAGGTTTAAATCGAATCCTTAAATCGGGAACAAATGAATTTGGTGTTTGCTTTGAACCTGGAACCAAAGTCAAGAAACAAATCCAGGCATAATGTATACATACCCAGTAAGGTACACATAGAAATATCTTTACAATATTCTTAAGATCAGAGAATAAGCATACCGTCATTTAATAAATACTTAAAACAATTACTGGTGATGTTACTCACCTGTAAACAAAATTGAACAGAGGACATGATGAAACAGGTTTTGATTTGTCTCTTTTTTGGTTTCTTTGTTTTGTAACTTTGGTTTCAGTTGATGTTTTAAATTGAATTTTTTTGTTGTTTAAGTTTTGATGAACGAATAAGAAAAAGAAATGAAGAAGTTGGCATATAAAAGAAGTTTATAGGGGAATGATGTTACTTGTATAGGTGATAATGTGTATTTGTACAAAAGATCAGGGATATTTTCTTCTTCTTGTGGCTGATAGATTATTGTAGTGGCCAACATTAATTAGCTTTGTACAAATATATACTTGCTTTTCTTCATTTCGGCTGAGATGATTTCTGTTCAGTGGCTTGCATTAATCACTTTGTACCATATACTCATCTTATTTTTATTTCGGCTGTACAAAGCTATACTTATCTAATTGTTTATACTTGAATATGTCTTCCTTTGCAAGCTTATGGATATTTATATTTATTTGTTTCATACTTATAGTATTTATCCAATCTTGTTTGTACCATTCTTGAGTGTATTTCTTTATTTTTATTTTTGTGTTCTTTTCTTTAGTCTTGTTTTATTTCATAGTATAAATAATTTCTATTTTAAATAGGTTATTAAAATTTAGCAAATGTATTTACTTTATATTTTTTTTGAAATTTATCTTATATATATTTGTATTTTTGCTTTCATTTCTGACATAACCCATCAATTCTAATATTTATTATTATAATTTATCTTTAAACCATTTTTTAAAAATAGCATTGTGTTGTTGTAATTACTTTCCTTTGTTTGCTTGGTTATGCTCCTATACTTCATGTACATAGATATAAAGTTATTTTAGTTATTTTTTTACAAATTTTTAACTTTTTTTTTTCTTTTATTATTTTTGTTTGTTTTATTACTTGGTATTATTTTGTATTGATTTACTAAGATATGTATTTACTTTATATTGAATAAAACTATATAATTTATTTATTTCGTAATATAGAGGAATTTCTAGAGTAATAATTTGTTGTTTATATTTTATCAATTATTTGTTTCTTTATATATATTTTCCAAAATTTTATCTTATGTATTTTTATATTTATTTCTAGATTTAATACCAATTATTTTAATTATAATTCAACTTGTTATAATTTCTCATATATATTTATTTTATAATCCATTTACTTGAAATTTAAATTCTAATCAAATATATATATATATATATATATATATATATTTTTCAAATTTACTCATATATGCTCAAATACATATATATTCACATATATATAATACATACACAATATTTTAAATTGAAATGAGTTACACAAAATTTATTTGTGTTCGGGGAAACTCGCATCACTTTAATCTATTAATTTTACAGATTGTCTTCAAAAATTAAACTAATTATCAATTTAAATTTATATAGAATTTGGGGTCGTTACAATGCCTGGGAACCTTAGTGGCTGGGAAACAGAGATCCTACTGGGAAGAAAAATGGGATTCTCTTCTGATTCAGAAAAAAGAAAAAATGGGGGCAAAGTCAACCTAACTGCTTACCTTTTCGTAAGTCGCGCACCGGGGCCGGCCGTCCCGGTTGTCCCCGCAATTAATATACTGGCGCCTCCTCTTATTGAGATTGAGTTCCACTCAATCTTTTATACCTGTTTCATTCACCGGGGCTTCCCAAAGCCCTAAACAAGACATCAGAGAATGATTCATCGAGTCGAAACTAGAAGAGGTCTTAACACGAATCTTTGAGCAAGTGCCCCTTGATGTGGGGATCCTACAAGGAAAGAAGCGCACATTCGCGCTACCAGAGAGCGCATAAAGGGTTTGGAGACAAGGCAACAAGCGCTGCGGGCAGAGCAGGAAGACTTAATTGTGCGTGCTGTAACCCGCGGTCTAGAGAAGATCACCAAGATTTCATGATATGCTGCTGAACCCTTTCCAATTCCAACAGCTCAGACTCGGATCGTGGGGATCACCGAAATACTTCATATCAAAAGATAAGATACTAGGTATATCAATATTGATTAGATCCGAAATCTTTTATTGAATTGCTCATTCAATGAGCATTCTCAATATTATGCCTTGAAGAGGACTCGAACCTCCATGCTATTTAGCATGAGATTTTGAGTCTCGCGTGTCTACCATTTCACCATCAAGGCATCTTGAAAGCGAATCATATTTGATTTGGGCTAGCTAAGATTTTAAGAAAAAAGTTACAGTCTTTTCTAAAACCTATGCTATAATTTATCAAAATCAAGTATTGACACGTCCACGCCTCCACTTCTTGCGGAGCAATAATTCATCGAATTAGATCGACAGAATAAGAAACAAAATTTCTTTGGTCGATCAGGCGACACCCGGATTTGAACTGGGGAGTTAGGGCCTAAGATCAGGCCGAAAGGCGTAGTCGATGGTCAACAGGTGAATATTCCTGTACTACCCCTTGTTGTTCCCAAGGGACGGAGGAGGCTAGGTTAGCCGAAAGATGGTTATCGGTTCTAGGACGCAAGGTGACTTTGCTTTTGCAGGGTAAGAAGGTAGAGAAAATTACTCGAGCCAATGTCCGAGTACCAGGCGCTACATCACTGACAGTCATCTTCTCCTGAAATCCTTCCCTCATCCCCATCACAAACATTTCATTCTTCTTAAGAGGGTTATCAATCAATTCTGAACCAAATCGTGATAGCTCATTAAACTTGGTTTCATATCCAAATACTAACAAATCTCCTTGCTTAAGATCCAAGAAACTCCTATACCTATGGGTCTTTCCGACAGGGGGCATAAATTGGTCTTCAAACACTTTTTTAAATCTAGCCCAATAAAAATCATCCTCCAGAACATTTGCTGTAATGGAATCCCACCATGCCATCGCTCCGTCTTGCAACTGCCAAGATGCTAAGAAACGCATCTGCCCACCTAAAATATCCAGCCCCTTGAAAATCTTATCACAAGAACGAAGCCAAGCTTGGACTTCGATAATGGAGTTCGTGCCCTTAAACAGCTTTTCTCCCAGATTAGTATAGTCTTTGCACAAAGCTACAAAGTTCACACGAGACTGTACTGTGCCACCTCTTCAACTACTCAAACTCTTCCAACAGTCGAAGCTCGACCATTGGTAGTCATGGTGCTATTAGCTCCTCTACCTCGTCTTGCATTATTACTCATTCTTACTACCTAGATATGGTAAGATAACTTTAGAGTACATAGATGAGATAATCTTAAGGGAAAAAGGGTACTGAATCAAACATATCAAAGCTTATCGAATTAAGTTGAACATACATACATACATATATATTACAAATATGGGCTCTCATGGACTAAAATCATTCTAAGGTAATACTAACCCTATCTCTAATGAGTTGACCCTAACCAAGGCCTAGGTGTTCGCTCAACCTGAGCTCTGATACCACGTGTAACGATCCGTCTTTCTTACCCCTAAAGATGATACTTAATACATCCATGGTATTCATGTACTGATCATCTAGGCATCCAATAGGCAAGACATTAGGGAAAAAAGAAAGAAAAGAAAAAAAGAAAGGAACACAGAATCTCACAACACAGGGCAAGCATATATAATAGAACATGAGAGAGTATATATGGTCACTTCCAAAATGAAACATCAGAGTTGCAATAGGTACTAACTTCAGCCAGGGACAGTTATAACTGTCTTCCCCCACAATGCTCCATGCTCCTCCAAAATGCATCTGTAAGAACCTAGACTACTTAGGTACTCATACAAATTTGAGTACCCAAGAGTTTTAGGGAAATAAAGAAAAGCTCCGAGTCAGACATGGGTCTGGTGTGAGTAAACTCGAAATAAAGAATTGTTATACGTACACAACTCTTTAAAAATAAAGGTATCTCGTAAGACCATGCCTCACATAAACATGGACAGGTTTTTACCCTATGATAAGCAAACCATTTTTATAGAAAATCTAGTGATATTATAATAATGTCTGGAGTTTAAAATAAATATTGAATCATAGCCGAAATGGTTACATTAATTACATTCCAACATAATAAGTATACAACTAAGTCCATAAAGGCACTTATCGGAAGATGGATTCCATACAATAACAAGGCTACCGGGGTACCGTTTATCATGGTGCACCTCTAGAAAAATGTACCGATTTCCAGCACAAGACCGGCCTACCCCTTACTGGATAGTACCGAATATGATCATCCCTCGATTATGATCAAAAACCGCAGTAGGCCCCGAAGCATACATCCAAAAATAATAATATCGATCTCGATCAAGGATGACCATACCCTAATGGGTACGACCCACATAACCCTGTTGTATCTATCCTATTTAGCCATTCTCAATTGTGAGGCTTGAGGCTACATTTTACCTTTTCATATAGCAATCCTACCTCGAGTGCTAATACTATCCTCTAGGCAATAGTGCAATGTTAGCATTCGTCCATACAAGTTGTTTAGGATATGACCAAACTGAAGGCACTACTTCTACTTCATACATTTTGGAACCACCCTCAGGATTAGTAGCAAGTAGCCATTGCACTTCAAAGATCTTCGTCTTCGATTCCATCATCTTCGATTCCGTCATCTTTGAGATGTTTCCAATTCTAATGCTTATGTTGGTTCGAAGTGGTTTTCGTATAGCTCATACATATTCGATCCCAGTCTCTTCGAACCAACATTAAATAATTTTAAACTGGTCAAGTTATCGATTCTGGACAAATCCACTATCCGGGGTGTACATAGATTGGCATATGAAAAATAAGACATTCTATACTTATCCCCAGTTTCTGATTTCAACCAGTACCATCCTTTGATGAACAATGAAGTCGAATAAGGTTATCCTTGCCTCGACGTATGTTCTTACTTCTTCGGATAGAGATGATTTTCCATACCTTGGAATTTAGTGTTAAGTATATAATGAACTATCTTCCGTATACTTAATTTATCATGACCCATTTATCAAAATTAACTTTCTTGTATTTATCACATTTCCGACATTTCGACTTCTTTATCCCTCGCCTAGAAAATAAAGTTCTAGATCTCACAGATAGAGGAATGTCCACTCATCGTCTTTTAGTGCTAAATATATAATGACTTACTTTCCATAAAATGTGTCAACGTTTTAGCATAACTTATCATATTTGTTTGGCTACTTAATGAGATAGGCAAAGAAATCCCTTATATTTAAAACTATTCTTTGTAAAAGAAAAGTTGCTTTTAAACAATCTGACTTTTGGAAATAAAGCGATTTAAAATTGAAAACTTTTAATTAAATTTAAACCCTTTAATTAAATAATAATTACATAATAATTAACCTTTACTTAAATAATAATTAACTAATAATTAAAACTTTACTTTATTGATTAATTTAAATACTAATTACTATTATTTAATTAGTAATTAACTTTACTTAATTAGTAATTAAATAATAATTAACTTTACTAATTAGTTAATTAAATAATAATTAACTTTACTTAATTAATTAATTAAATACTAATTACCTTTACCTAATTTAAAACTAAATAATAATTAATTTTAATTAATTAATTACTAATTAAACCTTTTTTAATACTTATAATATATTTTAAAAGATTCTTTAAAAATATCTAAAGTGAAAACCCATTTTAGTTTACACAAAAGTTGCCGATTTATGAACTGCATCCATAGCGACATCTCTATATGGATCATAACTTTAAACTTGTTTTGTATATCAAAATAGCCTTTAAATCTTTTCATTTTATATTTAAATTACTTAAACAACATTGTATAAAAATTTTGAAACCCAAAAGAAAAGTTCGGAAACTTTTAGATAACATTTCAAAAAGATAAGTAAATAAACAAGTTTTAAACTACATGGGATCTCTATGTCGACAATAAACTAATTCAAATGTTAAATTTCCATTCCACATCGAAACATCCAGATACATAAGCGCATACATATATACAAGGGTAAATAACATCTCCAAAGCAAAGAAAGGTTATTACTCATCGTTATCAATTTAAATACATCGACTACATTTTCCATTCATCACTAATCATCGCATATAAACACACATATATACAAACAAAACCAACATTACTTCCCAAACAAAACATCCAACAACTAATATTATCACCAAATATAAAGTTTAAAACTAGTTTCCAAAGGTGATATTTACTCACCAAAAATCAACCAAATTAAATCAAACTTCTACCACACTTTGCACCGATACACGAACTTGGTTTTTCTTTTGTAAATATTTGATCATTAAAGCTTTGGGAAGGCTAAAGGGGCTCGACTTAGGGTGGAGTGGGGTCGGCCTTGCTTAAGGAAGGCGGGTTTGGGCTTGTTTTTGGAAGCTAAGAGATGTAGAGAGTAAAATGAAGGTTTTTAAGTAGTTTTTAAGGATTTAAGAGGAAAAAGAAAGGATTTTTAACTTGAGAAATTTTTTAAGAAGCCATGGAAGGCAAGATGAAAGCTTGAAAGAAAAGGAGAAGAGTTTGAAAATAGAGAAAATGAAATAAAATAAAAATGGGAAAAATAAAGTTGTTTTTATATAAATTGAAATATAAGAAATTACCTTTTTACCATTAACCCTTTACCCTTCATATTTTGTTGCCACCTCATCATCTCCTACCTTGTTATACATGCCATCCATTCCTTCCCCCTCATTCCATCACTTCATCGCTTTTTCATGATATGAAGTTACCTTTTTCTCTTTTCTTTTATTTTAAAATTTAAAAAGGAAAGTCGACGCCTACTATTTTACTTAAGTAAATAATTTAAAATTATTTTACTCTAGCTAAAGCACGTGTTATTTATATAAATGTGTGTATATATATTCTTTAGTGCACATAATGTGTTCCGATAACTTTTAGACAATGAAAAGTCAAAAATCCAAAAAATAATTTTCGGTTTTTCTCATAACTAATTATTTTTGTAAACCAAGTTTGAAAACAACTTCACATTAGTTATTATTTAAAAGAGTTTTATTTGAGTTATAAAATCCATTAATTAATTATTTAAAAATATATCAAATATTCCTATTTAATGTGACCAAATTACGGGTCGTTATAGAGGCTCCAAAGATCAATAGCAAAAGAGGGTAGCAATGTTTAAGTAGAGGAAAGAAAGGAGATAATTTAGGATCTCATAGTTTACTCAATCTCCTTCCATTTGTGCCATCCAAAATCAAGTCATCCTCTCCCATATTTGAGCCACCTATTGCCCCTATTTTAGCTGCACAACTAGCCCCTCTAATGGGCTATGTACCCATCTATGGTCCGAACAAATATTTTGCATTTTAAATCTAATTTAAAATGCTTATCAATGTTGTATATCGAATAATATATTTATATTTTTTATAAATACATTTAATATTTATTTATGAAATCAAAATCAAATTTATAAATAATATTTCACAAATATTAATCAACTTAATTAATTTATAGCAATTTATAAATTAATTTAATCATTTGGTCAAAGGAGAATTCATTGTTTCGGCTGTGTGACTCATCAAGTATAAATTTAGTCAACGATTAACATTGAACAATTTGAATATTAATGTTCACATGCCACTTAGAAGATAGTGTGGCATTTTAGCCAAATTAATCGCTTAATTTGTTTCTGTAAAATCCAATTTTACTTTATTAAGCGTTACCCAATTGTGTCTTTTATTTACACTAATTCTCTTCGTCAAAACTATATCACTTTGGACTTGTGGAATTTGGTAATGGTCAAAATTCCAATATCATCCAGATTTAACTCTATTATTCAAAGACAAAGTCCTTAGTTCAATGATAACAATTATTATTAAACAAAATGATGCGGCTATAGACTTTGACTTTGATTTAACCATAATACTAATCCAATATAATTGAGGAGATGAATCCTCTTCTGGATAGTGCTTCACTTCCAATACTTCCGCTCGATCCTACTATAGTCACTCGATGGATGTCGTGTCATGATTTGACTATAATCAAAGCGGAGCTTTCATATTAAAGATCGACTATATTCCTAAGTAGAGAGAACTGTATAAATTAGTCACATCGATATTTTATATTTGACCTTTGTTTTATTAACCAACAGAAAATTATCGATTGAGTCATTCCATAGTTATTCAATAACCATCGGTACGTAATATCTTAGTGCCCCCATCAGCCATGAGTAATATGCTGCCTAACATTTAGAGAGCATTACGTCCTCTAGTCTTAACGGATGTATCGACATCTAGTCTCGATACATCTTGACTAGGAATATTTAAAATGGTATATATATTTTTATTATGATAAATTACTCATGGTTACAAACACTTATAACTACTATCACAAAACATACCATTTTTGGATTTTCTATTTTATATCATGCATATAATAGAAAGAAAACAACTTTTATTTCGAACAAGGTTGGACATCGAGTTAGATATATGTAGTAAATTACATAATTTCCCATAGGGCATACTCCTAACTCTATCAATCTCCCACTTGCACTTGGGGTCAATTATGGAATCTTATTCCAACTTTTCTAACCGGTTACCACAAAACCAATCGGGTCAGTCCCTTAGCGAATGAGTATGCTATTATGCTTTAATTATCTACTCTTTCAATTAACTCTCTCTAAGGCCTATAAATTGTTTTATCACATGGAAAAATTCTTGTCTCTTGACTTCAGTGAGCTCTGGGTTCTGTTACGAACTATATCGTGACATTGTTATCATATAAAATGTTATGGGATTTTAAACATTTGGAATTACCCTCATCTTGGTTATAAATTTGTGCATTTATATTTATATACATTGTTTTTTGTTGCGGTGCTATTTAAAGCGATGTACTTAGCCTTTTTCATTGAATCGACCATAGTCTTTCATTTGGAACATTTCCAGCTTAAATATTTTTAACTTTAATTTAATATTGACATATTACACTCAATATAACTTATGAAAGTTTGAGTTTGAACACTCCTCTATAAGGAGTTTGTTATTTCTGCAAACAATTCTCTAGTATTTCATAAATGCACGAGAACACTCAAAGCTATCATTTTGTAATATCAATTTGGATATGATATTTGCTTCATGTATCAAATACATAAAAAATCATGGTATCGTAGACAACATAATATGTATGATAATTCCTACTGCCAATGCATAAGGAATCCATCTTACATGTTCTATATTAAACATTTTAATATGGTGTCCTTGAAAATCATTTTGGGACATCTCCAATATCTTTTATACTTACTATAAAAGACACCATTTACAAATCTAGCTTGAGTATTAAAACAACTAAACAGACTTTAATACAAGTACATATTTCAATCAGTAGTGTGTTGGTAGAAATAACTATATACCTTTTAATGTTCTTTCTTATGAACACACGCTTCCTCTGCATTTTGACCGATAACCAAACTATCTGATATATCTATCAAAACACTTGTTTAATTTTGATGCTTTTCATAATGATACTTTCGTATTTATTATCGGATCGCATCTGTAAAACCCACAAACTCAACTTTGGTTGTTATGTGCAAATAGACTAATCTAAATCTATAATCAGAACTTTCTGTTTCAGCACATATATACTAAAACATAAAGTCATATAAGGCGATAATTTTATGAGTGAAATCCAACCCAACTTGAGCACATCGAATGGTGAATCTGTTACGTTAATTTCAACAATTGAAGTTCACAGTAATATTCTTATTAATGTGGCTCACTATATTCCAACTACATTTATCTTTCTCAAAAAGACACATTTGCGACCAATGGATCATATCCCTTTGGATACAACTAGCAAAATCATATTTTGATAATGTGCTTGGAATCTATTTCGGATTAGCACATCATACCATATCATGGAGTCAATACTCTTAATGGTTTAATTAAACAACCGAGGATTATTTATTCTTGACATTAACAAGTAACTCATAGTTTCTCCTTAACGTATAAGAATACACATTAGACGTTCTACCGTATTTATGTTTATTTAGGTTTGGTCAATTTCATTTCATCTCTTATAATCAGTTTTTTCATTGGATCATATCCAAATTCATTTTATACCAATTATTTGTTTAAGAAATTCCTTTGTTATGAAGTTGATATTTTCTTGAAACAAGAGTTATTTCTTAGTGCAACAGAATGGGCATACATAAGCATTTTATGAATTGCCTTATATAAAACCGATTTTGCATTAGCTCACGATATATTTATTTTCACAACATAAATTAGTCATCTAATGACTATCGTTTCCAAAATTCTCTTAGGAAGATATATACAAGATCCATTACATACAATTATTACATGCAGTCTTTCAATTAGCACAACCTACCAACTCCTTGGCCAAGGATATTTAGGGGTTTCTTATAAACCCTTATCTTGCATGGTTTTGTAAACTATTCTTTGGATGATATTAATTTTAACCTTGTGTACTACTCTTAAGTAACACCTTAAAGAAAGAGTTTAACTCAACTTCACTCATCTTTAATCGTGCTTTGTCCAACAAAGTTCAATTACTCCTTATCAATACATCATTATGTATTATGTAGAGGAGTGACCTTTGAGGTTGAATTTTTATTCATATTAGGTACATATGGAACTCTTTCCCATATTCCTACCCATTTGATCAAATCTAATCATTTCTATCGCATGTTATATTATTTACTTCCGTTTTATATTCTATAATCATATCATAGACTTATACATATGTATCAAATACACATGTCCATATCTGTGATAACCCATCGTTGAATATGACAAAGTACATAGAACTATTTTGGTATTAATAGACTTATGATTACGTAATCTATATGTGTTAATCCGAAGAATCCATCATCTCTCATGATGCTCCCATTAAATGAGTGCATAGCCCTTAATTGTTTGAGATATAATTAACTATTATCACATGATTCATAATCATATAATAAAAATTATTTCTCAAAACCATGGCTTAGTCTGTAGTTTCAAAATAATTGTAAATAATTTTAGATACTTCAGTATTTTTGAATGCATCACTTTTGTTGTAAAAACAAATATCATATTCATAATGAATATTCATAATATTCACATTGAAATATAACTATGTATATTTTCAGTCAGCACTGAAAATAGTCATTATTTCATAAATAATGTTCGATATGTTTTACAAAAACAATTTTCGTATTTTGATGTAATCGATAACTGCTATATAGCATACTCCCACTACTTCCACCATTACTATAATAGTGTACTAAATTTAAAGGTCCACCATTCATTTAATATAGATTATTTATTTCATATACTTCAACTAGTTTACAATGTAGAGTTCTTTGATCAAATGTCTTGAACCTAAGGAAATAAATCTGATAGAAAATATTTTTCTATATAAAAATACATTTCTGAATAGAAATTGTATTTCTCATTCCAATTCTAAGTATCAATTGTTTTTGTTACAATTCTCATTTTTGATGTTTCTTTATTATAGCGACCCATAATTTCGAACTCTTCGTCTTTGAATATCGTAACTTTTTAAGATATAGTTAAGTGTTATAAATATGGTTTACAACCTTATTAAACATCTTTTAATTAATGAATAATGATAAGTAACTTATTTTTGAAATTTATTTAAAAAATAAATACTTCGAAGAAATATCGATAATGGGATCGAAAATCGGTTTATTGATAAACAGCTTTTTATTCGATATAAGTTGTTTGAACTCTTTTGTACTTATCTAATTAACATATGAAGACACTGGTAACTAATTAATAAACTTTGCTTCATAAAGAAATTAGAATCTTCTAGAAGCTTCTAGAAGATAAGGAGATATTTGTGTGTAAGGTAATATAGTCATTTGCTAAAAGAATAAGGTGGAATTGGGATGTGATGAGGGATGTTGGGGGGTGGCGGATATGCCTTCCATCGCCGGCCATAAGCATGAGGAAGAAGGGTGAGGCTACCATTTGAAGCCTATATAAGTGGGTGCATGGTATTTGAATTCGCTTTTGCAAATTTAGAAAATATATTGAAGCCATCTTCATATCTTTCTATTCACAACTAAGACAAATAATTTCAAAACAACTCCTAATCAACTCAAACTTCATCTATAAGCTCCTAAAACATTACAATAACTCCTATAGATTAAAATCTTGAAGTTTTAAAGCACACAAGCCTCAATCACCTTGGTTCGTGAACATTTGGGAAGACACTATTGCCTTAGGACTTGAACAAAGCAATGAGAGGCAGGAAGTTAGGTGTTTGCAAGTATGAGGTAGGAAGTGGAAGCTTGGACTTTCTTGTTTGATTATCAAAGGGTGAGCTAACTCACCGTTTGAATGAAAATATTGTGTATATATGCTTGTGTTTGGTTGTTTATATGTGCTTAAGTTTATATTGTTGTATTTGAATTTGATTCTTGCTTTGAAAAGAAAATGGCATATGTAATCTATATGTATGGACTTGAATGGACTTGTATACCTTGTTATGACTTGTTGCATAGCCTTGAAATAAAGCACATAGGGTTTGGCTAAACGTAGGTTGAATCGGACTTGAGTTTGGAAGTGATTTTATAGCGATAGTCGTTATAAATGCGCTTTGAAAATCCCTTGTGTTCAGCATTTTCTATGAATTTTTGTAAAGGGATCCTTAAAGGTTTCTTGCCATAGTTGTGAAGTATTATGTGTATACTAGTTACTATAAAAAGATTAGGTGTTAAAAAATTATTTTCATATTGAAAATCGATCAAACATTTGAGATATTGAAACTGGCCAGTTCATAGCCTTTTAACAATTAGCCCCAGCACTTTAAAAACGCTATCTTTGCCTTTATACCACTTTTTAAAGCATTCTGTAAATGATGTCTTTTCCGTTTGAGAGTTTAAATCACTTTGAAATAACTTTAAACTTAAATATTTTACTTTAATCTTTTTACATGTCTTTTCTAACATATATTAGAGTATTATAAAAGGGTTTGGAATTTTTTATGACTTTTTAACAATTTACTATGAATTATTAAAGTAAGTGGTTTATTTTTATATGAAGGAAAACATATTTTTTTCAAGTTTTAATAAATTATAAACTAGTTGTTTTTAAGTAAAATTTTTAAACCTTATAAGCATTTTAAAGTATATTTAAAGTATATATACTTTTTAGAAAATTAGTTAATTATTTTATTGATGTAATAAAATCTTATGTTATACATATCTTTTTAAATTGTTTTATTATTAAATATCTTATCTTATAAATAAATTAGTGTACACACACACACAGATATATATATATATCATTTTAAAAAGGTTTTTAAACTACAAACAGATGTTTTACAATGTGGTTTAAGATTGCTTAGTGGCTTAAGCGTGATTGTTTGTTTAAACTTATGAAAAATAATTAACTATGCTTAACACTAAAAGCCAACGAAGTAAACTTATCTATTTGTGAGAGTTATGCATGTTGTTCGAGAAGGGTTTAGAAGCAATGGTCTTATAACCTACCGGCGTCACCCTTAAGTGAGGAATAGTTAAGATGAAAAGGTCAGAAACATATTAATTGTGTTATTTACTTACTTGTTTATAAAGAGTCATTAATACTATAGTTAACATTAAATGCCGACAAAGTAGGCTTATCTATTTGTGAGAGGTAAGAATGTTGTTCGAGTAGGGCTTAGAGGCAATAGTGTTCTGTGTAATGACCCACCCTCTCGACCCCCAAATGTCGACATGAATACATTTATGGTATTCGTGTGTCGAGCATACAAGTGCCAGAAGAACGAATTGTTAGGGTGAAATAAAAGGAAAACAAAACAAGGAAGAACAGAACACAATCAGAATCTCACAGTGGAACGATAATATATAATATCAAAAAAACAGTCCAAAGGGTAACTTCGATACAAAAATTTCGGAGTTACAAAACCTAAGTACTATCATCAACCTAGATAGTTATAACAACCTGTCCTTATAAATGCTGATATGTACAATATAGTAATGCAGCGGAAATAAGAATACTATGATAGGTGAAAATTCAGCTTGTCTTCTCGAGCTCTAAAGAACACCAATGAAAACCTACCTTTCTCAGACTACTCGAAAGAGCAAGCAAGGAATTTAGGAAAAACAAAAACCAAGCGTCAAACATAAGTCTGGTAAGGGAAACTCAAGAAATACACGATCAACATATAACAGTACTTTTGAGACCTCATGGAATGCCACAACGATTATCCCCTCAAAAGAACCACTATCTAATAAGTACATAAGACGATATATTAGATAATGTCTAGGGTGTAGAATATAAGTCATATTAAATAGCTATAGTGCTTACATTCGTCACACCACAACATATTTAGGGTACAATCAAAACTGATAAGATATATTCGCATAATGGCTTTTCCATGGAGATTACTTTGGTAGATGCCGAATTCAATCTCCTTCACAAGGGTCAGAAACTACCTCCGAGCGTCGTAACATCGATAAGCATGCTCTAGATAAGAAGGGATAATATCATGTCGTGGGTCATCCAAACCCAAAGTGATGCCCCTACTCTATTTTTTATAATTTTCGATGTTGAGGTTACGTTCTGCATCTATCACACGAGTCTTCATCACTCGAATAGAATATGAATCCCTAATTGGATTCCCACATCTCGAACAGATCTCGAAACCACACATGGATTACCGCATATCGAACAAATCCACTTCCAAGAGATAGAATACGTATCTCAACCTTGAATTAGTTTTCGATAAGTAAAACACTTACCGATCCTCATCTCTTCAAGACTGAATCGACGAATTTGGTCATTCTAAAATAATGAGAACGATCACATATGGAAACCAAGTCTCATATACTTATCATGTTTTCGATATTTTCATCTCACACTATCCCTTGATCAAGAGTGGAGCTGGTAGGTTAGAGCTCTATTGCTTATATCCCTACACAAACATCAGTCTTAATTCTCATAGGTCGACAAGCCTACTTCATCGACTTTTAGTGCTAAGTATACAACTAAATGTTTTCCATAAACGAGTAAATATACAAAGTACGATCAAATCACATAAGCGACTTCTAATCCCTTTTTTAGTTTAATTAATCTTTTATTAATTAAAACATCTTTTATTAGTAAAACTTCTTTTACTTAATAAAACATCATTTATGAATTTCTTCTATTTATTGTACTCTTTTCAATACTTCAAAAAGTATTCATATACTTATCTCTAATGGTATAAGTATATCTACAAATCATTAACAAGATTTCTTACTTTAAACCTTTACTTTTTCTATACGTCAAAAAGTATTTATATACTTATCTCAAATGGTATAAGTATATTCACAAATCACTAACAAGATTTCTTACTGTAAACCTTTTCTTTTTCTATCTTTTTCCAAAAGATTCCTTACTTAAATTTTTCCTTTAAAATATCCATTTTAAGGATCCAAGTATTTTCACAAATGTATCTAAAAGATTTAAGACTAATGTTACTCAAGTATTGTCACTACAAACCCAAAACCATTTCACTTGTGCTTATCGTTAAAATATTCTTTTTAAAGATATATTTACATTCATAAGTTTAATAAAAAAGGATTAAGATGAATGTAGTTAACACATTGTCACAAAAAACCCAAAACCATTTCCATACTTATATCATCTTTAAAACATTATTTTTAAAGATCTAAATTAATGATAAGATAAATTTGATAGTCGACTAACCGATTATCTAGTTAAAACAATTGCTTATACAACTCAATGTTCGTATACTTAACTCGTTTCCAACATTTCAACTTAACCATTCCTCGTTCAAGAGTGAAGCCAAGTAAGTTAGAGCACTAGTTGCATCAAAGCCTTGCCTAGATACTTCATTCTTGAATCTTACAAATAGACAAGTATACTCGTCGGCTTTTAGTGTTAAGTATAGTACTAATGATTTCCATAAACAAGTAACAAACAACATGGTTAACCATTTCCAGCATTTCCGACTTAACTGTTCCTCGTTCAAAGAGAAAAGCCCAGTAGGTTAGAGCTCTATTGCTCCATCCCTACTTGGCATCAATTTTAGCTCTCAAAAATAAATAAGCCTACCTCGTCGGCTTTTAGCGTTAAGCAAAGTGAATTATCTTTTAAACAAGTAAGTAAACAATAAGATTAACACATTTTTGACATTCAAACTTAACTATTCCTCATCAATAGGGAAGCTCGGTAGGTTAGAGCTTTATTGCTCCATTCTACACGACATAAATCAAACTCTCAGAAATAGAAAAATCTAGCTCGTCGGCTTTTAGTGTTAAACCTCTTCTTTAGTTTTCCCAAATTTTATATATAATTATTAAAAACATATTTAAACTTCAAACCAACTTTAAGATACTTCAAAATATGTTTGAAAACATCCCTAAAAAGGTTAGAGAAAAATACTAAATTTAAATATCATTTTTAAACACTTAAAACCATTTGTGACTTACTGCAGCATTTATAAATGCTATTAAAAGTCCTTATTAAAACAACATTGAGAAGCATGATCTTTACGACTAGTTTTAACCACTTAAACTATGAATTAAAACTTGAAATTTTTATATTAAGCACTACCATTAGAGAACCTAAAAACATGAAAATAAACCCCTAAGAATATCTTTTTATTTATTTATAAAAATTCCCAAAAGCAAGGGATTTGGAAGTGCACTTATAACGACTATTCTCGCTTCAAACACTTTCAAACTTACTTTAATTTAACACCGAAGTTAAACAATCATTTAAAAATCAAGTCAAGGATACACCATATGTTTAAGAGGGTAATAGAAGTGATGTTATACAATATAAGCTACCTCATAAAAAATCAAAGAGTTATCACTTAAACCCTCCATAAGCTAACAAAACTTAGCATGCAAATATACTAAAGCCCATACAATGTACATGGACCATCCATACGCAATATCAAATCTGATCACTTGCTCGATCACATAAATTTCACTTCCCAACTAGCATAGGTCATTTGACCACCCTATTATGGACTGACAGGGACGCGGAAGATGATCTTAAGGCTATTTAACACTAGAGGGGAGGTGAATAGTGTTTTAAGAATTTCTTTAAAACTTCTTTGATTTAAATTGATTTAACTAACTTAATGCAAATACACAATCACAGATCAAATCACAGAATCACAAACAGATGCAAATATAAATAAAAAGCAAGTAAAGGAAAGAACACACCAGGAATTTTATACTGGTTCGGTGTTACCCTACATCCAGTCCCGCACAACTCGTACGGCTTTCTATTCAATAATAATCTAGATTACAATCCCTCGATTCCAAGGCAACGAGGTACACCCTCCAGATTCTCAGGTCTCTAGGTAGAACCACTTGATTCACAGGACACAAGTTCACCCGATCGATTTCCAAGGACACGATCACACCTTTATAACCCTAAACAAGTTTCTTTGAGTACAAATGTATCTATAACTCTGATAAGCACTGAGATTCTTTGAAGAGAGTGGCAGAGAATCAAACTAGAGATATTCTGGTTTGATTCACTTAAGATTTCGGCAAAATATGGATAGGATGATTAGAAAATAAGATAAGAGAGTAAAGAGGAGAGAAAATAAAGAAAGTAGTTACTGGAAAACGTCCATAACAGTCTCTATTTATAGAGAATGAATGGATGTGTCCATTCAAAGAGATTTAAATGAATAGACACTTCTTTTGAAAACAACCTTTGCTATAACGGGAAGCATGTCGACATGACGAGTAACTATGATGTTGACATGGTCTAGTAAAAATGATGATTTGCTTTTCTTTGAAAATGATGATTTAAAACATATGCAACTTTATTCAAATGGACTCTATGTATTTGTAGAAGGTATTTAGAAGTAGAAATACTTATGAATATATATATGTATATATACTAAAATATATTTAAAATCAAGGTAAATAAACTAAAGTAAATATAATATTAAAATAGATTTTGAGGCTAAAATATCAAGGACAATTTTGAAATCAAAATATAACAAAATGATAAATATGATTTTGAGGCTAAAACATTTTTGGAAATACGAACGAAGGTTTTTCTTTTGAAAAGGAATATTTGAAAATCATTTTATGAAACAAGAGATAATTTTGAAAATCATTTTGAATCAAAATTAGTGGATAACAAAATAGGGCTACTATCCGTTCCACTAGATATTTCGTGAGTTCCATCTCACTAGGGTTCCTTCCCTTTAACAAGAACGAAGTGGATTCCATTCCACGAGTAAATTGGATAAAAAAGAATGATAGTGCTTTCAAGGAGTTTTAACAAATATCTAACCTAACTATATTATTTGTCTTGAACTCTTGAATATCTTGAATCTCATGAGTCTTCAATCTTGAACTCTTGATCTTTGTCTTCTTTACTGTACAGTCTTCTTTTGTTGATACCTGCATATAGATTTCCTGCACATATATATTTTATAACACTTCTATAGTTGTTGTCATCAAAACCATTATCCTATAGTCTAACATTCTCCCCCTTTTTGATGATGACAACCTTTGTTTATAAAATATTTATATTCTCCTTATAACTCCCCCTAAATCTAATAACTCCCCCTTAATCTATGCCTAACTAACCTATTTTATACTTCTCCCCCTTTGTCATCAACAAAAAAAATGACATTAACTCCCCCTAAATCTATGATATTAATGATAGTGTTATCATTAATAATACTGAAACTAGATATAACAATGCTAAATATTGTATACTCAGAATGATATATATGAGTAATATAAGAATGAGAATAATACGTGTAACCACAGATTATTTTATTCATATTACTATATACATAACTGTTAAATGAAAAGAAAATGCATACAATAAGTAGACAAATCAATCAAACATAAGCACACCTATTTATGTCTTATTACATAATCAATATAGTAAGTTATCATAAATCAACCATGTTTAAAACCAAATCAAGTATTTCAAATCAAATCAATTTTTAAACCAAATCAAACAAGTTAAATGTTATGTGGAACTTCAACCCATCCCTCTTTTCCAAAGATGGGATCCACTTTGATTACTTCCCAATCTTCATCGTCCTGGAGCAATGTCTTCGGTGGATTTACTTGGAGATCCTCTTTGTTGAGAGCGGAGATCATCCATCGTAGTGCATCGAAATGCCTTTCTTGTTCCTTTATCATCTGCATTTGACTCAGTTCTAAGTGCCTCTGATTTCGTAGAATAAAAGTAAGAATGTCTTTGAAGGATTTGAGAGTCTCTTAAAGATTATCACTTAGATTTGAAGAGGATGACGCCATTTTGACGATAAGTAAGAAGGAAATAAGTAGATAAGAGTAGAGAGAAGTTATGAGAAGTTTTCTGGAAGAAAATATGACTTAAATAGACAGGAAAGTCGTTTGAAATGAATAGACATAAGGAGTTATTTTGAATTTCAAATTGAAATGTCCATTCAGAATATTACCAGTATATGTTGACATGACCTCTATACAGTATGTCGACATACATAGCAGATTTTGCACATCTTATTTTTGAATTTTCAGTGTATATACATATGATTTATATATATATTACTTGATATAAATAAGAGTAACAGTAAGAGAATAAGCTTCATTTCATACTAGAACAGAGAAGTACATGAATCTCATAGAGAAAACATAAAGATACAACTTTCAATATACCAAATTTCATTGATATACAAAAAGTAAACTCTAGAAACTAGTAGATGAGGATGAAGATGATGAGATATTAAGCTTCTTGTTGACTTTGGAGAAGAACTTGTTCATAGTATTGGACATTTTGTCCAATTTTTTGTTTACGGAGTGTTTGAGAGCTTTTTGATTTTTTACAATTACTCGTTGATTATGAAGGAGAATCTTGTTTGATGGTCGTGTGGGAAAATCAATACTCTCTAAGGAAGTTTCTTCACTTTCTTCCTCTTCTTCTTCCTCACCTTCTTCTTCTTCACCTTCTTCTTCCTCCTCTTCCTCTTCTTCTTCTTCCTCCTCATCTTCTTGCATTTCCTCATACCCCAATCGTGCTTCTTTTTCCGTTAGTGTTTCGTATGGTTGAAACATGTGCGGAATTTTCATAAGTGAAATATTGGAATGATTAAAAACCTTTCTTGGAAAGAATTCTTCACCTCTCATATCCACTCCAAAGTAATTAAAAATTCTAGTGAGGTATATTCCATGATATAATGCATTCTCTCCCGAATCCAAGTTTTTGTGACGAAATTCATCCAAGATAACTTGTGCCCAATTAATATCATAATTTCCAAAAATTGCAAAAAGAGCCTTACACACTTTTTGAGTCGGGTTATTGTAATTTCCCGATCTTGGAGTAATAGTGCGTTGAAGGAGAAGATTAACAATACGAGCTTTTGGTCGAAAAAATTTGTTTTTGAAATCCATTTCTTCCTCAAAAATATTGTGAAAAGTTTCACGATCGGTTTCCTCGATTTCAAAAGAAGAAAGATTGGAACCGGTACTTTTACACTCAAGTATGGTTCCTAAAACATCGGTATCCAAAACAATTTGTGTCCCCTTGACACTACTCCACACTTCATCATCCCTTCCATTATAAAAACCACGATTTAAATTTGCATAAAACATTTTGACAAGGTTTGGATAGCAAACAAAATCATTTTGGTTATTGTCAACCAAGCTTAGAATACCATTGTTTTGAAAGAGAGCATCAATTTCATAAGAAGCGAAGTCATTAAAAATAGCAAAACTACCCGAATGAACTTTTCCATAAGTTGCATAATTAATGTATGCAAGTATGGCATCTCTATTATTGTAGAGATGATCTTTGGTGGCTTTTGACAGCCTCATTCCGGCTACGTTGCTAGTGGATGCCATTTTTGAAGAGATAAGAGTGTTTGAAAATAAAAGTTGTTTTGAATTTGAATTGAAGATGGAGATAAGTGTTGATAGAAGATAGATATAAAGAGGTTGAATAGGTGGATTCTCTGGTCAAAGAGTCATAACTATTCAGAACATAGGAGTTAGTGAAAAGGTGGAGGGAAATTTGAATTTTGAATTCAAATTTAGAAATCTGATTTGCTACAGGTATTTCGACATTACCAATAAGTGCCATGTCGACATGCACATCAGATTTTGCAAAAATGATTTCAAGCATGTACAAGATTTATATATATATATATATACTTATATATATTATGACTATTGTCTGGATATATTTTGAAAATATATTATACAGAAAATATATAAAAATAATATTTTATAAATTTTTAAAAGATATTTGAAAAATTTTAAGTTAATAAAATCAATTATATACTTAATTAATAAACTATTCTAAGCAACCAATTTTCAACCAATTAAAATAGTAAACGTGTACCTTGTTTGAGTTCCATATCATCCTGATTATCTGAATTCTGAGTTGTCATAAAACACATATTTGCCAATTCTGTTTTCTGTTCATCATCACTTGAGGACGTATCTGAATCATCCAGTGTTGCTGCAAATGCTTTCTTTCTTTTCTTTGAATATTCTTTGTTTGATTGAGGAGTTTGCTTTTCTTGATGTGGACAGTCTCTTTGATAATGACCAAACTCATTGCAATTGAAGCATTTGATGTTGTTGAGTGATTCAGTGTTATTTCCAAAACTTTTTCTCTTGTGATTATTCATTTTTCTATACTTCAAGAATTTTCGAAAGTTTCTTGTCATGAAGGCTATTTCTTCATCATCATCACTAGAGTCTGATTCACCAGTTAGTGCATTAAAGGCAATGGACTTTTTTTCTGATGACTTATTCTCCCTTCTTTCCTGAATTTGAACTTCATATGACATCAGATTTCCAATTAATTCATCAATCTTTAAGGTACTGATGTTATTTGCTTCTTCAATCGCCAGTGTCTTCAGATCCCATTCTGGAGTGAGTGAATTCAGAATTTTCCTGACTTGATCTTCTTCGGAGATTGCTTTTCCCAGAGATACTAGTGAATGAACAATATCCTGAAAACGACTATACATATCTGGAATAGATTCACTAGGCAACATCTTAAATAATTGAAATTGATTAGTAAGAATAGAAATTTTGGTCTGTTTAACTTTGCTTGTTCCTTCATGAGTAACTTGCAGAGTTTTCCAGATTTCATATGCAGTTTTACAAACAGATACCCTATTAAATTCATTTCTATCTAGTGAACAAAATAAAATATTCATGGCTTTTGAATTGTTTTGAGCCACTTCTCTTTGAACGGTCGTCCATTGAGCAAAATCAGTTGTGGGCTCAGTGTATTCAGTTTGTGTCATATTCCATGTTTCTAAACTAATGGATTGTAAATATATCTTCATTCTACATGCCCAATATGCATAGTTACTGCCATTGAAAAGTGGTGGTCTGGCAGTGGACTGACCCTCTACAAATGAACTAGAAATACCAGTGTTGGTAGCCATTGTTACTTTTCAAAAATCAGGTTATGAATACTTTGAAAAACTTGCTCTGATACCAAATGATAGGGACGCGGAAGATGATCTTAAGGCTATTTAACACTAGAGGGGGGGTGAATAGTGTTTTAAGAATTTCTTTAAAACTTCTTTGATTTAAATTGATTTAACTAACTTAATGCAAATACACAATCACAGATCAAATCACAGAATCACAAACAGATGCAAATATAAATAAAAAGCAAGTAAAGGAAAGAACACACCAGGAATTTTATACTGGTTCGGTGTTACCCTACATCCAGTCCCGCACAACTCGTACGGCTTTCTATTCAATAATAATCTAGATTACAATCCCTCGATTCCAAGGCAACGAGGTACACCCTCCAGATTCTCAGGTCTCTGGGTAGAACCACTTGATTCACAGGACACAAGTTCACCCGATCGATTTCCAAGGACACGATCACACCTTTATAACCCTAAACAAGTTTCTTTGAGTACAAATGTATCTATAACTCTGATAAGCACTGAGATTCTTTGAAGAGAGTGGCAGAGAATCAAACTAGAGATATTCTGGTTTGATTCACTTAAGATTTCGGCAGAATATGGATAGGATGATTAGAAAATAAGATAAGAGAGTAAAGAGGAGAGAAAATAAAGAAAGTAGTTACTGGAAAACGTCCATAACAGTCTCTATTTATAGAGAATGAATGGATGTGTCCATTCAAAGAGATTTAAACGAATAGACACTTCTTTTGAAAACAACCTTTGCTATAACGGGAAGCATGTCGACATCGAGTAACTATGATGTCGACATGGTCTAGTAAAAATGATGATTTGCTTTTCTTTGAAAATGATGATTTAAAACATATGCAACTTTATTCAAATGGACTCTATGTATTTGTAGAAGGTATTTAGAAGTAGAAATACTTATGAATATATATATGTATATATACTAAAATATATTTAAAATCAAGGTAAATAAACTAAAGTAAATATAATATTAAAATAGATTTTGAGGCTAAAATATCAAGGACAATTTTGAAATCAAAATATAAAAAAATGATAAATATGATTTTGAGGCTAAAACATTTTTGGAAATACGAACGAAGGTTTTTCTTTTGAAAAGGAATATTTGAAAATCATTTTATGAAACAAGAGATAATTTTGAAAATCATTTTGAATCAAAATTAGTGGATAACAAAATAGGGCTACTATCCGTTCCACTAGATATTTCGTGAGTTCCATCTCACTAGGGTTCCATCCCTTTAACAAGAACGAAGTGGATTCCATTCCACGAGTAAATTGGATAAAAAAGAATGATAGTGCTTTCAAGGAGTTTTAACAAATATCTAACCTAACTATATTATTTGTCTTGAACTCTTGAATATCTTGAATCTCATGAGTCTTCAATCTTGAACTCTTGATCTTTGTCTTCTTTACTGTACAGTCTTCTTTTGTTGATACCTGCATATAGATTTCCTGCACATATATATTTTATAACACTTCTATAGTTGTTGTCATCAAAACCATTATCCTATAGTCTAACATGGACTCCGATCGGGTTCCTTGGTTAGAAACCTTCATTCTCCTTACATAACCATATACTATGACAGAAAACTTTGGAATCATATCAAGAACCTGTATTAAGTGTTCACCATTAGGAATCGAGTGAAAATCCCTTGTTAGGACCATTGTAAATCACCTCGAAATCATGTACTCGAATACTAGATCATCTACAGTCATGCGAATAAAATGATCTACGTACAACTTACGTATTTATCCTATTGGTTTCTTAACCACACTAATATCTTTTATCACATCATTTATACAAATACTATGTCATTCAATACTAAAATCATTTATGAAAATTTCATAAAACATAACTTTAAGTTTATATACGATTATAACTTAAGTTCGTACTCGTATAATACTCCATGACATTGTAAGAGTATATATAAAACATCAAATTCATTTTACTTAAAAATATGTTCCAAAAATTAAACTTGTTTTAACTTACTACCTTCTCAATTCAAGTGCTATATAAACTCATCTTTATATTTTCATAAAACACTTAGCTTTAAGTTTTATGACGATTCAGAAGTTTCCAGTGTCCAAAATTATTGAAAATCCATCTCATTTTAACAGATGAAAATTACTAAACAACATATCATAATATGATACCCATACCATATAATCCTAATGCATAGGCTATATGTGTCCATAAAATATTTTAACAAATTCAATAATTTATTACACACACTTTACCCAAATAGGGAAAACCTAAAAAGTTCTAACATTTATTTCGGGCTATGTGTAACGACCCCAAATTTTATAAGTATTTAAATTAATAATTAATTGAGTTTTTGAATCTAAAATTGTTAATTTATTTCATTCTGAATAAAAATAGTAAAACAAATGGTTTAAAGTGAAATTAATCGATTTATTTATTGCGAGTTTCCCCGAATCCAAATTCCAATATATTAAATCATTTAGATTTAAAAATTGTATATATATATTGATTTGAAATTAAATTGTAAATACAAATGGTTTGAAAATAAGATATAAAAGTATAAAAAAAAAATTAAATTTAGAATTGATGGTTAACGATAATTTGAATTTATGAAATAAACACAAGATAATAATATTTAAACTAAATAGATAGAATTAAAGTAAATATTTGAGTTATAAATAGAGGTAAATAAATAAAAGATAAGCTATAAAATACAAAGTATAAGAAAAGCAAAGATAATAACATATCTTTGTACAAAATAAATAAAGTGTGAATTAACTTGTAAATACAATACCAAAACAAATCAACACAAACATGTACAGCCGAAAGTAAGGGAACAAAAGACCATGGTAATTAATGCAACATGCTTCAGGCATTTAATGCAGGCATACCAGCCATATCCCTAGTACAAAACCAAACATCACCTTTACAACACATCTCCTATGTATCAACTTCCTCATCAGTTCGGCCATTTGATAAAATTATCAAAACTGAAAAAAAAGAAAAGAAAAGAAAGGCTTCAACTTCAATCTTAAGCAAAGCAAGAAATTTTATTAGCATACAAAAGCAATTCAACAAATCAAAATTCAACTCAAAGCCAAGATGAAGATCAGATTAAAGAGTGATTTTTTTGTTAGCAGATTTCCAGTTTTAAGAAGCTTTTCCCAAAACAATACTGTGCTCTGTTCTTTCTTCTTCTGAAAACAGGTGAGCAACTTTGTTTCTTTTCCTTTGAAAAGAGTGAGCAAACCTTCTTTTAAAACTGGCCTCCTTTAAATCTTTTATCTGTGAGTAACTTCAATTTAAACTTAAATTTAGTTGTATAGAAAAATCTGATACTTTGTTGATTGAATGAGATATACCTATATACATATATGATGGATAACTGGTACATATATACAGAGTCTCAGAATAAATATGATACAGGAAGTAAAGATTAGTTTGTTCTCTGACACTTTGGAAATCAAATTTTGATTTCAAAAATTAATTCTTCCCAAACCATTTGATATTTTGACGGGGAATCAAAAGAGTTATTGCTTGTTTAACTTTGAATTAAATTTTAAAAATAAATTCGAATTGAAATCATTTAATATTATCTCTGGAAAATAATAATTTCAAGTACAACTTGATATTTGAGAAAATTCGAATCTCGCCATCTTCGAATTCAAATACATAACATGAATGTGTGTAGAAAATGATGATTTTAGAAATAAGTATCGTGATTTTTAGTGATCTGATTTGATAGCGGTTCGTGGTCTTCTACTTTGGAGTTTTTGGGTCGCCGTGGTTGATCGAGGCGGCTGGAAGGCTCGGCGTTGGGTCTGGAGGTGGAAGAGACTGCAGTGGGTCGGGGGAAAATAGTCTGGAGGTGGCCGGAGCACTGTGGTGGCAGCGGTGTACTTTTCTTATTCTTAAACCTAGTTTTAGGATAGCCGGAAGTTTCGATTCGTTCTTCCTCGATGTTTGATCGAGCTGCTTGGGATTTTTGGGGAAGGAGGTCGATGGGTTGTCGAAGCTTTCGCCGAAGTTTGGGTGGCAACGGTGGCCGGAGACGTGAGGGATTGGCATTGACAGGTCGGAGAATTAAAAGTGTTGAATGTTTCCAGGCTCTGTCATTCTCGAATTCGAGATTAATGGCGATCTGGCCGAAGTGGGTGACTGGAAGCGGAGCTGGGGTGGCCTGCGACGTGTTCGAAGTATCGGTGGCGATCGAAGTTGGCCAACGGCCATGTGCACGTGCACGAGCACGTTTTTATCATCTCTGGTAATTTTTGGGGAAGACGAATATTTCGACTCGGGTTTACTCGAGTTATTCGAGTATATTACTCGAAGCAGGAAGTGTTTGACTCGAAGTCAATTTAGTCTGGGCTCGGTGCAGTTTTAGTTTGATTCGAGTATGTTGTGTTCCAGGCCTTTGAAGAGTATAGCCTGGCAGTGTCTTGATTTGTTTAAATTTGGATTTTTAAATCTAAATTGAAATTGAAATTCGAATCTTAAGTTTTGAAAATGGAATAAGTTTATAACTTTAAAATGAGGTAAATAAGTTAAAGTTAAAATATACTTTAATGATTTGAAATTTAAAAAGAAATTTAGTTTAAAATCTGTAAAGTGGAATTTAGTGATTGGATTCATTAAATTAATAAGTTGATTAAATAGATTGATAACTGGATTAATTAAGTAATTATGAGTTTTAAACTCATTTATTAAGTTTAAGTTAATTATTAATTTGGAAAAACTAATGTGGAGTTAAAGATTTTTAATTTAATAGATTAGATTTTGAATTAATGATTAAATGTCAATTTATCGGTAATTAAAGGTTAATTAAGTTACATTTAAAAACTTGAATTAATTAAATAATTAATGGTTAATTAATGGGTCATTAAGGATTAATTAATTAAGTTAATTAATTTAGGAATTATAAATTAATGAAGGTGATTAAGGAAAGATAATAAATTAAGGGCTAATTTATCAATGTGATTTATTAAGGAAAATTAATTTAAGAATAATTTATTAATTATTAATAGTTAGTTAATAAATGATCTAAAGGATAATTAATTATATTGATTTGTAATTTATTAATGTTAATTAACCAGGATTAGTAATTCATAAGAAATAAATTTGATTTAAATTAATCAGATAATTAATTGACCTTACTTATGAATGTTTGAATTTGATTGGATGATTGAATTGTTTGATATTTCCTGATCTGTGATACTTTGTGATATACCCTGATTTATGTTGTGATCTGTAATTTCTTTATCTGTGATATTTATACACCTGTGATCTGAATGAAAAGATAAGCGTTATAATTTATATCGCTTATCAACTACATCCTGTATTTTGATATGTGATGATTGATGTTGCACTATTGTGTGTAAAACCCCTAGACTACACTATCACACACACAAATATGGATTTCACATGGAAATCGGTTAAGTCACAGATAATTTAAATTTAATGTTTTTGAAATTGAAATTTTTAATTTCAATTGATTTTGAAATTAGAAATTTGGGTTTAAATGTGAAAAGCTTTTGAAATAGAATTTCAAAGATAAAAGTTATTTTGAATAACTTAAATCGAGTTTTGAAAATTTAAATAATTTGATTTAAATTAGAATTCAAGTCTGAAATTTAATCCTATGATTTGAAACTAGGGATTTAAGATGATATAAGGGTGTTTATATGAAGTTAAACCACCTAAAAGTAATTTTGAGAATTTGGATTTAACCCAAGAACCTTAACTCGTATAAATGAATCAGATTTCCAAAATGAAAACTGTTTGTTTTCAAAGAATAAAAGCTTTTAGATAAGAAATGAAATTCCAATTTAGGTAAAGGAATTTCAAGTGAATTGAAAAATGGATTTTCCAAGTTATGAATGAATTCTTTTTGAAAGCTATGAATTGAATCTGTTTGTTTTTAACAGATTTAAAATGATGTTTTGTTAAACCATTCAAAATGGAATTGTTTTGAAAGCTATTTGTTAAATCTTTGATTTAAAGATTCAACGAATTAAATTAAACTGAAATGGAAATTGATTTGGAAAATCTGTGAATGAATCTTTGTGAAATTAAGTGAACTTTGTGAATTGAATCTTTTTTGTTTAAAAAGATTAAAATGGTAATTTGATAAACCATTTGTAAAGAAAGTTTGGGTTTAAATTGTGACTTAATTAAAATCCCAATATCCATATGTTTTTAAATATTGCGCTCACTATTCGGGTTAGCCGGGAAAAGACATCTGTGTCATATAACCCATTCCGAATCGTGATACGTCGTATATGGATAGCATTTGAAGACCGGTGTTGAAGACCGGATATTTTCGAAAATGAAAGGACAACCTGTCGAATGTCTCTGCACTGGGTAGCTCCCGGTATAGAGATTTATATCACTCTTTTGTGATGGGAAGTCTGGACGTGATTTGAAAATTATCCGGATTTGCAAGGGCTTCGTGAGAAGTGCCTTCGGTTCTGTTCGAATCCGGAACAGACTTATATGGATACATGTCTGACATTACACTTTGAGATATAAAGCCGATTTCTTTCAAATACATTTCTGTTGGTGGCGGAGAATTTATTCTCTTAGCTTAACACCCTTCTCTGAGACGTACGAGCTCAGAGGTTATGTAGTTGAAATTTATCAGCGATATATCCCAATTTGGTAATGTGACATGCTGAGTGTTGCTGTGTGATGATCAGTGTTTGATCATTTGTGATATGATCATTTGTTTGATCTTATATCTTTGTGATCATAGGTTGATCATCTGTTGACCCAAAGCGTGGCTTTTTGAAAAAGCGTAGCTTTGTGGACGAGACTTCATCAGGGCCTCACAACCCAGAAATGGTCGAAACAGGATCGTTGCGGCAAGGTTATGAGGGTCGCGCCCTTTAGGGTATGTCATTTCCTTCTGGAAAGGGGTGGTATTATGGTATGGAGCCCTGATACTTACTCATGTGGATACACTTTCTTTATGATGTGTGATGTTGGTTACCGAGGCCTCGGATAAAGGTCCCAAAGGACCGGGGGGTGGCATATTCGTGAGTTACCTGTTACAGGGGTAACCCGGCCTTGTTTGGCAGAGAGCAGTTTGTCTCTCGGGGCGTCCCGCCAGAGGCGTTCCCATGCGACGGAAGGAAGTTCCTTAGCCTGACCATTTGTTGGAAATCCATTTCTCCAATACGGAACTTGTACGGTATTAGTTGTAGAACCTGCCATTTACGTACGGTGGTCACCACTGTTTAGATGGTAGCTATAGTAGGCATACGATACTGGTCGTATGCTGGCTAAGATTAATATTATACTTTCGAAATGTTTTTCTGCACTATGCACTAATAATAATAATCCAATGATTTTACGTAGTAAGCATCTTTGACTATCATAAGAAGAAATCTCCTCCAATTCTGCGTTTGCATTGTGTGTGTGGCGGGAGGTCTTATGGTAGTTTCATTTTCCAAAAAGCATTGCGGATTTCAATGTTTAAAATCCTTTGTTGTTGTTTAAAGATAAAACTGTTTTTGTTGCTCACACCAGTCCCATGACTGATCCGGAGTTTATTGTTCCTTCCCTAAACTCTGGGTGCTCATAATTTTCCACACGAGCAGTCTAGAGTTGGGTTTCTTTTCAGATATTCAGGTTTAGTAGATTATCTGGAGCTAGTTCATTCATCGGAGTTGCTTATCTTGGAGTTGTGGATTCATTCTTGTCTGAAGATCATTTTGGAGTTATCATTTCTATTGATATTGTTCCGCTGCTGTTGTTATCTTTTCTTTTCCGCTGCTATTTCTTGTATCATATCTCTGATGTATATTGATATCTGTTGTATCACTCTGTTGTATCAGATATTGTATATCAATGTATTATTCATTTATTCCGCTGTGTTATTTACTTAATTGTGTTATAGCTCCGGCGAATCGGATTTGAACGGTCGAATCTGCGGCATTTTAGTACAGTGTGAAGTACGGATGTTGATTTTCGAGCGGGCAAAACCCGATACGTTACATTTGGTATCAGAGCTAAGGTTGAACTTTAGCTCAGGAGTATAACACATTAAGTAGCTCATTAGAGATAGAGTGAAGTAAACTCTAGAATGAGTATTTCTCAGATACCCGTTCGAACGTCTCAGTAAATTCTCTTGCTATCCACTGATAGTAAGTATGAGTGCAAGAAGAGGACGAGATAGGGGACAAGGGAATACGACTATAGATGGCCAATACCCTGCAACAGTGGAAACAATCTTTCTCTATCAATTTTCTTTGATTCGTTTCCAAATTCTTTTCATTTCTTCGTATCATCTACAAGAAGTAGTTTCGGTGTGATGATGGCTCTACGAATCGTTGTAGGAGATTCTTGCCTCGTATCTTCATCGGTTTCTTATCAGCTTTTCCATCTAAACTTTAATGAATTTGAAATTAGAAATTTAAATAAATTGGAAATTTTTTTTATTGAGTTAAATTGATTAATAGAATATGAAGGATAAATTGAATTGTATCAATAAACGATTTCGTTTGTAACCAAAATTTGAAATTTTATTTAAAATTTCTTGTGAATATCGAAGTCCGAAGAGGGACAAATTGGTATGTATTCGGAGATATTCCGACTTGAGTTCGGAATCCGTGTCTTATGTTTGAGGAATTATAGGAGATTGAATCTGTCTATCTCTTCGTTGTTTTCGTGCCTGCGAATTTCGAGGATGAAATTCTTTTAAGGGGGGAAATTTGTAACGACCCCAAATTTTATAAGTATTTAAATTAATAATTAATTGAGTTTTTGAATCTAAAATTGTTAATTTATTTCATTCTGAATAAAAATAGTAAAACAAATGGTTTAAAGTGAAATTAATCGATTTATTTATTGCGAGTTTCCCCGAATCCAAATTCCAATATATTAAATCATTTAGATTTAAAAATTGTATATATATATATATTGATTTGAAATTAAATTGTAAATACAAATGGTTTGAAAATAAGATATAAAAGTATATAAAAAAAAAAATTAAATTTAGAATTGATGGTTAACGATAATTTGAATTTATGAAATAAACACAAGATAATAATATTTAAACTAAATAGATAGAATTAAAGTAAATATTTGAGTTATAAATAGAGGTAAATAAATAAAAGATAAGCTATAAAATACAAAGTATAAGAAAAGCAAAGATAATAACATATCTTTGTACAAAATAAATAAAGTGTGAATTAACTTGTAAATACAATACCAAAACAAATCAACACAAACATGTACAGCTGAAAGTAAGGGAACAAAAGACCATGGTAATTAATGCAACATGCTTCATGCATTTAATGCAGGCATACTAGCCATATCCCTAGTACAAAACCAAACATCACCTTTACAACACATCTCCTATGTATCAACTTCCTCATCAGTTCGGCCATTTGATAAAATTATCAAAACTGAAAAAAAAGAAAAGAAAAGAAAGGCTTCAACTTCAATCTTAAGCAAAGCAAGAAATTTTATTAGCATACAAAAGCAATTCAACAAATCAAAATTCAACTCAAAGCCAAGATGAAGATCAGATTAAAGAGTGATTTTTTTGTTAGCAGATTTCCAGTTTTAAGAAGCTTTTCCCAAAACAATACTGTGCTCTGTTCTTTCTTCTTTTGAAAACAGGTGAGCAACTTTGTTTCTTTTCCTCTGAAAACAGTGAGCAAACCTTCTTTTAAAACTGGCCTCCTTTAAATCTTTTATCTGTGAGTAACTTCAATTTAAACTTAAATTTAGTTGTATAGAAAAATCTGATACTTTGTTGATTGAATGAGATATACCTATATACATATATGATGGATAACTGGTACATATATACAGAGTCTCAGAATAAATATGATACAGGAAGTAAAGATTAGTTTGTTCTCTGACACTTTGGAAATCAAATTTTGATTTCAAAAATCAATTCTTCCCAAACCATTTGATATTTTGACGGGGAATCAAAAGAGTTATTGCTTGTTTAACTTTGAATTAAATTTTAAAAATAAATTCGAATTGAAATCATTTAATATTATCTCTGGAAAATAATAATTTCAAGTACAACTTGATATTTGACAAAATTCGAATCTCGCCATCTTCGAATTCAAATACATAACATGAATGTGTGTAGAAAATGATGATTTTAGAAATAAGTATCGTGATTTTTAGTGATCTGATTTGATAGCGGTTCGTGGTCTTCTACTTTGGAGTTTTTGGGTCGCCGTGGTTGATCGAGGCGGCTGGAAGGCTCGGCGTTGGGTCTGGAGGTGGAAGAGACTGCAGTGGGTCGGGGGAAAATAGTCTGGAGGTGGCCGGAGCACTGTGGTGGCAGCGGTGTACTTTTCTTATTCTTAAACCTAGTTTTAGGATAGCCGGAAGTTTCGATTCGTTCTTCCTCGATGTTTGATCGAGCTGCTTGGGATTTTTGGGGAAGGAGGTCGATGGGTTGTCGAAGCTTTCGCCGAAGTTTGGGTGGCAACGGTGGCCGGAGACGTGAGGGATTGGCATTGACAGGTCGGAGAATTAAAAGTGTTGAATGTTTCCAGGCTCTGTCATTCTCGAATTCGAGATTAATGGCGATCTGGCCGAAGTGGGTGACTGGAAGCGGAGCTGGGGTGGCCTGCGACGTGTTCGAAGTATCGGTGGCGATCGAAGTTGGCCAACGGCCATGTGCACGTGCACGAGCACGTTTTTATCATCTCTGGTAATTTTTGGGGAAGACGAATATTTCGACTCGGGTTTACTCGAGTTATTCGAGTATATTACTCGAAGCAGGAAGTGTTTGACTCGAAGTCAATTTAGTCTGGGCTCGGTGCAATTTTAGTTTGATTCGAGTATGTTGTGTTCCAGGCCTTTGAAGAGTATAGCCTGGCAGTGTCTTGATTTGTTTAAATTTGGATTTTTAAATCTAAATTGAAATTGAAATTCGAATCTTAAGTTTTGAAAATGGAATAAGTTTATAACTTTAAAATGAGGTAAATAAGTTAAAGTTAAAATATACTTTAATGATTTGAAATTTAAAAAGAAATTTAGTTTAAAATCTGTAAAGTGGAATTTAGTGATTGGATTCATTAAATTAATAAGTTGATTAAATAGATTGATAACTGGATTAATTAAGTAATTATGAGTTTTAAACTCATTTATTAAGTTTAAGTTAATTATTAATTTGGAAAAACTAATGTGGAGTTAAAGATTTTTAATTTAATAGATTAGATTTTGAATTAATGATTAAATGTCAATTTATCGGTAATTAAAGGTTAATTAAGTTACATTTAAAAACTTGAATTAATTAAATAATTAATGGTTAATTAATGGGTCATTAAGGATTAATTAATTAAGTTAATTAATTTAGGAATTATAAATTAATGAAGGTGATTAAGGAAAGATAATAAATTAAGGGCTAATTTATCAATGTGATTTATTAAGGAAAATTAATTTAAGAATAATTTATTAATTATTAATAGTTAGTTAATAAATGATCTAAAGGATAATTAATTATATTGATTTGTAATTTATTAATGTTAATTAACCAGGATTAGTAATTCATAAGAAATAAATTTGATTTAAATTAATCAGATAATTAATTGACCTTACTTATGAATGTTTGAATTTGATTGGATGATTGAATTGTTTGATATTTCCTGATCTGTGATACTTTGTGATATACCCTGATTTATGTTGTGATCTGTAATTTCTTTATCTGTGATATTTATACACCTGTGATCTGAATGAAAAGATAAGCGTTATAATTTATATCGCTTATCAACTACATCCTGTATTTTGATATGTGATGATTGATGTTGCACTATTGTGTGTAAAACCCCTAGACTACACTATCACACACACAAATATGGATTTCACGTGGAAATCGGTTAAGTCACAGATAATTTAAATTTAATGTTTTTGAAATTGAAATTTTTAATTTCAATTGATTTTGAAATTAGAAATTTGGGTTTAAATGTGAAAAGCTTTTGAAATAGAATTTCAAAGATAAAAGTTATTTTGAATAACTTAAATCGAGTTTTGAAAATTTAAATAATTTGATTTAAATTAGAATTCAAGTCTAAAATTTAATCCTATGATTTGAAACTAGGGATTTAAGATGATATAAGGGTGTTTATATGAAGTTAAACCACCTAAAAGTAATTTTGAGAATTTGGATTTAACCCAAGAACCTTAACTCGTATAAATGAATCAGATTTCCAAAATGAAAACTGTTTGTTTTCAAAGAATAAAAGCTTTTAGATAAGAAATGAAATTCCAATTTAGGTAAAGGAATTTCAAGTGAATTGAAAAATGGATTTTCCAAGTTATGAATGAATTCTTTTTGAAAGCTATGAATTGAATCTGTTTGTTTTTAACAGATTTAAAATGATGTTTTGTTAAACCATTCGAAATGGAATTGTTTTGAAAGCTATTTGTTAAATCTTTGATTTAAAGATTCAACGAATTAAATTAAACTGAAATGGAAATTGATTTGGAAAATCTGTGAATGAATCTTTGTGAAATTAAGTGAACTTTGTGAATTGAATCTTTTTTGTTTAAAAAGATTAAAATGGTAATTTGATAAACCATTTGTAAAGAAAGTTTGGGTTTAAATTGTGACTTAATTAAAATCCCAATATCCATATGTTTTTAAATATTGCGCTCACTATTCGGGTTAGCCGGGAAAAGACATCTGTGTCATATAACCCATTCCGAATAGTGATACGTCGTATATGGATAGCATTTGAAGACCGGTGTTGAAGACCGGATATTTTCGAAAATGAAAGGACAACCTGTCGAATGTCTCTGCACTGGGTAGCTCCCGGTATAGAGATTTATATCACTCTTTTGTGATGGGAAGTCTGGACGTGATTTGAAAATTATCCGGATTTGCAAGGGCTTCGTGAGAAGTGCCTTCGGTTCTGTTCGAATCCGGAACAGACTTATATGGATACATGTTTGACATTACACTTTGAGATATAAAGCCGATTTCTTTCAAATACATTTCTGTTGGTGGTGGAGAATTTATTCTCTTAGCTTAACACCCTTCTCTGAGACGTACGAGCTCAGAGGTTATGTAGTTGAAATTTATCAGCGATATATCCCAATTTGGTAATGTGACATGCTGAGTGTTGCTGTGTGATGATCAGTGTTTGATCATTTGTGATATGATCATTTGTTTGATCTTATATCTTTGTGATCATAGGTTGATCATCTGTTGACCCAAAGCGTGGCTTTTTGAAAAAGCGTAGCTTTGTGGACGAGACTTCATCAGGGCCTCACAACCCGGAAATGGTCGAAACAGGATCGTTGCGGCAAGGTTATGAGGGTCGCGCCCTTTAGGGTATGTCATTTCCTTCTGGAAAGGGGTGGTATTATGGTATGGAGCCCTGATACTTACTCATGTGGATACACTTTCTTTATGATGTGTGATGTTGGTTACCGAGGCCTCGGATAAAGGTCCCAAAGGACCGGGGGGTGGCATATTCGTGAGTTACCTGTTACAGGGGTAACCCGGCCTTGTTTGGCAGAGAGCAGTTTGTCTCTCGGGGCGTCCCGCCAGAGGCGTTCCCATGCGACGGAAGGAAGTTCCTTAGCCTGACCATTTGTTGGAAATCCATTTCTCCAATACGGAACTTGTACGGTATTAGTTGTAGAACCTGCCATTTACGTACGGTGGTCACCACTGTTTAGATGGTAGCTATAGTAGGCATACGATACTGGTCGTATGCTGGCTAAGATTAATATTATACTTTCGAAATGTTTTTCTGCACTATGCACTAATAATAATAATCCAATGATTTTACGTAGTAAGCATCTTTGACTATCATAAGAAGAAATCTCCTCCAATTCTGCGTTTGCATTGTGTGTGTGGCGGGAGGTCTTATGGTAGTTTCATTTTCCAAAAAGCATTGCGGATTTCAATGTTTAAAATCCTTTGTTGTTGTTTAAAGATAAAACTGTTTTTGTTGCTCACACCAGTCCCATGACTGATCCGGAGTTTATTGTTCCTTCCCTAAACTCTGGGTGCTCATAATTTTCCACACGAGCAGTCTAGAGTTGGGTTTCTTTTCAGATATTCAGGTTTAGTAGATTATCTGGAGCTAGTTCATTCATCAGAGTTGCTTATCTTGGAGTTGTGGATTCATTCTTGTCTGAAGATCATTTTGGAGTTATAATTTCTATTGATATTGTTCCGCTGCTGTTGTTATCTTTTCTTTTCCGCTGCTATTTCTTGTATCATATCTCTGATGTATATTGATATCTGTTGTATCACTCTGTTGTATCAGATATTGTATATCAATGTATTATTTATTTATTCCGCTGTGTTATTTACTTAATTGTGTTATAGCTCCGGCGAATCGGATTTGAACGGTCGAATCTGCGGCATTTTAGTACAGTGTGAAGTACGGATGTTGATTTTCGAGCGGGCAAAACCCGATACGTTACACTATGCCACTACCACTCGGACACCCTACATAGTATACATACAAAACTTTTATAAAAAGTTCATGTCAAATTTCTTTTAAAGAAAACTTTAGAACTAAACACTGGGTTTTATTTCAAATCATTTTAAAATAATAAATATTCATATTCTTTTGTATAACAAATCATACTTCTAGAATAAAATCAAAATCCATTTTACTAAAACAACCCACTAGAATTCCCCACTTAGAAACCCGAAAATGAATGTTGATGATGTTGAAGTCATCACCAGAATTATTTTCAAGTGATAAAAGTGAGTTCAGTACATCCAATTCATGCCATTTGGACTTAACCAAAATCAATTCAAATTGGTATCAAATACTTCATAAATATAAATAGGTACCATGATCTCAATTTCATAAACCAATTTCCCAAATATTTACTTTCAAATGATACTGCTATTATTTTTTCAAAACCTTGAAAAACATTTTCAAAGACATCGAGATTTAGGTTCTCAAAATGTCAATTAAATCCTTTTCATTTATAAACCATATTTATATAAAATCACTTTCTTATATAAAATCTTCTTAGAAATGTTTATTCCAAGAATAACTTATCTTTCCTTCGGATTTTAATAAACATTTTTACTAAAGTTCACTTTTAGCCCAACATTACCACCGAACGCCTTATAGTCAAATTGTGAAACTTAATTCCCAAGGTGTTTATTTGATTGCACCCACAAATACTGTTTACCCACCCTATGCAGTAAAAAGGTAAAACTGCCCATAAACTGGTTGAGCATAAATCAACAATCAACAAATGATAGTTAGTTCTCATAAACTGGCCGAGCATAACTAAACAAATGAAAGTCAATGCCCATAAACTAGCCGAGCATTACTAAACTAATTAACAATGGATAATAAATAAACATCATTAACCCCTAGATTAATTAAACTATACTTTGATAATTCACTTATATATGTTATCTTATATAAGATCTTTAATTTTTGCAGTTATAATTACCATTAAGGTATATGTTTATAACAAATACAAATACGTTCGCATTTGCATACTACACTCAACTCATGCTAGGGTATTCCATTACCCTATCTCTTAATGAGTCATAGCCACCAAAGCCAAGGTTCTTGCCTAACCTTCAGCTATGATACCAGCTGTAACGCTCATCCTTTTTCAAATGTGACAACAAATAGTAACCATGTTCCAGATTTTACGGCTAGCCTCTTGAATTCCAAACCAACCTATAAAGGGACATGTAGGGGTAAGAGACAAAGCTTCATCGCACGTTCACCAGTGTGAGAACCCCGTATCATGCCTGCCACGCACATACCAGGAACGGTAATATATAATACCAAAAGAACAGTACAAAGGGTAACTCCAATACAGAAATTTTGGAGTTACAAAACCTAAGTACTATCATCAGCCTGGATAGTTATAACAACCTGTCCTCACAAATGCTAATATGTACAATATAGTAATGCAGTGGAAATAAGAATACTATAGTAGGTGAACATCCATCTCATCTTCTCGAGCTCCAAAGAACACCAACAAAAAATTGCCTTTCTCAGACTACTTGAAAAAGCATGTGAGGAATTCAGGGAAAACAAAATGCAAGCGTTAGACATAAGTCTGGTAAGAGAAACTCAAGAAATACGCAATCAACATATAACGGTACTTTTGAGACCACATGTAATGCCATAATGGTTATCCCCTCAAAAGAACCACCATCAAAAAAGTACATAAGATGATATATTAGATAATGTCCAAGGTGTAGAATATAAATCATATCGAATAGCTGTGGTGCTTACATTTATCACACCATAACATATTTAGGGTACAATCAAAACTAATAAGGTACGTTTTCATAATTGATTTTCCATGGAGATCATTTCAGTCGACGCCAAATCCAATCTCTTGCACAAGGGTCAGAAACAACCTTCGAGCGTCATATATCTATAGATAAAATATACCACAAAGTAAAACATTGCTAGTCCAAATCTAAATACGTGATCCCAAATACCACCACTTCTTGCGTGCAACATTGATAAGCATACTCTAGATATGGAGCGATAATATCCTATCGTGGGTCAGCCAAAACCCAAGCTATGCCCCTACTCTATTTTCTTTCATTTATGATGTCGAGTTTACGTTCCGCATCTTTCACACGAGTCTTCATCACTCGAACGGAACGTGAATCCCTAATTGGATTCCCACATCTTGAACTGATCTCGAAACCACACATGGATTCTAGTATCTTGAACAAATCCACTTCTAAGAGATAGAACACGTATCTCAGCCTTGAAGTGGTTTTCGATAAGTAAAACACTTACCGATCCCGGCCTCTTGAAGACTGAATCGACGAATTTGGTCATTTTATAATAATGAGAACGATCATATGGAAACCAAGTCTCGTATACTCTTTCAAGAGGGAAGCCCAATAGGATAGAGCTCTATTACTCTATCCCTACTTGACATCAATCATAGGTTTTAGAAATAGATAATGTAACAACCCTCATATTTTACGATTATATATTTAAATGTTTTATTTAAATATAGCATCGTTAGTTGAATTTAAAGTCCGAAATGTGACTTTTTGTAAACAGTCGAATCCGGACTCGAGACCACTTCTATTGAGTTCAAAATAATGTTTACAACTTTTTTGAGTATAAACATTGGTATGTTTGGAGTTGATTAGGATTTTGGTATTTTGTTTGGGCTTTGGGTTGTGTTCTAGCCCACTAACCCAATAAGAGAACCCAAACCTTCTACCAAATTCCTCCCACTCCACTCCTCTTCATTCATTCCTTTCATAATTTCCTAACACTCAAGCAAAAGGAAAAATGGGGGAAAAGAGGGAAAATCAAAATTCCTAAGCCCTAGATTCTTAGGAAATTCAAATTCAAGTTCCAAAATCAAGGAGAAGCTTAGCAATAGGTTGAAGATCTTTGAGGCGTAGTTGAAGAGAAATCAATCCTAGCTTGTTTCAGAGCTTCTCATTCCTTGTTTTTGAATTTAAAGGCGAGTTCTTGAACTCACATTTATGTCTATAGCTTTCATTGTTGTTAGGTATGGATTCCTAACATCTATTTCATGTTCAATTACTTTTGAATTGAATTGGTTTGATGAATTTTTCCAATTTTGGTATTTTGAAGTCAAAATCTATGAAAATCCTACTATGGATGTTTGGACATGTTGTTTGGAGTGTATTGAAGAGCATATAGGGCTGGGTTGTCGCTTGTCATAAATCCCTAGCCACCGTCGCTCATTCGATCGCTTGCGAGTTGATTTGACCATCAATGGCCTAGGCAAATTTTGCCCTGAGCTTCAGCTCAGACGTCTGGTAAAATGCTTAGACGTCTGAGGTAAAGGAATAAAAATTATAGACTTACAACTCAGACGTCTGAGGTTATTCCCAAACGTCTGGGCCATCTGGAAGAAAATTTCCAAACTCTCAGCTCAGACGTCTGGGAAAACCACCAGACGTTTGACGCTGTTAAATTTAGCTAAATTGCCTATTTTTGAGTGGATTTCCATTTTATCGGTTTTTGTTGATCCGGTTAGTTCTTGTCATTTACACTACAACAAAAATACCCTATTACAACGTCCTTTTTACAATAGGCATTGGTTGCCCGTTGTAATATAATGCTATTACAACAGTCCATTAGCGTCCGTTGTAAAAGATGTCATATACAACGCCCTTTTTACAACGGGCATGGTTGCCCGTTGTAATAGAAGTCTATTACAACGGTCCATGCAAGACCTTTGTAACAGATGCCAACTTTACAACGGTCACAAAATGCCCGTTGTAATAAAATTTTAGCCGACCCAGCTATTATCAAATAATAAAACATTGTCCCCTTTTCTTTTATTACTTCGGCCGTATCTTTGCTTGTGAAAAATGGCATTCGTCCTCTTTGCGAAAACTAGGGTTTTTGGGAATTGAGTCGCCGCTTCAATTTGTTGCTGATGCTTCGATTTCTTTTCTTCGATCAATTAGATTGCTCGCGGCTTCTTCAATTTATGATCGCTTCTCTTACATTCGTTCACCGATCCCTTCTCTTACATTCGCTCATCGATCCCCTACCTGCTTTCTTTTATTCATTTGCATTCATTTCATTTTTTTTATAAAATTGCTCGCCGATCCCATACTTGCCCATCTCCTTCAAAATTGAAAATCCAGAAATCACACCCCATCCCTTCAAATCCGACCTCGCTCCATCCCCCGCTCACTGCCAGCATCTCCATCCTAGTCGCCATCAGAAAGTTAACATCCTATGTTGCAATCGGCTTCAGATCCCTCATTTTTGAACCCGAATCCATATAGATCAGACGTGCTTCAACATATGGGTTAGGCATTGGATTGTAGAGTGGCTGGGAGGAACGCGTATTGAATTGAGAATTGAGAATTGAGAAGGGGTTTGGTATATTTTAGTTTTCTCTTTTTCTATGTTAGCTTGCATTTGGGTGAAAATAATATGTAGGGGATCGGTAGTATGTTAGAAGCATGGGCATCAATGGCTGTTTTAAAGAGAAGAAAGTGAAGGGGAAGTATGGGATAAGTTAAGATGCCTATTGTGAAATTTTTAGGCTTTAGCTGCATCTGGTTTAAGAGCAATTCGATCTGCTTTTTAAGTCGAGGGTGTTGGTCAAGTTGTAGCAGTAGAGGATGATAAAGGTATGCTACCTCTTATAGAAGAATCTGTGATTCGTCTTGTACTTCTTTTTAGTGATTGCTGTGTCTTGGTAGTAAGCAACATCCAATTGGTTCCTCTACAGATTCCATTGAAGCTTGCCAAAAAAAGAAAAGAAATGTTCAATGGCTTTGTGGCATGTGCTAAAATGGAAGTACATCATGCAGATGCATGAATCTATATGCTTACACATGAGAAAGATTTCGATGTGGTAATTACTTCTATTTGTTTAATCACTGCATTTCTATGAGTATGTTGCAAATGATATTATGTATTATTTTTCCTGCATCTGTAACATGTGCTTAGTTGGAAGCATATTTTGCAGATGCACGAGTTAGCATGTTTATGCATCAGATTGAATATGATCTGATAATTCTACTTACCCACTGTGTTATATTTTACTGCGTTGCTACCAGAAAACTACAATTGATTTTGATCATTTGATTTCTTGCAATTTTGTGGAACCATCACTTAACCCTAGCATATTAAACTATATACAATGTATAGCTAGTATGTTTTTGGTACTAAATACGGCAGGCTTTAGTTTAATTTCATTTTATGTGAGGTCTTCCATACCTAGTATAAATGTAAAGATATGTTACATTTTTAGGGGATTTTTGCTTTAAAAAACACATTTTATAGGCATTGTAACGACTCGGAATTTTCGACCCAGAAAATTCCAGATAGTTATGTAAAGAAGAAAGAGATAGAAGAAGAAGAAGAAACAGATCATAACACAGATTCTCACATTCGCAGCGGATCAAAATATAATATCAAATAAATAACAGTATACAAAGGAAAATTTGTATCAGTTAATTTACATTTTTATACATCAGAGTTACAACATATTCACAAACACTGGACGTATATAATCAACATGTCCAAATATACAACAATATATCATAGCGGAAACACTCCATACGTTCCTGCCATCCAGCTCGTCTGCTGAGCTCCGGAATGTCCTTCCCTGAAAATCTGTAATACTCGGTCTGACCCGAGCATTACATCAAATTAACACCCGAGTCAGGCTGGAAACCAGCGTGAGTAAGCCCATCTAACATGAATGACCAAAGCATACAACTTATATATATAACCCGGGAAACTTGTATCATATACAAATTCACAAAATGTTGTAGACATTACATATTTCACTCACAAAATTCTAAGTACCCAACTTAGATTAAATAGTCCAATTCACTTAAATCATTTCATTCCAGCTATTTATTGATTTCACATATCAATCTATAGGAAATCGAAGTGGTTTCGGGAATTTTCTAATACCCGACACCGGTCTCTTCGAAACCAATATCATCTTAACTTAAATTATTCAAGTGAAATACAACTCAATTTTAAATACAGGATGTCACATAATTCATCAACAAGAGATAACCACATCATCACAATTTATCACCTAGTAATTAACTACCCTTAATTACTTATCACATTAATTACTCCTTAATTAATTTCTTTAATTAATCCTTTGATTAATTATAAAGTAATTTAATCCAAATTACTTCCACAATTAAACCATCTTCCACTAATTACATCCAGTAATTATCATTAATTACTTCACTAAGTAATTGTACTTCATCAATTACATAAAGTAATTATTATCAAATCATCCAGTGATTAAAATTAATTAAACTTAATTAATTAATTTAAACCAATCACATTTAACCCCATTAATTACATTAAGTAATTAATTCTTTAATTAATTAATTTAACCTAAGAATCACATTAACCTAATTAATTACATCAAGTAATTAATTCATTAATTACTTCCATTTGTCTTTAACAAAATTTAAATCAATTTTAAACTTTGTTTAAAACATTCTTTTACATTTCAAATTCCAATTTAAATTCAAATTCTTTTAAAAACATTTTTAAACACTTAACCCCCTTCAAGTTATTTAAACAAATTTGGATTTAAAAACTTCATTTATTTCCAGCTTAACATTCAAATTAAACTTGAATCCATAATTTAAAATTAGATTTAAAACAAATTTTAAATCTTGCTTTATACTTTTTAAAATTCATTTTTGATTTAGAAATCATAACAGGATTTCTAACCTGTAACAATTCTAACCCGAGCAACAATTAAATTGTTCGAGTCTAATCCTAATCTAGCTCGAACAAATCACTAAAATTACTCGAGTAAAACACTAAATAAACTCGAGTAAACTCGAGTGACATTCCATTTGCATTTATTCAAATCTTACAGTATTGTCAGGTTTAAACAAAAACTTGCAACAACCAAAATACCCGAGCCCACAAATAAATTACTTCGAGTATCTTCTTCCCCCAAAACGATGGCTGACACAACACAATCACCGTGCACCTGCACCACCGCTGCAACCATTTCCACCTCTTGCGACCACACGCGCAAGTCAGCGACCACCCTCCAACACATTCCCGACCATCAAATCGATTGCAGAAACACAAAAATCAAAATCAAGCTTCGAGCTCGAAAACAGGAAGCAATGTTGAAACTGAAATTCACTACAAACACCAAAATCCGATCATCAGGGAAGCTTCATCTCCGGCCACAACCACTTCCACACTCCCTCAACCACCTACTCGAGTCCGGAAGAACTCGATCACTTCTAGAGTTAGCTCGACCCAATTTTCAGATGAACAGAAAACTAGGGCTTAAATCTTTGATTCAAAATCACCAACGCTACACTGCTTTGATTCACTTTCCACCATTTTTCCTTGAATACTTGATCATCACTTCATCGCCAAAGAAAACCCTGGCAACCCCGACCTTCTAGGTTGACAGAATCACCCCAAAATAGGATTTCTAGTTAAACCAGAAATACTTAATCATATTCAAACTAAAAATTCAAATTTTAGTTTAAAATTCAAGTTCTTGTTAATGTAATCAAATAATCTGGATGACTAAATTCCTACTTTCAAAAGTTTTGTTCTGTTGCATTTGTGTTTTCCAAAGACATTACAGTTTTCATTTTATTTATTATATATATATTTTTTCCCTATTGAATAAAATTAAAACTGTAACTTATGTTACATACCATACTTTGTTTGAATTTTAACCTTAACAAAGATTTGAATATAAGGTCATGATTTTGATCTGGATTTTGGAATGCTAGAACAAGCAAGAACATAATTTCAACAGCAAGCATATATTCAGTAACCATACATATATACAGGAAATTCTATCATATTCTTTCACATAATCATGACTATATCAGGAAACAATTCAGGTAACTAAATTTACTTAAATTAGTTTAAATAAAATTGTTACCCACATACAGAACATTTATTCAGAGATCAAGTCCTAAAACAAATCTTTTAAGTGGAAGATTTAAATTTTAATCAGGGCTAAAACCTGTAATGACTTAAACAGAGGATACTTGCCTGTTCCAGTCATAAACATAACCACTAACTCACATACATATACATTAATATCATATTTAACAACATGCACAACATAGTCACATCATACTTCAAGGATTAACCATGTGCACATCTAGTTAAATTAAATTTTTAAGAGTTTACTCACATAAATATCACTTATATACCCAGGTATCACATCCTCTCACTCATGCAAGTAATAATTAAGACATTTCTATAATCAAACCTTGCATGCATTCAATTATAAAGTAGAATTTAGTTTTTCAAAAGATAGATTTATTCACAAGTTAAAAGAGGAAAGAAACTGGGATAGTTTACTCACCTAAAATTACTGTTGAAACAGGGGATAACTGTTGTTGAAAAAAACTGCAGTTTGAATTTAAACCCCTGTAAATCTCCTCAGCCTTGTTGTTGAAAGAATTGTTTGAGCTTGCAAGTAAAGATGATGTTATTTTTTTAGGTTAGCTAAGTGGTGAACAAGCTTAAAATAAGATGATATATAAATAGAAATAGCTTTGGACAGTAGGTTATAACTCGTACAGGTCTTACTTGTTATGCCCAGACAAGATTTTTGTGTTTTAATTACTGTAAATGGAAATGATATTTGCTTATTTCGGCTGAAAGATTTCTTAGTAAATCTGAAATGACAAATTGTTGTGCTAATTAAATGCATGTCTCCATATTAGTTTACATCTTATTAATATTGGCTGATATTTGTATGTGAGAATGCATTTGCAGGTAGACAAAGCTTGGGTATGAAGATAGTTTGTATAAAAATATTTGTCTTCTTGCTTTATTCATATACAAATGTTTGACTTATTAACTTCTAGCTTGAACTTCAATATACTTATTTTGTTTAGTATTATGTTATACTTTGTTTTATTTTATTCTATACTTTGTGTTTCACTTAAAATTGTTATAGTTGTTTATACACTTGTTTTTAATTATATTCATTTTAAAAAAGATGAGTTTGTATTTTATTTAGTTAGATTAGATGCTTATTAAAATAATATTGCCAAAATACCGGGTCGTCACATTCTTCCGCCCTTTGAATCTTTTCGTCCTCGAAAAGAAACGAAGCCAGATTTATTACAATGCTTAAAATCATATAAATTTTTCTTTGATCATTTTTAAACTACTTTAAAAATCTATATAATATTTCTAAAATAGTTTTTATAAAAATACTTTTATAACTCGATGTTTCGACAAATTCATCCTCGTTCTCACAGAAATTCGGTCATACGTTGATCAGGCGTACGACTGAAAATCTATAAGTGCTTGGCAGACCCGTTTCCAACACCCAGTGAAAATACTTGGAAAATAATTTTATTGAAAATATAGAAAACAGTTTTTAAAAATAGAGAAAATATCTTTGGTGAGAATGCTCTGGAAATCATCACCCCCATCCATGGTCGCAGTTACATTCCTGGGTTACGTTGCCATCACAGCAAAAGTCCATGTAACTGCAGGCTCTCCGCGGCCTCTCGATTACGCCATGGATCCCACAACAGATCACAGTTACATTCCAGGGTTACGTTGCCGTTACAGCAAAAGTCCATGTAACTACAGGCTCTCTGCGGCCTCTCGATTTCGCTGTCAAATGAAACTTCTCCACTCCCACATAGGTCGCAGTCTACCGATGTAAAATCAAACATAGACTGTTGGCTCTCAGCGGCACACATGACTTCCGCTATGTTACCATAGTGTCGCAGTCTACCGATATAAAATCAAACGTAGACTGTTGGCTCTCAGCGGCACACACGACTTTCGCTATGGTCTGCAGTAGATCGCAGTGACATTGAGTTAAACTATCGTCACAACATAACCCAAATGCCCCTGTAGGCATCAACGCCTCACGACTTCCACTACACAAAATCCCCAGGAACTAGTTTTGTCCGGACTCCTCACAGGATCAACTTTAGAACCTCCCCCTTAGAGGCTCAAGGCAGTACCACCCTGTGGCACTCCTGAGAAGTTCATTTCAAGGGAGCGCCTTTTTCCCCAGAGCCAATCTCAAAAACACTTTATACTATATACATATAGTATTTTCCAAATCATACACCTGTATGAATTTCATATAAGTGCTTTTACACAAAATCGATTCCCAAAATCGATAATTATCAAAGTAGGCTTTCCAAACTTTCAAATTTGATTTTCCTCAAAAATCAAAAGCCTTTTTCAAATCCAAAGGTTCCCAAAACCTTTTCCATAAAATCCTTTTTATATATACATATATATAATAATCTTGGAAAATATTTGGTTCAATTCATACTTATATAAATTCCCCTTTATACTTTAAATATTTTCAAAAACCCTTTTTCTTCTGGCTATAGATTCAACAAGGGAAGATTTATTTTATATAATAAGATATATAATTTTATTTATCCCAAATCAAATATTCAAATTAAATTACTTATAAAGTCACTTACCAAATTACTTACTTTTATAAAGTAAATTTTAATCATAGAGATATTCAATCTCCACTTTACTTCATCATATATTTCTCAAAATATCCTTTCAATTTCAAAAATCATTTACAATTCTTATCCACAAATTTTCAATATAAATTTTATTCAAACCCGTACGATGTCCACATATCATTCGTACGCAATATCAATTTGATCGCTCACTCGATCACACAGTTTCACTTCCGAACTAGTATTGTCCACCCGACTTCCTAGTGCGAACTCAGATCCGGTTTCTTGATCAGAAACCGTCAATCTCCTTGCATAGTCACAACTATGATAGAGAATATCTAGAACCAATCAAAAATCCATATCCAGGTTCGCCGTCGAAAATCGAGCGAAAAATCCCAACTCGGATCGATAATACTATCTCGAAATTCTATGCTCGAATCTGGATCAAATCACTATGCAAATAGAATAATATACGTACATCCTACGTATTTACCTTCATTGACTATCAGTTAAATCAATTCCCTTTCTATTCATCCTTACTTTGATTTTATTCACTTATTCACATTTGCCTTAATCCCCATTTGGATTATCACTTCAATTCTTATCTCAGTTGGGTATTCAATCAATAACAGTTTGAACTCCGACTAGTTTATATTTAGAAACAGCTTGAAAATAGATAAGTAGTTAAAAAATAATTATTAGTTTGTAAAATAGTTGTAAAATAGTTAAGAAATTGTAAATAGTTGAAAAATAATAAAATAATTGCTAAATAGTCGTAAAATAGTAACTAGTTATAAAGTAGTGAGAAAACAGTAATTAGTTTATAAAACAGTTGAAAAATTGTTAATAGTTCCGAAATAACTGAAAAAAATAATTTGGCTTTGGAAAAGAAAGGCTATATATATTAAATAGCTTGGAAAAATAAGTTTATATTAAAACAATTTATATTGAAAATAGTCCAGAGTCAAAACTGTTCAATTCCCAATCTCCATTCTCATCAATTCAATTTAAATTTCCACTTCCTTTTAAATTGACCCAATTCCAATTTTGAATAACTTCAATTTCCATTGAACTTGATTTATTCCCAATTCAAGTTGAATTTATTCTCAATTCCTTTCCAACTTTAAATCAAACTCCATTGGATTTTTTTACTTATTCAACTTCAATTACAGTTCCAAATTATTCAAATAAATTTGGACTGATTTCAAATTGAATTTAAACTCATTAAATCTTTGATTTTATTTCAAATTAATCCAATTTGAATTTTCCATTTGAATTTTATACTCATCTATCTTCAACTCAAATTAATTTAAACTAAATTCAATTCGAACTAAGGAAATCAAAACCTCAACTTAAACCATCTCGAATTATATAAATTCGAGTTAAATTTTCAAAGGTTGGTTTAACTCTTTAAACCAAACTAACTTTTATTTAAGGTTTTGAAACAATTTAATTTCTGAGTCCAATTCTCAAAATTCCATTTTAAATTATCTTTACTTATGTATTTCAAAGTTCAAATAAGAATTCAATACAATTTTATTTTAAAAAAAATTTAATTTATTACTCAATTTTATCTTTCAGTTTGAAGCCAGTTCTTAAACAATTTTAATTTACAAATTTAATTATACAAATTTTCAATTTAAAGTAATTCCACATCCTTAATTTCAAATTAACGTTAGATTTCCCTTTTTTTCTCAATAATGAATATATTACCACACTTCATTTCTCATCCATTTAAACAAATCCAATTCACAATTTAAGTGTTAACCCTCTTTTGATTCGCGACCTGAAGAGCTGCCGACTTAAGAGCTGCCATGACCTAAGAAACTAACGACCTAAAGGAGCTACGAGTTAACGATTTATGAAGCAGAGCGACTTAAAGGTCTGGACGACCTAACTACAGCCACGGTTTAATGACCTAAATGCATAACGATCTAAAGAAAGTTGCGACCTAGCGACTTAAGAGATGAAACACCTCAAAGTAGTCAACGACTTATGTTAGATCGCATACGACCTAAGAAATGAAGCGGCTCAATGTCTTCAACGAGTTAACGACTTCAGATCTGGACGACTTACGACTTAAGGGAATATGACGACTTAAGGGGATTACGACCTAACGACTTAAGGAAGTAACCACTTAACTACGGAAAGGACTGAACGACTTAGCAGCTGCTTTTAAGTCGCGACCGACCTATGACCTATGATAGGTCGCTCACGATCTAAACAAACTCAATGCCACATTATTTCACACGATGGCCTCCTAACTCGTGGACGATCTGGGACTTAGTGATTTATCCAAACGAACAAGCATGCAACTGTGAAGTCTCAACCCAGCTTAGGTCGGTCGCAACCAGTTGAACCGTTCATGACCCAACTTAGGTCGGCCACGACCTACGACCCAGGCACATAATTTCTCTATAAATACCAACCTAACTCCAACTAAAAAAGGACCTTTGGCTAATCATTTTCTGAAGTGCCATTACTCTGCAGAATTCTTAACTCGTCCAACACTTGAAGAACTCAAAACATTCAAGACACTACAACAAGCTTCGAAAGAAATCTTGCACATCCGACATGGATTCAACAAGTTTCATCATCAAAGTTTGAGCTACTAGTCTAGAGTGTTCTTGTGTTCAAGGTGTATCGTATTTTGAAGTGCATTGTATCAACTTGTAACCAAAATCAACAATAAATGAATTCAAAGTGGACGTAGGCTTGATCTTTAGCCGAACCACTATAAAATCGCTGTCTTTTACTATTTTCTGCTATTTTACTGCTTATTTCTTGTTCCCGTATCATGGGTGGTGCTTTCACAACATTACTACACACCAGGGTGTTAGCGTTCAATTTTCAACGTTAACATTTTGGTGCTTTCACTGAGAACCCAACTCAGGAATACATTCACCATTGCTTCACAAAAGTTCGTTGAAAAAGTTTCTTTCAAGACCAGAAGTCTGCTGGATATAATGGCTCCTGGGAGAAAACGCAAGTCTATCAGGTCTGAAGATGCTCACGATAACACTGCTACTTCTCTTTCTCCAAGTCAAGTAGCTCCAAGCGCTGGAGTGACGCGAGAAGAGTTAGATGCTGCAGTGACCGGGTTGTATCAGCAAATTGAAACTCAGAATACTCTAATGATGGAGAAGTTAAGTGCTTTGCTCGGGGCTAGTCAAAGGCCGGTAAACAATGAAGAAAACATTGCTGATGCTCTTCACAACTCCGAAGGAAGAAATATTCCTCAAAGGGGATCAGGTGCCACTGAAGGGGCACCTCTCCAAGCTGAAGGATCCAAGCCATCGCCAGTTTTCCGCGAACATTTGCCCGGACAAACTTTCGAGAAAATGGCCGAAGTCTACTCCGCCAAGTCATTAAACAATGAGGAATATCTCTCCGGCATGATTCGGCAAATAATGAAAGAAAGCATGCAGAGAAATGAAGATGAGAGCGAATGGGGATTTGCTCCGAGTAAAACTCCGTTTACTGAGAGGATTCTAAAGGCCGAGTTTCCCAGAAAATTTGTTCCCCTACCATTCCTGCTTATCGGGGGTCAAGTGACCCGAATCAATTCTTGTACAAATATGACTGGCACATGACCGGCGCCAGAGCGACTGATGAGATTAAGTGCCGGTATTTCCCGGTATACTTGGAGGGAGTGGCACTTCTTTGGTTTACCAAGCTTCCCATTCGATCGGTAGACTAATTTTCTGATTTGACCCGGAAGTTTAAGAAGCAATTCAGATTGTACGCTTCAAAGGTAAAAGACATAATGTCATTGTCTAGTCTTGAGCAGAATCCGGGAGAGTCGATTAAATCCTTCTTGAATCATTTCAACATAGCTCTGGCGGAAGTCGACAATGCGGAGCCACGAATGATTTTGACTTATCTGATGCGGGCTGTCGATAAGTCAAGCGAATTTGGAAAATGGCTGAAAATGAAGGAGCCAAATTCACTCGAGAAATTCTATAAGAAAGCTGATGAATTCATACGCTTGGAAAACCTTCCGGCACCAATGAAAGTGGTGGCGACAAGAGTGGAGAATAACATTGCTGCTTCAACGAAGAAAGATTCCGGAGGTCAGAAAAGGGAAAATAATGATGGGAAGAAACAAAAAGATATAAAGAAACCTCGCTTCTTCAAACCCTTAGATTTCACTCCGTTAACCGACACTCCGGAGAATATCTTCTTTGCCACCAAGGATGCTGTGGAGTATCCTAAACCAGCTGAGATAAAGCCTGGAAAGAGTGCTATGCGAAATGGAAAATTCTGCCGATTTCATAATCAACCCGGTCATGATACCAACGAATGTCGTCATTTGAAGAGCTTAATTGAAGAATTGTTAAGGGAAAACAAGCTGCAACAGTATGTAAAGAAGAACAGGAATGACCCAACTTCGTCTACTCAGGGGCAGCAACCCCTTACTCATCCATCTGGCTCGGGTAAAGGTACTACAACACACGAATCTGAAAGGCCTGTTATCAATGTGATTACAGGAGGCCCACACCCAGCAGGCAGAAGTTGGGGTGAGATGAAACGATATGCTCGTGCTTTGAAATATACCCCAGCAGAAGAAGATGTTTTTGTTTTAGAAGATGCTGTACCCCTGAAACAGCAGAAAACTTCTAATGATGACGTTGTGTTTAAGGCCAGAGATTCTATGGGTATTGAAGCTCCAACCATAGATCCCTTGGTCATTTCTGCAGGAATTGGGCCAGCTATTGTAAGACGAGTACTTATTGATTGTGGCGCCTCTTGCAATACACTCTTCAAGAAGACATTTGATCAAATGAAGATTCCAATGGCTGACGTTCAGGCTTCATCACAGAAGATTGTTGGGTTCACTGGGGAACCGCAGCAGCCAACTGGAACTGTTGACTTGTTCGTGGAACTTGGAGAGGGACAGAAGAAGGTAGTTCGGAAGCAGACTTTTGTAATTGTTGATGGATTTTCTGCCTACAATGCCTTCCTGGGCCGGCCAACTTTAGCTGCGTTCAAAGCCATTCTTGCCCTGTGGTGCCTAACCATGAAGTTTCCCATAGATAATGGTGTTGGTGTCATTAAAGGGGATCAAAATGCTGGGCGGGAATGTTATCTTATAGAGCTTCGAAAGGCCAGGAAGAGAGAGATGGGAAAAGATGCGGCAGCCCCTCTCCACATCAAAAACCCAACCTTGTAGCAAATACAGGGTGGTCCCTGCACTGGCGAGCATAGTGGTGCAAGGAGAGAAATGGACCCCAGAAAGGCCAGTGCAGAGGAAAATAGAGTGGTGCCGATGGAGGTAACGGTGCCAATACCTGTTGATCTTAAAGACCCAAACAAAGTGCTAAATGTGGGTTCGCAACTCAGTGTGGCAGTCCAAAATATGCTAATATCATTTTTGAAAGCAAATCTGGACGTATTCGCTTGGAGTCACGCCGATATGTGTGGAATATCTCCAGAGATTGCTGTACATACTCTGAATATTGATCCGAAATTCACACCTGTGAAACAGAAAAGGAGAACCCAGGGTCCAGAAAGGTCAGCAGCGTAAAGGAAGAAGTGGATCGGCTCATGGAGAATGGTTTCATCAAAGAGTCCACTTATCCAAATTGGGTTTCAAATCCAATACTGGTTAAAAAAGAAAATGGAAAGTGGAGAGTATGCATCGATTTCTCAGATTTAAACAAAGCTTGTCCCAAAGACTGCTTCCTGTTGCCAAGGATTGATCAGCTGGTAGATGGAACAGCCGGGCATGAATTGTTGTCTTTTATGGATGCTTACTCCGGGTATAACCAGATTATGATGCATGAGTCGGATCAGGAGGATACAAGCTTCGTCACAGATGTTGGTCTCTACTGCTACAAAGTCATGCCCTTCAGATGTTAATGCAATGTTCAAATCACAGCTTGGGAAAACTATGGAAGTTTATGTCGATGATATGTTGGTGAAATCAAAGAAAGCAGTCGACCATATGGATCACTTAGCAGAAATGTTCTCAATCCTCCGAAAATATGGAATGAAGCTCAACCCTCTGAAATGTTCATTTGGAGTAGAGTCCGGGAAATTCTTGGGATTTATCGTAAGCGCTAGGGGCATTGAAGCTAATCCCGCTCAAATCACTGCTCTAAGAGAAGTCAAAGCCCCTAGGACAAAGAAGGATTTGCAGAGTCTCAATGGGAAAGTTGCTGCTTTAAGTCGGTTCATTTCCAAAGCCACTGATAAATGCATCCCCTTCTTTGACGCTTTAAAGAAAGGAAAGAAAAACTTCGAATGGACGCCTGAATGCCAGAAAACTTTCGAAGAATTAATCTATCACATGGAAGCGCCTCTAATACTTTCCAAGCCCAACAACGGCGAAGACCTTTTCATATACTTGGCAGTTTCATCTCATGCTCTGAGTGCAGCACTGGTGCGGGAAGATGCAAAAGTTCAGCGCCAGGTCTACTATATCAGCAAAAGACTCACTGGGGCAGAAATGAATTATTCAAAGCTAGAAAAGCTCGCCTACTGTTTACTGATTGCTTCCAGAAAGTTGAGGCCGTATTTTCAAGCTCATCCTATCAAAGTTCTCACTAATCAACCCCTAAAGCAAGTCCTATTTCGCCCTGAAACTTCGGGTCATCTTATGAAGTGGAATATTGAACTTAGCCAATATGATATCACTTATCATCCCCGAAGAGCGATCAACGGACAAGCTTTAGCAGATTTCATTGCAGAATACACAGATAAGGGTGACAGCGAGGAAGAAATTACAGTTGACATCCCAACCAAATGGAAGTTATATGTTGATGGCTCAAGAATGATTATTGTTCCGGAGCTGGGGTTGTGCTTGAAACCCCCGAAGGGCGATCATTGTGTTACGCATTAAGACTAGAATTTCCTTCTACAAATAATGAAGCAGAATATGAAGCTCTAATTGCTGGATTAAAGATTGCAAAGGAATTGAACATCAAAGCATTGCAAATCTTCAGTGATTCTCAGCTTATTGTGTGTCAGGTCAAGAAGGAATTTCAAGCTAAAGGAGGGAATCTGCCTGCTTACTTGTCAAAGGCTTCTGAGCTTCTCGATGATTTCGATCATTATTCGATAAGCCACATACCTCGAGAGGAAAATATGAAAGCGGATTCTTTAGCAAAGTATTCAAGCTCCGGAGAAGCTCAATTATTGGGATTAGTTCCTGTGGAGGTCTTGTCAGCTCCAAGCATTGATGAAATGGATATTGACTGGATCATGGCTGTATCTCAAGAACAAGAGTCATGGATGACCCCGATCAAAGAATATCTACTCAACGACTCCCTACCAGAAAATCCTAAAGAACGCCGAAAGCTGTTAAGAAAAGCGTCGAGATATGTAATTCAAGACGGCCGGTTATACAGGCGGGGAGTCTCAATGCCATTACTCCGATGTGTAACCAAGGAAGAAGCCAAGACAATCCTAGCAGAGGTGCACGGAGGAGAATGTAGGGATCATTCAGGTGGCCAAACACTTGCCAAGAAAGTTCTCCAGTATGGGTATTTCTGGCCAGATATTAATCGAGATGCTGCTATCTACTCCAAAAAATGTGACAAATGCCAGAGATTTGCAAAAATCCCAAGAGCACCTTCAACTGAACTAACACAGATGGTCAGCCCATGGCCGTTCGCCATTTGGGGGATAGATCTAATCGGACCCTTGCCAGTTGCCAAGTCAGGAATCAAATATGCTATTGTTGCTGTTGATTATTTCACTAAATGGGCTGAAGCAGAACCTTTGGCTATTATTACCTCTAAAAAGATGATAAATTTTGTGACTAAAAATATCATTTGCAGGTATGGTGTGCAGTAGAAGATAATCACAGACAATGGTACTCAATTCGAAAGCGAAGAGTTCCAGGACTTTTGCAAACAATTCAAAATCCGAAAAAGCTTCTCAGCAGTGGCCCATCCGTAGGCAAACGGGCAAGTGGAGGCAGTAAACAAAATTATCAAGTCAACCATCAAAAAGCAGCTTGAAAAAGCAAAAGGTGGATGGGTTGATAAACTACCACTAGCACTATGGGCATACAGAACAACCCATAAAACTGCGACTGGGCACACTCCATTCTCATTGGCATACGGATCAGAAGCAATGATTCCAGTAGAACTAGAAGTCCCTTCACACAGAAGAATTCATTTCAACCAATCTGAAAACGAAAAGTTGCAACTCGAAGCACTTGACTTTCTTGATGAAAGAAGGGAAGAAGCTAGACTCAGAGTTGCGGCCCATCAGCAAAGGATTGCAAGGCACTTCAATTCTAAAGTCCGTCAACGAAGCTTTGAAGTCGGGGACTTAGTTTTGAAGAGGATCATGACAGCAGTCGGAGTATTTGGACCAAATTGGGAAGGGCCATATGTCATAGGCAATAAACTTCTTGATGGCACATTCAAACTCACAACTGTCGAAGGAGATCCAATCCCAAGAGCCTGGAACAGCAATCATTTGCGCCCATATTTTACTTAAAAAGCTTTGCTTGAAATTGTAAAATGATTACGGATGTATCAATTGTATTGTAAACCATTGTAAAATCAATGATGATTAATAAAAGAGCTATAAAGTGGATGTAGGCCCAATTCTTGGCCGAACCACTATAAATTCTGTGTTCTTTATTACTAGAAAATGCCTGTTTCATTTCGATGTGAAAATACTCTAAATGTATTGCTAAAGTATTGATTTAATATTGCAGGTCATTAAAACAAAGCTTACCCATTACAAGGCCAAGTGAGCCCTGTAAATCACTCGATAAATGAATTCCAAGCCACAAAAAAGTTCCAAATTCAAATCCAACATAAGATGAACTTCACACAAAAGGTTGATAATCCCACCAAAGGGGCACTTTTCAAAAGAAAAGGAACTAGACGCTTGTTAACTAATTACGATCGTCTGTACAAACAGACATCTGATTAGATAACTCGCGTCTGCCCCATGGAATCACTTAACAGTGAAGTTCACTTCTTCGGATGAAGCAAACTACTCGCGAAAAGAAGGGAACATGGGCTCGGAGACGATAATAGGGGACCGCTAATGAGCAAACGACGAAGAGACATGGGCAAGCTAGTCAACAAAAGCCCTCTCCGGAGGCACAAGACCTCTTCGGAGGTGCAACTCTTCGGAGGATGAAGACCTCTTCGGAGGCATGCCAAAAAATGGAAATTATCTTCTCAACAAAGAGGTTGGTGGAACCAGAAGGCACAAGACCTTTGTTAACTAGTTGCGATCGTTTGTGCGAACGAACATCCAATTAAGTAACTTGCGTCCACCCCATGGATCCATTTAACTGTGAGAAAGTAACTTCCAGGCAATCAAATAAAGACCTCTTTGGAGGCACGAGACCTCTCCGGAGGCACGAGACCTCTCCGGAGGCACGAGACCTCTCCGGAGGCACAAGACCTCTCCGGAAGCACAAAAACAAGACTTCTCCGGAAGCACAAAAACAAGACTTCTCCGGAAGCACAAGACCTCTCCGGGGGCACAACGCTACTTCACAAAGCATAATGCTACTCTTCGAAGTCCAAATGCTACTCCTCAGAAATGCAAAAATCTCTCTTCAGAGACCCACTTCACCAGAGTTGAAATGTCAAAACATTCTTCAGAAGCTCGCTTCACTGCGAAGGAGAATTCACTTCTCAAAAATATGAAGTGACCATCTCCGAAGGTTGAAGCGTAAAAACTTCTCCAAAAACGAGACACGCTCCATTAAAGTAGAATAATTGATTCCTCAAAAATGGAATAGTTATTCTCCAAAAATAAGAGTACAAGTCTCGTCAAAGCAAAAATATATTGTAATGCACTTGTGGTATAGGGGCAATATCATACAATACAACTACATCAATAAAAGTAGTATTCAAGCGACATACCACAAGTTCATTGCAATATCACGCAGAAAAGATGTGAAATAAATGCATTCTCAAACACAAACCAAAAGTTTGTACAAGTAAAAAGAATCGCTTATTCTACACTAAAATGAGAAATAGATACATTCTTACATACACAAGAATTCATACAAGTAAAAGAATTGTTTTATTCAATACTGTGAAAATTCTTTACATGTGCAGATCTCAAAAGAGCAGGGACCGGTACCCGCACAATCTCCGGTCGACACCAGCAAAAAGCAAAATAAGGAAGGTAGAGATCCGCTTATCACTCCTTCTTCCCGCCACCTTTAGTACCCTTGCCTGGTTTGATGATTAGTTTCGGAATCCGGCGTGGACAGGTCGGAGAAGAAGGAGAAGAAGGTGTGGCTAGATCTTCCTCTACTTTATCTTCTCCAGCTGAAGTGCTTTTCTTCTTCTTCCTTATAGCGCGCTTCCCTTTCCTCTTCGAAGAAGACTCACTTCCCGGAGTAAGCAGCGTAGAAAGTTTCGTGTTATCATCAAGAGACTGCTCCAGAGTCTTCTCACTGTCCTCAAGATCTTCCGCCTTCTGCTCTTGAGAAGCGAGTGGATCCTCCAAGACTTGAAGGGCTTCTATTTGCTCTTGCTGCGAACCCGGCTGGGAAGCAGGAGTAACTTGAAGGGTTGGAAGAGGAACAGCTGGAAGAGGAGAAGTGTGTGCAACGCTCGGTGCCTCCACTACAGAAGAAAAGAAGTTAAAATCAGTATTCTCCGAGAAAAAGAGAAGGTATTGGTTCATCAAAGCTTAAGTAATAAGTAAGAAGTTCATCAAGCTCGGTTAAATCGAATAAGTGACCCACTGGAACCGGGTCAACGTCAAAGTTACCTGGAGAAGTCGGCTTTGCAAGATCAATTTCGAATTTCTGAGCCTCAATATCTTCCAGAGCCTCTTCCTCGGTGGGAGTAGTCACAATTTCAGTGTCAACTTTAGCAGGAGGCGAAGAATGGGAACTGGAGCCTACAATGTTAGCATCAGCCGAAATTGAAGTATGGACGGGGGCAGTTAAAGGAGCTTCCTCCTTTGGGTGTTCTTCTCCCGTCGGTTTAACTTGCGCTTTAGCAAGTTGCTCCTTTCCTCTAGCAAGAGCGGCATGAGTTTCATCGTCAAAATAACGTGCCTCAAGCTCTGCCTCGTCATAGCCAGCACCACCAACCATATCGATTATCGCCTCCCATACTTCAGCCAAGGTGACTTCATAATCCGGCCCCAAAAACGAGAGACTCCCGCGCCCCAAGACGCTGTGGATATAAAAGTCAAATAAGGTAGAGCTGACTTTGGCTTTCATTGCCTCATGCGACTGCTCAGCCGCTTCTTTTTCGGCGACGGCTGCAACTTGACCAGCAACAGCCTCATCACGCTCTTTCTCAACTTTAGAAAGTCGAGCCTTTAACAATTCGATCTCCATGCTCTGGGAGTGAACTGTTTCCCGCAGCTGAGCAGTATTTTTGCGATATTCTTCAGTAACATGTTGCTCAGCCGCAAGTTTCATCTCAGCATCCCTTTGAGCAGCATGCGCATCCCGCACTTGTTTTTGAAACACTTCTTCTTTTTGAGAGTGCGAAGTGGAAGAAGCGGCGAGATCTTCCTTGAGTTTTTTAACCTCGGACTCAAGTCTCGTATTGTCGTCGGCAATGCTCGCCATCTCTGCATTATGCTGCTTGCAGATTTTATCCCATTCCGTCCTGTCATTTTCCATTGTCAGCATGGCTTCAAGATTCATATGGTTAACTCTTTGAAGCTCATCAACAAGTTTCTGCCATCCGGATATCCTCTCGATATCAAGTTTAACAGCATCAAGATTCCTAAGCATGGTCTGCTTATCAATGGGAACCAAGTCTAAGTCAAAGCGAACTCCTTTTAAGCACCAATTTGGGAATCGGCTTTGAAGTGTAGGAGGACCGTCCCCGACTTGATATTGAGGCCTGTTGATAAATGTTTGGATGTCAGACTTCTTGAGAGCTGGAGAACCAGATGGAATTTCTGCAGAGGTAGGAGCATCAGACTTTTCAGAAATTGCAAACGCGTCACTAGGCTTGACCCGCTTGCTTGGATCTCCAGTAAGGTGACTCTTCCCTTTATCGTCATAAGACTTTCGCTTATGGGAATCATCACCTCTATGAGAAGAGTCGTGTCGCTCATCCCTCCTCCCGTATTGATGTTCATAATCTCGCCTTTCTTGAGCCTTCCTAATAGCTCTTTCTTCATCTGTTTCCCTCGAGGCAGAGAGATAGCGCCTAAAATCATAAGTGTCGCGGCTTCCGTGACGCTGGAATTTATCATAGTATGAACCGCTTCGCCCCATCGGAGAGCCTGAAATTGAAGAAAAGTCAAGTCTTAGAAATCTTCAAAGTAGAGAAGCCGAGTGCATTTAATTGTAAAAAATCCTAAGTGTGTGTGGCGTGCAAGCTACGCGCGTCGAACTACAAACCAGTCTTTGGTGTGGGAATGGCGACGGCTTGTATAGAAGGCGTCGAAACTTGTTGTAAAGAAGAAGTCGCCTCGACAGCAGGAGAAATAGCTTTTGAAGCGTCATTTTTAAATAGCTTCTGTGAGGTCACCATTAAGTCACTAAGGTCCCCAAAAATGTCTTCGCCGTCATGCTGGGCGGAACTCTCTTTCTCAACCCCTTCATTGGATGCCTTCTTGGGGCATTGAGGAGGTTCCTCCTCTTCGATAACTGGAGAGAGCGTACCTTTGCCGGACGAACCCGCAACGTCAATAAAGGCAGAACACTTCACCAGTGAAGCCTCAGTGGTAGGTTCTTGCGGTGTAGGTTCTCCGACAAAAGTTGGGGCATCAGACGCCTTTCCTGGAGAATCAGGAACTTCGTGAGGCTGAGTAGAGCGAGAAGGGTGAAGAAGTTCAAACTGGTGCAGAAATTCATCTTTTAACAAAAATTTAATGCTTCTCTCCTCAACTGGCACAACCATAAGCCTTTCAAAAGTTGACTTGTGGCTGGATTCCCTGGAAGGGGGAGGAAGCGCTGAAAAGTAAAGATGAAGTTAGCACTTGACATTTCGGATTTCGGAAAACTCAAAGAGTAGAAGAAGTAAAAATGAATAATCTTACTTCCTTCTCTCCAAACGGCGTAAAACCCCGGAGGGCAGCGGACGAAGAAGAATTGACTTAGAAATCCGTGAACACTATCCGAAAGGCCAATGATTAGTTTGCGGTTTCTAGCGCTTCGCACGACAGTGATGGAAGGATGATCTTTATTTCTAGTGAAAGAGCATAAGTAACAAATCTCATTGAAGCTTGGAAAACGGTCAAGTGTCCTCCTAAATAGCACACACAATCCCATCAGAATGGCATAGCCATTAGGATGTAGCTGGAAAGGGGAGATGGCTAGTCGACAAAGAAGATTCTGGAGAAAGTCATTAAAAGGGAGAATAGCCCCATTCAAGCACATTTGCCGGTTAACTGAGACAAATCCAGGGGGTGCCATATCAGCGGTGCTGCTTTTTTCAGGAAGAATAGCATCTGCTTCAATGATACCAAACTGGGTGCACAATTGCCGAAAAACTTTGTACGACAAAGTAGTTGAGACTCTTTCTGGAGGATTGACTAACGGGGCTGGAATAAGGGCGGCCTCTCCGGTTTGAACCACTACATCTTCTTGCTGAGAAGTCATTCTACACAAGCAACTGGATATTCAAATGTAAAGGTGCACGTTTCCTAAAAAGTGTGAAGTGTTGTGCAGAACTAATTAAAATAGAAAGCAAACATAACTGGAATTAAACTAGTCGACAATTGGTCGATTGCTAGATTTCAGGACTTGTTAATCTAAAATTCAAGTGCAGTGTTAATGCAAACAAATCAACTTCAGTTAACTATTATAGTTTTGCTTTAATACTTCACTTGAATTGGTTAGTTTACAGCATTTCGTTCACGCAGTTCATTTAAGTTGATTTTTTCTTTATCGACTAATCTGTCATTTGATGTGGGCAGTCAATGGCAGTATATTCGTCCCAGTTTTCTGCAAATGTTATGTTTAACAGGCATTTAGCATTAGAGATAATCTGTAAAGAAGTTCAGACAATTCAAAGTTCAAGGCAATACAAATATGTCAAGTTCTAACTCGGCTGCGACCGAGAGCCTATGCTGCTGAAATTAGGTCGATTAAATTGTTCAAAGTCCTAGGTCGGAGATTCCTCAGGACACAATGTGCAAGTTAAGTCGTCCACAACTTAAAGGATATGCAACGAGTTAAAGTTAAGTCATTGGCCCTAGGTCGTAATGCATATAAAGTCTCAAGACAGAACGACACAAATTTTCCTAAGTCCTAGCTCGGCCACGAGCTAAGGCTTATGCCGCGAGCTAATTAGGTCGCAGAGAAAGTTGGGTTGTTCAAATCAGTTAAGTCGCAAGAACTCCTGAACGGGACAAGCTGTTAAATCGTGAATGTTTTAGGTCGTCTCCGAAGGAATCTCAGGCTATTTCCTGTTCGAACCGAAGCCTCACTTCCCTTCACCAATCTCCTCCCTCTCCATTGAGGAGTTCAGTAACTCGCCAACTCGAGATCCATAAACCCAATAAACTCGAACTATCCCCCATATAAAAAAAATCCCAAATCCATCATGAAATCAGTATGCTGCAGTATTTTCGAGAAATCACAATGACATAGCAACTAGAGGAAGTTAAGGATCGATTGCGACACAACTCATGGTGGAACATAGTATACAAACTTGGATTAGAGACGACAAATAAGGGACTCGTGATTCGATGATGGTCATGATTGAATGTTGGATGGATTCACTTACGAAATATGATGATGGAGATGATTAACGGTCGAGTAATCTGGAATTCGTCTTCGAAAGCTCGGGAACTTGTTAATGGCAGACAGAATGATAGAGCAGGTAAAGGAAAAGAGGGAACGACCTAAGCTATTTATACGCTGTGGTAGTGAAAGGCGAATCGACACATACGACCCACGACTTAACTTAAGTCGCTCACGACCTAACAAACTCATCAAAGAGCGAACTAAGGAAATCGAAGCACACGACCTACGACCTAGGCGTATACTTCGAGGGGCAAATGTTAACCCTCTTTTGATTCGCGACCTAAAGAGCTGCCGACTTAAGAGCTGCCACGACCTAAGAAACTAATGACCTAAAGGAGCTACGAGCTAACGATTTATGGGGCAGAGCGACTTAAAGGTCTGGACGACCTAACTACAGCCACGGTTTAACGACCTAAATGCATAACGATCTAAAGAAAGTTGCGACCTAGCGACTTAAGAGATGAAACACCTCAAAGTAGTCAATGACTTATGTTAGATCGCATACGACCTAAGAAATGAAGCGGCTCAATGTCTTCAACGAGTTAAGGACTTCAGATCTGGACGACTTACGACTTAAGGGAATATGACGACTTAAGGGGATTACGACCTAACGACTTAAGGAAGTAACCACTTAACTACGGAAAGGACTGAACGACTTAGCAGCTGCTTTTAAGTCGCGACCGACCTACGACCTATGATAGGTCGCTCACGATCTAAACAAACTCAATGCCGCATTATTTCACACGGTGGCCTCCTAACTCGTGGACGATCTGGGACTTAGTGATTTATCCAAACGAACAAGCATGCAACTGTGAAGTCTCAACCCAGCTTAGTTCGGTCGCAACCAGTTGAACCGTTCACGACCCAACTTAGGTCGTCCATGACCTACGACCCAGGCACAGAATTTCTCTATAAATACCAACCTAACTCCAACTAAAAAAGGACTTTTGGCCAATCATTTTCTGAAGCGCCATTACTCTGCAGAATTCTTAACTCGTCCAACACTTGAAGAACTCAAAACATTCAAGACACTACAACAAGCTTCGAAAGAAATCTTGCACATCCGACATGGATTCAACAAGTTTCATCATCAAAGTTTGAGCTACTAGTCTAGAGTGTTCTTGTGTTCAAGGTGTATCGTATTTTGAAGTGCATTGTATCAACTTGTAACCAAAATCAGCAATAAAGGAATTCAAAGTGAACGTAGGCTTGATCTTTAGCCGAACCACTATAAAATCGCTGTCTTTTACTATTTTCTACTATTTTACTGCTTATTTCTTGTTCCCGTATCACGGGTGGTGCTTTCACAACATTACTACACACACCAGGGTGTTAGCGTTCAATTTTCAGCGTTAACATTAAGGATTATTAATAACAATAGGATGATATCATAAAATTTATTTTAAACATCCATCCATTTTTAGTTCTAGATCTCAAACCCAATTTGAGGTCACACAAACTCCCAATTCAACTTAACCATTTAACTTTCCAAGTTAACTTCCAATTTCATCTTGAAATCTCCAAATTCAAGTTGTTTGTTAACCTATTTAACTTTCCCAAAGTTAAATTCAATTTACTTAATCCAACCAACCTTACCCAATTTGAATTCCCATTTCAAACTTTAAACTTCACATTAATAAATCTTATAAGTTCAAAAACTTATCACCTTGTAAATCACATCACATTCCAAATTTAAAACTCAATATTTAGGGTTCATTTCAAACCAACTTTGATATTATGTATATTCCTCATATATACATATTATCTCCTTTACACACTAGGTTATCCTTAAATTTTAAACCACTTTTGGTTTCAGTTCAAACAGTTTCCCTTAATGCTTTCAAACAACTCTTATTTTAAAATAAGATCACATTCAAAATATTTTGAATAATACTCTTTATTATTTCTATTAACATTTGAAACAATTTCAAAACCTTTCAATTTACATCCTTTCTAATTTACAAGTTATTCACATCTAAGGGTTACTTCCTTAAAACATTTATGTGTTTATTGGAAAACAATCATTCTATTTAAACTCAATAACCATTTATTTTCTGGTTTGAAACCATTTTAATTCATCTTATTTGTATAGTTCATTTTATCCAATCCTTATTTGGATATGTATACATATATATTCCTTAATTTCTTATTTTATAACCAATTATTGCTATAAATATAATATAAGCTTTTATAAAAATCTTTCATTAAAACCATTTTTAAAATCCTTATATAAGGAAATAACAAGTACGCTCTCATATATATATATATATATATATATATATACACTCAACTCATTCCAGGATACTATTGACCCTATCCCTATGAGTACACCCACCAGAGCCAAGGTTCTCGCTTAACCTTCGCTCTAATACCAAATGTAACGACCCGGGATTTTCGACCCAGAAAATTCCAAATAGTTAGGTAAAGAAGAAAAAGATAGAAGAAGAAGAAACAGATTATAACACAGATTCTCACATTCGCAGCGGATCAAAATACAATATCAAATAAATAACAGTATACAAAGGAAAATTTGTATCAGTTAATTTACATTTTTATACATCAGAGTTACAACATATTCACAAACACTGGACGTATATAATCAACATGTCCAAATATACAACAATATATCATAGCGGAAACACTCCATACGTTCCTGCCATCCAGCTCGTCTCCTGAGCTCCGGAACGTCCTTCCCTGAAAATCTGTAATACTCGGTCTGACCCGAGCATTACATCAAAGTAACACCCGGGTCAGGCTGGAAACCAACATGAGTAAACCCATCTAACATGAATAACCAAAGCATACAACTTATATATATAACCCGGGTAACTTGTATCATATACAAATTCACAAAATGTTGTAGACATTACATATTTCACTCACAAAATTCTAAGTACCCAACTTAGATTAAATAGTCCAATTCACTTAAATCATTTCATTCCAGCTATTTATTGATTTCACATATCAATCTATAGGAAATCGAAGTGGTTTCGGGAATTTTCTAATACCCGACACCGGTCTCTTCGAAACCAATATCATCTTAACTTAAATTATTCAAGTGAAATACAACTCAATTTTAAATACAGGATGTCACATAATTCATCAACAAGAGATAACCACATCATCACAATTTATCACCTAGTAATTAACTACCCTTAATTACTTATCACATTAATTACTCCTTAATTAATTTCTTTAATTAATCCTTTGATTAATTATAAAGTAATTTAATCCAAATTACTTCCACAATTAAACCATCTTCCACTAATTACATCCAGTAATTATCATTAATTACTTCACTAAGTAATTATACTTCATCAATTACATAAAGTAATTATTATCAAATCATCCAGTGATTAAAATTAATTAAACTTAATTAATTAATTTAAACCAATCACATTAAACCCCATTAATTACATTAAGTAATTAATTCTTTAATTAATAAATTTAACCTAAGAATCACATTAACCCAATTAATTACATCAAGTAATTAATTCATTAATTACTTCCATTTGTCTTTAACAAAATTTAAATCAATTTTAAACTTTGTTTAAAACATTCTTTTACATTTCAAATTCTAATTTAAATTCAAATTCTTTTAAAAACATTTTTAAACACTTAACCCCCTTCAAGTTATTTAAACAAATTTGGATTTAAAAACTTCATTTATTTCCAGCTTAACATTCAAATTAAACTTGAATCCATAATTTAAAATTAGATTTAAAACAAATTTTAAATCTTGCTTTATACTTTTTAAAATTCAGTTTAGATTTAGAAATCATAACAGGTTTCTAACCTGTAACAAATCTAACCCGAGCAACAATTAAATTGTTCGAGTCTAATCCTAATCTAGCTCGAACAAATCACTAAAATAACTCGAGTAAAACACTAAATAAACTCGAGTAAACTCGAGTGACATTCCATTTGCATTTATTCAAATCTTACAGTATTGTCAGGTTTAAACAAAAACTTGCAACAACCAAAATACCCGAGCCCACAAATAAATTACTTCGAGTATCTTCTTCCCCCAAAACCATGGCTGACACAACACGATCACCGTGCACCTGCACCACCGCTGCAACCATTTCCACCTCTCGCGACCACACGCGCAAGTCAGCGACCACCCTCCAACACATTCCCGACCATCAAATCGATTGCAGAAACACAAAAATCAAAATCGAGCTTCGAGCTCGAAAACAGGAAGCAATGTCGAAACTGAAATTCACTACAAACACCAAAATCCGATCATCAGGGAAGCTTCATCTCCGGCCACGACCACTTCCACACTCCCTCAACCACCTACTCGAGTCTGGAAGAACTCGATCACTTCTAGAGTTAGCTCGACCCAATTTTCAGATGAACAGAAAACTAGGGCTTAAATCTTTGATTCAAAATCACCAACGCTACACTGCTTTGATTCACTTTCCACCATTTTTCCTTGAATACTTGATCATCACTTCATCGTCAAAGAAAACCCTGGCTACCCCGACCTTCTAGGTTGACAGAATCACCCCAAAATAGGATTTCTAGTTAAACCAGAAATACTTAATCATATTCAAACTAAAAATTCAAATTTAGTTTAAAATTCAAGTTCTTGTTAATGTAATCAAATAATCTGGATGACTAAATTCCTACTTTCAAAAGTTTTGTTCTGTTGCATTTGTGTTTTCCAGAGACATTACAGTTTTCATTTTATTTATTATATATATATATATATATTTTCCCTATTGAATAAAATTAAAACTGTAACTTATGTTACATACCATACTTTGTTTGAATCTTAACCTTAACAAAGATTTGAATATAAGGTCATGATTTTGATCTGGATTTTGGAATGCTAGAACAAGCAACAACATAATTTCAACAGCAAGCATATATTCAGTAACCATACATATATACAGGAAATTCTATCATATTCTTTCACATAATCATGACTATATCAGAAAACAATTCAGGTAACTAAATTTACTTAAATTAGTTTAAATAAAATTTTTACCCACATACAGAACATTTATTCAGAGATCAAGTCCTAAAACAAATCTTTTAAGTGGAAGATTTAAATTTTAATCAGGTCTAAAACCTGTAATGACTTAAACAGAGGATACTTGCCTGTTCCAGTCATAAACACAGCCACTAACTCACATACATATACATTAATATCATCTTTAACAACATGCACAGCATAGTCACATCATACTTCAAGGATTAACCATGTGCACATCTAGTTAAATTAAATTTTTAAGAGTTTACTCACATAAATATCACTTATATACCCAGGTATCACATCCTCTCACTCATGCAAGTAATAATTAAGACATTTCTATAATCAAACCTTGCATGCATTCAATTATAAAGTAGAATTTAGTTTTTCAAAAGATAGATTTACTCACAAGTTAAAAGAGGAAAGAAACTGGGATAGTTTACTCACCTAAAATTACTGTTGAAACAGGGGATAATTGTTGTTGAAAAAAAACTGCAGTTTGAATTTAAACCCCTGTAAATCTCCTCAGCCTTGTTGTTGAAAGAATTGTTTGAGCTTGCAAGTAAAGATGATGTTATTTTTTTTAGGTTAGCTAAGCGGTGAACAAGCTTAAAATAAGATGATATATAAATAGAAATAGCTTTGGACAGTAGGTTATAACTAGTACAGGTCTTACTTGTTATGCCCAGACAAGATTTTTGTGTTTTAATTACTGTAAATGGAAATGATATTTGCTTATTTCGTTTCTTTTTCTCTTTTGAATGTCTATAAGGGAGGCATATGGATTTCATATGCTTCGCCTACTTCTGTGAACCTTTGAAGGAAAGTTTTTTCCTCCTTGTTATTGTTATATATATTCTTCTTTTCAAAAAAAAAAAAAAAGAGAATGCATTTGCAGGTAGACAAAGCTTGGGTATGAAGATAGTTTGTATAAAAATATTTGTCTTCTTACTTGATTCATATACAAATGTTTGACTTATTAACTTCTAGCTTGAACTTCAATATTCATATTTTGTCTAGTATTATGTTATACTTTTGTTTTATTTTATTCTATACTTTGTGTTTCACTTAAAATTGTTATAGTTGTTTATACACTTGTTTTTAATTATATTCATTTTAAAAAAGATGAGTTCGTATTTTATTTAGTTAGATTAGATGCTTATTAAAATAATATTGCCAAAATACCGGGTCGTCACAGACATGCTGTAACATACATGTTTTATGCGGCATATCTTGCTTTAGATATGTAAGCCTATTATGTGCTTTTCTACTAGATGCATCCTTAGACTTGGGTTTTGTGGGCTCTTGGTTTATTGTTCAAATATCAGAAACAATCTCTTCAGTTATCTAATTACTTGCTTTTACATTTTCACTATTATAAAACGACAATGTTGAAATTCTACCGCTTTATGCACCTTTTTCTATCACCTCAATCAAGATATATAACTTACCCAGTCCGTGAAATGCATATTTATGCTTTGTGTTATATTCTTCCTATGTTTCTATTGTTTTTAAAATTTTATTTTGGTAGTTGGCTGTGCATCAAAAGAGATTAGTATAGTAGCTACTGTCTCTAAGGCTAGTAGCTGGTTGATAGAAAAGCAGTCTATTATAAATGGTTTGGTATAGTATAACTGAAATGAATGTGAGTTATTATAATTTCTGTTAGAAACTTGTTTATACCATCTTAACTTAATATTGGTTCCTCATCAAGTCAACCGTTATGTAGAGAAAGAATAATTTGTTTGCTAGTTTTAGCGAAGTCAAAAATGGCATCGGTATGTCATTAGGAATACGTTTTCCAACGCTAGGCCGAAGCCATTTTGGCGTCCAAAAAACAGTTCCGTTGTAGTGGTTGGTTTGAAAGGCAGGGCATAAAAAAATCCGGAAAAGTAGTACCATGTGCTGCTGAAACATATGTAAGTGTTGTGATTACAACATTAAAAGCACATCAATACTGCAATAATTGAACAGATTTAATCCTTGTGTGTTCTGCAAGTTTGGGATGAAAATTTTTGTTGATACGTCACCGTGAGTAAGCCACCTCTGACATTAAATGTTATGCAGAAAAAAATATACACTGTCATGTACAATCTCATGGTGATAGGAGGCTCCTTATCCAATGTCATGTACAATCTCATTTACACTAAGTCCAATGTCATGTATAGGTTCATACCACTGTTCTTATTAGTTTTTAATAAAGAATCCTGAATTCAAAAAAAAATTCTCAACTATTTATATTGTTAGTGTGACATATATTTGTCCAACGTAAAACATGATGTGAGGTTTATAACCTGGGAACCGGAAATGGCACGTCTGTCCTGGAAATGGTGGCAGCATTTGAGAAAGTTTCAGGAAAGGTATGTACAGATACTTCTAAGTAATAACGGTTCATAACTGTGTAATATAGAGTTAATAATTTGTTTATGGTGCATAATACAATACTGATGAAGTTTTTGATCCTGCAAAAAATCCCTCTCGTCATGTCTGATAGGCGACCTGGAGATGCCGAAGTTGTGTATGCAAGTACTTCTAAAGCGGAGAAAAAGCTTAATTTGAGGTTTATTAAATGTTAATGTAAACATTCATGTGTATATTAGAACTATGTTGATGTAAACTTATCTAACTTTTTGGAATGTGTTGGAATTTTATGTCAAAGACTTTAGTCTTTTCGTATGTGATTTTGGTTGTTTTATGATAATATTTATTACTCGTTAAATTATTCATTATTGGCATGGATGCTGCAGTAATTTTTTTTAAATTTGCATTTATTTTGCAACGGTCAGAAACCGTTGCAATATCATGTATTACAACAGGCATTGCCCGTTGCGAAATCCATATTACAACGGGCATTGCCCGTTGTAAAATATGGTCGACCTATTACAACAAGGCCTAATATAACGGGCGCATGCCCGTTGCGAAATGCATATTACAATGGGCATTGCCCATTGTAAAATGGTTGTTTTGTTGTAGTGTTATTATCGACTTTGATGACTTCTTTTCTGGATTTTTGGGAATATCCATTTGATGGATTTGATATCGATTTTCATGGTTTTGATTCACGTCGTCGAATGTGAATTTTTGGTGATAGATTGTTTTTACAATCGTTTCTATGATTTATCACTTTAAAATACAAAGGTTTCCATACTAGTAGTAAATACTCAAACTCTTTCACAAAAATTGATTTCAACATTACTTTTAATACGAAGCTCATTTTTAAAACCGTTTTCCAATCTATTAGTATATACAAACCTTTACCCCATTCGTACGAGAAATCCAATTAAACGACTTAGTAAAACAAGTGGTATGAAACGCTTGCGTTTACTTCGTCGGTTAATTCTTAGACTTGTTCGATTGAAATCTTGTGACAATTTTCGAGTGGAAATCTACAATTTGTTCGTAAATATTTAAGTTAAGCCAGTGGTCATGGGACATGAATCTAAACTCATCTATTTACTAGCTTGATGTAATTTACATTTATTGATCTATGATGATCATTTTATGGTTTGGACTAGCGATATGCGATGTCTCTTTGTGCGCGTGGGGGACTATACCCCGTTCAGTTGAGCTTCGTCTCATTTTTTATAGGCTAGCGACCTATGGGTTTTATGGAATTCGGTTCATCGGGCGTATCGTTGTATTACGTCGTTGTTCTGGCTTATTTGAGTTCCAAGTTCCTCGAGCGTACCGTTGTACTACGTCGTTGCGTCGGCTCTATGGGTTAGCGACCCATGGGATAACATCCCATTTGTGATACATGTGTTAGTGAGTTTTCATGCTCCCGTTTGTGATAGGCCTCTCCCTCCTTTTTGTGATTTCTGGATTTCTAATTGATGATTTCTGGAAGTTTCACCATTATTTGTAATTTGCTTAGATAAGCTTTATCAATATTTTTGACTTGGTGAATAAAATAAAGAATATAACATTCTTTTTGGTGTTTGAGAAAATTTGAGGTATTGTATGATTTTTGTTGTTATCATATATATATATATATTTGACATATCTCTTATCCTATCTCATCTTACATGATAATTATAGCTAGACTGATCCGTTTATTATTTTTCTTCTTAAATAATACTCGGGTCAGACCGAGGTGTTTCAAGTGCTTCCACTTGACTTCTTAGTAGGGATTAGCTTCTGACTTTTGGCTAACTACTTTAGCTTAGTAGTTTTTGTTTTTATACATTCGAGATAGAGACTCCTTGATGTATACATATTCTTTTGTCTTTCACTTGTACCTATTCTTTTGTGATATCGTACAAGAATAACCTTTTTCCTCTTCTTTCTTTCTTTCTTTAAGAAGAGAAATGGTTAGACTTGGTCACCCTAGCGCCGGTCAATCCAATGCTACTCCTCAGGATGGCGTATTCATGTCTGCCCAATAGCTGTTGGATCTTGTAAAGAATGCCCAAGCTACCGGACCCATTCCTGAGCCTACTCATCCTAAATCCGGGTTTGCACGCTTGTGCAGTGATTATACCAATTTGGGTGGAAGGCCATTCAAGGGTTCCGAAAGTGTTATAGAAGTCCAAACTTGGCTTAGAACATGCGATCGCATCTTTTCTCGCATGAATCTTGTGGATCTACGTCGAGTCCAAGTGGCTTCTAGCATGCTCCAGGAGAGAGCATTAGATTGGTATGAGCTTTTGATTTCGGAAATTGTTGAAGCGGATCTTACTTGGGAGAAATTTCGGGAAAGGTTCGAGTTAAAGTTTGTGCCGGAAGGTGAAAAAGTAACTTTAGCCCGATGCTTTATTGACCTTGTTCAAGTTGAATCTTTTGTGATAGAGTATATCGCATCTTTTGAATCCCTCTCTAAATATGGGGTTGAGTATATTAATACCCCATTGAAGAAAAATCAGAGGTTTAGCTATGGGTTGAATAAGAATCGCAAAAAAGCTTTACTTCTGAAACTAGAAGTTTCTTTCGATCAGCTTGTAGATATCGCTCTTAGACTTGAAGAGGCCGATAAAGAAAGTGATGTTGAAGTTGTTGGTGCCTAGAAGAACTTCAATGTAACAACCCAAAGTTTAGTAAAAATTAATTATCGTCTAATGACGATTTAATTGGTTGTTAAATGCTATTTGGAGTTTTAATTGGGTTAAAATTCTTTGAAAAATGGGTTAGTGGTTATGCGGGCTTAAATTAAGTGTTGGCCCATGTTTCTTTGGTTGCCGTGTTAAGTGTATAACCCGTCCCCATTTCATTTTTATTCATTCGTTCGAAAAAAAAACCCTTAACGAAAGAAAATAAATGGCGACTCGTTCGTCCTCTTGGCGGAATTAGGGCTTGCTCGTTCGTTTCCCCTTCGACAAAGATTAGGGCTTCTGATTTTCGTAGGCGTCGACTTCAATGCCTAGATCGAACGAAAAGATGAGTGATTTTAAATTACTCACATCTAATTCAGACTATAGTTTTATAAGATTGGAACCTCCTATGTCTTCATTCGTTTGGAATTGATTTTTGTTTCTCGCTGTCTTTGGTTTTGAATTGATTTGCCGATGAAGTTAGTGTTTATATAGGGTTCAGATCCCCTTATTTTCATTCGTATGAATTTGTTTGAATTTGTCAATCGATATATCTCGGCCTGACTTTGTTTATGTGATGTTTCTGATGCATTGGCTCATTTTGAAATTCGACTTCATTGTTCACTTTGACTTTGGCCATGACTTGGTTATAACTGTGTTGATATTATGCTTTTGGCCTTTGTGACTTCGGCACTGTCACTGCTTTGATTTTGTATTCTGGCTTTGTTCGAAACTGCTATTGTTTGCTGGCTTCGATTATGGTGTTTGTTGAACCAGTGAGTATTTTCCTGATGGGGTTGCTTCTGGTTTCACTATGTTTGCATTTGAGTCATGTGCTTCGAGTTGCTTGATCACATGTATTTTGCTGTTGAACTTGTCTGGAGCATTTGTGTTGACTTGATACTCTGCTGTTACAGTGTAGTTGTATACACTTGGTTTTGCATATTTGTACATGTCTCTGGTATCGCCGTTTCATTCGAGCCTGTGCTGTAGATATATATTGCATTGATCTCTGGTTTCAATGTGTATGATGTTTCTTTGGCATTGCATTGTTCAATTTGAAACTACTCTTTTGTTGATTGTCATCTCCATTTTTACTGTTGGTCTGCATTGCATTTGGAGCTTGTTCATTTTGACTGGTTGAGTTGCTTCACTATTGACTGTTGCATTGTGGTCATATGCAGTCTTGACTATTTCATTTGAATTTGGTTTGTAGCTGAAGCTCTGAACTGTTGCACATATATGCACTAGCTTCACTTGAGTTTGCATTGTGATCTTTGACACTGCCTGACTATTTGCATACATTTAGCTGGTACACATTTGTGATGGGTTGCATTGAAATATACATGTGCACCATTGCTGTATCACCATATAGTTTGTAGTATTTTTGTCTTTGTACATTTGCATCTAGTTCACTGCCTCTGTTTTGATCAGGTTTGCATTGTTATAAGTGGACTGGTCTTATACACTTGAAGTCGTAGCCTTGTTTGGATCATCTGGTAGTCTGGTTGCATATATATACTTCACTGTACATATATATGCTCATGGTAGTCTGCTTTACTTGGTGCATGTTGTATCTGTCTTGAAGTAGTAGCCTTTGATCGTGTCATACATGAATCTTTATGTTGTAACTGGTTTGAACCTGATTTTGTTTTAGTATACTTGGTGGTCTGTTGTAGTGCTGTACTTCTGTCCTGATTTGGTTTGAATACTCTTTCCACTGGCCTGGTTTGATGTGTGGCCAGTTGCACTTTCTTGTTTACTTCTCTTGCTCTTGTTGTTTATAAATCACTATCCTTTAAGCGCATCACTTGCCTCTCTTGTCATTTCTTTTTACCGATTTGCCTCTGATGGTTTGCACTGCTGTCACATATATGCATCCATGTATGTACATACATATGTATGTGGGGATGCATGTATTGATTTGGGTCTGCTTTGTTGGTTTGTACCACTATACCACTGTTGCCATCTTTTCTTGACATTTTGGAACTTGAACTGGTGCATCCATGGGGTGACTGCAGTTTCATTTTGAATTATGTTGGTGCCATTTGCTTTCGATTCATCGAGGCAGTTGCATATGGTTTGACTTGAATTTGTGCATTTATTTGGTCTTGCCTGTTCTGGAATTTGTCAAGTGCATACTGGTTTGCTTTGTTTGCAATTGTGTTGAGTCATGCTAGTCGTGACTTGACCTTTGCAGTTTTGACTTACTGTAGTGGCGAGGCAGTGCACGCGTGCGTGTACTGCAGCCACACAGAATTTGGTTTGATTTGGTCATTTTGAGATTGTCTAATTACCTATTTGATAATTAGATTATGAGCTTCTAATTATTTATTTAATAATTGGATTTTGTTGTTAAATTGCTGTTTAGGCAATTCTGTTGTTTTCTAAATTATCTTCATTGATAATCTTTTTATTTATCCTTGTTGATGATTTGGATTTGCTGATTTGTTGTTTAACACTGTTTAGTGTTATATCTGCCGTTATCCGATTCTCTTATCGAGGAGTCGGATGTACGAGATTTCTATGAGTGTCGTCTATTTGATATTTGATTATTATTGCTTCTGTGCATTAATAACCGAGTTTGAATTAGACTGACCCGTGTATTATTTTCTTTTGAATTTAATACTCGAGTCAGACCGAGTTATTACAGGTTGTAGATATCCTACTTTGGGTTGCTGCTTGAGCTATGAAGTCTTTTCATATCTTTTGAAGTAGTCTTCGTCATTTTGTAGTAGTCAGTGCATCTGATTTAGGTTGATATGTATTCATGTATATTACTCGATAATGTACTTGTATATATAACTCCCAAAGTCGACAGTTGTAGTTGTATCATATGTATTGTGTCAAATGTATTGTAACTGACATCAGTTATATATATATATATATATATATATGAGACTTTTGTTATCTGTGTTCCGCATTTTTAGTATCTGTGTTATTATTATATATATTGTCCTAAACTATTATGAACCATCGTAGTTCGTTTTATACTGGAATTGGGTATGTCGATGGGAGTAAATAAATAAGAGATGAAAAATAAAAATATATACCGCTCCTATCGAGGTAACCAATACTAGTGTAAGGCCCAACTACGGATGGCCGCTCCTATCCAGCCTTATTCTTCATAATAACAGACAGTATTTCTTTTAATACTCTTTGTTATTGTGAGCATAGAGGTGGGGTGCTATAGTACAACAACAAGAAGAGGCAACTCGACAGTAAGTTCAAAGGCCCTAATCCTAAGAAGAAAGGGAAGCAAGCAACTTCGGTAGCAAAGACTCCTACCTCTAGTCGTGGAGAATGCTACAATTGTAGTTCTAAGGACCATTATGCAAATAGGTGTCCGAAACCCCTTTATTGTCGCTATTGCAAAAGTTTGGGTCATCTTATATCTTCATGTCCCAAACTTCAAAGCAAGAAAGAGGGAAAGCTGAATGTTGTGCAAGCCCCTAGTAACACTTCTCTTGGTCAAGGTATTTCTAATTCTGTCCTTGATGGCATTATTATGTTTCATGGTCATCCTATTCGAGTTCTTTTTGATACGGGTGCATCCCACTCTTTTATATCAAAGGAACTTGTTGATATTTTGTCTTTAAATGTTATGGGCTTGATGACTTCATTAAGAATTGCGAATCCGGTTGGTGGATCCACAACACTCAGTTTATTTTGTAAGGACGTCGAAATTATTTTATGTGATTATACTTTCCGTGCCGATTTGCATGTTATGCGTTACTTAGGTTTCAGAATGATTTTGGGAATGGACTGGCTTAATCGTTATGAAGCCCACATCCTATGTTCCGAGAGGACTATCCAACTTCGACATCCCCAATCTGTTAAGCAGATTTCTATTGTTCTTAAAGATTCAGATTCCAATTCGGTGGCATCCCTATATTCTCTAAATCCACATGTGACGATAATGATGATGAGGAAGATGTCATTTCCCTCATTCACGTTGTTTGTGAATTTCCCGACATCTTTGAGCCCGTTTTAGGATTACTACCTAAGCGAGCAATTGAGTTCAGAATTAATCTAATTCCTAGAGCTCTACCTATCACTCGTCCTCCTTATCCTATGTCCAATAAGGAAAATGAGGAGATGCGTAAATAATTATCTGAATTGGAAGCAAAACAGTTTATTCGTTCTAGTTCCTCTCCTTGGGGAGCTTCAGCTATCTTTGTGAAGAAATCTGATGGTACACTTAGGCTTTGCGTTGACTACCGCAAGCTTAATGATCTCACCATAAAGAATAAATATCCCTTACCTCGGATTGATGATCTATTCGATCAACTTAGCGGTGCTAGAGTCTTTTCACAGTTAGACTTAGCAACCGGTTTTCATCAGCTTCAAATTGCAGAGGATAGTATTCCTTTGACGTCGTTCCATACTCGTTATGGATCTTATGAATGGCTTGTTATGCCATTTGGTTTAACAAATGCTCTAGCTTATTTCGTTGACCTTATGAACTGAATTTTCAAAGACTTCCTCGATCGATTTGTTCTTATCTTTATTGATGATATTCTTGTTTATTCGAAAACCGAGGAAGAGCATGAAAAACATCTTCGAATTGTGTTGGAAACCCTTAGGAGCAATCAATTGAAAGCGAAATTTTCTAAGTGCCACTTTTGGCAATCCCGTGTGAAATTTTTAGGACATATTATTTCTGAATCTGGAATTTCTGTGGATCCTTCAAAGATTGAGGCGATTCAAAATTGGAAGAGACCAGATAGTGTAACAGAAATTCATAGCTTTCTTGGATTGGTGGGCTATTGCCGTCGGTTCATAAAAGACTTTTTTAAAATTTCTGTACCTCTTACTAGTTTGACAAAGAAGGGAGTTAAGTACATTTGGTCAGACAAATGTGAAGCTGCTTTTCGGAAATTAAAAGAACTCCTTTCCGATGCTCCTATTCTTGTGATTCCCGAAGGGAACCAAGACTTGATTGTTTATACCGATGCTAGTTGTTTTGGTTTGGGAGCCGTTCTCATGCAAAGGGAACGTGTTATCGCTTATGCTTCTAGGCATTAAAGTGTGCCGAGACTAGATATGCCACTCATGATTTAGAGCTCGCGGCCATTGTTTTCGCCCTTAGAATTTGGCATCATTATCTTTTGGGAGAGAAATTTGTTTTCTACACCGATCATAAATCCTTAAAGTATTTGTTTTCTCAAAACGAGCTTAATTTGCGTCAACAACATTGGCTCGAATTCCTTGCATCTTATGATCCTGATATTCTCTATACTCCTGGAAAGGGAAATCATGTTGCCGATGCACTTAGTCGAAAGCAACAAGCGGTTGTTTCCATGATGATATCCGAATGGAATGATCTCGAGACTTTGTCCACTTGTGAAGTTCGTGATCGAGAATCCGATTCATGTTCATCTCTTGTTTTATGTAGCCTTGAGGCTCATCCTTATCATTTAGACCGCATTCTTGAAGCTCAAAAGCATGATCCCGAATTGGCTTATCTTAGCCAAAGTTGTAGGGACAAAATTGACGTTGATGGTTTGAAAGACTTTGAAATCGATGCTTTTGGGGACATTCGAAAATTTGGTAGACTTATTGTGCCAAATATTAGTGATCTTCGTAAAGAAATTTTAGAAGATTCTCATCGTTCTAAATTTACCATTCATCCCGGTAGTAGCAAAATGTACGCGGACATGAAGCGATTTTATTATTGGGATGGAATGAAATATGATATTGCTAACTTTATTAAGCGTTGCATGACTTGCCAACTTGTTAAGGCCGAGCATCAAAGGCCCAGTGGGTTATTGCAACCTTTGGACATTCCAATTTGGAAGTGGGATTAAGTCTCCATGGACTTTATTGACGGTCTTCCCCGTACTCGTTCGGGTCATGACAGTCTATGGGTGATTGTAGATAGACTTACAAAATCCACCCATTTTATTCCTGTTCGGTCCAATTGGATAGTACCTCTTTTGGCCAAACTCTATGTTAAAGAAATTGTTAAATTGCAAGGAGTTCCTACTTCTATTATTAGCGATCGTGATCCATTATTTACTAGTGGATTTTGGAAGGGTCTTCAAAAAGCTTTGGGAACGAAGCTTAATTTTAGCACCGCTTATCATCCTCAGGCTGATGGACAAACAGAGCGTGTGAATCAAACTCTTGAAGATCTCATTCATGCATGTGTTCTTGATTTTGGTGGAAGTTGGAAAGATCATATTTCTCTCGTTGAGTTTTCTTATAATAATATCTTCCAGCCTAGTATTAGTATGGCACCATTCGAGGCACTCTACGGAAGGCCATGCCGATCTCCTTCATGTTGTCTTAAAGCCGGTGAGAAGCTGGTTTTAGGTCTAGATTTTATTCGTGATGCCACAGAAAAGATTGACCTTATTCGTCATAGGATGAAAGAAGCTTAAAGTAGAAAAAATCCTATGCTGATAACCGAAGAAGGAAATTGGAATTTTCTATGGGATATTTGATATTTATTCGTGTTTCACTTATGAAGGGTGTTGTGCGTTTCAGTCATTTGGGAAAATTAGCACCTCGATACATTGGCCCATTTCCCATCACCGAACGCATTGGTTCCGTGGCTTATCGCCTTTCATTACCGGCTCAATTTTTAGCTATTCATGACGTATTCCATGTTTCTCAACTACGTAAATGCCTTAGAGATTCCGATTTTATTCTTAAGCCCGGTGTTATTGAAGAAATTGAAGTTTTACCTAATTTGACTTATGAGCAATATTCTATTCGTATCATTGCTACAGAGGTTAAACGCCTTCGAAATAAAGATGTTCCGCTTGTGAAAGTTCAATGGTCATTAAATCCTAAGGATTGTTTTGGGAATCCAAAGAGTTCATCGAGCGAACACATCCGGACTTACTCTCTCGTGCTCCTTAAGGTGAATTTCTCACTTCAAAATTTTCTTTTGTGTTGTTATGCCTTAGAGTGGTTGTTACTCTTTATTTTCTTCTTAAGAATTGCAAGGACACAATTTCTTTAAGGAAGGGAGTCTGTAACAACCCGCATATTTTACGATTATATATTTAAATGTTTTATTTAAATATAGCATCGTTAGTTGAATTTAAAGTCCGAAATGTGACTTTTTGTAAACAGTCGAATCCGAACTCGAGACCACTTCCATTGAGTTCAATACGACGTTTATAACTTTTTTGTGTATAAACATTGGTATATTTGGAGTTGATTAGGATTTTGGTATTTTGTTTGGGCTTTGGGTTGTGTTCTAGCCCACTAACCCAATAAGAGAACCCAAACCTTCAACCAAATACCTCCCACTCCACTCCTCTTCATTCATTCCTTTCATAATTTCCTAACACTCAAGCAAAAGGAAAAATGGGGGAAAAGAGTGAAAATCAAAATTCCTAAGCCCTAGATTCTTAGGAAATTCAAATTCAAGTTCGAAAATCAAGGAGAATCTTAGCAATAGGTTGAAGATCTTTGAGGTGTAGTTGAAGAGAAAATCAATCCTAGCTTGTTTTAGAGCTTCTCATTCCTTGTTTATGAATTTAAAGGTGAGTTCTCACATTTATGTCTATAGCTTTCATTGTTGTTAGGTATGAATTCCTAACATCTATTTCATGTTCAATTGCTTTTGAATTGAATTGATTTGGTGAATTTTTCCAATTTTGGTATTTTGAAGTCAAAATCTATGAAAATCCTACTATGGATGTATGGACATGTTGTTTGGAGTGTATTGAAGAGCCTATAGGGCTGGGTTGTCGCTTGGCATAAATCCCTAGCCACCGTCGCTCATTCGATCGCTTGCGAGTTGATTTGACCATCAATAGCCTAGGCAAATTTTGCCCTGAGCTTCAGCTCAGACGTCTGGAAAATGCTTAGACGTCTGAGGTAAAGGAATAAAAATTCCAGACTTGTAGCTCAAACATCTGAGGTTATTCCCAGACGTCTGGGCGATTTGGAAAAAAATTTCCAGACTCTCAGCTCAGACGTTTGGGAAAACCACCAGACGTCTGATGCTGTTAAATTCAGCTAAATTGCTTATTTTTGAGTGGATTTCCGTTTTATCGGTTTTTGTTGATCCGTTTAGTTCTTGTCATTTATTATCGACTTTGATGACTTCTTTTCTGGATTTTTGGGAATATCCATTTGATGAATTTGATATCGATTTTCATGGTTTTGATTCACGTCGTCGAATGTGAATTTTTGATGATAGATTGTTTTTATAACCGTTTCTATGATTTGTGACTTTAAAATACAAAGGTTTCCATACTAGTAGTAAATACTCAAACTCTTTCACAAAAATTGATTTCAACATTACTTTTAGTACAAAGCTCATTTTTAAAACCGTTTTCCACTCTATTAGTATATACAAACCTTTACCTCATTCGTACGAGAAATCCAATTAAATGACTTAGTAAAACAAGTGGTATGAAATGCTTGCGTTTACTTCGTCGATTAATTCTTAGACATGGTCGATTGAAATCTTGTGACAATTTTCGAGTGGAAATCTTCAATTTGTTCATAAATATTTAAGTTAAGCCGGTGGTTATAGGACATGAAGCTAAACTCATCTATTTACTAGCTTGATGTAATTTACACTTATTGATCTACGACGATCATTTTATGGTTTGGACTAGCGATATGCGATGTCTCTTTGTCCGCGTAAGGGACTGTACCCCGTTCTGTTGAGCTTTGTCTCATTTTTTATAGGCTAGCGACCTATGGGTTTTATGGAGTTCGGTTCATCGGGCGTATCGTCGTACTACGTCATTGTTCCGGCTTATTTGAGTTTCAGGTTCCTTGGGCGTACCGTTGTACTACGTCATTGCGCCGGCTCTATGGGTTAGCGACCCATGGGATAGCATCCCGTTTGTGATACACGTGTTGGTGAGTTTTCATGCTCCCGTTTATGATAGGCCTCTCCCCCCTTTTTGTGATTTCTGGATTTCTAATTGATGATTTCTGGAAGTTTCACCAATATTTGTGATTTGCTTAGATAAGCTTTATCAATATTTGTGACTTAGTGAATAAAATAAAGAATACGACATTCTTTTTGGTGTTTGAGAAAATTTGAGGTATTGTATGATTTTTGTTGTTATCATATATATATTTGACATAACTCTTATCCTATCTCATCTTACATGATAATTATAGCTAGACTGTTCCGTTTATTATTTTTTCTTCTTAAATAATACTCGGGTCAGACCGAGGTGTTTCAAGTGCTTCCACTTGACTTCTTAGCAGGGATTAGCTTTTGACTTTTGGCTAACTACTTTAGCTTAGTAGTTTTTGTTTTTATACATTCGAGATAGAGACTCCTTGATGTATATATATTCTTTTGTATAGCACTTGTACCTATCCTTTTATTATGTAGTGGATCTAGTATGACCACCACTTTGATGTTCACTTCTGTGTGTTATATTCATATCTGTTTCCGCCTTAGTGATATGAATATCTATGACTGATTTTGTGTTATGCTTATTTTATATTTGTTTCCGAAGGCCTCATAGCCATTGAGTAGTAGCTTTGAGTTTGTATTTGATATGTCAGATTTCCTCTTGAAATGAAATGCATGACCTACTATCTGACATATCGGTACTCGCACAAAACAATTACGTAGATGGTCGCTCCTCAACAACCTTATTCTTCATGCTAGTCGACGACATTACCCCATAGTGTTCTTGGCTAGTGTGAGTATAGAAATGGGGCGTCACAGATAAGCTATTCATCGGCTTTTTTTTGTAAAGTAAGAGCAAAAGCTCATTTTATTAACTAATGTTCCATTACAGCAATTACAACTCACACAACTCCAAGATCATGACAACACAGCCACTATAATACAACCAAACACACTAACTTAGACATTATAGTTATGAACAAAACTGAACCAAACCTAACTCAAGATAAACTGAACTGAAATACATAATTAATCCATACAGCAAGAGAACAGACCCATAATGCATAGCTGAGATGTAATTGCATTCAGTTCACACAGCAATAAGATCTGAATAGTAGCAGTTCTTGATAATTCAATCTTCAAAATTTATCAAACCTTAAATCCCTCAAAATACTGCCATGAATCATAGAATAAAGCTGAGATATATTCCTTTCACCAATACCAAATATCCTATTATTCCTCTCAGTCCACACAGCCTGAATTAATTTCTTCAAAAGTTTAAGCAAAAGCCTGGTTGAACGAGTCTTCCATCTAGTTGCTTTGAATACATTAAACCATTCAATAGCACTAACAGTTGAAGGCTTATAAAAACCACCATTAGATAATAGCCTATACCATATTTGATAAACGAATGGACATTCAAAAAATATATGAGTATTAGTTTCAGATTCTGATTTGCAAAGAACACATAAATCCTCTGAAATAATACCCATTCTATAAAGCCTGTCCTTAGTATTCAAAGTATTAGCCATTACTTTCCACAACAACAGATTCTGCTTAGCTGAACAACCAGTATTCCAAATTCTTGTATGCCAAGGGAAAATAGTATCACACTTACAAAGATACTGATATACAAGCTTAATAGAATGTATTTTATTCTTACCTGACCAAATTAAAGCATTATCATTGATAGGAAGTTGATAACTGGTAATAATATTCCACAGATTTCTTAACTGAAAGGAGCTGGAATATGGTAATACAATAGCACCATCATGTATAAAATCCTCAACTATAGCATCTTCTGAAATTCTAGAGCTTCTTCTTAAATTGTAATCCACTATTGAACTTAAAATCAACCCCGGTTTAGCCCATGGAGAATGCCAAAAGGATAAACCTTTAATCACTGCATAGTTACATTGTATAAAAGGTAAAAAAGTTTCCCTGAGTTTAAGTATACATCTCCAACTACAATTTTGAGGTATTCTCATATTCCAAAAATTTCTCTTGCCAATAAGATTCTGGATAACCCATTGAGACCATAAGTTTTTACCAGGTGAAATTTTTTTGTTGAATTAAACAGAGATTGCTGCCTTATTCCATTGGAAAATATTAGTGATACCAAGACCCCCATACTTTTTAGGATCAAACAGTTTAAAAAAAGATATGGGTATAAGCTTTTTCGAGAAAGGATCACCATGCCAAAGAAATTTATTGAAAGCACTTGAAACCATATTAATCAGCTTGATCGGAAGAATATAATGTCTTGTCCAATAAGTAGTCATAGCTACAGCAATAGTTGAATAATAGTGAGCCTACCAGCTTGAGATAGTTTATTACAAGGCCATAGCTGCAACCTTTCAATAATCTTTTCAAAGAGAGGTAAACAATTTTGGTTTGTAATTCTAGAGTTTATAATAGGTAGACCCAAATAAAATGAATTTTTGGGCAAATCCTGAAGCCCTGAGTAATTAATAATATCAATCTTCTTTGAAAAAGGCAAACCACCAACCAGAATATTAGATTTAGAAAGATTAATTTGAAGGCCAGTGATGGAATAGAAAAACTGCAGAGATGACAAAATACTCTAAATGTTACTATAAGAAGGCTTTGTGAAGATGATGAGGTCATCAGCAAAAAGAAGATGAGTAATTAGTGGATTTTTACATTTTGGATGCAATTCAAGTGCTTTCTTTGAAACTAAATCCAACAAAATAGAATTAAGCAATTCCATAACAATAATGAACAAATAGGGTGAAATAGGATCGTCCTGCCTAACACCTTGTGAACCTCTAAAATATCCATGCAGACCACCCTCTCTCGAGATAGAGTACATAGGAGATGAAATACATGTGAAGATCCAAGCTAAAAAAGGTTTTGGAAAGTTCATCCTAGACATAATAGCTAAAATAGAGCTCCATGCAGTGGAATCAAATGCTTTCTTAATATCCAACTTTAACATGCATCTTGGAGATATATTTTTCCTTTCATACCCTAACAATAGTTCTTGAGTTAATAGGATATTATCACTAATAGATCTTCCACTGATATAAGCAGCCTGATTATTGGAAATAATGAATGGTAGAACTGACTGCAGTCTATTAGCCAATACTTTTGAAATGATTTTATAAATGATGTTGCAACAAGATATTGGCCTAAAATCAACTACTGATGTAGGGTTATCAATCTTAGGAATTAAGACAATGGGAGTTGCAGAGAGACCAGCATGAAGATTATTGTTGAGAAAAAAGAATTGAATAGCTTTTACAATGTCATCACCAATTATGTTCCAACCTTGTTGTAAAAAATAAGCATTATAACCATCTGGACCTCCACAACTATTAGGATCCAAACTAAACACTGCAGATCTAATCTCCTCATCAGTAATGGCATTAATCAGAGAAACAGATTGAGTAAAAGATAAGACTGGAAGATTTATATCAAAGAGAGGTTTTATATTTGGTACAAAAGGCTTGGACGGAGCTAAGATGGAGGAAAAATATTGAACAAAAGCATAATTAATACCAACAAAGGAATTAACCATGTTACCATTCATATCTTTAATTTTAGGTAAACATTCCTTAGCTCTCTTAACTTTTAAAAAATTATGAAAGTACTTTTTTTTCTATCAGCCTCTTTTTCTATTCTCAAGTGAGCTTTCTGTTTAAGGGATAACAATTCCCTATCAATAACCTGTTCAAGATTCTTCCTTAGTTCCAATTCAGTATGTTATAACAGAGCATCATGAGGTTTAGCAATCAATTCTTCCTGAACCTTAATAAGTTCATTCCTAATATGATTAGAAAGCTTTGAATCTTTACCGAAATTAGCTGTAGACCAGATCCTTAAATGAAATTTGAAAGCCTTCATCTTAAGAGAAACATTAGCTAAAGGATTTCTGCCAAATTGCATATTCCAAACATGTTTAAGAATAATAGGATAATCCACATGCTTAGTCCAAAAATTAAAAAATTTAAAAGAATGTTTACCACCACGATTATCATCAATTCCCTAATGAAAAATTAAGGGTTGGTGATCAGATAAAGAAGGTCGAAGTATATCATAAAATGGTTTGGGCCAGATTTGAAGGAAAGGAATGTTTACAAAGATATGATCCAATTTACAAAGAGTAAGATTACCACTCCTGCTACTATTTGACCAAGTGAAGATTGAACCAAGAAATCTGACCGAAATCAGATTAGATTGACTTAAAGCACTATTAAGAGGAGCAATATCCTTTAGAGACAAGGGACAACCACCATATTTTTGATTACTAGTATGCATATAGTTAAAATCACCACCTATCAACCAAGGAACAGATGAAGTATTTAGAGTGGGAAGTTGATCCAAAAAATACTACCTCAATGATAAAGAATTCTGAGCATAAACTGAAGTGAAAAGAAAACTCAAATTAGATGGCAAACGAACACAGTTATAATGAATAAATTGATCAGTGGCAATGATCTTTGAAAGCTTAAAGATAGATGGATTCCATAAAGTTAATAGTCTGCCGTAATTTGATTCAACAAAATTATGATCATATAACCAAGAAGGAGAAATCAATTTAACAGCCTTAAGAGTAGACTGAATATCTAACTTTGTTTCAGAAACACACATCAAATGAATATCCTTTACATTGATAAGATTCCTAATTTCAACTTGTTTAGAGGGCAAGTTAGCACCCCTAATATTCCAAAAGGCAATATTATTCATTTCAATGGAAGAGGGGGAAGCAAAGGAGATGGATTTTTCCTTGTGTGTGTCTAGAATTTTTTGTTGAAGATAAAGGAAGTACTTCCTGAGCCTTAAAATCTTTTCCATTATTCAAATCACCAGGAATATTGATATTACTTTTACTTGTCATGACACATTCACCTGATTTAGAAGAAGGAGGAAGAATAATGTGATCAGGTGAAGATAAATGCATATAAGGTGATGAAGGGTTAGATGTAAACAAAGAAGGGGACTGAAAGCTAAATTGAGAACTGCAAGAAACAGAAGTAGCAGAAGAATCAATTTTAGTAGCAGAATCAATTGAAGAGTTAGATAAAGTATCAAAGGAGAAAGATGAAGAAGAAGTTAAAGTTCCTAAATCATTAGTTGAATCAAGTGAAGGATCTGATAAAACTGAGAAAGGATTTAAGGAAAGAGATGAAGTACTTCCTTCACTACTTTTTCCTTTTCCAACTTCCACACTTATCATAGGATCAACACTCACATGTACCTTTCCTTTATCCATTATCTCCTTTTTCTTCCATACTCCCTTATTTTTCCTCTCTACATTTTTCTAGCTCTGATCAATAATGTTGTTATTAGTAACTCCACAGTCACCTTGATTCTTATCACCATTCTCAACCGGATTAACTATCTTCTGTGCATTATTCTCCTTAATCTTGTTAACTAACTCACATCTAACAGTATCATGACCAAAAATTTTACAATTTGTACAAATTTTTGGCCTCCAATCATATGACAATTTAACCTCTGGACAGTTATCACCTAACTCAGTTATGGCAATAGAATCCGGTAATTCAACATCAAGTGTAATCTCCACTAAAGCCTTGGCATATTTAAATCTTTGCAGCTTCTCAGTACTTTTATCAAAACAAATAAGCCTACCAACATGACAAGCTAACCAATTAATCCCTACAAGTGTCCACAGTAAAAGAGGAATTCTATGAAAATGAATCCACACAGGAACTCTTTTGATCTGCGCTTGAGAAATACCAATAGAGGGATCCCATTTAGTGATAATGAACATTCTCCCTCTAATAAAAATTGGATCAGAATTAAGAACTAGATCTTTATCCTCTTGATTAGAAAAATTAAAATAGAAATTGAACCCATCTAATTTAAAATCAACTTCACCCTTAATCCTCCAATGCCTTTTCAAGAAATTAATCACTGTTAAAAAAGAAAGCGTACCATCCAAAAAGAAACCAACTAAGTGATTATTCCAGTACTTAATACCTTCCTCTTTGACTAGATCTGGAAGAACAAAATGAGACTTATCCCTGGGAATTTCAAAGTGAATTGGATTATATGACCCAGCATTATGAGGAAGAGATTTGAAAAGAGACGACCAATTAGCATTCAAGGGAGACGAGCCATTCTTGATACAAGTTGCCTCAGTATTAAGCTGGTGAGAATTAGAAGAAATAGGAAGAGATGATGAAACAGATTGAGTAGAAGAAGAATAGATCAAAGGGAAAAAAGCAGAATTAGAAGATGAAGAGAAAGAAAGAGGAGGAAACGAAACTGAGTCCAAGGAAAAAGAAGAAGAAGAAAGATATGAAGAGGAAGATGCCATTAATTTTCAAAAGTAGCTGAAGAACATCGTAGCGGTCTAAGCATATATTTATTCGGATGACTTTTTAGCTATTAATCGGCTTTTAGCATTGAGCAAAGTTAATTACCTTATAAACAAGTAAGTAAAGGACAAGATTAACACGTTTTTGACATTCCAACTTAACTATTCCTCTTTCAAGAGGGAAGCCTAATAGGTTAGAGCTCTATTGCTTCGTCCTTACTTGACATCAATCTTAACTTTAAGAAATAAAAAAGTCTGCCTCGTTGGTTTTTAGTGTTAAACCACTCTTTTAGTTTTCCAAAATTTTATATATAATTATTAAAAATATATTTAAACTTCAAACCAACTTTTAGATACTTCAGAATATTTTGGAAAACATCTTTAAAAAGATTAGAGAAAAATACTAGATTTAGATATCATTTTTAAACACATAAAACCTTAAGCGACTTAATACGTCATTTATAAATGCTGTTAAAAGTCCTTGTTAAAACAACATTGAAAAGAACGATCTTTACGACTAGTTTTAACCACTTAAACAAGTGATTTAAGATTTGAAAATTTTCTATTAAGCTGTAACGACCCGTTATTTTGGACCATTCAAATCGACAATAATCCACACATGTCTGACTTGAATAATTCAAAATAACAGATTGTAATAAAAATTTGGCAAAACTCAGCATATACAGTAAATAAATCAATCACAGAATCACAGACATAGAGTAATACAATAATACGCAGTGGAATAGATAAAATAGTAGTTCATGAAGCTACTATATAAACATCAGAGTTAAAAATAAAATACAACAGAATATCTCAAATACGGTGAAGTCTCCAGTACGAGCAGATGACCTTGCTGAACAAATCAACATGAAAAGCAGAAAGCTGAGGCGATAGTTGGATCTCCAAACGAAGCTCCAAACTCCAAAGGTGAGTCTCAAATGCTGTATCACTCGGTCTGACCCGAGCGTAAAGCAAAACACAAAACACTCGAGTCAGGATTAACATTCTTATATCAATAAATCCAACTCAAGTGAAATATCAATTGAAATATAAGTAACTTAAAGGATGTTTGGGATAACCATCCTCTAAGGATCTGCGGAACTATCTACAAGGTGGAAATATACACTATGACATCGTGGTCATTCCAAATTAATTTATACTTCAACACCAAAATATCATTTCATTTCAAATATATCTATTTTCCAAAATAGTGTATAAAGGTTAAATAATTTTAAAGTAAGGTATTTATAATTTCCTCAAGTCTCACAAATCGATTCACATCCACCCAAATTCCAAATTCAAATTTATTCAAAGCTCAATTCATAAATTCAATTCAGTTCTAAATATACCATTTAAATTTACAATATATTTCAAAGCTTTAATATTCAACATTTACAAAGTTAAATTTTTTTACAGTTTCATATAGCTCTTGATTTAACTTTATTATTATTTAATCAAGGAATATTCACTTAATAAATTCAATATCATTTAACTAGCCTTACATTTCATTTTTCTAAATATTTCCTTAAATTTATTTAAACAAGAAATATTCATTAAATTGTTTAAATCAAACCCAAGTTATAAATCATATCTTAAATCTCAATTTCAATAAGTTTCAAATCAGTTTAATTTAATAAAATTCTTCAATGAATATAACTTCAACTAAATTCAAATTATCTTCCTAACCTTAACTTATTCAAATTATTACTGAAATCTATTTTGAAACATAAATTTAAATACTTAACCATATTATATGTATTAAATCAATCTTAATTAAATTAAATATTATTATTAAATCCATATATATCATTACCATTTATATAAAATAAATTAAGAATCAACATTTATTAAAACCATATATTTCTTTCCAAAAACCATAGAAATTATTTCAAAATATTTATATATGTGGACCAACGGTGTTTGTATATATATCTATCTTATGGTTAAGTAATATGGATATTTATCATTTCAATCCGTAATTTAAATATATACGGGTAGATATCATTTCAACCCGTAATCCCAATTCCAATTCAAATGAAAATCGCTTGGGTTTATCATTTCAACCCATAACGAATTTCTTCTATTCTAAAGTCCGTTCGGGTATGTATCATTTCAACCCATAGTGAATTCTATACTAACAGGGAACTTGCAGAGTGATAACAGATAATATACAATACAACAACATGCATATATCATACATAACAATATAATATAAACAACAGGATATGGTGTCATATCCCACAGGTGAACAGTTACAGATAATAGCATATATAACAATTTAAATAACTATAGCAGCATATTTCAATTGTCGTTTCAATTGAAATCAAATTTAATAAATATAATAATGTTAAATCATGAGTGATTACTCACCTTTCGATGCTAGAGGAGATTTGACAAATGAAACGGGTTACGAATCCAAGCACGAGTTCTGAAGTAAAGTAAGATTGGCACGAATTCAATGAACAGATCTGATAACAGAAATCGATGGGAACGAATCAGATTAGCTTGATAAAAAAAAATTTAGATGAGATGTATATTATATTATTATTTCCCCTTAAACCCAATATCCAAATAAAAATATACGTATACATTTTATATACATCCTACATTTAAATATACACACACACCTTTTATATAACTTATATATTGTAAACAACTTTGTATATTTATTTTTAAAACTATACTTATATATATACTAAGTATATTTACCTCTACAATTTTGGAAATAAATGAATTCCTGTGGAGTGAACAAACTCACGCAATATATATAGACACTATATATATATATTACTTTATGATATAATAATACATAGTCCTCTATACTGCTCATAAAATGAAGTACTGATGCATATTATTTCACTATTCTAACAGACTATATTGTAAGCTAAATATATATAAGGTATATCTAGGCTAAAACATATCCTATATGCTGTGCTTATTTATATATATATATATATATATATATATATATATATGCGAATGTATCATCCATCTCAAAGCAAAGAAATCGGAACACACGGATGACAGTAGTTTCTTCAAGTAGTCTTTATAATAAAACCAAACTCATATAGATCCAACAACATAACTAATATATATAAATATAGGACATATATTTTACACATATAGAAGAAAATCTGTTGTAATACAATACAAAATTTAAACTTTTGAAACACAAATATAGTATAATTATATACTCTGGAAACATCATTAGGTATGTACATCTATCTACGAAAAGTAATATTAGCAAAGTAATACTTATAAACATCATATTTTATAATTATACTTTGTAACTATCACGGTATATATATATATATATATATATATATATAAACGAATCAACAGCCAGTTCATAAGTAGCTAGAATATTTGCTGTGACATAAATTTTTCCTGTGAACATATATATTATATATATATACTTACTATCAAATACAATATATACGCCATGATCTATAGAGAAGCTGGGATGAAAGGAGATGACTATCGGTGGATGTAACTGGTTCGACATAGGAGAGTGAGGAGTGGAAGGTTTGAGCTATGATGAGGCGGCGGGAGGGGATGATGGGATCGGCGGCTTGTCGAGGGCGGCAGACATGGGGTGGAAGTGGTCGGTTGTTGAAGGCGGAGGCCGGTTGAGGGCTGGAACGCATGGAGGATGTAGGAGGAGGGGAGCTCGGGTGGCATGGTTCTGTGGTGTCGCGGATCAGGGAAGGAGGAGGTGGGATGATCGGCGACAAGGTGAGGGGAGGAAGTGGCTTCGGTTGGGCTGCTGTATGATGGGAGTGTTGAGGCCGGAGGAGGAAGGAAGTGGGAGATGCATCAGTTATTCGGTGGTGCTTCGCCTTTGATCATGCTAAGGTAATGGGGAGGAGCAAATGGTGGATGGCCAGGACGTGGTGGGTAGGAGGACGCGGGTGAGCAGAAAATCCATGGCTTCGGCGCGGAGGAAGGTCAGAGTCGCGGAGGCCTTAGGGTTGGGTTGTTGGCTCGCGGGAGGGAAAGTGTGGAAATTGAAGTGAGCCGGTGAGCAGAAGGGGAAGAGCTGATCATTTTCATTGACAGAAATAAAAGAAAGAGGAGAGGAAGCAAGCTTGACAGAGAATAAACAAACGCCTTTATAATTTATATTAATTATTAAACATAACTTTTTAGAGTAATGAATAGAGCAAACAGTGGAAAGGAGAGATAACGACATCAATATGAATTGAATAGGGGAGAGGGAAGTAATGGTGGGGAAACGAGCAGCCAATGACAAAATAAAAACGAATATATAAAAGAATAAAAGGAATAAATTTAATATAATGGTCATGAGCTGATTCGGTAGAAAAGTTAAAGGTGAATTATTATTGTTTGATCAGCACGCTTCAAGGTTGAAAGACAAAGGAAACAAAAGGTCACAATTTTCGATACCGATACGACGCACAGTTTTATCGTTTCTGCCGCGTACAGAACCTCAAAATACAGAAATAAATATACCGTAGAGATCAGCACGACGAGACGATCAAAACGGTATACAAATATTGGTGGTACGATCATCCAATCAAAAGTCGATAACCGGTACCAGAAATGCTGCTATTCTAACAGAAATAAGATAAACGGAGCAATAGAAGTCCAAATTTGATGAAACGGAAAATGACGTCTCACTCAGAAGATGATTTACAATTTTTCTATAGGAAAATATTCAAGTTTGGAAAACATTTTATTACCATCAAATTTTAACTGATTAAATTGAAATAAAATTATACAATAAAATAAACCTTCATATTATCTGATGAAAATTTACCATTTGCTATATTAAAATAGACATATTCCAAATATAAAATTTTTATTTCAAAATTCAATTATTTAAAATTTCACAAAATTCAGTTAACTACGTTATTAAAACCAATCAAAATTTATGGGTCGTTACACTCTCCCCCACTCAAAAGTTTTCATCCCCGAAAAGGAAGGAGGTAAGAGAATAGAAACAACCAAACAGAAAAGATAGATTAAAAGACAAGGATAAACAATCAATTTAAACTATATAAATTTTACTTGAAATATTCATTTGAAAACTTCATTTACAATTCAATTATTTTTAATACCTTAATATTTTCAAACCCATTTGTAAAATTTCTTGTTTCCTTTATAAGTATCATTTATAGGTTTAAATAACACCTTTATAAATATATGTAAGCTATTTGAAAACAATTATTTACATTATTACTTATTTTTACAAAGAGGCTATTGAAAACATTTAAATCCATAATTCATAAATTTATAAATTTTTATCTCAAGATACTTTCAAATATTATTAATAAACAAATAATCATTTACTTTAAATATGTTTTATTAAATTAATAACTTCTAAAATATTTATAACACTAAAATTTTCTATTAAACCATGTAGTATAAAAATAAAAATATTAAAAAAAATATAGTCAACAAGGAAAACAAGGAGGATTTGGAAAAATAGAATATAGGTGAATAAATGAAGCTGAGCAGATAAGGCAGATTCAAAAGAATAGCATCAGGCACAAATAATTAATTTTGAACCATAAGAATTTCAATTTCAAATATAAATACAAAATTTCTTTGTTGGAAATACTTTTATAATAAAATACCTTTATAATAAAATACTTTTATAACTCGATGTTTCAACAAGTTTATCCTCGTTCCTGTAGACTCTGGTAGTGCGTTGATCATGCGCAAAAATAGAATTCTCCAGGTACTTAGTAGACTTGTTTCAACACCTAGTGAAAATACTGGAAAATTTTTAAAACAGATATGGAAAGTACAATCCAAACAAAAAAAACAAACAAAACCTTTGTCTAACCATGGTTCGCAGATACACAATGGTTACGCCTAGATCCCCCAGGAAACAATCCATATCCGTAAGCTTTCTCAGCCCTGCGAGTTACGCCATGATGACTAGTAGAATGCAGGACACACAATGGTTACGCCTGGATCCCCCAGGAAACAATTCGTACCCCTAGGCCATCTCAGCCAGGCGGTTTCGCTACTAATGCGACCTACATAGATGCAGGATACACAATGGTTACGCCTGGAACCCCTAAGAAACAATCCGTACCCCTAGGCCATCTCAGCCAGGCAGTTGCGCTATGCATCCGCGCTCGTAAGACCATGGGTAACGCCATGGAATTCGATGGAAACTCGAGTATCATATCCGGAAAACCAAAAAATCAGAGAATATCGATAGAATGAATCCATAATGTGGCCACAAAGCAAATATCAAGCAGAAGGCACTTTCCATATCTTTACTTCGAAAATATGTATCATATAGTACCTTTTCAAATCACTTTCAAATATCATACTTATATAAAGTCCATTATATATAGGATTTCATTTTCAAATCAAATACTTTCCAAAATCAATAGTATATCAAATCACACTTATATAGACTTCAATTATATAAGATTTCACTTTTCAAATTGAGTACCTTTTCAAATCCATAGTTTTCGAATCAACATCATACTTATACAAACCAATTTTTTTTATATAAGTTCGATAACTCCCAAATCAAGTATTTAGTAACACAAGGTTCTCAAATTTCAATTTGTTTCAATATCAATATAATTTTCAAAATCATATACGCTTTCACCAAATTATTCTTCCAAATCAAATATCTTCAGTTCCAAAGTTTCCAAAATAATAAATTTAGGAAATAAATCCAAATTTCCAAATCAATATAATTTAAGTCAACCAATTCATTTCCAAAATCAATGGTTTTCAAAATCATCTTATATTTACATAAGGTCCATCTTATATCAAAATCAAAATTTTAAAAATAAATTTCGCTGCATGAAGAGCCATATGGGATTGAACATCTTTGCGTTATAAAAGATTTTTAATTTAGAATAGTTTTGTATATAATATAGTTTGTAAAATAGTGTATATAGAAAATAGTTTTTTTTTTTGAAAAATGGTTTTAAATAAAATAGTTTTGTATGTAAAATAGAATAAAATAGTTTGTTTAAGAAGGATAAAAGAAAAATAGTTTTTGAAAAATGGTTTTAAATTGATAGTAGTTTTTCATAAAAGAAAAATTCCAATTAAATTACAAAGATATCCAACCCAACAACTTCCAATTTCAGCGTCAAGTATATCAATGATATTAGGATATAAGATGTACATACGTCATCATTTCGCAAAACCACATTTGATCACTCGCTCGATCACACAAGTTTGCTTTCGAACTAGTATTGTCCATTCGACTTCCCTAATGCGGATTTCGATATGGTTTCTTGACTAGAAACCATCAGTCTCCTTGCATAGCCATATACCATGATAGAGAATTCTAGAATCAAGCCCAAAATCCATATCAAATATTTGCCGTCAAGAATCGAATGAAAAATCCTAACACGAAATGGTGTAATTCACCTCGAACTTGTGTACTCAAACCTGGATCAAATTAATTATGAGAATAAAATAGCATACGTACAACTTATGTATCTATTCCAACTTGTTAAATATATAGTTATATAAAGATGTTACTAAGTTAAAACATTTAAACTAAATTTTATTCAAAATATTTTTAAAACTAAATTTCATATTAGTATAATTCAAAATAGTCTTATTCATTTACTTAACAAAACAGTTTCAACCTATTTAAATCATATTACTACATACTATAAACATACATACCAAACTTATATACTTTATACTTTTAAAATTTCTTAGCCTTGAAAAGTCAACCTTGATTTGGAAGTGCTCGAACCTTCAAAATAGTCGAAGAAATCATATTTAAATCCAAGAGTTGGAAACCACCAATAAATCAGTACATCAATTCCAAAAGATATGGTTATATCAATCAAATTCGAAACTCAAGGACTAAACACCGGCTTACTTCAAATCATTCAAATATATATACATATATCTTTCGAATATCAAATCATACTTTGGAATTTGAAATCAAAATTGGTTTTGCAAAAAATCACTCGTGTAGCAATGCTACTAAAGTGGCCTATCCCCCACTCCGAAACTCGAAAATCAACGTCGATGATGCGTGCACTCATCACCGAAATTATTTTCCAGCGACATAAGTGAGTTCTGGACTTCTATTTTCTCAAACTTCTTTTGAAATTTCTTCGAAATCATTCGAAACTCATTAAAATCATTTGAAACATTTCTTATTCGGAAAATACTTTTAAATCATATTATTATTATATATTTCAAAATCTTAAAACCAATTTCACAAAACCGGAGTTCAATTCTCGAATTTCGAATTTAAAATCCTTCAGTTATGAATCATTTTTAGATAATTCAAATTTCTTATATAATTTTTTTCAAAATTACAAATCCTTTCTAAACCTCAAATTCTCATTTTAAAAAGGGTATATAATCTTTATCGAAAACATTTAACTTTTATATATATATATAGAATAAAATCATACTTATCAAAATAATAATTTCGATATATAAAACAATTTCAAAATACAAACAAACCCGATTTTTCAAAAGATGATTTAAGAATATATTTCAAAATGAAGATAGAGATTCAAATTAGAGGGGCTCTAATCAAATAAAATTCTGATTCGAAGATAAGCTCGAACGAAGATGAGATAACTAAATTACAAAATACAAGATAGATATATTTTCATAAATCGCGGATGACCCTAGGGTCAACCGTGACTTCAAAATAAGATCGGTGTAGAATTCCGAGGCAAATCGACATTCGATTTCCAGAGATAGAATTCGGCATAACAAGAGATAGCAACATCAAACCGAGGGATATATAAATCTCCGGCGAATCAATGCCAATTGTAAAGGAGTTCCACCCCTTTAAAAATCATTCAAAGATTGGCGGAATCGCCTATCTTTATAGAGATCATACGAAGTGGAGTTATTGGATATTCCAGAATCAAAAGAATACAAATAGGGAGAGACAAGAATGAATTTTGGAACCGAGGGACGTTCCAAAATTCAAAGGAATTTCAATCAAGAAAAGGAATTCAAGCTCGAATCAAAAGTGATTCCGTAATTAAATTTACCATACATGCTAAGGTTTGCCTAGAGCCAAAGCTCTGATACCAACTATAACGACCCGTTATTTTGGACCATTCAAATCGACAATAATCCACACATGTCTGACTTGAATAATTCAAAATAACAGATTGTAATAAAAATTTGGCAAAACTCAGCATATACAGTAAATAAAATCAATCACAGAATCATAGACACAGAGTAATACAATAATACGCAGCGGAATAGATAAAATAGTAGTTCATGAAGCTACTATATAAACATCAGAGTTAAAAATAAAATACAACAGAATATCTCAAATACGGTGAAGTCTCCAGTACGAGCAGATGACCTCGCTGAACAAATCAACATGAAAAGCAGAAAGCTGAGGCGATAGTTGGATCTCCAAATGAAGCTCCAAACTCCAAAGGTGAGTCTCAAATGCTATATCACTCGGTCTGACCCGAGCGTAAAGCAAAACACAAAACACTCGAGTCAGGATTAACATTCTTATATCAATAAATCCAACTTAAGTGAAATATCAATTGAAATATAAGTAACTTAAAGGATGTTTAGGATAACCATCCTCTAAGGATCTGCGGAACTATCTACAAGGTGGAAATATACACTATGACACCGTGGTCATTCCAAATTAATTTATACTTCAACACCAAAATATCATTTCATTTCAAATATATCTATTTTCCAAAATAGTGTATAAAGGTTAAATAATTTTAAAGTAAGGTATTTATAATTTCCTCAAGTCTCACAAATCGATTCACATCCACCCAAATTCCAAATTCAAATTTATTCAAAGCTCAATTCATAAATTCAATTCAGTTCTAAATATACCATTTAAATTTGCAATATATTTCAAAGCTTTAATATTCAACATTTCCAAAGTTAAATTTTTTTACAGTTTCATATAGCTCTTGATTTAACTTTATTATTATTTAATCAGGGAATATTCACTTAATAAATTTATCATTTAACTAGCCTTAAATTTCATTTTTCTAAATATTTCCTTAAATTTATTTAAACAAGAAATATTCATTAAATAGTTTAAATCAAACCCAAGTTATAAATCACATCTTAAATCTCAATTTCAATAAGTTTCAAATCGGTTTAATTTAATAAAATTCTTTAATGAATACAACTTCAACTAAATTCAAATTATCTTCCCAACCTTAACTTATTCAAATTATTACTGAAATCTATTTTGAAACATAAATTTAAATACTTAACCATATTATATGTATTAAATCAATCTTAATTAAATTAAATATTATTATTAAATCCATATATATCATTACCATTTATATAAAATAAATTAAGAATCAACATTTATTAAAACCATATATTTCTTTCCAAAAACCATAGAAATTATTTCAAAATATTTATATATGTGGACCAACGGTGTCTGTATATATATCTATATTATGGTTAAGTGATACGGATATTTATCATTTCAATCCATAATTTAAATATATACGGGTAGATATCATTTCAACCCGTAATCCCAATTCCAATTCAAATGAAAATCGCTTGGGTTTATCATTTCAACCCATAACGATTTTCTCCTATTCTAAAGTCCGTTCGGGTATGTATCATTTCAACCCATAGTGAATTCTATACTAACAAGGAACTTGCAGAGTGATAACAGATAATATACAATACAACAACATGCATATATCATAAATAACTATATAATATAAACAACAGGATATGGTGTCATATCCCACAGGTGAACAGTTACAGATAATAGCATATATAACAATTTAAATAACTACAACAACATATTTCAATTGTCGTTTCAATTGAAATCAAATTTAATAAATATAATAATGTTAAATCGTGAGTGATTACTCACCTTTCGAGGCTAGCGGAGATTTGACAAATGAAACGGGTTACGAATCCAAGCACGAGTTCTGAAGTAAAGTAAGATTGGCACGAATTCAATGAACAGATTTGATAACAGAAATCGATGGAATCAGATTAGCTTGATAAAAAAATTTAGACGAGATGTATATTATATTATTATTTCCCCTTAAACCCAATATTCAAATAAAAATATACGTATACATTTTATATACACCTACATTTAAATACACACACACACACACGTTTTATATAACTTATATATTGTAAACAACTTTGTATATTTATTTTTAAAACTATACTTGTATATATACTAAGTATATTTACCTCTACAATTTTGGAAATAAATGAATTCCTGAGGAGTGAACAAACTCACGCAATATATATAGACACTATAAATAAATATATATATATTACTTTATGATATAATAATACACAGTCCTCTATACTGCTCATAAAATGAAGTACTGATGCATATTATTTCACTATTCTAACAGACTATATTGTAAGCTAAATATATATAAGGTATATCTTGGCTAAAACATATCCTATATGCTGTGCTTATTTATATATATATATATGCGAATGTATCATCCATCTCAAAGCAAAGAAATCGGAACACACGGATGATAGTAGTTTCTTCAAGTAGTCTTTATAATAAAACCAAACTCATATAGATCCAACAACATAACTAATATATATAAATATAGGACATATATTTTACATATATAGAAGAAAATCTGTTGTAATACAATACAAAATTTAAACTTTTGAAACACAAATATAGTATAATTATATACTCTAGAAACATCATTAGGTATGTACATCTATCTACGAAAAGTAATATTAGCAAAGTAATATTTATAAACATCATATTTTATAATTATACTTTGTAACTATCATGGTATATATATATATATAAACGAATCAACAGCCAGTTCATAAGTAGCTAGAATATTTGCTGTAACATAAATTTTTCCTATAAACATATATATTATATATATATATATACTTACTATCAAATACAATATATACGCCATGATCTATAGAGAAGCTGGGATGAAAGGAGATGGCTATCGGTGGAGGTAACTGGCTCGGCATAGGAGAGTGAGGAGCGGAAGGTTTGAGCTATGATGAGGCAGCGGGAGGGGATGATGGGATCGGCAGCTTGGTCGAGGGCGGCAGACATGGGGTGGAAGTGGTCGGTTGTTGAAGGCGGAGGCCGGTTGAGGGCTGGAATGCGTGGAGGATGTAGGAGGAGGAGGGGAGCTTGGGTGGCATGGTTTTGTGGTGTTGCGGATCAGGGAAGGAGGAGGTGGGATGATCGGCGACAAGGTGAGGGGAGGAAGTGGCTTCGGCTGGGCTGATGTATGATGGGAGTGTTGAGGCCGAAGGAGGAAGGAAGTGGGAGAGGCATCAGTTATTCGGTGGTGCTTCGCCTTTGATCAGGCTAAGGTAATGGGGAGGAGCGAATTGTGGATGGCCAGGCCGTGGTGGGTAGGAGGACGCGGGTGAGCAGAAAATCCATGGCTTCGGCGCGGAGGAAGTCAGAGTCGCGGAGGCCTTAGGGTTGGGTTGTTGGCTCGTGGGAGGGAAAGTGTGGAAATTGAAGTGAGCCGGTGAGCAGAAGGGGAAGAGCCGATCATTTTCATTGACAGAAATAAAAGAAAGAGGAGAGGAAGCAAGCTTGACAGAGAATAAACAAATGCCTTTATAATTTATATTAATTATTAAACATAACTTTTTAGAGTAATGAATAGAGCAACCAGTGGAAAGGAGAGATAACGGCAGCAATATGAATTGAATAGGGGAGAGGGAAGTAATTGTGGGGAAACGAGCAGCCAATGACAAAATAAAAACGAATATATAAAAGAATAAAAGAATAAAAGGAATAAATTTAATATAACGGTCATGAGCTGATTCAGTAGAAAAGTTAAAGGCGAATTATTATTGTTTGATCAGCACGCTTCAAGGTTGAAAGACAAAGGAAACAAAAGGTCACAATTTTCGATACCGATACGACGCACAGTTTTATCGTTTCTGCTGCGTACAGAACCTCAAAATACAGAAATAAATATACCGTAGAGATCAGCACGACGAGACGATCAAAACGGTATACAGATATTGGTGGTACGATCATCCAATCAAAAGTCGATAACCGGTACCAGAAATGCTGCTATTCTAACAGAAATAAGATAAATGGAGCAATTGAAGTCCAAATTCGATGAAATGGAAAATGACGTCTCACTCAGAAGATGATTTACAATTTTTCTATAGGAAAATATTCAAGTTTGGAAAACATTTTATTACCATCAAATTTTAACTGATTAAATTGAAATAAAATTATACAATAAAATAAACCTTCATATTATCTGATGAAAATTTACCATTTGCTATATTAAAATAGACATATTCCAAATATAAAATTTTTATTTCAAAATTCAATTATTTAAAATTTCACAAAATTCAGTTAACTACGTTATTAAAACCAATCAAAATTTATGGGTCGTTACATAAGCACTACCATTAGGGTACTTAAAAAACATGCAAAAAACCCTAATAATATATATTCGTTTATTTATAAAAATCCCTGAAAACAAGAGATTTGGAAGTGCACTTATAACGACTATTCTCGCTTCAAACACATTCAAACTTACTTCTACTTAACAAACAAGTTAAACAACATTTGAACATCAAGTTAAGGACATGATACATGTTTAAGAGGATAATAGAAGTGATGTTATACAATATAAAGTTACCATGTGCTTTCAAATGCAAGAGGGGTCCAAGGTTTATAACTTTACTTAGTTAATGTCACTTTAACTTTATAATTCAGACACAACATATATGCACACAATATATACTTATTAGATAGTGAGATAATTCACATAAATCCATGCTAAACCCAAGCACCAAAGCCACATGAATAAAAAAACCACCTCCTTCCTTCACCACAAGCCTAAAAATCCAACCTTTAGCACTTTCAAACCAAGGCAACACCTTCCTCTTCCTCCCATTGCTCATGCCCCCGCTTGGATACTCCTCTTCATCTCACCTTCTCCCACTCTTTACTTCCTAATCGTGCTTACTATGATGTTATAGGCCTATAGCCAAAGTTTAAAAGAGATTGGAGATGATTTGGTTAAGACTTGAAAAAGTTAGAGGAGAATTTGTGGATTAGTGCTTATGCACTTTTGCCATTTTTAATTCTCATACTCCATCTCAAGCTTAGTGAATTAGTGATTTATTATGTATGGTATTCCTCTTCTTATATAGGGTTTTACAAGAGGTCATAACCACCTCTTACCTTTCATTAAAGGTCATAAAGGAGCCTCCTTTTCACATGTTAACTTTACACCTCTCTTCTTTTACTTAAAAGTTAAGTATTACCATAAAAGATCATTTCCTAAATATCATCGATGACATCACCCTTGAAACCATCTAAAAAATTTATTTCCATAAATGGAAAAAATTTATTTCATTTTCTTTAATTTAAGCAAATAAGTGTATGTAAAATAATCTGAACAATTTCTGACGGTTAAAAAACCGTTTATCGATTAAATGATTTTCGGTAACATTATCGATATTATTTCAAAATATTTATTTTTGTAAACATTTTTCCATAATAAGTTTACCATCATTACTTGTAATTTATAGGGTTAAAATGCTTATTAAATCATTTTAAGAACATTTAATCCAAGATTTAAATATTTAAATAATTCAAGTATTTAAATACGAAGCGTCCAAAATTCCGGGTTGTTACACTCTAACCTACCGCCTTTACTCTTGACCAAGGAATAGTTAAGATGAAAAGGTCAAAAATGTGTTAAGTATATGAACCTTGATTTCTATATGCGATCGATTTTAGAACTTAATAGTCGATTAGTCGATTATCAAATTTGAATAAATATTAACTAAGGAAGTATCTAAAAGCTTCACGGCTTAATACGATTTAAGATCCCTTAGGGAGGAGCATTGGTATGAACCTAGGGAGGAGCATTAGTATGAAATGTCTCTAGCTTTAAAAACTTATATATACGAGGTCCCTCGAGGAGGATTCCTCTTTATATAGTTTGCTTACTTCTAAAAGAACCGAAATTCAGTTTACCAAAAATTTGTCGATTGGTTTTAGTGAGTCTGGGATCGGTAAGTGTTTTTCTTACCATATACCACTTCAAAACTAGTATACTAGTCTATGTTTTGGAAGTAGTTGTGAAGTGGAATGTTATAGAGTTGAACTTTCTATCTTAAGGTTAAGTCCAAAGGAGAGGTTACCTTAACATTTCAGACTTCTGCTATAGTGTTGAACTGTCTATTCTAAGGTCAAGTCCAAAGAAGAGATTAACGTTAACATTTGTCCAACGGCTTATACGAGAATCCATGGAGTGATTCTTGTTCTATTCAAGTGATCGTGTGAGAGATTCCGAATGTAGCCTCGACATCGAAAATGATAGAGAACAAAGTAGAAGCATGGCTTAGGGTTTAGCTAACCCATGACAGGATATACTAACTCTATATCTATGGTATGCTTATCGATGTTGCTAGTAGGAGTTGATGATATTCGGAATCACATGTTTAAACATGGACCAAGTATGTTTACCTTAATGGTATATTTTATCTAGAGATATACGGTGCTCAGAAGGTAGGTTCTAACCCTTGTGCAGGAGATTGGATTCAGCTTGATCAGAGAGATCTCCATGGAAAATCCATATGCGAACATACCTTAGCGGTTTGAGATGTACTTCTAATATTGTTTTGTTATCAGATGCAAGTAGCATAGATATTTTCTTATTTATATTCTACACCCTAGACATTATCTATTATCACTATATTAACTTGATAAATGGTTAGTTCCTTTTAAGGGGAAAACTGTTACGATGATTCATACGGTCTCAAAAGTTATTGTTATATGGATGCATATATCTTGAGTTTTCTCATACCAGATTTATGTCTGACATATGGTTGTTATTTATCCTAAATTCCTTTTGTACTCTATCAAGTAGGCTGAGTAAAGCAGATTTACTTTGGACACTTCAGAGTTCTGAAGACATGTTGGAGGCTTTCGTTATCTATCTATTTTTATTTCCATTGCACTGTATTATGTATGTATGTATTAGCATTGTGAGGACAGGTAGTTATAACTATCCAGGCTGATGACAACATATAGGTTTAGTACTCTGAAATTATTCTATATTTGGAGTAACCCTTTGTACTATTCTTTTGATATTATATGTTATCGTTCCGATGTGAGATTCTAATATTGTGTTCTTTCTTTCCTTTTCTATTCATTTTCTTATTATCTTACCCTAACTATATGTCTTTCTGGCATTTAGATGCTGGGCATACGAATACCATATATATATATATATATATTTAGTGTCGACATTTAAGGGTCGAGAAGTTGGGTCGTTACATTTATGAAGCAGAAGTGACTATTCATTCTCTTTATTCCAATCGTACCTTAAATCACATCTACTCTTGTATACTCGTTTTTCTTTCTAAATGGTCGAACCATTAAAAAATATACCCTTACTACAACATCATAATGAACTCTTTACAAAAGCATACTCGATCGTTCTTAACATTTAAGGACATCAAATATGTTGAACTTTGCATAAACCGATCAAATTGATATTCCAACTATTGAGTTCTTAGATCTATCTTGTAGTTTTGGTCTATTGTTGCATTTAACACAATATATTATAATCAATCAAATTGAACACTCGATCTCTCAATATATAGTTTATTTGTTTGCGTCAAATGAACTAATTTCGTCGACGTATCATATATTACAAACTGTAATCGTTCAACATATACACTTATATGTGATAGTATATGGATCAAATATCCATAGTCTTGTATTGCTTTTGAGTTCGAAACTCATTGAATGCAATATACGATCTCGACCAAATAGACATGTGAGCAAGCAAATTTATGAACATATTATGTAGTTATAAAATTAAGCACTTGCATGGGTGTAGAAAACATATTAACATGCTAGAAATATTTAAAAGTAAGTATATATGTATTATATTTCTATTTGTCAATCTTTGATTCGATTCGTTTGTATATGTTAATTGGTAAATGTTTAATCAATCATTTTTGAATGCTTAAATTTATTAACATAGGTTATTATAATATTATATAACATATATTCTTACAATATTAAAAAGGTTAACCGTTATCATTTCATTCTTTTAAATAGGCTCCCACTAGCCTTTTATGTTAGTAAACACTATGTCGAAACATAGAAGTCTTTTGACTTCATTAGTGGGTGTTAGGACTCCTATGTTTTGGGATTCTAACCTTGAGGAAAGCTCAACAAATCATAGGCCCACATACGATAGATAACTCGTTATTGGTTATATCACATACAACTCCTAAACCACGGTACCTTGTCCTAATCTCGCCTTTACCTTAAGGAAAGATCAATAAGTAAAGTGGGACTGTTTACTCAGACCCACCATTTCGCGATGGCCTATGTATATTGCACATACATTGAGGAAAGTCCAATAAATACATGTAGTTATCTTACCCTGCCTATTCAATATATTAATAATACTACACATAATTATAACATCCATAATTTTGATTAACATTATTCAGATGATTTAGTTAGATAAATCAAATAGAATAATGTAATGAGTAGTAAGATAAGAAGGATGAGATTTGATAAATAACAAGGTCGAACCTTAACTAATTAATTGTTAAGAGTGTTTTAGAATTTAAAACATAAAAGAATGTATGAGAGGGGCAAAGTAGGAATAGATTTAACTACTTTCCCTTAAACCCTCACCCCTCGTTCATTCTCATTTTTCGAAAATCCACCAACTAATGATCAAGAATAAGGCCGACCATTAATAAGCTAGAGAGGAGGAAATCTAAAGAGGATTTAGGAGGCAAAGCTGAGGAAAAACATTCTCCATCAGATCTCAACTCCATTATCAAATCTAAGGTAAATAATGATTTTCCATCTCAAGTTTTCTATGTTTGGTTCGGTTTTATGATAAAACCCAACTTCTTTGATGTTACTATGTAATGTTTTGAATATTCAAATGATTATATGCATATTGATGAATTATTGGATTTATTTATGAAATTGGTTAATTGGTTTAAGTATGAAAACCTATCGTATGATACCTAAATGATTTGAAATTTTGATATGATGTTAGAAACATTATTTGAAAGGTGGTTTTTTAATTTTCATAATTTTCTAAGTAAGTATGAATATTCTATGAATTTTCTAAGTGAGGAAATTGATTTATTTCGAGTTTTAATTATTAAAAATAATTGAATAAAAGTTTTGGCCCTGAAATTTTTATATTATAAAGAATATGATATATCTGATTTATTGTGATTTTTGGGGATTTTTCCCAAGTGTTTACGAATTATTATGAATTTATTAGGCTGGAAAAACTTAATAATTATATTAAAGTATTCATATAAATTATATAGGTTGCAAATTATTTTTGGAATGAGAAATTTTATCTATAGCAGTTTTCGAAAAAGGATTCGGTAATGAAAGTTAATATCCAATAAAAATTTGACAAATAATTGGCGTTAGCGAAAAGATATAGCTTTTTAATGAAATAAAACAGTTTTCATGTAAATTAGGGTACGTCATGCGCCATTAATCAATGCCGTATTCCATCTATGGTGAATGTCATCTCTAACCTGTAGGGAAGCATACGATAGCAATTTGGTTGGTATGCAATGATTCCACTAAAGTTAGGACTTCAATGTCGGCATTGATGCCTGCGACGTTGGTGATGTTGCCGGTGTTCGATGTCGCTAGTCTTCTATGTCGCATATGTTCTATGCCGCCTATTTTATACCGCGTGTTTCAATGCCGCATATCAATGTTGCATATTTCTATACTGATATCAACTACACAAGGCATCAGTGCTGCCAGTTTTTAATATCAACTCCGTATGATTTCAGTTCCGCTACTTTCTCTTGCCTTAGTGTTTGACCATGGTGTTGTTATAGGCTATTTCCGACATAGACTATAAAGAGGCAATGATGCTGCAATTTTTTTATGCTGCCTTGTTTTAGCTATGATGCCATTATAGGCTATTTTCGACATTGGTTTTATATGGCAATGATGCTTAATATCGACATTCCCATACTTTTAGGTTTTAAAGTTTTATACTATGCAACCCATAACTATACCGCTTATATCCGAGGATCTATATATATTTATAATGTGCACCATAAATGATTTTGGACTTATGGCCTTTTGTTTTATAAATCATACACTTTAACATAGTTTCGATACGGTGGAGTGCGATAATCCCATATAGGAATCTGCCGCACTTTATAAATTCAATGATTTTATTATACATGGCTTTATAGCCTATGGTTTTGAGGTGCGACAACCTCTAAGTGACTTCAAAATTCATCAACGCTATTTTATAAAAGCATATATATCTTGGCATAATATTTTGAGTAAAGAAAGGGGCTCTATTTTTCTTGTTTTAAATATGAATTAAAGGGATTAATCATATATAATGATAATTGTTTTTAGGCAATAAATTATTGTTTAGCTCAGTTTTTATATGAAACTACCAAAGAGGGTTATTACTTAAGGTTAAGTAATTTTAAGATGCTAATTGATTAAACATATTAGAATAATGGATGTTATATGTTCTTATTTTATTTGATAAGTTATCTTGCATGATTATTATTGTCATACTTACATCATTATGACACATAATTGTATTTTGGGATATAAAAATGCAGAATAACCAGCTTGGTTGATCCATTAGTGAGTATAATCGGATTTAACATCATGAGCGAGCAGAATTGCTTCTAGGAGATCAGATAGATCAGAAGAGTTAGGATGCCCGGAACTGATCAAAAGATTATGATATGAGATATGGTATTTTATGAAAGTCGCTATGCACTAGATCGATGATGGCCAAATATATAGATACAGAGTTGACGCGCAGTAATCACAGCAGCAATATAAATATAATAGAAGTGGGAATAAATAGAAAAGTAAAGCAAGAAGCAATCACAACAAAGTTTTATACTAGTTCGAACTTCCCGTTCTACGTCCAGTCCCAGACTCCATCTGGAATTCAACTATCAACCCTCTCTTAACCTGGAGGAAAATGTATTACATCGCTTGAGCCACTGAACAGGACTTCAACTGCCTAGTCAACTGAATAGGAATTTTACCGCCTGAGCAACCGAACAGGACTTCAACAATACAGAAACAAGTAGTGTAACAAATGTTACTTTCTGACACAACGTATCTTGATATACAGAATGTCACTTTGATGTACAATAACTCCTATAACCAAACCAAATGGTATTGAGTGGAGGTGTAGAGGCTAAGGAGTTTATTCGACTAGAATATGGGATGTGGAAATGAAGCACATTAGTCGAAACCTCTGAATCACATGATTTACTTGGAATTCGGTGTATTGCTTAGGAATTAAGAGTTTAAGGTCTAGAATTCAAAGCATAGAGTTGTTTTCAATGTGTTATGATTTAGGAACGGTTAAGGGATTATATAGTTGTTGTAGGGATGCCAACGTAGGGGTGTAACCTTCCAAATTTGCCATTGATGAAGAAAAGTGGCTGTAGGAGCGAAGAGATGCAACTTCTGGAGCGAAGAGACATGCAGGCACCAATTCAAAAAAATAGCCGTTTTTGTACTAGCTCAGTCGATTGAGGATCAAATTCAGTCGAATGAAAGTGGCCAATCTTGGTCCAGAACTTCGGGCTTGATTCAATCGGCTGTTTTTTATAAGTTAGTCAACTTAGACTAGTTCAGTCGATTGAGCAAGAATTTTAGTCGACTGAATAAGCAAAATTTCCAAAAGCTTGCTTAGTTCAGTGGTAAAGGCATGCACCCATCTCTCAACCCACCCGGGTTCGAATCCTAGTTTCGCATATTTTTAGCCAATTTATTTTTCACCTTTTCCATCATCATTTTGACCTAAAATAACTTAATAAACATATTAGTAGCATTATTGTATGGTTGTTATCATCAAAACACCATATATATTGTTCTAACATTGGAACGGTCCAATAGGTTCATAGTGATCCCATAAAAACTATAGCTTGAGTAGTGTTATGGAGGATATCCAATAGGTTGCTAGTGATCCTATGAAAACTATGATTTGAATACAGGGTATTGGAAGAATCCAATAGGTTCATGGTCATCCCATTAGAACTATGATTTGAGAGATGTTATCGAAGAACCCCAAAAGGTTCATAGTGATCCCACAAAAACTATGATTGGACGGTGTTATTGGTGGAAGCCAATAGGTTCTTAGTGATCTCATGAAAACAATGATTTAGGATAGGTAGTCCTTAAGAGCTTTGATAGGTTATTAGTCAGCCTATGAAAACTAATAGGTTCATAGTGACCCTCGGCAAACTATGGCTTGACATAGATAGTTAGTTTTGTAAAAGGGTGTACTTATGGTAGATATAACCCAATGTTGACAGAAGAGCAGACTTACCCACAATGTGTATTTGCATATAATTATGTTATTATGTTTTAACCATTTTGGATGCAGGAGCACAATATATGATTAATATGTTGGTTAAGATACTAGTGAGTGGAAAACCTATTCCGCTCAGCGGCGTAGTTTCACCAAATATCTATTTTTGGTTCGAGATGATAGGTTATTAGCCACACCAGACTGTTTGTCTGATCCGAAATTTTCTCTCTCCTTAAACTCTCGGGTACTCATTTGAGTAGGTCAGAAGTAAGGGTTTCCAGTTTCCAGTAAGATGAATAAGCTTTCAGAGATGTGGATGAGGCAATCTAGCTAGTAGGAGTTCTTATCTCATCCACTATGTTGTTTGATTTTGTTTGTATGAATGTAATGCAGGTAATATAAATGCCAAGTATTTGACTCTGATTAACCAAGAGGCAAGAGGGCATTTTCATGTGTTGCTCGTGGACTATTTTTTAATACTTATATTTTCTCTGAACGTGGGATTGCGAATGAGATTATGTAATGAATATAAAACGTTATTTATGAAATGAAATGTGAAATTTGCTATTAAATTGTGTTTAAATTTTTTTATATTCATGTGCTTTTGATTATTGATATGATTAACATAGCCGCATTTTGTTACCGAAAATTAATGCTATGAATGACTACAGCATCCGTAGTACTTAGTTTTTGGTCTCAAGTAGGGGATGTTACAATATCATCCCTAGCTTGAGGAAAGCTCAACAATTAAAGAGTATACAAGTAATCTATTAATGTATAAATGATAGTGGACAACTTTATATTAAAGATTCATAATCTTCAATATATTATACTGAGTGATATCGACTTATGGAATAATATATTTCTAATGAAATACTCTCATGATTCAAGTATTGAACAAATTGGAAATCACGGTATACATGCATTTACGTATATATTTATTCCTTAAGTCTATTTAGGATTTCTATAACGTTCCACCTTTAATTTATACATTCATATGATATAAATTTTATTATTATATAACTTTTATAATTTATATTACTTATATAATAGTCTTATGTATAATATTATATTAATTAAATCCTATCTAGTTAATTTTAATTAATTAACATTTTAATTAATTTTATATTAATTTAATATAACATTTGTGTTTAATAATTATTATATACGATAACCTTTATAGTATAACACATATATCTCATATACGTGTATTTTTTATTTAATTAATTAATTTTTAATTTATTTATTTAATTAATTATCTTTAATTAATTTATTTAATTAAACAATTTTAATTAAATTATATTAATTTTAAAAATTCATATTATATACATACATGTATACTTTTGATACCTTAAACATTTTTAAAATATCATAACGTATATAAAAAATATATAGTTGTGATGCCCCACCTCTATACTCACACTAACCAAGGACACTACTGGGTAATGCCGTCAATTATTACGAAGAATAAGAATGTTTAGGAATGACTAACTGTATAACTGATTTGAGCGAGAACCGATATGTCAGATAGTATGTCATGCATAGAGGAAATCCAACATATCCAATCCAAACTCAAATCTACTACACAGTGGCTAAGTGGCCTTCGGAATCAATATAAAATAAGCACAACACAAAATCAGTCATAGATATTGTGACGACCCGGATTTTTGAAGTGTGTTAATTGGGTGGTTAACTGATTTATTATTGAGGTACTAATATTAATTAGTCTAACAAATAAGTTTTTGATAATTTAAAATATCTGAATATATATAATATCAAAAACGCACAAGTAAAATATATGAGGAGTATTATATTAAATGTGTAAATGCATATATATGTGTATATACCAAGATAAAGTAAAATACGAGGAAGTTTGAATATAAACATAAATAAATATATATGTAATATCAAACCATACCTAAGCAAATGTATATGGGTAGGAAACGTATGCAAGTAAATAAATGTGTGAAAGTTTGAAATTAGGTACAAGTATGTGTGTGTGTTCATATTAAATAAGAATATGTAAATAAGCATGTGTATAAGTAGGTGTAAATATATAAATATGATGACAAATGCATATAAGAATACATATATATATCTACATAAACTAATGTACATGTAAGTGTGTAAGAGTAAATCATTATGGGCTATGCATGTAAATACATTAGGTAATTCTAGAAATATATAAACTGTAGTGATGCAAGTATGCAAGGCAAGAAATAATATATCTATGTACATACTACAGCTAAGGATAAACAAGCAAACATGTAAGTACACATGCAATTAATGCTATCAGTTCAAAGCCCACAAGAGAGTCATTTCGAAAGGTTCAAAATCATTTCAGTTTTATCTTGTCTAGAAAGCTAGAAAAAAAAATCTGATCAAAGGAATGTAAAATATAAAGTAAAGCACATATGACACATGGAAGCATACCAGATAAAAAGGAAAAAATATATGAAGAAGCTTCTAAAACAAGACAAATTTATAATGTTAGCACAACTAAAAGCATTTCAGCCTCCAATTTGAAACAAAAATCTCTGCTCATCACATAAACAAATATTTTAGTACAAATAAAAATCTATGTACCAGTTTTGTCAAACCCTGTACACAATTACCTTTTATATACCATCTCTATTTCGATTTATTCAAGCTGAGCATTATAAAAAAAAAAGGTGAAGCAAAGAAAACTACAACCTGAACTTAATAACATTTATCACAATCAGTTATCATCAACAATTTGAAGTCTGGAATAAGCAAGATCAAAGCTGATACTCCTCAAAACCCAAAGGCTTCATTCTCTGTTCAAATTTTTTTCAGGTGAGTAAACACATCATTTTAAACCATAAATCTGTGCATTTGATCCTTAAAGAATATTGTGTTTGCATGTGTATTTTTGAGTGTAACTCTGTATAGCTACATGAGTTGTTCTGTGTAAATATATTTTTCCTGTCCTTCTCTGATTTTAGTTACAGAGTTAATAGTTAATCAAAATTCAAACATCTTCATCCAACCATTTATAGGCGTACAGTTTAAAACAAAATAAGTTGTTTGAACTTAAATTATGGTCTAAAAATTTGTATTAAGCATGTGGGTGGAATATTACAGATGAATATTTAGTTTTACAGAGCAAAATTAAATTTATGTTAAATTCGAGGGTTACGAATTGTTAATTCAATTATATAACTTGAATCCACTCTTTAAAATAGGATTTTTAAAACGAAAATGGTAATTTTTAGTTGAGGGCGCTAAGAGCAGTTCATAGATGAACCGGAAATGGGTTTTAACTAATTTCCAGCGATCAAAGAAATGTTGGATGTTGGAATTTCGATCGAGGCTAGCTTGGCAATCGATGATCTCGGGAAAAATGTTAAATAATTTTTCTATTTCAAGAGATGATGGAACGAGGCAAGATTAGGGTTTAACACTCAAGTTTTTGACATGGTTGGAAACAAGGTGGTTCATCACCTCGGGTTGATCGAGCGCCATGAGATTTAAGGGGATGGTGGAAGAGGCTCTGGCGATGGAGTAGCCGGAGGTGTAGACTCGCTGATGGTGGGAGGATCGGAGGCGAGGTGTTTACAGGCTTCGATGTGGTGTTCCAATGGTCGTTCCAGGTTTTGTTCCTGGTCTGGTTTCAAGCTCAAATTTGATTTCGATATTGTTGTAGTGATCTGATGATCGTGATGAGGGGTTTGGAAGTTGGTCGATGTGGGATGATTGCAGAAGCTGATCGGAGGCGATCGAAGTAAACGTGCACGTGCACGCGTGCACGATTTGTCATCGATGATGTCTGGGTTTGGAAGACGATGTATTTTCTCGAGAATGAACACGTGCAGATGAAAGGTTGACTCGAAGAAAAAATGATCTGAGTGAAGCTCGGGTAGATGTTCGGGTTTTTGATCATTTGGCCCGGGTTGGTTGATAAGTTTCCAGTTTTAAAATGTTTAAAAGAAAACCAGAATGAAAAGTAAAAGCAAAAGCAAAATTGGTTAGTAATGTTTCAAAAATATATTGTGACATTCCGGAAATCGAAGTTTCGAAATTTAGAAATAAATTTAGCCGTTGATTAACGTTTAAACTAAATTTGTGATTGGTATTTAACAAAGGGAATGATTTCTAATTAAAGTTTTTGATAAATTAATGGAGAGTAATTTATTTAATTTGTTAATTTATGATTAAGGATTAATTAAATTGTAATTTAAGGTTATAAGTTAATTAATCGGTGTTAGATTAAATTGTAATTAGAGATTATTAATTAATGATTAAAAATTAATTAATTAAGTAATTGGTGTAATCAATTTAGAGGATTGATTTATTTATGTAATTAATTAATTAAAGTAATTAATTAAGATTGATCACTTAATGAGATTAATTTATAATAATTAAGGTATAATTTCTTAATGACATTCATTAAGTGGGAAAATTTAAGGGTAATTATTAAATGTGATTTATTTAATGAAATTACTTAATAAAATAATTAAGAATTGATTGCTTTGTGTTATTAATCAAAGAAGTTGCTTAATGGTAATAAAAGGGTGATTTATCAAGGATGATTACTCGAGGTGAATAATTAAAGGATTCATTTATTAATCAATGGGTTAATTAATTAATGCTAGTAATTAAGAATAATTACTGAATGTGATTAGAAAGGATAATTAGAGAATGATTAATTAATGGATTGTAATTAAATTTGTTAAGGAAACAAGATTAAAAGTGACTAAAGTAATTAATTTAAATTAATTAGGAAGGGTATGACAAGTAAGTCTCGCTTATGAATAATTGGATGATGTTGTGTGCCTTAAATGATGATAGCAGATATGTGATGCTATGTGATATGATATGTTTGAGTTGAACTGTAATAATAAGGCTTGTTTATCTATGATGAATGGCTATCAAACTATGTATTCTGTCTATAATAGGAATTGTTTAAAACTTAAACAGCCTTGTTTTAGGATAATATTGGATTCGAAGAGACCGGAATCGGGTATCAGTAAATACCCGAAACCACTTCGATCTTTTATAAACGGATATGTGAAATCAATAGACTGAAAAGGAATGAGTTAAGGGGATGGGACCATTTAATCTAAGTTTGGTACTTAGAAATTGATGTGTGAAATAAGTGATGTCTATAACAAATTGTGAATTTGTAAATTGGCACGAGTTACCCCGGGTTATATATAAGTTGTATGCTTTTGTAATTCATGTTAGATCGGTTTACTCACGCTGGTTTCCAGCCTGACCCGGGTGTTACTTTGATGTAATGCTCGGGTCAGACCGAGTATTACAGATTTCCAGGTAAGGACGTTCTGGAGCTCAGGAGGCGAGCTGGATGGCAGGAACATATGGAGTGTTTCCGCTGTGAGATATTGTTATTTCTCTGGGACATGTTATATTCAATTGTCCCGTGTTTGTGTAAATGTTGTAACTCTATTGTATAAAAATGTAATTGACAGATACAATATTCTTTTGTAAACTGTTATTTATTTGATATTATATTTTGATCTGCTGCGAATGTGAGAATATGTGATGTGTTTCTATTTCTTCTTCTTCTATCTTTTTCTTCTTTTCCTAACTATCCGGAATTTCCGGGATCGAAAATTTCGGGTCGTTACAGATATTCATATCACTAAGGCGGAAATAGATATGAATATAACACATAGAAGTGAACATCAAAGCAGTGGTCATAGAAGATCCACTACATCACAGAAGAATAGGTACAAGTGCTAGACAAAAGAATATGTATACATCAAGGAGTCTCTATCTCGAATGTATGAAAACAAAAATTACTAAGCTAAAGTAGTTAGCCAAAGGTCAGAAGCTAATCCCTGCTAGAAAGTCAAGAGGAAGCACCTGAAACACCTCGGTCTGACTCGAGTATTATTTAAGAAGAAAAATAATAAACGGATCAGTCTAGCTATAATTATCATGTAAGATGAGATAGGATAAGAGATATGACAAATATATATGATAACAACAAAAATCATACAATACCTCAAATTTTCTCAAACACCAAAAAGAATGTCATATTCTTTATTTTATTCACCAAGTCACAAATATTGATAAAGTTTATCTAAGAAAATCACAAATATTGGTGAAACATAAATCCCAGAAATCATCAATTAGAAATCCAGAAATCACAAAAAGGGGGGAGGCCTATCACAAACGGGAGCATGAAAACTCACCAACACGTGTATCACAAACGAGAGCATGAAAACTCACCAACACATGTATCACAAACGGGAAGCTATCCCATGGGTCGCTAACCCATAAAAATATGGGTTACAGCCCCCCTTGAGGACGAATGAGCCGAACATCGACGCACCTAAAAAGGTACGCCCCATGCACATACTCATTGAGCCGATTGCTCCACGAATGGTCAAAAGACCATGGTTCGCTACCCCACCAAATTGAGCTGAAGCTCCATAGAATGGGGTATAGTCCCCCACGCGGACAAAGAGACATCGCATATCGCTAGTCTAAACCACAAAATGATCATCGTTGATAAAAAATAAGTGTAAATTACACTAAGCTAGTAATACATGAGTTTAGCTTCATGTCCCATATTCACTGGCTTAACTTAAATATTTACGAATAAATTGTAGATTTCCACTCAAAAATTGTTACAAGGTTTCAATCGAACAAGTCTAAGAATTAACCGACGAAGTAAATGCAAGCGTTTCATACCACTTGTTTTGCTAAGTCGTTTAATTAAATTTCTCGTACGAATGAGGTAAAGGTTTGTATATTCTAATAGATTGGAAAACGGGTTTAAAAATGAGCTTTGTATTAAAAGTAATGTTGAAATCATTTTTTGTGAAAGAGTTTGAGTATTTACTACTAGTATAGAAACCTTTGTATTTTAAAGTGACAGATCATATAAACGATTGTAAAAACAATATATCACCAAAAATTCACATTCGACGACGTGAATTAAAACCATGAAAATCGATATAAAATCCATCAAATGGATATTCCCAAAAATCCAGAAAAGAAGTCATCAAAGTCGATAATAAATGACAAGAACTAACTGAATCAACAAAAACCGGTAAAACGGAAACCCACATAAAAATAGGCAGATTGGCTGAATTTAACAGCGCCAGACATCTGATGGTTTTCCCAAACATCTGAGCTGAAGGTCTGGAAATTTCTTCCAGATTGGTCAGATGTCTGGGATAACCTCAGATGTCTGAGCTGTAGGTCTGGAATTTTTATTCCTTTGTCTCAAACGTCTGAGTGTTTTCCCAGATGTCTGAGCTGAAGCTCAGGGCAAAATTTGCCTAGACCATTGATGGCCAAATCAACTCGGAAGCGATCGAATAAGCGATGGTGGCTAGGGATTTATGCCAAGCGACAAACCAACCCTATAGGCTCTTCACTACACTCCAAACAACATGTCCAAACATCCATAATATGATTTTCATAGATTTTCACTTCAAAATACCAAAATTGGAAAATTCACCAAACCAATTCAATTCAAAAGCAATGGAACATGAAATAGATGTTAGGAATTCATACCAAACAATAATGAAAGCTATAGACATAGATGTGAGTTCAAGAACTCACCTTTAATCCCAAAATAGAAAGGACAAGCTCTAAAACAAGCTAGGATTGATTTCCCTTCAACTACACCTCAAAGATCTTCAACCTATTACTACATGCAAAGATTTTCCTAGGTTAGGTTATAGGAAAAATCAAGAATTGAAGAGGAATTGAGATGGAGAAGATGAAGAGGATGCTTACCTAAGCTTCTCTTTGATTTTAGAACTTGAATTTGAATTTCCTAAGAATCTAGGGCTTAGGGATTTTGATTCACCTCTTTTCCCCCATTTTTCCTTTTACTTGAGTGTTAGGAAATTATGAGTGGAATGAATGAAGAAGAGAGGAGTTAGGGTACTTGGTAGAGGAGTTTGGGTTATCTTGTTGGGTTAGTGGGTTAGAACACAACCCAAAGCCCAAATGAAAATACCAAAATACTAATCAACTCCAAACATATCAATGTTTATACTTAAATAAGTTGTAAACGTCGTTTTGAACTCAATGAAAGTGGTCTCGAGTCTGGATTCGACTGTTTACAAAAAGTCACATTTCGGCTTTAATTCAACTAACGATGCTATATTTAAATAAAACATTTAAATATATATTCGTAAAATATGCAGGTTGTTACAATAGTACATGTATATAATTTTCATTTATTAACTTATTTAATTAATCAATTAATTTTATTAATAAATTTAAAATTTTGAATTCAATTTATGTTATTTTTCAAACATTTTGAATTTTTTTACTATATTATAAATTTTATAATAAATGTATATCTTATTTTAAATTTTACCTTTAAATTTAAAATATTATGTTTTAATTTTCAAACAATTTTAAAAATTAGCCTAAGACCCAATTCAAATTAGGCCTTTGCTATTAGGAACAACCTTTGGGCTTACATATCTGTTCGGGCCAGGCCAGGAGCTAGATAAGCCAGAGTACTTAATTACCCAATTCCAATCCTTCGACACTACCTTTCTAGACATCCTACTATCCTGGCTGTGAGCTTAATTAGTTAACCCCAACATGACTGATTTAGACCGCATAGGCTATCGGACTTTGATACCATTGTTGGAATTGGGCGAGCCCGTAACGAAAGTTTTGGGTGAATTTCAGTTTTTTTATATTGGATCTTTATTGGGCCTATGAAGTCTAATTTATTTTGAATGTTTCTAAATTTTATTTATAAAGATCTTTTATTTTATTTAAATTTGTAAAAGGATATTGTATTATTTAATTTATATTATGTCAAATATATACGTGTACCCAACACACATATATAATATTGTGCATGTGTAACATATCAATCCGTGTAAGGTATAACATGCCCGTGTATAGATATTGGGATTTATATCACAATAGACATATAATGTAATGACTCAGGATTTTCGACCCTAAAAAATCAACACTAATACATCCACTGTATTGCATGCCATGCAATCGAATGCCGGAAAACCCGATTGTTAGGGAAAAAAGAAAGACGAAAGAAGAGAGAGAGAAAACAAACAACACAGAATCTCACAGCAGAACAAATAATCTATAATATACAATAAATCTTTACACAAAGAAGAAATGTAATATACATACATCGATCATAGTATACTAACCTATTTCAGCCCGGACAGTTATAACAACCTTTCCTCACAATTGCTAATAAATTCAACAATGAATGCAATAGAGAAATAACCATATACGCGAATACATCTCTAGGCCTCCAGCTTGTCTCTTGAAGCTCCAAAGCATCCAAACTAAATCTGTAATATGCTCGGTCTGACCCGAGCATTATAATAAAATAACGCCCAAGTCAGTTTGGAAGAAAATACACGCAACAGGATTTTAAAGTTATAAAAACCTTTGAAATAAAAAATATCTTGTAAGTCTATGTCACACCTAAACACGGACGGGTTAAATTACGATAACCAAACCGTTTCATATGAAATTCTCTGATATTATAATATTGTCTAATATACAGGTACCTATTAATCTTAGCCGAAATTGTTACATTAATTAAATTCCAGCATAATAGGTATACAACTAAAACCGTAAAGGCTCGTATTAGAGAATGGATCTCATATATAAACGTATACAAACTCATTCTAGGGTATTACTACCCTATTTCTAATGAGTCAGACCCCACAAAGCTAAGGTTATTGCTAAACCAAAGCTCTGATACCAAATGTAACGACCCACCTTTTTGGACGGTTTAAATCGACAATAAACCACACATGTCAGACTCAAACCATTAAAAAGGGAGGATTGTTATGGTGTAAATAAGAAAAAGAAGAAAAGAAAGAAAACAAACACAGAATCTTACAGCGGAATGACAAAATATAATAATCAAATAAACAGTTCATGAAGCTGTTTTACAAATAACATTTGATTACACTTTTACAATACAGATCAGAGTACATAGAGAAGGAATAAATAAATAATGCAGTGGAACAACATGATGCAGTGGGATAAATATAATAAATAATATAGTATACAAATATTCGTCTTCAACCTCCAGAAATAAGGTCTTCAGTACACTAGAAAGCTCAAACTGACCCGAACGTTATGAAAAGACAAAACACTCGAGTTAGAACTAAAAGATCTTATGTAAGTTAAATCAACAGTAAATAAATATGAGTGTGACGGCTTCAAAGATGTTTACGGGGTTTTACATCTCCTATCTAGTGTCTAACGTGAGTGCAATAACTAAAGAGATTTCGAGATTCCATCTCCTAAGGATCCGTTAAACTATCTACATACATAGTACAATACGCTATTATAATATTGTTTATAGTAAAGTAAAGTATTAAAATAGCATTAATGCGTTACCCATATCCCCTATAACACATTTTATATAAATGCCGTACTCTATATAGTATAAACTCCATCGTAAACTGGTGGGCTATCAAGGAGCACTCCATAGGTACGACACAAACCAAACTCGTAATGGGCGCGATAAGGCATGTGACAAGGCATGCGAGGCAATGCCCAGGGTAGGTAATACCGTTTTACGGATCCAGACTGGTGGTAATGCATAGCAACTACTGCCACCCACCTCGGAACACACTCCCATAATCAAATCGAGAGGTGGCCACCAAATCAATCACAAAGTCATAATATGGTATCGAAGAAGCATGTCCGATCGGAGGTGCAGCATCACTTGGCCCGGCATGGCTCCTGTTTTAGTCACATCAAGCTGACTTGCGGGAGTCAGGGCTACATTAATACCTCATACAGAATCGTTCGCCAAACCATCCTACTTCATTCTGGATTCTCCACCACGTACACAGTTGTTAAAATGGTTTCCGGTATTGCCAGAGAGTACGACAATACCCGATCCCGGTCTCTTTAACAACCAAACGCTTATTTCACACCGGATGGTTCTTTTACATTTCCAAAATCAATCCATAATTGATATCAAAATATCATATTCCCAAAAACATATCACTTTCGAAATCATATTCACTTTCGAAATCATATTCACTTTCGTAATCATATTCACTTTCCAAATCATATTCACAAATAGGTTAAACCCTCACTTGAAATCATCATATTTACTCAAATATGTCATTTCACTAGAAAATATCATTTCAAATTCCAACATAGGTTATAACATCATTTAACCATATTCGCTTTTAAATCAAGGATTTAAATATAAACACTTCAACTTCACACAGTCTAAAATTTAAAAAATAGTTTAGATAGTCATAAATAGTTTAAATAGTTTTTTTTAAATAGTTTAAAATAGTTAAAATACTTTGAAATAGATTAAATGGGCTACAACAGTTTAAAATAGAGTAAAATAGTTTCAAATAGTTAAAATAGTTTATAATAGTTTAAAATAGTTTAGAATAGATTAAATTAGTTTAAATATGATTAAAATAGTTAATAGTTTAAAATAGGTTAAAATAGTTTAAAAATCAATTAAAATAGTTAAATAGTTTAAAATAGTTTAAAATAGATTAAAATAGTTTAAAAATAGATTAAAATGGTTAAATAGTTTAAAATAGGTTAAAATAGTTTAAAAATAGATTTAATACAGTTTTAATAGTTTAATATAAAATAGTTTGATTATTGGAAATTGTTTATATAGTAAATAGTTTGAAAATCTAAATAAATCTAAATTTAAAAAAATATCTTTAAATAGTTTACATTAAAATAATTAATTTAAAATTAATATCAAGTTGAACTATTTCTCATTTCAACAGATTTGGACCGTATCCAGATTTCAACAAAACAAAATTTTCTTTAAATACAAATTCCTAAAAATCATTTCAATTTATATCGATTTCAAATTCATGGTTGGACTACAAGTTTAAAGCACTTCAATTTCATAGATTTCAAAGTTTATATATTCAAACATTTCAATAACTCAATTTTGATAAATTTCTTTTATATTTCAAAATTCAACTTTGAAATTTCCATTAAATTCCTTTAACAATTCTCTTAAACAAATTTCCATCTTAACATTTTAAAGCTTAGATTTTGAAAATAATTCAGTTTATATAAGTCAAATTTCATTTCAAAATATCATTTAACTAGATTCAAAAATTTAAGGATTTAAAATCATTTAATTTAACCAATCCGGTGTCCGTATATAATTTTCTACCCTATGGTCATGTGATACGGATATATATCATTTCAACCTGCAATAATGTAACGACCCGATATTTTGGACCATTCGCATCCGCACATACCGGACTTGAATAATTCAAAATACAGCGTTGTTAATTTAAATTTGGCAAAACTGAACATATACAGTAAATAGATAATCACAGAACACAGACACAAAGTAATAAATGCATCGGAAATAAAAGATAGTAGTTCATGAAGCTACTATATACATATCAGAGTTAAATAAGGTACAACAGATGTCTCAAATACAATAGTCAAATACAATAACAGAATACATCACTGGAATCAACTAAATATCTGAAAGCTGGATAGATAGCTGGATCTCCAAGCGAAGCTCCAACTCCAAAGGTGAGTCTCGAATACTGGTGTAACAACCCGCATATCTATCGATTTTATATTTAAATATTTTATCGTTAGTCGGATGTTAGTCCGAAAAGCTACTTTTTGCATACGGTCAAATTAGGACTCGAGACCACCCCCATTGAGTTCAAAATGACGTTTGCGATCTTTTTGAGTGTAAACTTCGATATGTTTGGAGATAGTGAAATTTTCGACACTTTTTCCCGCCTTTGACTTTGGTTTGGACTGCACCCCTTTAGTTCAGCCCAACCCTCTTTCTCATTTGTTCAAACACTTCAAGCTTCTTCAAAAATGGTGGAGGGAAAGAGAAATTAAAATTCCAAGCTCGAGATCTTTAGTGAATTCAGCATCAAACTCCGACTTCAAGGTGAAGAACATAGATTCAAGCTAGGGGTTGATTCTTGCTTTGTTCTTAAGCTCTCCAACATCAATTTCGTGGAAAAGGTGAGATTTTTAATCTCACATCTCGCCTATAACTGTCATTGGGTTGTTGGAAATGACTTCCTATCACTTTAGCATTAATGTTTGCAACTGGTTTGGATTGAATTGGTGAGAAACTCAAGTTTCAGTGCTGTTTGCAAAATTCTGGCCCTAGGTCGTTCTGCCCTCCTTAGGTCGTCCAGGCTGCTAGCTCGCGTGTTGAAAAGTCTTCACTTTCTTAGGTCGTTCCCGAGTTAGGACTTAGGTCGCTTGCGTGCTTAGGTCGTTCTGGCTTAGGTCGCAGGGAAATAAGTCGTAGGTTGAAACAACTTTAAGTCTTAGGTCGTTGCCGACCTAAAATTCCAAGGCAAACCACTAAGTCGCTCGAATTTTGTTAAGTCTTAGGTCGTTGCCGACCTAAAATCCCCAGGCAAAACGTTAGGTCGTTGCCGACCTATAACCTCCAAGCAAAACGTTAGGTCGTTGCCGACCTAAAATCCCCTAGGCAAACTTTAGGTCGCTCGCACTGGCTTATCTCGTAGGTCGTCTCCGACCTAAGCTTCTTTTCCATAAGTCGTTCGCGAGTCAAATGTTAGGTCGTCTCCGACCTAACGCCCTCGTCACCTTAGGTCGTAGCTCGTAAGTCGCTCGACCCTGCTAAGTCTTTAAGTCGCTCGAGTTAGGTCGGCCAGTATATCTCGTAGGTCGTCTCCGACTTATCCTCCAGTTAAGTCGTTCGACCCTCTAGGTCGTTCGAGTTAGGTCGTTGGACCATTTACCTTAGGTCGCTTGACCTTAAGTCGTAGGTCGTCTCCGACCTATGCCCCACTAAGTCGCATCCCACTTAGGTCGCAGGACTCTCTATAAGTCGTATTACTCTGCGTAGGCAATCTCTTCTGAAAAACATTTATCAGAATTTCTACTTTGATGGTTTTGGGATTGACTTCTTTGGACTTTACTCACGTCTTCGAACGTGAATTGATTTGTTCTACAATCGTTTTATGACTTGTCACTTTAAAAGATATATGAAGGTTTCAATACTAATAGTAAATATCAAAACTCTTTCATCAAAGCGATTTCAACACTATTTTAAATATCAAAAGTTCATTTTCTCAAACTGATTTTCAATCTACTAGTATATACAAGCCTTTACTTCACTCGAATGAGAAATCGACTTAAACGACTTAGTAAAACGGATGGTATGAAACGCTTGCGTTCACTTTGTCGGTTAGCTCTTGGACTTGTTCGATTGAACCCTTTTTGTGACAATTTCCTAGTGAAGATTTACAGCTTGTTCGTAAATATTTAAGTTAAGCAAGTGGTTATGGGACATGAAGCTAAACTCATATATTTACTAGCTTGGTGTGATTGACACTTCCTTATGATCATGACGATCATTTTTGTGATTTAGACTAGCGATTGAGCGATGTCTCTTTGTCTACGTGGGAGACTATACCCCGATCATGTGATGTTTCGCCATCACATTTCTAGGGTAGCACCCTACGGTCTTCGAGCCATTCCTGTGTGAAAATTTAATGGATAGCTTCCATGAGATAGCTTCTCGTCATGTGTTTACGCGTAGGTGAGTTTTCATGCTCCCATTCATGTGTTAGGCCTCCCCCCCTTTTTTATGTGTTTTCTGGATTTCTGATGATGATTTCTGGAATTTTGTGCTTCACCAATTTTCATGATTTTCATTGATATGATATCAGTTTTTGTGCATTGGTGAATTCATGTGTCATTGACTTGTTATGAATACAAGTTTAGGGTATGATACCCTACCTTATCTTTGAGAAGATTCTTGTGATATTGATTAATCTTTTGTTGATTATCATTTACATACTTATAGTAGTATGTCGTAATAGTTATTTCATGTTCATGTCATGCCATTTACTTTATACCATATCATCTGATATTTATAGTTAGACTGATCCGTTTATTATTTTCTTATAAATAATACTCGGGTCAGACCGAGATGTTACAGGTGCTTCTGCTTGACTTCTCTTCAGGATATTTCTGACTTTTGGCTAACTACATAGATTCGTAGTTTTTTTTGGATGTACACCTTTGAGATATAGACTCTATGTTGTGTACTTATTCTTTTGTATAGCACGTGATGCTATTCTTTTGAATTATCGTGGATCTTTCTGACCACTACTCTGATGTACACTTTCATGTGTTATATATTTATTCATATCTTCTTCCGCCTTTGTGATATGGATGTCTGTGACTGATTTATGTTATGATTATTTCTATGTTTGTTTTCCAAAGATTATATATAGCCACCGTGTGATAGCTTTGTGTTTGTATCGGTATGTCGGGTTTCCTCCTTAAAAGATATGCATTCTATTCTATCTGACGTATCGGTGCTCGCACAAAGAAGTTACATGGATGGTCGCTCCTCCACAGCCTTATTCTCCGCGCTAATTGACAGCACTACATCGTAGTGTTCTTGGTTAGCGTGGGTATAGAGGTGGGGCGTCACAACTGGTATACTCAGTCTGACCCGAGCGTAAGGCAAAACACAAAACACTCGAGTCAAGATTAACATTCTTATATCAATAAATCCAACTTAAGTGAAATAGCAACTGAAATACAAGTAACTCAAAGGATGTTTGGAATAACCATCCTTTAAGGATCCGTCAAACTATCTACTATGTAGTAGTGTACGATAAGTAGATAATGCCTATCAGTAATATAAAGTATCAAAATAGTGTTAAGGCGTTACCATTATTCCCCTTAACACATTTTATATAAGCGTTATAGCCTATACAGCACTGTAAACTGCACCGTAAACTAGTGGGATATCAGGGAGTACTCCATAGGTATAACACAAAACAAATCGTAGTGTCGCGTATATAGGGATCCAAGTATGACAAGGCACATGAGGCAATACCCAAGGTAGTGAAACTACCGTTTGCCTGATCCGGACTGGTGAGAACGCATCGCCACAGCGATCGCAACACCGCGAAACAACACTCCCAAATCAAGGGTGCACCAATCGACAACAAGTGATGAGTAGTTTCGAAGAAGTGTGTTCGCTCGAGGTAGCTAACCCCCATTTGGCCCGGCACGGCTCCTGTTTTAGTCATTTCCAATTTGACACAAGTGTCAAGGCTATCCATTATCGTTCTCTTTCTTCAGTCATCACGTACATCATTCCAACCACTTCATTCTGGATCACACTCCGCATATAGTTATTAAAGTGGTTTTCGGTTTAGACAGAGAGTATGTCCCTAACCGATTCCGGTCTCTTTAATAACTTTCGTAATTATTACACCGATTGGTCATTTAATAAATTTCAAAAACCAAATCAATTTCAATTTCAATTAGAATTTATAAATCAACATTTCATTTGTCTTTCTAAATCAATTTCCATAATTTACATTTCAAAACTTTCAAATTACCATTTCAAAATCTTATAATTCAATTTCAATTTTATTTAAAACATTCAAATATTGATTCAAGTTCGTATATAAGCTTCATTCTGAAATCATTTAAATTAATTTAATTTAACATTCAAATCAATTTAAATTCATTGATCGATTTCGTTCAATATTCGTTAAGTTAATTTATCCCTCAAAACAATTTCTATTTAACTTCCACTTTATTAAATAAATTATTTAAGTTCAACTCCATTATATCAAAACTTACAAATTGCATGAAATTAAACTCATTAAATCAAATTCTTTACATTCCAAGTCATACATAAACTTCAAATAATCACATTTTATTTCTTGTTAAAGAAATTCGATTTCACTTATTTATTTACTTAGTTACAAATTTCAAAACTTAATTATTTCATAACTCAACTTTATTTATTAAAGAAGTTCAATTTCACTTATTACGAAGTTCAATTTCTAATATCAAGAATACAATTTCACTTAATTATTAAATAATTCAATCTTATTTAATTATTAAATAATTTCAAAAACTTAATTATTAAATAATTTCAAACTTAATAATTAAATTTTAAACAACATCCTTTCATCAACTACTATGTTAATATTTTGTTTCGGATTATTACATATTAACATTTTCCATTCATAAAAATTCAAATTCCAACTTCGTTTCGAAACCATATTATTTATTCAAATAAAATCTTTATTTTATTTTTAAATTAATTTTATTGACCAATCGGGTTTTATTTAATTCTCTATCCTAGGTCAAGTTCAGTTGGGTATTTATCATTTCAACCCGATTCCAATTCAATTCAAATCAAAACATAGCAAAGAGAACTTGTAGTGTGATAACTGGGATGGTGTCAAAGTAAATAAACAAGCAATAACAACAATCAATAACAATCCAATAATTTATTCAAATAATCCCGAAATAATCGTATTAATTCACATTGTTGTTTGTGCAAATTAATATAATCCTTTCTAGAATCTACACTATCATTTCATGTAGATTAAAGATTATTGCATTACGGTTTTTCACTTGTCATCTATTTACAATTTCATACATCATCAGTTTAAACAACATACAATTGATGGTTCAAGGTGTAGTTAACACTATTTTCTACGTGTCAAATAATTAATCATTTAAGGGGTCATATTAAACAAATTTAACTAACCAAATTCAACACATATGTCGATTCGAATTTTTAACTATTCTACATCAAATTCAATTGCATAATATTTATCACTTTATACATTACAATTTAACATCCAAATAAAACAACAATCAATCAATTATCAACCAAACTGTATTATCATCGCATTAATAATTAACAGGTAATGGTGTCAGATGTCATAGGTGAACAGATACAGGTAATAGTATATATAACAGTGTAAATAACTAACAACAGCATATTTCAATTTTCGTTTCAATTGAAATTAAATTTGATAAATAAAAGAACGTTAATCATGAGTGATTGCTCACCTTTCGAGGCTAGAGAGATAAACAATGAGGTTGAGTTATGAATGCAAGCACGACTTCTAAAGCAAAGTTAGATGATCACGATTCGACAAGCAAAGCTGATAGATATGAATCAAGGAAAATCAAATCAAACCGGTTTCGATATAGACCGAAAATATATATATATACACACACATCATTATTGTATTATATATATATTTCCCAATATTTCAAATTAAGCCAAATATTAAAATAGTATAAAATTCCAAAATCACTTTCCTAAATCTCAAGTATTAAGAGTCAAAGATACATATATTATACTTACCTTCATAACCTATACATTTAAGATCAGAACAAGATCTTATATATATACATATCTTAAAACCCGATATCCAAACGAAATTCTATATTTTTAACATTGGAAAAATCGATGTTTATAAAATTCACACGTTTCCCCCAAAATTTCCTTAAATGCAATTTAAACGTTAACACCAACATAAGTAACCACATTTATAAGTATATACTTCTCAAAATATTAATATTAACGTAAATATAACTTATTATATAAATATATATGTCTCGAAATATTAACAAAACACATTTTATTTACGCTTCAGAATATCAACTCTTATCAACATATGTTCATATATATTTAGATCAATGTTTATAATAAAATTGGTATAAACTTACATGTCAAACTAAATGTACAGACTCAAACATATACATAGATAAGGTATTTAAGGAATAAATGCTTAAACCTGGGAATGCCAAAATGATAATAATCATTGTGTAAAATTTACGTATACTTATACTAATATATAAACATATACATAAACTTACATAAATATTTTATTTTAAAATCAATATATATATTTTTATATACATACGTATAACAAAATGAACATACTTGGACGAGTGTATAAGTTGTAAATATTTGTATGACAGCACTCATATACATAAACACGCATATATTTTTACCTCATCTATATAATATCTTAACTTAACCATCGGCCATAATAATTCAAATATGAACAGTATATATTCCTTCAACACGTTTATAGATATACATATAAACAACTTTATATTTTACATATTATACAAAGCAAAGTAAAATCAATATACAAGATCACAAACCTTTATATTCTTGTTTGTAAAACAAGTATTAAGAGAACAGTTTCAAATATAACAATCAGGTGGACAAAATAACGAATAGAATATATATGCGAAACTATTACAAATATAACAGACATATATAACCCATATGTGTAAACTATTAACTCAATATACGTTTATGTAAACTGTCAATATATAGACACCTAAAATATATTATACTTTAATATATAAATACTATCAAATATACATAGGACCGAAACTTATAACTAATATATATATACGTATGAATTGGACAGTAATGCCAATATGTATATATATGCGACTAGAGTATAAATAATCTATACAAACTTTAGTTATCATATATAACAACAGCTAACTCTACAACTCAAACTCAATATAACATCTTAATATTTATACTAGAACAATAAACAAACCTATGATAAAGAAGAAGAACGAGACAAGGCTGCTGGGTGATGCTTGTCGTCGGCTATGGCTAGGCACAAGGAAGGAAAAGAATTTTGGAGGCAAAAGGTTTTGCCGTGTGAATGGCGTGAACAAGCGATGAAGAGATGGTTGGTGGGAGGTCTCGGCCATGAGGAGGGCGGAGCTGCTGAGGTGGAAGGCGAATTCTGAGCTGTGGTAGGGTGTTCGGCCTTGTGTGTCTCGGTGTGTGATGATGGAGGCGGAGAAGCATAGGGTCGGGCGAGAGGGCTGTTGCACGATAAGGAAAGCGAGATGGTGGCAGTGGTGAGAGGCTTTGAGGAGATGTTTTGCGGTGGTCAAGGGTAAAAATGATTTCAGTGAGCAAAATGAAACAACGGTGAAGTTAAATATACATTATATTTTGATATTTCCAGAAACAGAAAGGGATGAGATCTCACAAAGCAAAGCAAGGGACAAGTATATTTTGAACGTTGTCTCAAGGAAAGGTGGCTGGTTTCAATGAAGATGTGGTCCATTTAGAGAGAAGAAAGAAAATGAACGGACACAGGCAAATAAATGTTGAACGAATAAAAGGCAAGCACGAATAAATATACAATAAATGCAAATGTGAAGGGCCGTAAGTTGTTTCAGAATTAAATAAAACAATTACAGATTGTTTTATACGATTGGAGATTTGAAAAGCCACGAGGAACAAACCGACACAAGTATGGTACCATACGACGGACCGTTACGCCGATTTCGCCGCGTAACGATTTACCGAAATACAGAAACGAATATACTACGGGGATCAGCACGACGAGACGATCGAAACGGTATACAGATATCAGTGGTACGATTGAATTATAAAAATTCGAATTTTCTACTCGCGGAAAATGCAGCAAAAACGCAGAAAAATAAGATCGACGGAGCTAAAGAAGTCCGAATTTTGAAAAACGAAAAATGACGTTTTGCTCAGAAGACGATTTAGAATTTTTGTATGTAAAAATATTACAGTTTCGAAAATGTTTTATTTTCATTGCTTTTTAACTGATTAAATTGAAGTAAATTTACGCACGAAATAAACTTTCATAATTTCGGATGAAAATTTACAGTTTGCTATGTTTAATTAGACGCATTTCAAATATTAAATTTTTATTCCAAAATTTTATCGTTTAAAATTTCACAAAATTTCAACTAATTACGTTATTAAAACAGTTAAAATTTACGGGTCGTTACACTCTCCCCCACTCAAAACTTTTCATCCCCGAAAAGAAAGGAGGTAGAAGAATAGAAACAACCAGAAGAAAATAGACCCGAATTACAAAATAAAACAATTAATTTAAACCATATAAATTTCAATTTAAATTAATTTATATTCAACAATTGACCTTAAATTCAAGACAATTCATTAAGTTGATTTTATTTAATTTATTCACTTCCAAAACAAATTTTTCTTCTACTCATCATACCTATTGTTTATTTAACTTATTTTTCCATTTATCTCAATAAACATTTTGTAATTTAAATTTAAGTGAATAACATTTATCATACGCACTCACATTTATTTATAAAGACAATTTATATCATATATTATCCAATTTTCTTAAATTAACAATTTCACATATCATAAATTTTGAATAGTCATTTAATTTAATCATATTTTATTCGACAAATTTAATTCTTCTTTATTCCGAATTATTATTAAATTTATTCTACTTAATATATCTTATCACATATACATTAAGTATATTTATATTTATTATAACTACACAAATTTATTTGAAAATTCCTTTGATATCATTTATATTGTATAATATTCAATTACATAATTTACTTTTGAAATTTAGGTAAGTTGTATATAATGTAATTGAGCATTATCCAAATAAAATTTTCAATTCACTTATTTCAAATCAAGCATTTAGTCAAAATTTTTGGCTTCATTGAAAATCATCTTAAAATCAAAATTTTATGAATTCATTTCCGATTAAATTTAACCATTTTATAACTAAAATAAATATGTATACACAACATCAAATTAAATTTAAAATCTTCAGTATATTATAAATCAAGTCATGTTTAGAAATTCAATTCAATTTTATTTTTTTCCAAACAAAAGTGTAGCAGGGCTACATAATAGTCTCTCCACTTTGAAACTCGAAAATGAATGTCGATGATGCGGCCGCCATCACCGAAATTATTTTCCAGCGACAAAGAGAAGAGCACCGATTTAAACATTTAAATTCTTTGAAATGATTTCTATTTGAAAATATTTTAAATACTATACACTTTAAAACTTAAAAACCAAGTTGAAATCATCGAAAATTTAAATTCTCAAATTCTTGATTTAAATACATTTCAAATTTCAAATCAAATTATAGCCAAGTTTATAAATTCATTTATTGATATTGTAATAGTCAATTGTTTACAAAACAATAAATGATAATCAAATATTATCATTCCAACAATCAATTTATCAACAGTTTGGTTAAAGAAAATTCATACTTATATATATAGTAAAATCATACAACTTTATTTTTTTTTTCCAAATTTGAAAACAATATTGTATCAGCTTGCTCTGCTCAAGTGTTTTGGAAATCCTATCGATAGCGTTGATCAGACAAATCGATTGGAAACCCAAGTCAACATCAACAACTCAAACAAAACAATATATTCTTAAAACATTTTAAATATAATTTTACAAATACAATTCCTCACTCGAGGATACAAGAATAGATTTCAAAACATGTATAGCGATTCAAATTTGATGGAAATCAAATCAAAGAGAATTTTTGATTCGAAAATAAGTTTGAAACAGAAGATAAGATAATTCAATTACCACAATCGGGAGATGGATGAGTTTATTTAATTCACGGGCAATCTTAACCGGGTCGTTCGTAACTTCAAGAATAAGATCGATGCTGAATTCCGAGGTAAATCAACACTCGATCTCAAGATATAGAATTCAGGTATAGCAGGGAATAGATAGCATCGTAAACCTAGGATACATAAATCTCCGGTAAATCGATGCCTATTATAAAGGAGTTTTGCTCCTTTACGAATCATTCGAAGATTGGCGAGACCGCCGATCTATTATAGATATCATTCAAAATGGAGTTATGGGGTGCTCCGGAATTGAAAGAAGACGAATAGTGAAGGACATGAATGAATTTCGGGACCGAGGGGAACGTTCCAAAATTCAAAGGAATTGAGTCAAAGGTAGAGATTGAAACTCGAATGAGAGTGATTCTGTAAATACATTTACCCTATATGCTAAGTTTTGCCTAGAGCTACCAAAGCTCTGATACCAACTGTAACGACCCAATATTTTGGACCATTCGCATCCGCACATGTCGGACTTGAATAATTCAAAATACCGCATTGTTAATTTAAATTTGGCAAAACTGAACATATACAGTAAATAGATAATCACAGAACACAGACACAGAGTAATAAATGCAGCGGAAATAAAAGATAGTAGTTCATGAAGCTACTATATACATATCAGAGTTAAATTAGGTACAACAGATGTCTCGAATACAATAGTCAAATACAATAGTCAAATACAATAACAGAATACATCACTGGAATCAACTAAATATCTGAAAGCTGGATAGATAGCTGGATCTCCAAGCGAAGTTCCAACTCCAAAGGTGAGTCTCGAATACTGGTATACTCAGTCTGACCCGAGCGTAAGGCAAAACACAAAACACTCGAGTCAGGATTAACATTCCTATATCAATAAATCCAACTTAAGTGAAATAGCAACTGAAATACAAGTAACTCAAAGGATGTTTGGAATAACCATCCTTTAAGGATCCGTCAAACTATCTACTATGTAGTAGTGTACGATAAGTAGATAATGCCTATCAGTAATATAAAGTATCAAAATAGTGTTAAGGCGTTACCATTATTCCCCTTAACACATTTTATATAAGCGTTATAGCCTATACAGCACTGTAAACTGCACCGTAAACTAGTGGGATATCAGGGAGTACTCCATAGGTATAACACAAAACAAATCGTAGTGTCGCGTATATAGGGATCCAAGTATGACAAGGCACATGAGGCAATACCCAAGGTAGTGAAACTACCGTTTGCCTGATCCGGACTGGTGAGAACGCATCGCCGCAGCGATCGCAACACCTTGAAACAACACTCCCAAATCAAGGGTGCACCAATCGACAACAAGTAATGAGTAGTTTCGAAGAAGTGTGTTCGCTCGAGGTAGCTAACCCCCATTTGGCCCGGCACGGCTTCTGTTTTAGTCATTTCCAATTTGACACAAGTGTCAACGCTATCCACTATCGTTCTCTTTCTTCAGTCATCACGTACATCATTCCAACCACTTCATTCTGGATCACACTCCGCGTATAGTTATTAAAGTGGTTTTCGGTTTAGACAGAGAGTATGTCCCTAACCGATTCCGGTCTCTTTAATAACTTTCGTAATTATTACACCGATTGGTCATTTAATAAATTTCAAAAACCAAATCAATTTCAATTTCAATTAGAATTTATAAATCAACATTTCATTTGTCTTTCTAAATCAATTTCCATAATTTACGTTTCAAAACTTTCAAATTACCATTTCAAAATCTTATAATTCAATTTCAATTTTATTTAAAACATTCAAATATTGATTCAAGTTCGTATATAAGCTTCATTCTGAAATCATTTAAATTAATTTAATTTAACATTCAAATCAATTTAAATTCATTGATCGAATTCGTTCAATATTCGTTAAGTTAATTTATCCCTCAAAACAATTTCTATTTAACTTCCACTTTATTAAATAAATTATTTAAGTTCAACTCCATTATATCAAAACTTACAAATTGCATGAAATTAAATTCATCAAATCAAATTCTTTACATTCCAAGTCATACATAAACTTCAAATAATCACAATTTATTTCTTGTTAAAGAAATTCGATTTCACTTATTTATTTACTTAGTTACAAATTTCAAAACTTAATTATTTCATAACTCAACTTTATTTATTAAAGAAGTTCAATTTCACTTATTACGAAGTTCAATTTCTCATATCAAGAATACAATTTCACTTAATTATTAAATAATTCAATCTTATTTAATTATTAAATAATTTCAAACTTAATAATTAAATTTTAAACAACATCCTTTCATCAACTACTATGTTAATATTTTGTTTCGGATTATTACATAATAACATTTTCCTTTCATAAAAATTCAAATTCCAACTTCGTTTCGAAACCATATTATTTATTCAAATAAAATCTTTATTTTATTTTTAAATCAATTTTATTGACCAATCGGGTTTTATTTAATTCTCTATCCTAGGTCAAGTTCATTTGGGTATTTATCATTTCAACCCGATTCCAATTCAATTCAAATCAAAACATAGCAAAGGGAACTTGTAGTGTGATAACTGGAATGGTGTCAAAGTAAATAAACAAGCAATAACAACAATCAATAACAATCCAATAATTTATTTAAATAATCCCGAAATAGTCGTATTAATTCACATTGTTGTTTGTGCAAATTAATATAATCCTTTCTAGAATCTACACTATCATTTCATGTAGATTAAAGATTATTGCATTACGGTTTTTCACTTGTCATCTATTTACAATTTCATACATCATCAGTTTAAACAACATACATTTGATGGTTCAAGGTGTAGTTAACACTATTTTCTAGGTGTCAAATAATTAATCATTTAAGGGGTCATATTAAACAAATTTAACTAACCAAATTCAACACATATGTCGATTCAAATTTTTAACTATTCTACGTCAAATTCAATTGCATAATATTTATCACTTTATACATTACAATTTAACATCCAAATAAAACAACAATCAATCAATTATCAACCAAACTGTATTATCATTGCATTAATAATTAACAGGTAATGGTGTCAGATGTCATAGGTGAACAGATACAGGTAATAGTATATATAACGGTGTAAATAACTAACAGCAGCATATTTCAATTTTCGTTTCAATTGAAATTAAATTTGATAAATAAAAGAACGTTAATTGTGAGTGATTGCTCACCTTTCGAGGCTAGAGAGATAAACAATGAGGTTGAGTTATAAATGCAAGCACGACTTCTAAAGCAAAGTTAGATGATCACGATTCGACGAGCAAAGCTGATAGATATGAATCAAGGAAAATCAAATCAAACCGGTTTCGATATAGACCGAAAATATATATATACACACATCATTATTGTATTATATATATATATTTCCCAATATTTCAAATTAAGCCAAATATTAAAATAGTATAAAATTCCAAAATCACTTTCCTAAATCTCAAGTATTAAGAGTCAAAGATACATATATTATACTTACCTTCATAACCTATACATTTCAGATCAAAACAAGATCTTATATATATACATATCTTAAAACCCGATATCCAAACGAAATTCTATATTTTTAACATTGGAAAAATCGATGTTTATAAAATTCACACGTTTCCCCCAAAATTTCCTTAAATGCAATTTAAACGTTAACACCAACATAAGTAACCACATTTATAAGTATATACTTCTCAAAATATTAATATTAACGTAAATATAACTTATTATATAAATATATATATGTCTCGAAATATTAACAAAACACATTTTATTTACGCTTCAGAATATCAACTCTTATCAAGATATGTTCATATATATTGAGATCAATGTTTATAATAAAATTGGTATAAACTTACATGCCAAACTAAATGTACAGACTCAAACATATACATAGATAAGGTATTTGAGGAATAAATGCTTAAACCCGGGAATGCCAAAATGATAATAATCATTGTGTAAAATTTACGTATACTTATACTAATATATAAACATATACATAAACTTACATAAATAATTTATTTTAAAATCAATATATATATATTTTTATATACATACGTATAACAAAATGAACATACTTGGACGAGTGTATAAGTTGTAAATATTTATATGACAGCACTCATATACATAAACACGCATATATTTTTACCTCATCTATATAATATCTTAACTTAACCATCGGCCATAATAATTCAAATATGAACAGTATATATTCCTTCAACACGTTTATAGATATACATATAAACAACTTTATATTTTACATATTATACAAAGCAAAGTAAAATCAATATACAAGATCACAAACCTTTATATTCTTGTTTGTAAAACAAGTATCCAGAGAACAGTTTCAAATATAACAATCAGGTGGACAAAATAACGAATAGAATATATATGCGAAACTATTACAAATATAACAGACATATATAACCCATATGTGTAAACTATTAACTCAATATACGTTTATGTAAACTGTCAATATATAGACACCTAAAATATATTATACTTTAATATATAAATACTATCAAATATACATAGGACCGAAACTTATAACTAATATATATACGTATGAATTGGACAGTAATGCCAATATGTATATATATGCGACTAGAGTATAAATAATCTATACAAACTTTAGTTATCATATATAACAACAGCTAACTCTACAACTCAAACTCAATATAACATCTTAATATTTATACTAGAACAATAAACAAACCTATGATAAAGAAGAAGAACGAGACAAGGCTGCTGGGTGATGCTTGTCGCCGGCTATGGCTAGGCACAAGGAAGGAAAAGAATTTGGGAGGCAAAAGGTTTTGCCGTGTGAATGGCGTGAACAAGCGGTGAAGAGATGGTTGGTGGGAGGTCTCGGCCATGAGGAGGGCGGAGCTGCTCAGGTGGAAGGCGAATTCTGGGCTGTGGTAGGGTGTTCGGCCTTGTGTGTCTCGGTGTGTGATGATGGAGGCGGAGAAGCATGGGGTCGGGCGAGAGGGCTGTTGCACGATAAGGAAAGCGAGATGGTGGCAGTGGTGAGAGGCTTTGAGGAGATGTTTTGCGGTGGTCAAATGTAAAATGATTTCAGTGAGCAAAATGAAACAACGGTGAAGTTAAATATACATTATATTTTTGATAATTTCCAGAAACGGAAAGGGATGAGATCTCACAAAGCAAAGCAAGGGACAAGTATATTTTGAACGTTGTCTCAAGGAAAGGTGGCTGGTTTCAATGAAGATGTGGTCCATTTAGAGAGAAGAAAGAAAATGAACGGACACAGGCAAATAAATGTTGAACGAATAAAAGGCAAGCACGAATAAATATACAATAAATGCAAATGTGAAGGGCCATAAGTTGTTTCAGAATTAAATAAAACAATTACAGATTGTTTTATACGATTGGAGATTTGAAAAGCCACGAGGAACAAACTAACACAAGTATGGTACTATACGACAGACCGTTACGACGATTTCGCCGCGTAACGATTTATCGAAATACAAAAACGAATATACTACAGAGATCAGCACGACGAGACGATCGAAACGGTATACAGATATCAGTGGTACGATTGAATTATAAAAACTCGAATTTTCTACTCGTGGAAAATGCAGCAAAAACGCAGAAAAATAAGATCGACGGAGCTAAAGAAGTCCGAATTTTGAAAAACGAAAAATGAAGTTTTGCTCAGAAGACGATTTAGAATTTTTGTATGTAAAAATATTATGTTTGCACCAAAATTGGTCACAAACCCCAAGTGTTGTGAAAGCACCAGTGTATGAACACAAATCAACAATATTCAATCACAAATATCAGATCTAAGCAAGCAACAAACAACAATCCAGAAATAATGAACAGTGACACACAATTTATAGTGGTTCGGCTATCTCCGGCCTACGTCCACTTCAAGGATTTTTATCTTTTATTGATGTTCTTCGATGATTACAGATGATTACAGCAAATACAATGAATGAATCTCAGTATGACAGCAATGGAAAGGAGTAGAGTTGAATCCGGCAGAGTCTGGACGTTGAATGGCCAAAAAAGATCCCTTTTCTGTAGGCTTCAGGGGGCTATTTATAGGCGTAGGAGGCTGAGATCGCGCCCAAACTTCGGGAGATTCTTTCAGGCACGTGAGTGGGTCCACGCGCCCGGTCCCACCAAGTTTCAACTCCATCTGGGATCGATTCGAAACAACTTCGTATCGATCATAAAATGCTCCAATCGAGCTGAAACTTGGCAGGATTGCTCTTTACCTTGTGTGGAAGCTACTGTGAAAATTTCGTTGCATTTGGACCAGCGGTTCGTGAGATATGATCGATTCAATATTGTGATTTCGTGTGCACTGTCGCGTTCGAATCCATGTTTTGCATTCGTCCCTTCGTATCGATCAGAAGCACGTGCGCAAGGGATAACGTGGCACGAGTTTCCCGTATCGATCCACTTTTAGTGGTGCATTGACCGATTCGTATCCATGAATTTCGCCTTGTTTGTATCGAGTACTGTTATCTATTTTGAATCAGTCCTTCGCGTATCTCGTTTCAGCTTTCAACGTCTAGTTCGAATTGTTCATCGATTCGAACTAGGCATCGATCAATCGATACGAAATTCATGGATACGAAGGCTTGACCATTCCGATCGATACGAAGTCAATGGATACGAACCAAGGTGCGGTGATGGATACGAGCAGATGGACTCGAGCTTCATGCCTACGAATTGACCCGTGCCTGATCGATCCGAAGATGATCGATTCGAAGTTGTCAAGCTCCAATGGATTCGAACTTGACGATGCCCCTCTGATGGATACGAATCTGATCGATTCGAACAGGTCGTCACCTTGGTTTTCTGATGGATTCGAACAACACCTTGTATCTAACTTGGATCGATCATATCTCATTCATACGAACTCCGATTAACCTGAATTTTGAACCGCTGGCTTTTATGGTTTTGCTCATCATGTCCTATCAATTGTAGCCTGACCCGGGCTCGAACGAAATTCATCGATATCCATGGTGAAACAGTGTATAACGAACTTTTACGACGAGCTATCTTTAGTTTCCCGGTCAACTTTTTGGTGTCACGGCCTTGCCAAAAGGCGGGATAACATTTGCCCCCCAAAACATGTCTTGCGATAGGAAGGTGTGTTTTGTAGTTCCATAAGCTGGATGTTCATATCCTATCATCGACCTGCAAAGAACTTGATAGTCTTTCCTGACCACGAATGACGATCGTTCGCGACCGTATGTCATTTGAGGTAAAATGGGACCGTTCGAGGTCGGATGCCGTTCGCGGCAAATAACAAAATGGGACCGTTCGCGGTCGGGTGGCGTGGACATAAGAATGTGATCGTTCGCGATCGAGTGCCGTACGAGGTAGAAACGTGATCGTTCGTGATCGGGTGTCGTTCTAGACGAATTATGCTGGATTGTGACCGTTCGTGGTCGCATGGTGCACGAGATAAAATGTGTTCGTTCGCGATCGGATGCCGCACGAGGCAGAATGTGATCGTTCGCGATCGAATGTCATATTGGGTGAATTGTGACCGTTCGTGGTCGGGTGCCGCACGAGGCAGAGTGTGATCGTTCGCGATCGACTGTTATACTAGATGAAGTGTGACCGTTCGCGGTCGGATGCCGTTCGAGGCAAACGGTGACCGTTCGAGGTCGGGTGCCGTTCGAGGCGAATGAGAGTGCCCGGGGGGAACTTAGTATTATCGATGTCAGATTCACGTTCGGGTGAATTTCTGATTCAGCGATCGCGGCGGTTCGTCGCCATACAAGGCGTGCTTGTGGACCATTCGCGATCCGAAGCATACGCGAGTGACTTCTTCTACAAAATTGCAAATATCAAATTAACGTTCACATGAATTCCATAACAGAAATATCCAAACAAACAAAGTCTAAATGTCCAAATCAACATGAAACAAAAAGCAAAGCAAGGATGTCGAAGTGTAAATTCTCACTACGAGACAGTCAATAATCATTCAGAGCATGCCTATGGATCGTTTGCGATCTCATACATGTGTAAATGGTTTGATGTTGTTAGTGAGAAGTTTACGACTTGTTCATCGTTATTTAAATCAATTGATAACCATACGGTGCCCCGGCTCGGGGTCACCCCTGGCTGATGTAGATGGTGGCCGCTCTGGTTCCACCGTTGGAGCTCGCCTTCTCACATACCGAAGTAGCCTACCGTTCCTGATATGCCCTTCTACCTCATCCTTTAGGTGTCTACAGTCATTTGTGCTATGTCCATTCAGCTCGTGGAATAAACAATATTTGTCTGATTTTCTCTCGTCGGTAGTTGGATCCCGTTGCATTGGTCTGCGATAGGCAACTTGCTCTCGGGTGTCTTGGTAGATTCGCTCCAAACCCTCGTTCAATTCTGAATAGGTGGTAAATCGCGGCTCCCTCCGTTGCCGCTTTGACCTGTCATCATTTTCTTCAGGCTTTCGCTTCCCTTTACCAGTCTCTGCAACTTTTTCAGGTGAATTACCGCCTCTAACTGCATAAACATCGATTTCTTCTTCTCTCTCCATACGAGCATCCTCTAATCGCAAAAACTTTTCGGCTTCATGATAAAACTCTCCTAGGTCCGTAGGTGGATCCTTAGTTAGTGAATTCTTGAACTCCGTGCCATCATATATTCTAGATACAGCTGCCATCATGACCATAGATGGATCTGGTCGATCCACTGACGCTGCTGCCGCATTAAATCGCGTCAGAAAATTCCTCAAAGACTCCCCAGCTTTCTGCTTTAGAGTCGCCAAACTCATCACGTTCTTGGGTCTCGAAATATGAACCCTGAATTGCCTCATAAACCTTTCTGTTAAATCTGTCCAAGTCCCAATGGAGCCACTCTCCAGTTGTCTAAACCATAGCGCTGCAATGTCCGACAAATACAATGGGAAGCACCGAGCCATGACTTCCTGTGATGCCCCCAACACTTCCATGTGCTTCATATACTTCGTTAGATGGACCGCTGGATCTGTCCGCCCATCATACATTTCCACCGATGGTAGCTTGAAGTTTGGTGGATTCCTGGCCTGCCTGATCGTAGGAGTAAAGGGACTCCTATGTACATCCTCCAGATCTCTATTGACTAGTCCGCCTCTCATGGCCCGTCTGACCATCTCCGCCAACCTGTCGTTGTCGCCAGGCTGTGATCTTTGAGTATCACCTTCGTTCTGCCCCCCTGGCTGAGCGTTCATCCCTTCATTGTCACCAGGTTGCTCGGATGTCCCTGAATCTCTTCCCGGGATTGGATCAACATGCTCTAAGTGTGTGCCCCCCAGATCCGGCGCTGCGCCAGATGGTCCTGCTCCGTTCTGGATTCTGGTTGTTCCTTGATTTTGCGCTCCAAGTTGTCCAATCTGTTGAAGCAAATTCTGGATCATTTCCTCCTGTCTCTTAATCATTGTCTCCATCTCATCCCTGGTGATGAAGATCGATGCTTGGTTTGCCCCCGAGGAAGCCTCTTGACTCCCTTCATGCTGACTTTGCTCTGGCCTTTGTCTTCTACTAGTTTGCCTCGTCATATCTTCTCAGATCTGAGCTCTTAAGTCTTCGAATTCAACTTCTAAATGATAGAACTCCTGAATTAGCCCTTCTCAGTGAAAGCACCAAAGTGTTTGTACCAAAGTGTTTGCACCAAAATTGGTCACAAACCCCAAGTGTTGTGAAAGCACCAGTGTATGAACACAAATCAACAATATTCAATCACAAATATCAGATCTAAGCAAGCAACAAACAACAATCCAGAAATAATGAACAGTGACACACAATTTATAGTGGTTCGGCTATCTCCGGCCTACGTCCACTTCAAGGATTTTTATCTTTTATTGATGTTCTTCGATGATTACAGATGATTACAGCAAATACAATGAATGAATCTCAGTATGACAGCAATGGAAAGGAGTAGAGTTGAATCCGGCAGAGTCTGGACGTTGAATGGCCAAAAAAGATCCCTTTTCTGTAGGCTTCAGGGGGCTATTTATAGGCGTAGGAGGCTGAGATCGCGCCCAAACTTCGGGAGATTCTTTCAGGCACGTGAGTGGGTCCACGCGCCCGGTCCCACCAAGTTTCAACTCCATCTGGGATCGATTCGAAACAACTTCGTATTGATCAAAAAATGCTCCAATCGAGCTGAAACTTGGCAGGATTGCTCTTTACCTTGTGTGGAAGCTACTGTGAAAATTTCGTTGCATTTGGACCAGCGGTTCGTGAGATATGATCGATTCAATATTGTGTTTTCGTGTGCACTGTCGCGTTCGAATCCATGTTTTGCATTCGTCCCTTCGTATCGATCAGAAGCACGTGCGCAAGGGATAACGTGGCACGAGTTTCCCGTATCGATCCACTTTCAGTGGCGCATTGACCGATTCGTATCCATGAATTTCGCCTTGTTTGTATCGAGTACTGTTATCTATTTTGAATCAGTCCTTCGCGTATCTCGTTTCAACTTTCAACGTCTAGTTCGAATTGTTCATCGATTCGAACTAGGCATCGATCAATCGATACGAAATTCATGGATACGAAGGCTTGACCATTCCGATCGATACGAAGTCAATGGATACGAACCAAGGTGCGGTGATGGATACGAGCAGATGGACTCGAGCTTCATGCCTGCGAATTGACCCGTGCCTGATCGATCCGAAGATGATCGATTCGAAGTTGTCAAGCTCCAATGGATTCGAACTTGACGATGCCCCTCTGATGGATACGAATCTGATCGATTCGAACAGGTCGTCACCTTGGTTTTCTGATGGATTCGAACAACACCTTGTACCTAACTTGGATCGATCATATCTCATTCATACGAACTCCGATTAACCTGAATTTTGAACCGCTGGCTTTTATGGTTTTGCTCATCATGTCCTATCAATTGTAGCCTGACCCGGGCTCGAACGAAATTCATCGATATCCATGGTGAAACAGTGTATAACGAACTTTAACGACGAGCTATCTTTAGTTTCCCGGTCAACTTTTTGGTGTCACGGCCTTGCCAAAAGGCGGGATAACATATTACAGTTTCGAAAACGTTTTATTTTCATTGCTTTTAACTGATTAAATTGAAGTAAATTTACGCACGAAATAAACTTTCATAATTTCGGATGAAAATTTACAGTTTGCTATGTTTAATTAGACGCATTTCAAATATTAAATTTTTATTTCAAAATTTTATCGTTTAAAATTTCACAAAATTTCAACTAATTACGTTATTAAAACAGTTAAAATTTACGGGTCGTTACAAATAATTTAAAATTTACGGGTATATATCATTTCAACCCACAATCTCGAATTTAAATTCAAAATCCATAAAATCACTCGAGTCTACCATTTCAACTCATAACGATTTTTCCCTAATTTATAGATCGTTCAGGTACGTATCATTTCACCCATAGTGATTTTCCTAACAATAACTAGCGAATTTGCAACGTGATAACAATATATAAAATAACATAACATCCAGTCATCCAATATCAACAATTAGCATCCATCACAATCATCAACTAAATCCACCAATAAATAACAACAATTTGACTAATTATCATTAACAGGCATTAACTGGCAACTTAAAATTCAATATTAAATTAAATGCCGATTATATTCAACAAAAGTCAGATTTAACTGGAATGACAATTTAAATATATCAAACAACAATCAGTCAACTTCTAATCACATCATAAATTCAATTTAACTAACATAATACAATTTAGTCGTTGTGAGTGGGTTAAAACACTCACCTTTGATTTCAAATCAATTTGAAATCCAAATAAAGGCCCAAAATTGAACAGTCTTAGAATTCATGCAAACCAATTCCATTATGTTTGGAATTTTGATACAATCCTAACGGAGAAAACCGTGTCCAAAACCGATCTCACATGAGAAAGTTATTCGAGTTAGAAGATTAAAATTTAAATTAAATAATTACAAGACGAATAATTGAATGCCACATCACTTATAACGTGAAGAAACCCTAGCCACGCCTTCGTTCGTGACTCAGAAACCTAACTCGACTTCGAACCCTACACGCCGCCGCCTATTCGATCAACTGCGCCGCCCATGCTCGAATCCATGACCATCAGAGTAGGTCGTCGTCACCCGCTCCTCAGGCCGACCCCACACCACGAACGCCACCCACTACGGTCACCATATGACCGCCGCCGCCGTTCGAGATCCATGCCAATTTCTAGCAAACTACATGACAATTCCGACCATCCAACCGTATGGATCGACTCTATACGTCAAGCTCAACGCTGCAGATACATCCGATCGCTCCCAGGACGAAGATCCACCATCCAATCCCAAAACCAAATATGAATTGCCGGGAATAAATCACCAATTTCTAGCCAAACGGTGATTTGAATTGAAAAATGAATTGCTGCAGTGGATTACGCTCGTCGTGAACTTTCCAATGATATATAATATGACATAGTTTGAGGATTTTTAATTTTTCGATTTGATTTTGATTTGCAATTGAATCTAGAAGTTAGGGTTTCTGCCATTTGAGAAGGAGGAACAGACAGATGGAATTGTACGTACTGTAATAAGAATAGAAAGGCTGCTAGGGTTTATAAAAATCTATTTATATGGACAAGGCTCGATAAGAAAGAATGAACATATCGAATTGGGTTGAAACGACAATAACGCTCCGAAAACCCGTTCCGTTTCTGAAACGAAAGTAGGTTATCCCATATATCAGAATAGATGTTTTCGATATTTTTAAATTCAATGGAACCGGTTTCAAGTCTTAATTCCATTGTATATAGAAGTTACCTTTTAAAATCAGCTTATTTAAATTGAATTCAATAAATTGATTTCTACACGTTTTGGGCCCGTACGATCAAATGACAAGTCCGATCGCTACGAAACTTGAAATCCTACAATAATTCACCAATACGGCTCCGATGAAGCTGGTTTTGTCGAAACCCGAGACAGTGGCCAAAATGGCTATTTTCACGTTAATTAAATAAATTATTATTAAATTAATTAAATCACCTTTTAAATTCGAATTTAATAATTAAAGATTTTTATCATTTCTAATTACATAGAAATTAGTAACCTTTTTAAAACAGATTTCCCATGTCAAATTCAATATTTAAACGTTGCACAAATTACTGTGTTCAATTATAACTGTAATAATTCATTAAATGATAATCTAAAATTCCATTAAATCCATTTATCTTGATTTCACTCTTATTATTTTATTAATTATTACCTTATGAATATAATTGACATTACTTTACCTTTTTATTACATTCATATTTTACTATTATCATCTTAACTCATATTAACACAATATTTAATTACATTTAATTGCAATTTGATTTACAATTTAATTTCAACGGATTAAACAATGAAATGATAATTAAACAATCACTACACATTAATAATTCAAACACATTTCTATGTTTATTATTTACAAACAATAAACAAATAAATTCACATATTGATTAACCATTCTATATTACCCAATTCCAATCAATTACGTACAATTTTATCATTTAAATACCATATTTGATTTATTTGCTTATTTACAATTTATAACCAATTTTAAATTTACAATAATTTCAAGTAATTGAAATTGCATTAAGATAGTTATCAATTACCTTAAATTAACATCATTGAATTTCATTCCAGTTATTATTCTCATTAATAAATCACAAATTTAATTTCTTCCAATATTAAACAAAATCATATTAAATTCAATATTTTAATTATCAGAACAATACAGGTCGTTACCTTTAAAATGCTTGTAATTATATTAGCAATATACATTTTACCCATAGCCCTTAAGCACACCTTGAAACAATGATGTAAGCTCCTTGAAGCAATTTATGATCCTAAAGAGTGCTAGTCCTTGAACCATTGACTGCCTACTATCGAATAACAGTTAAATTGATTTGATTTGAGCTTAGGAAATTAAAGAGATAGGATGGGGAGTTCAGCCATCAAGCTCTTAAGATGGAGGCTCCAAAAGATCAATAACAAATGAGGGTAGAGATGCATAAATAGAGGAAAAGAAGGAGAGAATTTATGATATCATCTTTAAATCAATCTCCTTCCATCAGTGCATCCAAAATCAAGCCATCCTCTCCCATATTTGAGCCACCTATAGACCCTATTATGGCCGCACAAACCAGCCTCTCTAATGGGCCATGAACCCATCTATGGTCCGAATAAATATTTTACATTTTAAGTCTAATTTAAAATGCTTATCGATATAGCATATCGTTTAATATATTTACAGCTTTTATAAATACATTTAATATATATTTATCAAATTAAAATCAAATTAATAAATAATATTTCATAAATATTAATTATTTTAATCAATTTAAAATAATTTATAAATTATTTAAATCATTTGGTGAATGGAGAATTCATCGTTTTGCTTGTGTGACTCATCGGGTGTTAATTTGGTCAGTGATTAACATCAAACAATTCAAATATTAACATTCACACATCACTTGGCAGGCCGTGTGACATTTTGGTCAAATTTATCGCTTACTTAGTTTCGGTAAAATCTAATTTTACTTTGTTAAGCGTTATCCAGTTGTGGCTTATATTCACACCAATTTTCTTTACCAAAACTATATCACTTTGGACTTACGGAATTTGGATATGGTCATAATTCCAATATCATCCATATTTAACTTTATAGTCCAAACACAAAGTCCTTAGTTCAATAATAACAATTATTATTAACTGAAATGCTCCAGCTAGAGACTTTGACTTTGAGTTGACTGTGATACTAACCCCATATAATTGAGGAGACGGATCCTCTCTCGAATAGTGCTTCACTTCTAATACTTACACTCAACCCAACTATAGTCACTCGACGGATGTTGTACAATGATTTGGCTATAATCAAAGTGGGCTTTTATATTGAAGATCAACAGTATTCTCAAGTTGAGAGAAGTGTGTAAATCAGTTACATCGATATTTTCTATTTGACCTTAGTTATATTAAACAACAGAAAACTATCGAGTGAGTCATTCCATAGTAATCCAATAGCTATCAGTATGTAACACCTTAGTGCCCCTAGTAGCCATGAGTAATACACTTGCCCCAATTTGGAAAGCGTTACACTTTAGTCTTAATGTATGTATCGATACCCAATCTCGATACATCTTGACTAGGAATATTTAAAATGGTATATCTATTTTTATTGTGATAAATTACTCATGATTACAACACTTTTGTAACTACCATCATAAAACATACCATTTATGGATTTTCTATTGGATATACTTTTAACTAAATTAATTATAATATAACACCTTATATCAAGGATATAATAGAAAGAAAACACATTTTATTTCGAATAAGATTGGTTATCGCGTTAGATATATGTGACAAATCACATAATTGCCCCAAGGGCATACCCCTAACTCTACTAGAAAGGATATCGATACGTCCATTAAAACCAGAGTTCGTAATGCTCTCCAAATGTTGGACAGTGCATTTAATCATGACTACCAGGGAACCAAAGGGTTACGTACTCGTAGTTATTAGATAACCATGGAATGGAATGACTAGGTTAAACAGGAAATCTCATAGTGACGGTATGACAAAGTTCCATTGACTTGAGAATACTATTGAACTTCGATGTGGACACTCCACTTTGATTATACTTAAATCGTGGCATTGTGACCACCAAATGCCTATAGTTTAGTCTGAGTTAAAGCATTGGAATTGAAACAATATTTAATAGGGAATTCGTCTCTACGGTTGTGTCAGGTTGGTATCATAGTCAACTATAGTCAACTCAAAGTCAAAATCTCTGGCCATAGTAGCACGGTTGATAGTAAATGTTATTATTAAACCAAGGAATTTTTAATGGACTAATCGAGTTGAATATGGATAATATTGGAATTTGTCCAATACCAAATTCTACACATTCTAAAGTGATATATTTTTTATGACAAAAATGTGTGTAAATAATTATTGTTAAAAGGTAATGCTTGAGAAGTTGCAAATTTTTATTTTACCGATGAAATCAATAAGCGATGAGTTAAGCCAAACTGTCACACCACTAGCTAAGGTGATGTGTTGCAATTAACATTTGAATTGCTCGGTTATTAATTACTAACTTAATTCGTGCTTGTGAGTTACATGATTAAATTTGTTCAGTCTTCGAAACACCACCCGATATAATTAATTTGTAATATTTTTAAATTAATTAATATTTAAGAAATATTAATTATTGTTGTATTTTATGTTTTGTTTTATTTCGTAAATGGAGCAATCTCTATAAATATTCTTGGTGCTAATAGTAATTAATACGTATATAAAAGTTATATATGTACATAATAATATATGATACCGATGTACATTTAATTTGGATTTAAATTGAATTGATCGCAATTGGATTAAGTAGTTTATTAGTCCATTAAGGGACTAATAATAGGTCGACCATAAGGGAATAAAGAAGAGGTCTTAGGAGTTGGACTTAGCAATAGACAACAGTGGAAGATATTTTCCACCTGTTTCTCTGTATAAGCAACTCAAACCTAAATTGTTTTAGTTCTTGCTTTCTTCCATCATTGGCCTCCATTTACATCTATCCTCCCTCATTATAGTCAATCTCCATTCAGCTCTCCATTTATCCTTGAAACATCAAACTTAACTCAAGTGGTGATACGTCAAAACCAACACTTTGGGTAGGGATCAAAGAGATCTACGGGACTTTCAAAAATGATTGCATCTCAATCAGGTAGATTCTAATTTACATATTTATTATTAGTATATCCTATTTAGAATCATTTTTATTTATATTTATTTCCATGCTTTATTTATAATTCAATATATTAATCTAGTAGTAAGTTAAATGCATTTATTCATTTTAACACAATAATATAAATAAAATATATACATATATTTTTGGTTCAACCTTATAATCGTTCTAAAGTATGTAGAATAATATTTTGAATTTGAAATATAATTTCTACTACTTTTAAATTATTAGTTAAAATCATTTAAGTAATAATGTATGTTTATATCAAATTCGAATTAAAACAATAATATGACATTTAAAATTAAATCGCTCTCTGCAATATCATATATGAATATCGAATAAGTTGCACTTTATACAATGTGATCAAATAGACATTTCGGTGATCGAATTCCTAGCTACATCTTGTAGCTCTTGGTTATATGCTACATCCAAGACAAAAAGATCCATATTGTAATTAGTTAACTATACACATGATCTCGCACTATGTTTACTTGCTTATTTCGAATGAACTAATTTCATCGAAGTTCCATACATTACGAATCGCGACTATTTACCATATAACATTTATATGTAATCGAATATTGATCAAATATCCATATTTTTGTATTACTTAAGAGTTCAAAACTTAGATACTCAAGGACTAATGAATACAAGTTATGAAATATTTAATAACTGTATAATTAGGTGCCTGCATGGGTCCTGAATTAGTAACACAAAAAAAGATTTATTGGTACATATATTTTATATTTCTATATCAATTTTAATTCAGTTCATTAGTATATTTTAACTGCTAAACATTTTATCAATTATAATGGTTGCACAAATTATCTAAGTAGATTATTTTAACTATATAGCGTATATTCTTACAATATTAGAATTGTTAATGTATTTATTGTTAGTCCTTGAGATGATGGTTTTGATGACAACAACCTTAGAATAAGATTATCAAATATAAATACTAACATTATAGTTTAGATATATATGTATATGCAGGATTTAACCATGCAGGTACAAAGAATGAAGACTCTACAATATAGAGATTCAAGATATCAAGATTGAAGACTCATGAGTATCAAGATTATCAAGAGTTCAAGATTTCAAGATAAGTATTGAGTCTAGAATTATGTTAAAACTTCATAATAGCACTGAAATCTTCACTCCATTTTTCTTTTGGGATGGAACCCATTTCTTCCTTTTTAGTGGCTTACAAACCCACGACAAGTAGCTTACAGACCTACGACAAAAGGCTTACAAACTCACGAACATCCTAGTTTTGTACAAGTTCTCGAGTCCTGATATGATGAGATATTCTGCAGGAAGAAGATTGCAAAACTACTTCAAAATGATTTTCAAAACTACTTCAGAATGATTTTCAAAACTGCTTTTCAAAATGTTTTAGCCTTAAAAATTATCTTTTCAAATGATTTTCAAAAAGATGTTTTAGCCTTAAAATATTCTTTGTTTTTGTTTTTAATAAACTCTTGTTTTAAACTATCTTTTAATTATAATATATTTATACTTAGATTTAAATATAAAATTATAGTAAAATTTTATATATATTATTCTCTATATTTATCTATGTATTTTATCCATAGTCAAGTATATTTATAAAGTTTAAATAGTTTTTAATATAAGATAAAGGTTATTTTCAAAGAAAATCAAATCTTCAAAAAATGCTTTGGGATGTCGACATGCTCTAGTACCCCATGTCGACATAGTGACAGTTAGATTCAAAAATTTGAATTTCAAAAGAAGTGTCTATTCGCCATAACCTTTCATGAATAGACATGGTTGTTGTTCTTCTATAAATAGGGGTTAGTTTCAACGAATTTTATATCATATTTTCTGGGTTTTCACTTCTCTTCTTCTTCCATATTTTCTTATTCAAAATCCTATCATCACTCTACCGAAATCAACATTGAATCTAACTAGATCATCTCTGATTTGATTCTCTGTCACTATCTCATCAAGATCCTCAGTGTTATTCAGAGTTATAGGCTTTCTTTGTAATCAATAGAGTAAAAGGTGTGATTGTAGCCTTGGTAATCAATCAAGTGAGAAAAGGTGTGATTGTAGCCTTGAGAAATCAATTGGGTGAACTTGTTGCCCGGAAATCAAGTATCTCTACCCAGAGGATTGTGATTCTGGAGGGTGTACCTCGTGGCCTTGAAATCGAGGGTTGTAATTATTGAATTGCTTTTGAAAGGAAATCCGTACTTAGTTGTGCGGGACTGGATGTAGGGTAACTCCGAACCAGTATAAAATCCGGTGTGTTCTTTCCTTTACTGCATTTACTTTATTTCTGCATCTGTGTTTGATTTTGTGATTATATCTGTGTCTGAATATTGCATACATTTGTGTACAAATCAACAATAACTCAAAAAGATTTAGTAATTTCTTATAAACACTATTCACCCCCCTCTAGTGTTCATACTAGCCTTAAGATCCATATTCTGCATTCCTCACATTTGGTATCAGAGCAAGGTTTTCAAAAGTTTCATAATCTGATTTTTGAAAAAGTTTTTTTATTTTAAAAATGGCTATATTTAAGAAATTTGTTAATGCATGTTTAGAAATATTCAGATCATCATTGTCTCTTGAGTCTGCATATAATCAATATTCAAATACAAGTTGTCTACTAAGATTGTTTGATGTGCAGGAATCATGCTTTCTGGGAGTTGAGGAATTAATCCAGAACAAACAAATTGTGCAGATCAAAACGAACAAATGGATACTTGATAGTGGATGTTCTAGACACATGACTGGGAATCCAAATATGCTGAATGATATAATATACAAAGACGGAGGACTGGTTAACTTTGGAGACAATTCAAAAGGTTATGTGATCGGCATCAGCAAAGTCGGTAACTCTGAAACTCCTATTATTACTAATGTTTTACTAGTTAAGAATTTGAAACACAATCTACAAAGTACAAGTCAACTATGTGATAAAGGATATAAAATTAAATTTGAAAAAGATAAGTGTCACATTGAAGATAATAATTCAACCATAATATTTGAGGGAATTAGGAAAAAGAATATTTATATTCTTAGTATGAAAATTTCAAATGATAACTTGTGTCTTTTGGCAAATGCAAGTGACCCTTGGATTTGGCATAAGAGATTTGGGCATTTGAATTTCAAACTCTTATCTAGACTGTCAAAACATGATCTAGTAAGAGGCCTCCCTAAAATGAATTTTAAAGTATATAGTCTATGTGATGCATGTCAACTAGGAAAACTTAGAAAAAGCTCTTTTAAATTAAAAGATACGATTTCTACTTCGAAACCTCTTGAATTACTTCATATTGATCTATTTGGTCCATCTCAAATTCTATCAATAAATAATAGTAAATATGTTTTTGTAATTGTAGATGATTACTCTAGATTTACATGGACAATATTTTTAAAACATAAAAGTGATACTTTTGAATATTTTAAGAATTTTTCAAAAAGGGTTCAAAATCAACTTTCTTAAAAAATTATAACCATCCGTAGTGATCACGGTGGTGAATTTGAAAATGAAAAGTTTGAAGAATTCTGTAATAAAAAGGGAATAATTCACAATTTTTCATTTCCAAGAACTCCACAACAAAACGGAGTAGTAGAACGTAAAAATAGGACGATTCAAGAGTGTGCAAGAACTATGCTTTTTGATAGTAGTTTACCAAAGTACTTTTGGGCAGAAGCAGTTGCTACCGCCTGTTATATTTAAACTAGAATTTTAATTAGACCTTTAACTGATAAGACATCTTATGAACTTATTTACTCAAAGAAACCTAAGGTATCTTATTTTAGAATTTTTGAAAGTAAATGTTTTATTTTAAATACAAAAGATAACTTAGATAAATTTGATCCTAAATCTGACATAGGTATCTTTATCGGATACTCTAATAGAAGTTGTAACAACCCGGGGTTTTACCCCAGTCGGTTATCGTCATTAGATGATTAAAATTGCTATCTAGTTGCTATTGGAATTTAAATCAAGTTGAGATTCTTTTATAATTTGTTAAATGAGTGAAGTGGGCTTTACATTTCGAATCTAGCCCACGTCTACATTGCTTTGGTGCCATTCTCTTTTATTGATTCGAAAACCCGTTCCCTTGATTCATTTTCTTAACCCTAAGCAATCGAACGACAAAGAAATAAAAATGGTGGCGGCTTCAAGCTCGTTCGTTCCTCTTTGTCCCAAATTGAAAACTAGGGCTTCGTGAAATCGAAAGCGCCAACATCAACTGCTCGATCGAACGCTACTTTGCTCACGGCTCCTTCGATTGCGTCCAAAGGTGAGTAATTTAATTACTCACATCTAGTTCAATTTGTAAATGGTAGGGTTTGAACCCTTGTTTTCTAGTTCGTATATCCATGTTTGAACTTGTCTGTCGATTTCTCTGTCATTCGGTTGTGTTTAGATGTTTGAGGCGACTTTGAATTGTTTGTTTTCGTGGGCATCTCTGTTTCGTATTGGTTTCTTGACTTTGTAAATTCGTATATGTGGTGATTTTTGGTTGGCACGATATTGATTTTTGTATATCTACCTCGGCTGGAATTTGTAAAGATTGATTTTTGATTTCGTGACGATTCCTGACTTGAGTAAGCTACCAATACTTCGACACTTACTATGTAGATCTCGGCTACATGTTCGAGTATGCTGCTGTTGATTTTGTTGTGGGATTGGTGGTCTATATGTTGTTATGTGCATAGCACTGAGCCTCCTATAAGCTCGAATTTGATTTGTGTATTTTGTTGCCCAGTCTGGATTTTTCTTGAATTGCCTTGCTGTTCTTTGAATCATCCTTGCAGTTTCATTTGAACTTGTCGACATTGCCTTGGTATTAAAAAGTTATTACATTTGAGTCTCTGGTCTTTGATTTGTGAAGCGTTTTTGGGAATTCATTTTTGGTCTTGTGCATTTTGTGGCAGTTTGTACCTGTGCATTTCATACATACATGTATATAGTTATGTGCATTTACATATGTACATACTTATGTACATTGTTTGATTCATGTGTGCACCAAACTTCGGCTTTGAATTGCCTTACTCACCACAGTTTCGATTTTTGTTGGTTCGATTTTACTGCTGCCTTATAATTGTGGCTTCGACTCTTGATGTAGTTGAACTTGTTGGTTGACTTACCTGTATATATATATATATATATATATATATATATATATATATATATGCATACATACATTCGTATGTGGGTATGCATATGTTGTTGACCATTTTGCGAGCTATGTGTTGTCTTATTGTAATTGTTGTGCACTTCATACTGTGTAGCTAGTTGATTTTATATGTTGACTGGAGTTTCAAATCTTGTTAATGTGTACATTCATTTATTCTTTATTGAAACTGGTTTTGCAACATTTTTATGCACTCTATAGCATTATATCTGGGCTTCCTCAACTGTACTTGAGACATTGGGGTATGAGCTTCATTTTGATGGCACTGTCCAGTTTCATTTACTAGTTTACTTGTGCATTATGTTTTCACTGCATATAGCTTTGAATCTTCTTTACGTTGCATAGCCTTTGTATTCGTTTGAGCATCGCCTTCATGTGGTCTGCACTTGCATACTACTGCTGCCTTGTTCTCTGGTCTTGGTTCAGGTAGTCTTGATTTTGAGTACCTATGTGTGTATGCACTTGCATCTGATGCATGTACTATGTTCATTTGAGTTGTACTTCTTGCATTTTGTTGTAGTTTGATTTAGGCCTGTTTAAATTGCAGTCTACATTTCTGATAGTAGATTTGCACTTGAATTTCTAGCCTGTTACACTATTAGTTTTATTTGCAGTTGCGTTGAGTCGCGATAGCACTGACTTGACCTCTACCGTTTTTATTTGTTGTGATATGTAGTAGCCTAAATTGCTGGTGCATACGCTTCATTCTGAAGTTGCACTGGATATGGGTCCACTATCTTGACTTGTACTTGACTCACTGGTTCGAGTCACTTGTGCATGTCACTATGCATTTCTATTGCACTTGAGTTTCATTTTGATTGAGTTGATGCCATTTGGTTCTGGTTCGTTGATCTTTTGGGTATTTCAGGTTGTAGTGGCGAGGCAGTATACGCGTGCGTATAATGCAGCCCTACCAGAATTGATGTTTTAAATTGATTATTTTGTTGGTGTCTAATTATCTTTTAGATAATTAGATTCTGATTTTCTAATTATTTATTTAATAATTGGATTTTGTTGTTAAATTTTTGTTTAGGAAATTCTGTTGTTTTCTAAATTATCTGCATTGGTAATCTTTTATCTATCTTTGTTGGAGATTTGGATTAGCTGATTTGTTGTTTAACACTGTTTAGTGTTATATTTGTCGTTATCCGATTCTCTTATCGAGGAGTCGGCTATACGAGATTTCTGTGACTGTCGTCTATTTGATATTTGATTATTATTGCTTCTGTGCATTAATAACTGAGTTTGAATTAGACTGACCCGTGTATTATTTTCTTTTGAATCTAATACTCGGGTCAGACCCGAGTTATTTCAGGTTGTAGATTTCCTGCTTTGAGTTGCTGTTTGGGCTATGAAGACTTTTCATATCTTTTGAAGTGGTCTGCGTCTTTTTGTAGTAGTCAGTGTACAGATTTAGGTTGATATGTATTCATGTATATTAGTCGATAATGTACTTGTATATATAACTTCCAGAGTCGACTGTTGTAGTTGTATCATATGTATTATGTCAACTGTATTGTAACTGACATCGGTTATATATATATATGAGACTTTTATTATCTGTGTTCCGCATTCTTTTGTATCTGTGTTATTATTATATATATTGTTCTAAACTATTATGAACCATCATAGTTCGTTTTATACTGGAATTGGGTATGTCGATGTGTCACGACCCGCCCTTCTCGACCCTCGAAAATCGACACAAAATACTCAACAGTATAATATGCCGACGATCGAATGCCGGAAAAGACAGATTGTAGAAGAATAAGAAAGTAGATAGAAGAAGAAAGAACTAAACAAAATCAGAACCTCACAGTCGCAGCGGATAAAATATAATATATAGAACAGATCTTTACACAAAATGAAACTATATCTGATTATATACAATACATCATCATCAGAGTATATCAATACCATCATCAATATCCAGTCAATCAGTCAATACAACAATCACAGCAGCGGAATAATACAAGTACGAGAAATACGTCTCGAACTCCAGCTCCTCTCCTGAGCTCCATAGCAACCTATCCTGTAAAATACTCGGTCTGACCCGAGCATTATAATAAAATAACACCCGAGTCAGTCTGGAATACCAGCGCATCATAAATACATCCAAACTGATTATTAAAGTTTCAAAAATTCTTTGAAAACAAAAGCATCTCGTAAGACCACGCCACAAATAAACATGTCGGGTTTTTACCTTACGATAGCTAAAACACTTTTTATAGAAATCCTCTGATATTATAATAGTGTCTATTTACAAATACTTATAAAATAGCCGAAATTGTTACATCTATTAAATTCCGGCATACTAGCCACAACGTGGGTAATACAAACAAAATTCGTACAAGGCACGTAGGGAAAATGGATTTCCAACGAATGACTAGGCACTGGGCTACCACCTGTCACAGTACGTGGCCTAGATCACAGTACCGAGGAGTACGCCCGCTCCCCTGCAACACAAGACCGGAATCATCCCTTACTGGATAATTCCAAGTAAAATCACCCCACGGTTGTGATCAGCAACCGCACCACTAAGCCGAAAAAAAAGGGACATCTAGACAGGGATGACCTTACTCTCAAGTGGGGGCTACCCACGAAGCCTTGCTGCATAACCCCTGATTTTCAGTCATTCCCGGTTGATGAGGCTTGAGGCTAAACGATACCTTTATAGCACATATCCCTTAGAATGCCCATCGTCCACCTGACGATGTCACGAAAGCATTCGTCCATATAAGTCCGTCCCGGGTCCGAACGGAACCGAAGGCACTATTCCTACTACATCCATTTTGGAAATATCCTCAGGATTAGTAGCGACTAGCCCTTGCACTTCACAGCTCCATCTTCGACTCCGAACACGTTACACGAAACGTACAAACCGGATCGAAGTGGTATTCGAGTCTCCAGACCTAGAATCCCGGTATACGGAAACTCGATCCCGGTCTCTTCGAAACGATCAGCGCATTTGGCCAATATTGATAGTCGGTGATTTAACTATCAATTAATATTCACAAACATCCATAAACATCCATCACACAATAAATAATCTCCATATTATTTATTTTCTTCTAATATCTTTCAAAGATATATTTTCACATTTTCAAAACTCATTTGAAAACAATTTTCCACTCTTCCTTTACAAGGTAAATCTTTTACCCTTTATTCCCATCGGGAATAACCAAGTATAACAATTTGCATTTAAAACAGTTAAAAATACTTATACTGAAATATACTTTAAAATATGAAAATTTCTTCTATTTATTTACTCAAAATATAAATTTAAAATATGTGAAGAAAACTAGTCATTAACACATAAACTTTGATTTAAAGATAAGGGTTTAGTTTAACTAAATTCAAAATAGCGTTATAAAAAGAAAATGCTAATTTTAACAACTTAAGCTAAAACCAACTTTTAAATAAATCCATTTGTAAAAATAATTGCTAATATATTCTCAAATTATTACGGTATTAAAAATTATTAATTTATTTCTTTAAAAATAACGATTTCTTAAAAATACCTTTAAAACGATTTAAAACTTAACCTTAGTTAAATAAAATCTTTTGTAAAACATTTACTTGGTTTTCCCAGGGAAACACTTCCCATTTAAACATTTCAAAGAGTTCTTCCATATAAATCCACTGATTTATTTCAAGTCAATTTATGATTTACAACATAAATTTCCAATTCCATACTTAACTATAACTTCCTCCGAAGTTAAATCACAATTTTTCATTTCTGGAAATTCATTTTTAAATATAGTTTAAACATTTTGGTGAATTTTCAATGGAAGCCAAATTTCCAATTCACTTAATTAAATTCCAATGAAATACGGCATTTCAAAACATTCTATTTTTCATTTGAACTTGTTAATTTATAGTCGGAAACTCCATTTTAACATATTTTTAAATTTCCGGATAACATTAGTCATTATTAAAATAAACACCGTTATTTTAAACAATTTATAATTCCATAAATTTAATTTCCAGAAAACTATACTTTCCATTTACCCATTTCATAAACGTCCCATTATATTCAAAATCCCAATTTGGCCCAATTTACATTTTTCTTTCCAAATCCGATTTCAAATTTTATTCTTTGAAATTCTAAATTTAACAATTCATTTTATTTCGTAAAAACACAATTTAGCCATTTATAATTTAATTCCTGTGATTACAATTTATACCACAATGTCACAGAATAACTAAATTTCCAGATTTATCAATCACATCATATAAACAGGTATCACTATCAATTATAAAATAATTGCTACATTGTGAGGAATCCAGTTGGATCCCTCCAACCTGTTTTTCCCTGCATCCACAAATATTAGCACATCGCAATATAAATATCAACCAGACTGATAATCACAGATATAATCAACCAATCACACAGATATTTAAATATCAGCTATTTATAATGTCTAGCATCCAGATGTGAGTGAGAATAACTCACCTTGAGTTTCGGTGAGCGTTCGAAATTTTAAATTAAATCGAACAACGTTCGATTTAACTCAATTTTCTACTTGCCCGGAATGATTCCGGATCTGCACCATCACGTAGTACGTCTCTCTGCGATTCCAAAGCTTCTAGATTCGTCCGAATCTGAGTACGTATGAACTCGTTACGATTTTACAAAGTTTGAATTGAAATTTAAAACAAATTTTATTTTATTTTATTTTTATTTTACCACAACAAATCAGGGCCGTTACTTCTACAATTTGAATCATGGCCGCTTACTTCATCTTCCATCTCGAACGCGCTCTACAGGAAGAAGCCGAACCCAATATCATTTAAAACCCTAATCGTTCCTTCCACATTGCTCGCCGAGACTACGATCAAACGCCTCCAAAACGAAGCCCATCATCGACTCGACTCTCCCCAGGCGCGCGCACAAGCTCGGTTCCCCACGCGTCTAGAATTTCGCACCCGAACGCCTTCACTTCCGGCAAAGTTTCTGGCCACCACGTTGACTTCCGTGTCACTCCACCGTTGGATCTGGCCGAGCTCAGCGAGTAGAGCATCTTTCTAGTTGAACGAATCGCCTAAAACTCGACGAATTGATCGCGATTTGAAGAGGAAAATCGATGATTTCCGGCCATTAAAGATAAAAGTGGCGGCCGGTGCAATTTTACTAGGGTTTAGAGATTTTAATATATATAACCGTTTTAATATTATTTAATTAATATAATCTCTCAATTTAACCGTTATGCAAACGACCTCCAATCCTCACGTTCCGACAGGCTATCCTGGGGGTTTTTCCGCGTTCCGAACACAATGGAACAAGTTTCGTAAGCTAATTTGATCGTATGCGCGAGATACGGAATTAAACGATCAATTTGAAATTAAATCGGTTAAATCGATTTCGATGCGTTTCGAGCTGCCACGGTCAAAAGACAACTCTGATTGCTACGAAAATTGAAATCCGATAATAACTAACTATTACGGATCCAATGGAACTGGTTTCGTCGAATTCCGAGACTGTGCCCCGGAAGGCTATTTTAACTCGTCTATTAAATCGGGCGATTTTCAAAATTGACGAAAACGCTTAAAATTCACTTTTAAAATTTTAATAACTTAACAATAAATCATATAAAATGTATAACCACATTTAAAATCATTCCGGCTCAATCCGGACTCAAAATCTGATTATTTGCATTTTAATAATATTAAATTCATTTTTAAATTAATATAAAATTCCAAATATTAATTTATCAACTTTAAAATTCATCTAAACATCCAATAATATTATTTATAACCAATTGAACTTAAAAATACATGTAAACACCATTTTTATAATCATTTATCCCAAATTCACTTTTTATCCCAATTTCGAATATTTAATTATTATTATCCAATCTCAAATTAAACCTCCACATTAGAAATTATCACTTGTTGTTTTAGTTTAAACCAATTCTTTTTAGTTCAAAATAAATCTTAAACCCATATTAAACATTTAAAATGAATTAAATGTTCAAATTCAATGGCTTAAAAATACGGGATGTTACATTCCTCCCCCCTTATAAAAATTTCGTCCCCGAAATTTGCTAAGGTAGAAAATACTCTCCAACCCGGTTACTTACCCAATTGGCTGAGTTAAAAACTTACATTCACTTTCTAAAATCCTTTAACCCAAACCCAAATCCATTTGCCTCATTTACATTCAAAAGCTTTTGAATTTTAACCTATTTCAAAATAACTTTCCAAGTTAATAAATTTTTCCAAAAACTCTCAAAAATTTTCTAACTCCCAAAATTTCTGGAAAATTTTGGCGGAGTCTCCTTTGTACGGAGGAGCTTCTGCGATATCGCAGGATACACAAATATATATACATCGGCTCACATGGCCGGAAACCAAAATATATCACAATATATATATCATTTTCCCAATTATATTTGCGTAGGCGTACCTTATAGCAAATTTTAATAGCAAGCGGCTAATATAACGCATATACGCGCTCCAACTCTCTCGAACGCCTCCCGTACCTGTACTAAACTCAACAAACTCATCAGTTTCCCAATATGAGCATTTTAACAACATTCCAATACAAATGCAAGCCAAACATATCCATTGCATAACCAAACCAAGCAATTTCATATTTATGCAAGTTAACCATCTTTATAAACAATTTCACAATTCCATCATTTTGAACTCTCTTTACAAACTCAAACTTCATAGTTTAACAATGTTACCATATTTTCAACAATCCAAAGATTTCAATCATCTTTTTAAATTCCTTATACAAGTCCAAACTTCATTCTATTTCTCTTGAATGACTCGCATTCAAGTTTAATATTCTCAATTCATACACATTTCACCCAATTCATTTCCACTTCAATATGATTACATATGCCTTTCATACATCTCTTCATTTCAATTTTAAATTCCAAATTGGATTCACAATTAGATTTTAGTTAAATTTAAAGCATTTGCAATTCTTTTATGATCTGTTTTCATTCATATGCAAACATTACTCATTAAAAGGTCAATTCATTCCTATTGGTTCCAAAATCCATTCCATTTGCTATTTTTAACCAATTCACTTGCATTCATATACTAATTCTTTGAATTAGATTCCAATCCAGTTCAATTTATGCAAAACTCATTCCATTGCTTGTTAAACAATTTAATTCCGAATACATGCTAATTTCATGTCCTTCAAGCAAAATAATCACCACTTAAGCTTATAACCATTTAAAATTATTTCCAACTTGGATTCATATAAATTTTATTCCATTACAAAGTTCACAAACCAAATATTTTCTCTTTCCAATGTAATTGTTAAATTACATTTTCCTTACATCTTTATTTCCATTAACCAAATTCAAGTTTATATTAATATCATTCGATCCTGGGTTATATTCAACTCATACATTCTTAATTTACCACAATAATTAATGAATATCATTTCACTTTCGATTCAATTTTATTATCCAACAAATTCCATTCAAATTTCTTAATAAAGCTCATCCACAATCATTTGTTTCTCTTCCAATTTGCTTAAGTTCTTCCACACAATTTCCATCATCTTCTTATATCAATTTAATTTTATTTCCATTTAATTCTTATTCAAATCAAATTTCAATTCCTTTACAACTTTAATGCTCTTTGTTTATTTATCCAATCCATGTACAAATTTATTTTATTAACAAAAAGACCATTTAAATTATTTCTCTCACCTGAATTTTATTTACAATTCAAACCATCACTATTATAAGCTAATTACATTATTCCTTCACATTCTCAACTTTTATTGCCACAATTAAATTCTAACCCAAACTGGATTTTTATTTACCTTCAAATTTTGGCCAACAATCAATATTCCATTTAATTCGATTCTTATCCAAATTTTGTTCAAGTTTAACTAAATATTGTTTAGCCAAATTAAATTCATCCCACTTCTTATACCACTTAAATAAGGTTTGATTTCCATTTGTGATTATAATTCCATTTTTCTTGAGTTAAAATCAAATCTTCCATTCTCAAGTTCTCCAACTTATTTACTTGTAAGTTTATATTGCTCATTTTAATCCTTTTACATCTTATAATCACAATTCCAATGTCTATACATATGCATCTCTGAATTCTTAAGGATACAAATTCTTTTACTTCACCTTAATCCTTTGCAAAATTTAAATACACAATTCCAGATTATAAGTATAACACTTAATAGCTTATGGGTACAATTTGTTACCCAACGACCCTTAATTACAAAGTCATTTCACTTTTCAATTGAACCCAACTCAATTTAATTCCAATTCCCAATTATATTTAACTTATCCCAAGTTAAATTCAACTTCCCATTCATTTTAATAGTTCCATTTACTTCCATATATACTCAAATTAAATTTTAATTTCAGGATAAAATCTCATTCCCTTCTTACTTAAATCAACTTCACTTGCACGATTCTAGTTGATGTATTTCAATTTTTAACCCAAATTCTTAATTACATCAACTTTATCTTATAAGTTATATAGTTGAATCATTTCAACTTTCACATTTTTATTTTAAAATAGAATTCCCAGAATTCAATTTACCCGGATTTATTTCAGAACCAATTTGAAATAAAAATCAACACATTTCTCTTTGATATTCAAATCAAATACCAAATTCCAAAACAAACTGCTTTTACCAAACAATTTTCCTTTGAAAATTCCAAAATCACTTGTTTCCCAAACAAGTCCAAACAATGTCATAATCAACTATTTTGGTAGCAATCCATCACTTTAGAAACTCGAAAATGAATTCTAATGATGTGGCCAGCATCATCAGGATTATTTTCCAGCGACTGAAGTGAGTTCAATGCTTTCCACTTCCAAAATCCACCTCAAAACAATTTTTATTCAAAAATATTTCCCCATAATATACTCCATTCTTACAAATGCTTTTGAAAACATTTCTAACATTTCCACAAAGTCAAACTCCCAAAACTTTGTTTAATTCCATTTGAAATCCCTTTCAAAATTTCCGGGGTCAAAATTCTAGTTTAAATCAAAATTTAATTTTTTTACTTTTCTTATTTAAAACATATTCAGTCAATTCCATTTGGTTATAAACCATTTTAATATTTTAACTTCCTATTGGCTTATAAATCATTTCGAATTTTAGCTCATATTTTAATTTCTTACTTGTTTACTGTATCAACAACCAAACATCCAATGCATAATAATAATTCAGAATATTATTTCTTTATATCAAAATATAATTTTGGGTAAAATTATTTCATTTACCCACTTTAAAAACAATACTATGTCGGTTTATCTTGTTTAAGAGTTTAGAAACCCCTATCGATACGGTTGTACTTCCCGCACCGACCAGAATTCATAAACACTCAACCGATAAGTCAACACAGTACAAAAACAATTTTATATCCACTAACAAGTACGCTCTCATAGCTATTATTACACTCAGCTCATTATAGAGTACTTCCGACTCTATTTAAAAATGAGTAATTTTCCCACCAAAGCCTAGGTTGTCGCCAACTTAAGCTCTGATACCAACTGTCACGACCCGCCCTTCTCGACCCTTGAAAATCGACACAAAATACTCAACAGTATAATATGCCGACGATCGAATGCCGGAAAAGACAGATTGTAGAAGAATAAGAAAGTAGATAGAAGAAGAAAGAACTAAACAAAATCAGAACCTCACAGTCGCAGCGGATAAAATATAATATATAGAACAGATCTTTACACAAAATGAAACTATATCTGATTATATACAATACATCATCATCAGAGTATATCAATACCATCATCAATATCCAGTCAATCAGTCAATACAACAATCACAGCAGCGGAATAATACAAGTACGAGAAATACGTCTCGAACTCCAGCTCCTCTCCTGAGCTCCATAGCAACCTATCCTGTAAAATACTCGGTCTGACCCGAGCATTATAATAAAATAACACCCGAGTCAGTCTGGAATACCAGCGCATCATAAATACATCCAAACTGATTATTAAAGTTTCAAAAATTCTTTGAAAACAAAAGCATCTCGTAAGACCACGCCACAAATAAACATGTCGGGTTTTTACCTTACGATAGCTAAAACACTTTTTATAGAAATCCTCTGATATTATAATAGTGTCTATTTACAAATACTTATAAAATAGCCGAAATTGTTACATCTATTAAATTCCGGCATACTAGCCACAACGTGGGTAATACAAACAAAATTCGTACAAGGCACGTAGGGAAAATGGATTTCCAACGAATGACTAGGCACTGGGCTACCACCTGTCACAGTACGTGGCCTAGATCACAGTACCGAGGAGTACGCCCGCTCCCCTGCAACACAAGACCGGAATCATCCCTTACTGGATAATTCCAAGTAAAATCACCCCACGGTTGTGATCAGCAACCGCACCACTAAGCCGAAAAAAAAGGGACATCTAGACAGGGATGACCTTACTCTCAAGTGGGGGCTACCCACGAAGCCTTGCTGCATAACCCCTGATTTTCAGTCATTCCCGGTTGATGAGGCTTGAGGCTAAACGATACCTTTATAGCACATATCCCTTAGAATGCCCATCGTCCACCTGACGATGTCACGAAAGCATTCGTCCATATAAGTCCGTCCCGGGTCCGAACGGAACCGAAGGCACTATTCCTACTACATCCATTTTGGAAATATCCTCAGGATTAGTAGCGACTAGCCCTTGCACTTCACAGCTCCATCTTCGACTCCGAACACGTTACACGAAACGTACAAACCGGATCGAAGTGGTATTCGAGTCTCCAGACCTAGAATCCCGGTATACGGAAACTCGATCCCGGTCTCTTCGAAACGATCAGCGCATTTGGCCAATATTGATAGTCGGTGATTTAACTATCAATTAATATTCACAAACATCCATAAACATCCATCACACAATAAATAATCTCCATATTATTTATTTTCTTCTAATATCTTTCAAAGATATATTTTCACATTTTCAAAACTCATTTGAAAACAATTTTCCACTCTTCCTTTACAAGGTAAATCTTTTACCCTTTATTCCCATCGGGAATAACCAAGTATAACAATTTGCATTTAAAACAGTTAAAAATACTTATACTGAAATATACTTTAAAATATGAAAATTTCTTCTATTTATTTACTCAAAATATAAATTTAAAATATGTGAAGAAAACTAGTCATTAACACATAAACTTTGATTTAAAGATAAGGGTTTAGTTTAACTAAATTCAAAATAGCGTTATAAAAAGAAAATGCTAATTTTAACAACTTAAGCTAAAACCAACTTTTAAATAAATCCATTTGTAAAAATAATTGCTAATATATTCTCAAATTATTACGGTATTAAAAATTATTAATTTATTTCTTTAAAAATAACGATTTCTTAAAAATACCTTTAAAACGATTTAAAACTTAACCTTAGTTAAATAAAATCTTTTGTAAAACATTTACTTGGTTTTCCCAGGGAAACACTTCCCATTTAAACATTTCAAAGAGTTCTTCCATATAAATCCACTGATTTATTTCAAGTCAATTTATGATTTACAACATAAATTTCCAATTCCATACTTAACTATAACTTCCTCCGAAGTTAAATCACAATTTTTCATTTCTGGAAATTCATTTTTAAATATAGTTTAAACATTTTGGTGAATTTTCAATGGAAGCCAAATTTCCAATTCACTTAATTAAATTCCAATGAAATACGGCATTTCAAAACATTCTATTTTTCATTTGAACTTGTTAATTTATAGTCGGAAACTCCATTTTAACATATTTTTAAATTTCCGGATAACATTAGTCATTATTAAAATAAACACCGTTATTTTAAACAATTTATAATTCCATAAATTTAATTTCCAGAAAACTATACTTTCCATTTACCCATTTCATAAACGTCCCATTATATTCAAAATCCCAATTTGGCCCAATTTACATTTTTCTTTCCAAATCCGATTTCAAATTTTATTCTTTGAAATTCTAAATTTAACAATTCATTTTATTTCGTAAAAACACAATTTAGCCATTTATAATTTAATTCCTGTGATTACAATTTATACCACAATGTCACAGAATAACTAAATTTCCAGATTTATCAATCACATCATATAAACAGGTATCACTATCAATTATAAAATAATTGCTACATTGTGAGGAATCCAGTTGGATCCCTCCAACCTGTTTTTCCCTGCATCCACAAATATTAGCACATCGCAATATAAATATCAACCAGACTGATAATCACAGATATAATCAACCAATCACACAGATATTTAAATATCAGCTATTTATAATGTCTAGCATCCAGATGTGAGTGAGAATAACTCACCTTGAGTTTCGGTGAGCGTTCGAAATTTTAAATTAAATCGAACAACGTTCGATTTAACTCAATTTTCTACTTGCCCGAAATGATTCCGGATCTGCACCATCACGTAGTACGTCTCTCTGCGATTCCAAAGCTTCCAGATTCATCCGAATCTGAGTACGTATGAACTCGTTACGATTTTACAAAGTTTGAATTGAAATTTAAAACAAATTTTATTTTATTTTATTTTTATTTTACCACAACAAATCAGGGCCGTTACTTCTACAATTTGAATCATGGCCGCTTACTTCATCTTCCATCTCGAACGCGCTCTACAGGAAGAAGCCGAACCCAATATCATTTAAAACCCTAATCGTTCCTTCCACATTGCTCGCCGAGACTACGATCAAACGCCTCCAAAACGAAGCCCATCATCGACTCGACTCTCCCCAGGCGCGCGCACAAGCTCGGTTCCCCACGCGTCTAGAATTTCGCACCCGAACGCCTTCACTTCCGGCAAAGTTTCTGGCCACCACGTTGACTTCCGTGTCACTCCACCGTTGGATCTGGCCGAGCTCAGCGAGTAGAGCATCTTTCTAGTTGAACGAATCGCCTAAAACTCGACGAATTGATCGCGATTTGAAGAGGAAAATCGATGATTTCCGGCCATTAAAGATAAAAGTGGCGGCCGGTGCAATTTTACTAGGGTTTAGAGATTTTAATATATATAACCGTTTTAATATTATTTAATTAATATAATCTCTCAATTTAACCGTTATGCAAACGACCTCCAATCCTCACGTTCCGACAGGCTATCCTGGGGGTTTTTCCGCGTTCCGAACACAATGGAACAAGTTTCGTAAGCTAATTTGATCGTATGCGCGAGATACGGAATTAAACGATCAATTTGAAATTAAATCGGTTAAATCGATTTCGATGCGTTTCGAGCTGCCACGGTCAAAAGACAACTCTGATTGCTACGAAAATTGAAATCCGATAATAACTAACTATTACAGATCCAATGGAACTGGTTTCGTCGAATTTCGAGACTGTGCCCCGGAAGGCTATTTTAACTCGTCTATTAAATCGGGCGATTTTCAAAATTGACGAAAACGCTTAAAATTCACTTTTAAAATTTTAATAACTTAACAATAAATCATATAAAATGTATAACCACATTTAAAATCATTCCGGCTCAATCCGGACTCAAAATCTGATTATTTGCATTTTAATAATATTAAATTCATTTTTAAATTAATATAAAATTCCAAATATTAATTTATCAACTTTAAAATTCATCTAAACATCCAATAATATTATTTATAACCAATTGAACTTAAAAATACATGTAAACACCATTTTTATAATCATTTATCCCAAATTCACTTTTTATCCCAATTTCGAATATTTAATTATTATTATCCAATCTCAAATTAAACCTCCACATTAGAAATTATCACTTGTTGTTTTAGTTTAAACCAATTCTTTTTAGTTCAAAATAAATCTTAAACCCATATTAAACATTTAAAATGAATTAAATGTTCAAATTCAATGGCTTAAAAATACGGGATGTTACACGATGGGAGTAAATAAATAAGAGATGTAAAATGAAAAATATATACCACTCCTATCGAGGTAACCAATACTAGTGTAAGGCCAACTACGGATGGCCGCTCCTATCCAGCCTTATTCTTCGTGATAACAGACAGTATTTCTTTTAATACTCTTTGTTATTGTGAGCATAGAGGTGGGGCATCACAGTTGGTATCAGAGCTTGGGGGTTTATGGACATAATATAAAACATAACTTAGATGGAACATGTGTTACAACTATTGGTCGATGTTTTATTTGTGCTTTGAGTCAAAACTAAAGTTTTGAAATTATGATGAAATTTTTAAATATCTTTATTTAAAAATAAAAGTGAAACTATGTTTTGTTGATTTGATTAAATTGTGTTCTGTTTATCAGAGTGCGTAGAGGAAACAGTGAAACTGTCATCGCTGAATACAACTGATAATTATTTTGATTTAAAAATCAAAATATGAAAATGAATTTAATTTCATTATGTTGTTTAACCAGTGGTTTTGATTTGTTGAAATTCATGCTGGTTTTCTTTGATGTTAATCACATATCTGATTAGATTTTTGCTGTTTTAAATTATCTTCATTGAAGATAATAGAGTAATTTCTTTGTTTATATTGTAGTGTGCGTGCAAATATGAATTGCACGTTACTGCATTAATTTTACATTGAACCGATGCTGGGTTATGAAACGTATTTTGTTGCCGTTATCTTCATAACGGAATTTTTACATCGGTGCTAAATTTTTGAAGCACGGTGTTTTGTTGGCATTTTAAATGAATGAAAATTCACTGGTATTACATTTTGATGTAAATTATTTTGATGAGATTTTGACGTATAAAAATTACTGTCGCTTTGGCTTTAGTAACCGTCGAATTTTTAAAAGTGGATTTTCAAGCGGTTATTCCGCAATGCTGATTTTGAGATACAATTTTACGGTGTTTTGGGAAGTACAATTTCCTTTTTGAAATTGTTACTAATATTGCTGCTTTAATCACGTGATTGGAAAATCGTTTTAAAATGAAAATTGTTTTATAAATTTTTAACAGTTTGCGCTTTCAAAAGAATGAGGAAGCGATTTAAACGTTTCAGCAAAATCGAGGACTATGACCCCTTTCTTTTACTGATTCGCTTAACTCCGGACTTGTCCAGTTGAGAATGTGAATTGTTATTTTTATAAAATAAATAAAATTGTTTTCAGAAATTTTACAGTTTGCGCTTTCAAAAGAATGAGGAAGCGATTTAAACGTTTCAGCAAAATCGAGGACTATGACCCCTTTCTTTTACTGATTCGCTTAATTCCGGACTTGTCCGTTTGAGAATGTAAAGTGTATTTTTACAAAATACACAATTTTGCACTTTCAAGGAAACGATGAAGAGAATCAAACGATTTAGTAAAACACGTGGTATGGGACATGTGCGTTTGCTATTTTGGTTAATTCCGGACTCGTTAATTGAAATATCTGCTGTTTTGATGATTTTGATGATTTTGCACTTTCAAGGAAACGATGAAGAGAATTACGATTTAGTAAAACTCGTGGTTATGGGACATGTGTGTTTGCTATTTTGGTTAATTCCGGACTCGTTAATTGAAATATTTGATGATTTCGTGTGCTTTCGAGCCACTATGTTGGACCTTCGGGTCATTTGTTGGACCTTCGGGTCATTTGTTGGGCTTTCGGGCCACTCTGATGTACCTTCGGGTCAAATACCAGTACTAGACCTTCGGGTCACTCTGCGGACCTTCGGGTCATTTGTTGGGCGCCAAAATTATGTTGAGTACTTGGTAGGCTTTGTCCATTTGTTGATGCACGTACGGCGAACTAAAAACTCGCCATCTGATGGGATCGATCCAACCTTTTATGTTGATTTTCTAGAAAATCTTAATTGATTTCTAGATATTTGTTGTTTCTAATTATCTGCAGGTAATTAGATATCTGATGTTATGAGATTTAATTATCGTATCGGTAATTAAATTTTTGTTGATTTGATTATCGTTTGAGATAATTAAATATTTATGAATTGAGATTTATGATTATCGTTTTTGATAATCGGATATTTGTTGTTTCTGGTTATCGCTTGTGATAATTAGATATTTGATTTTTGATTATCGTTTTAGATAATTGAATATTTGTTGATTTGAAATTTGATTATCGTTTTGATAATCGAATATTTGTTGACTTGAGATTTGATTATCGTTTTTGATAATCGAATATTTGTTGATTTGAAATTAGATTATCGTTTTTGATAATTGAATATTTGTTGATTTGAGATTTAATTATCATTTTTGATAATTGAATATTTGTTGATTTGAGATTTGATTATCGTTTTTGATAATCGGATATTTGTTGTTTCTGATTTTCGTTTTTGATAATCGGATATTTGTTGTTTCTGATTATCGTTTTTGATAATCGAATAATTGTTGTTTCTGATTATCGCTTGTGATAATTAGATATTTGTGGATTTGATTTCTGATTATTGCTTGTGATAATTAGATATTTGAGATTTAATTATCATATCGGTAATTAAATATTTGTTGATTCGAGATTTAATTATCGTATCGGTAATTAAATATTTGTTGATTTGAAATTTGATTATCGTTTTGATAATCGAATATTTGTTGACTTGAGATTTGATTATCGTTTTTGATAATCGAATATTTGTTGATTTGAAATTTTATTATCGTTTTTGATAATCGAATATTTGTTGATTTGAAATTTGATTATCGTTTTGATAATAGAATATTTGTTGATTTAAAATTTGATTATCGTTTTGATAATCAAATATTTGTTGATTTGAGATTTGATTATCGTTTTGATAATCGAATATTTGTTGACTTGAGATTTGATTATCATTGTGATAATTAAATATTTGTTGATTTGAAATTTGATTATCATTTGTGATAATTAAATATTTGTTGAATTGAAATTTGATTATCATTGTGATAATTAAATATTTGTTGATTTGAAATTTGATTATCATTTGTGATAATTAAATATTTGTTGATTTAAGATTTAATTATCGTTTTTGATAATTGAATATTTGTTGATTTGAGATTTAATTATCGTTTTTGATAATTGAATATTTGTTGATTTGAGATTTAATTATCGTTTTTGATAATTGAATATTTGTTGATTTGAGATTTGATTATCGTTTTTGATAATTAGATATTTGTTGATTTGAGATTTCTGATTTTCGTTTTTGATAATCGGCTAATTGCTGATTTCGCTGATTATGAGATTTTCTAGCCTCTAATTGATTCTGGAGTATGTTGATTATATTGAATTGTTGTTTTCTATCTATCTCTGTTGATAGTTAGAGTTTGGTGATTATGAAGTTTGTGTTTCCAGTTATTTGTTGGATAACTAGATATTTGCAGTTTTTCGAATTGTGATTTGTGCTTTCTAATCATCTTCGTAGATAATTAGATTTTGCTATTTTCTAATTATCGTATCGATAATTAAATATTGCTGTTTTGTGATTTTCTGTATTTTAATTATCTAGTTGATAATTGAATATTGCTGATAATTGTATTTAATCAGTTCTGCTGTTTTCTGATTATCTATTTGATAGTTAGATTTTGTTGAGAATTTGTAAATTTCTTTTATGAAATTAAAGATTTCTTTGGCATTTGAATTCTCGACTTTATTTTTCTAGCTTAACCAGTTTATGTTAGAAAAATAATTGTTACTGACGACTTTAATTATGAAAATTGCAGGGACGCAATTTTTATAAGGAGGGGAGTCTGTAACAACCCGGGGTTTTACCCCAGTTGGTTATCGTCATTAGACTATTAAAATTGCTATCTAGTTGCTATTGGAATTTAAATCAAGTTGAGATTCTTTTATAATTTGTTAAATGAGTGAAGTGGGCTTTACATTTCGAATGTAGCCCACGTCTACATTGCTTTGGTGCCATTCTCTTTTATTGATTCGAAAACCCGTTCCCTTGATTCATTTTCTTAACCCTAAGCAATCGAACGACAAAGAAATAAAAATGGTGGCGGCTTCAAGCTCGTTCGTTCCTCTTCATCCCAAATTGAAAACTAGGGCTTCGTGAAATCGAAAGCGCCAACATCAACTGCTCGATCGAACGCTACTTCGCTCACGGCTCCTTCGATTGCGTCCAAAGGTGAGTAATTTAATTACTCACATCTAGTTCAATTTGTAAATGGTAGGGTTTGAACCCCTGTTTTCTAGTTCATATATCCATGTTTGAACTTGTCTGTCGATTTCTCTGTCATTCGGTTGTGTTAGATGTTTGAGGCGACTTTGAATTGTTTGTTTTCGTGGGCATCTCTGTTTCGTATTGGTTTCTTGACTTTGTAAATTCTTATATGTGGTGATTTTTGGTTGGCACGATATTGATTTTTGTATATCTACCTCGGCTGGAATTTGTAAAGATTGATTTTTGATTTCGTGACGATTCCTGACTTGAGTAAGCTACCAATACTTCGACACTTATTGTGTAGATCTCGGCTACATGTTCGAGTATGCTGCTGTTGATTTTGTTGTGGGATTGGTGGTCTATATGTTGTTATATGCATAGCACTGAGCCTCCTATAAGCTCGAATTTGATTTGTGTATTTTGTTGCCCAGTCTGGATTTTTCTTGAATTGCCTTGCTGTTCTTTGAATCATCCTTGCAGTTTCATTTCAACTTGTCGACATTGCCTTGGTATTAAAATGTTATTACATTTGAGTCTCTGGTCTTTGATTTGTGAAGCGTTTTTGGGAATTCATTTTTTATCTTGTGCATTTTGTGGCAGTTTGTACCTGTGCATTTCATACATATATGTATATAGTTATGTGCATTTACATATGTACATACTTATGTACATTGTGTTGATTCATGTGTGCACCTGACTTCGGCTTTGAATTGCCTTACTCACCACAATTTCGATTTTTGTTGGTTCGATTTTACTGCTGCCTTATAATTGTGGCTTCGACTCTTGATGTAGTTGAACTTGTTGGTTGACTTACCTGTATATATATATATATATGCATACATACATTCGTATGTGGGTATGCATATGTTGTTGACCATTTTGCGAGCTATGTGTTGTCTTATTGTAATTGTTGTGCACTTCATATTGTGTAGCTAGTTGATTTTATATGTTGACTGGAGTTTCAATTCTTGTTAATGTGTACATTCATTTATTCTTTATTGAAACTGGTTTTGCAACATTTTTATGCACTCTATAGCATTATATCTGGGCTTCCTCAACTGTACTTGAGACATTGGGGTATGAGCTTCATTTTGATGGCACTGTCCAGTTTCATTTACTGGTTTACTTGTGCATTATGTTTTCACTGCATATAGCTTTGAATCTTCTTTACGTTGCATAGCCTTTGTATTCGTTTGAGCATCGCCTTCATGTGGTCTGCACTTGCATACTGCTGCTGCCTTGTTCTCTGGTCTTGGTTTAGGTAGTCTTGATTTTGAGTACCTATGTGTGTATGCACTTGCATCTGATGCATGTGCTATGTTCATTTGAGTTGTACTTCTTGCATTTTGTTGTAGTTTGATTTGGGCCTGTTTAAATTGCAGTCTACATTTCTGATAGTAGATTTGCACTTGAATTTCTAGCCTGTTACACTATTAGTTTTATTTGCAGTTGCGTTGAGTCACGATAGCACTGACTTGACCTCTGCCGTTTCTATTTGTTGTGATATGTAGTAGCCTAAATTGCTGGTGCATACGCTTCATTCTGAAGTGGCACTGGATATGGGTCCACTGTCTTGACTTGTACTTGACTCACTGGTTCGAGTCACTTGTTCATGTCACTATGCATTTCTATTGCACTTGAGTTTCATTTTGATTGAGTTGATGCCATTTGGTTCTGGTTCGTTGATCTTTTGGGTATTTCAGGTTGTAGTGGCGAGGTAGTATACGCGTGCGTATACTGCAGCCCTACCTGAATTGATGTTTTAAATTGATTATTTTGTTGGTGTCTAATTATCTTTTAGATAATTAGATTCTGATTTTCTAATTATTTATTTAATAATTGGATTTTGTTGTTAAATTGTTGTTTAGGCAATTCTGTTGTTTTCTAAATTATCTGCATTGGTAATCTTTTATCTATCTTTTGTTGGTGATTTGGATTAGCTGATTTGTTGTTTAACACTGTTTAGTGTTATATCTGTCGTTATCCGATTCTCTTATCGAGGATTCAGCTATACGAGATTTCTGTGACTGTCGTCTATTTGATATTTGATTATTATTGCTTCTGTGCATTAATAACTGAGTTTGAATTAGACTGACCCGTGTATTATTTTCTTTTGAATCTAATACTCGGGTCAGACCCGAGTTATTTCAAGTTGTAGATTTCCTGCTTTGAGTTGCTGCTTGGGCTATGAAGACTTTTCATATCTTTTGAAGTGGTCTGCGTCTTTTTGTAGTAGTTAGTGTACAGATTTAGGTTGATATGTATTCATGTATATTAGTCGATAATGTACTTGTATATATAACTTCTAGAGTCGACTGTTGTAGTTGTATCATATGTATTGTGTCAACTGTATTGTAACTGACATCGGTTATATATATATATGAGACTTTTATTATCTGTGTTCCGCATTCTTTTGTATCTGTGTTATTATTATATATATTGTTCTAAACTATTATGAACCATCATAGTTCGTTTTATACTGGAATTGGGTATGTCGATGGGAGTAAATAAATAAGAGATGTAAAATGAAAAATATATACCACTCCTATCGAGGTAACCAATACTAGTGTAAGGCCAACTACGGATGGCCACTCCTATCCAGCCTTATTCTTCGTGATAACAAACAGTATTTCTTTTAATACTCTTTGTTATTGTGAGCATAGAGGTGGGGCGTCACAGAAGTAAAGCGTACAAAGTATTTAATTTAAGAACTAATACCATCGAAGAAACAATGCATGTTTCATTTGATGAAAATTTCAAAATTTTTGAAGAAATAAATGATGAAGAGGATTTAATCACTCAAAACCAAGAGTCAACTGAAACTAATAATGAATTAAATCATCATAATAAAAGGATTAAACTTTTAAAAGATCACACTATAGAAAATATACTTAAAGATATGCAATCTGTTGTTAAAACTAGAAACCAACTATGTCAAATGAGTAATGTAGCTTTTATATCAACTATTGAACCCAAAAATCCAAAAGAAGCATCAACTGATGATTCATGGATTTTGGCTATGCAAGAAGAATTAAATCAATTCACTAGAAATGATGTTTGGGAACTTGTTCCTAGACTTGAAAATAAAACAATAATTGGAACTAAATGGGTTTATAAAAATAAAATGAATGAACAAGGAGAGGTTGTTAGAAATAAAGCCTGGTTAGTCGCTCAAGGTTATTGTCAAGAAGAAGGAATAGATTTTGATGAAACCTTTGCCCCCGTAGCAAGATTAGAAGCCATTAGAATTCTACTTGCTTTCGCAAATCATAATAATTTCAAATGGATGTTAAAAGTGCATTTTTAAATGGTTTTGTAAAAGAAGAAGTATTTGTTGAACAACCACCCCTTTTTGAAAATGATAAATTTCCAAATCATGTTTACAAACTTAAGAAAGCTCTATATGGTCTAAAGCAAGCTCCTAGAGCCTGGTATGATAGACTAAGATCTTACTTGTTACAATCAAATTTTGAAATAGGTAAAGTAGATAATACTCTTTTTATTAAAAGAAATAAAAATGATATTCAACTAATACAAGTCTACGTAGATGATATCATTTTTGGATCAACTAATTTTGAAATGAATAAAGAATTTTCTGAAATAATGACAAAAGAGTTTGAGATGAGTCATATGGGTGAATTAAATTTCTTTTTAGGATTACAAATAAAACAATTAGATAATGGTATCTTTATTGGTCAAGAAAAATATGCTAAAGACCTAGTTAGTAAATTTGGTTTGAATACTGCGAGTGGAAAACCCACTCCCATGGCAACCAATGAGTACCTTAGTAAAGAAGATCTCTCGAAAGATGTAGATCAAAAATTATATAGAGGAATGATTGGATCACTACTCTATATCACTACGAGTAGACCTGATATCATGCATAGTGTCTGTCTGTGTGCAAGGTATCAATCCCAACCTAAAGAAACTCACTTAAAAGCTGTAAAACGTATTATAAGATATGTTAAACACACCTTTGATTATGGCTTATTTTATCCTAAAAATGATTTGTTTGACTTAATATCTTACTGTGATGCTGATTATGCTGGTTGTAAATCAGACCGAAAAAGTACAAGTGGAACTTGTCACTTTTTAGGGCATTCTTTGATTTCCTGGTTTAGTAAAAAGCAAAATATAGTTTCTCTATCAACAACTGAAGTAGATTATATTTATGCTGCTTTGGCTTGTTCTCAAGTAATATATATGCAACAAACTTTAAAAGATTTTGGTTTAAATATCTCAAAATCAGCAATTTATTGCGATAATAATAGTGCAATAAATTTATCCAAAAATACTACTCAACATGCTCGAACTAAACATATTGATATCAGACACCATTTTCTCAAAGATAATATAAGTAGAGAAGTAATTACTCTCGACTATATCAATTCTGAAATCAAATTGCTGATATCTTAACAAAACCCTTAAATGAATCTACATTTACTAAATTAAGAAGAGAATTAGGTATTTGTTCATTAATTGAAATATAAAATATAAATAACAAAGTATAATTAAAAATTAAATCAAAATAGTAAAAATATTGAGAACCATGTCGACATCTCTCCTATACCCATGTCGACATATAACGTTTTTTTTATATTTTAAAAATTTTTTTCCCACCAAAATTCAAATAATTGGTTATATATTCTTCTTATTTTCGAAATTTTCTTCATTTTCTCCATTCTCTTTCTGTTCTATCTTCTAAAATCATTTTATCAATGGCCTCCTCTTCCAAATCAAACATAAAATCAACCTTTTCGTTCCCTTCTCCAACCTCTGGTCCGTTCCAACGTACTACGCTCGCCCGAGTGACAAAAATGGACGAATCTCTGAAGGATGCAATTCAGTTAATGACTGAAATTCAAATAGTGCAACTCCGAATGTCAAAAGAACAGGAAAGGCAAGGGAAAATCCTTAGAAATTTGAAAATTTTCTAATGGACAATCATGCTAATCCAATCTTGATTGACGAGGACTCTTCAGGAGATCATGAACAAGAGGAAAGTGAAGAAGAAGAAGAAGAAGAACCAATGGAAGAAGAGCATACAGAAGACAACGACAAAGTCATTTGCGTTGGCGAAGTATGTTTTGACAATGACGGAAACTTGGTTGAACAACGTGGAAATTTCTGTTTCCATTATCCAAATTGTTCGATCCATAGATCTCCAATTGTCAAAGATACTCAGTAGTTTCTTCTTTTTAGTTTTTCATCATTATGTGTATATTTGTCACGTTGTACAAAAATGTAAATATAAACATATATATATATATATAAATATTGTGTGTAAATATAAAATGTACAAAAATGTAAATAGAATGGCCAGTTTGGATAGCTGGAATTCATTGTATTTCACGTATCTCTGAGGGAGTACGTGTATGATGCATTGCTGGTGTGGAATCTGCAGTACAGTTGAATTTGGAAGTTGAGCTGGACTTGAGTGTGATCTGATATTCTGTTCAGATTGGTGGATCTAGAGAAGTGAGGAGCTCTAGATCATGGTGGTGTAGTTTGTTTAGCTTCTGTAGAGCGAGTCTCCCGGTGATTTATACTCGGGGAAACTCGAGATAGTATTATGAAGTCTATTCTGATTTATATCAGAATAGTTAGTTAGGTTTGTTTGATTGTTTGATGGGTTGCTTTGATTGATAGGAATTGGATGATAGGTTTGTGTTTGAAATTAAAATCTTTGTTGGATTATTAAATTAACTTTGCTTTTAATTTCGGGGACGAAATTATTTTAAGGGGGGAGGAATGTGATATCCCGGGTTTTTGGGTAATATAAATTTAATAATCTGTATTAATAATTTAATTGGATTGATAATCTTTCCTTATAATTCTAATTTAAATTGATAATTTAATCTTTTAAAAGTTAATAAATATTGAATCTGGCAATATTGATAAGATTTGATTATTAAAATTAATAAAGTTTTAATATATTTATAATATATTTTTTTTTTTATATATTGTGAATAGAAATCTTTTGTTTAAATAAAAGATGAATTTTTCAAATTGTAATATATATATAGATATATGTTATAATTTGGATTGTTTGAAATTTAATTAAATCTATTGATAAATATATATGTATGAATTGTGAATTTAAAAGCTTTGTTTTAAAATTAATATTTTTCAAAGGATAGTTTAGATTAATTCAATTATTTTCAAAATATAAGATAATTGTTTATTTTAAATGAAATTGTTTAAAAAGGATTTAAACAAGCTTTGTTTTGTCTTCTTTTAAAATGCTCAAATAAAAATGGTTATAAATGTATAAAGTTAAATGTTTAAATTTTTAAAATACATGTATAAGAAATATATTTGTGTTATAATTAGTTTTAGAATATTTTCTTTAAAAGGTAAATTTATATTTACAGATGTAAGTATTAATTAATTTAGTACATTTAAAGTTGTAAGTTTATATTTACATTTAATAAGTAAGTTATATTCACATCTAAATTAAGTAAAAATTAATTAAAATTTGCTAAGACATTTGTAAACATGTTAGGACATTTCATAAACACTTGTAAATCAATTAAACAATTTAATGACAAATGTAAGTTTAAACAACAAGTGGCAAGATTTTATTTTCTCTAAAAATTGAGTTAAATTAATAAAATGTTGTAAAAGAAGAAATCTGGTTATTTTCTTTTCAGTTCAAAATTTTTCAGTTCAAACTTTCTCAAATCTATTTTCTTTCATCTTCAAACTGTAATCAAAGAAAACTAAAAACCAAAAATCAAAGTCAAGAGCCTGATTTCATCTTCAATCTGAGATCAAGCAACTAAATCAAGCCTGGAATTTAAATCTGCAAGCATTTTATGTAACTTCAACCTGCATTAAAAAAATGATGATTCAAATCTGCAACTAAAAGGAAGTTCAACTATAATTCAAATGCAAAGGCTTCAGATTTCAACAAGTAAACAAGCAAATTCAATGATGAAGCTTCAGATCTTTTCAAATGTCAAGTAATAGAAACAAAATCAAATGCAAGTTTCCAGAATTCAAGAATTTCAAAGCCTGGAAATAAAATCTTGCCCTCTGTTTCTTATTTTAAGGTGAGTAAACCTTTTTAAAAACAGTTTGATTTGGATTTAACTTTAATGCATGTAAGAATATTGGTTTGTATGGAAGTGCTTCAGCCAGAAATTTATTTGAAAATTGATATGTATGTTGTGTGAGCATGTTTGTTTATATATATTCCAGATCCTGTTCACTGTTGTTTCACAGTTTCTGATTTCCTTCTAAAATTCAAATCTCCCAATCTAAACCATATTAGACTTTGATATTCGAATGAAATTTGTGTGTTAAGGTATGATGATAATTTTAAAAATAGTTTATGGTTTAAAAATCAACAAATTATTTTTAAGAATATGAAATAACAGAGGAAATCAAAAATAAATCAAAAACTAATATTTTTAATTCTGGAATTTGATTCCATAAATATATTAGTAAAGTAAAATGATGATTTTTGACATAAGTTTTAGGATTTTTAAAGGTATGGATGATGTGCAATTCTGAGATGATCATAATTCGATTTTTCGTCGATTGACGACAAACGAGGGAAGGTTGGCGGTCGTTACCATGGCTGGAGGTAGAGGTTAGATCGGCGATCAGATGAAAAATGGTCGCATGATTTTTAGTGCGACGTGGTGGTCGGAAATAGATCAGATAGGGTTCAACGTCAGTTTTGTCGACATGGTTTCTGTGGCAAAGTTCGTCGCCGAGGGAATGCTGGACTCGATCGCGAGGTGGGAAAGTGGTTTGTTAGAGTGTGGTGAAGTTTCAGGTAGGTCGACAGATGATCTGGTGGACGGAGGCGATGACGTGGAGGCTTTATCGATCGAGGTTGGAAGTTCTGGTGTGGTCGAAGTGCTCGTTTTCGAATCTCAGGCGATTTGACGAAGCTGGGTGGTTAGAGCACTAGCTAGTGTTGTCGGCGACTTGTTGAGGACCAGAGAGTTGGTCGAAGAAGGGTCGAAGTGACATGCACGTGCACGTGCACGTTTGTGCTTTCTGGTTCGTGAATTTGGGGAAGAAGAGTGACACTCGGGGGAAATCTCGTGATATTCGCGTTTCGACTCGAAGTGGGTAGGTATTCGAGAGGACTCGGGGTAGACTAGGGGGTTTTAGTGGGTTTACTCGGGTTTTCTTTTGTTTAGACTCGGGTGTTTTAAATTTAAGTAACCAGATTTGAGATTTTCAAAGCAAACCATATTTTAGTTTTAAAATTTAAGTATGGACAAGTTTTTAAGTATTTAAAACAAGTTTTAAATAAATGAATGTTTAATTTGATTTAACATATTTGAAATGGTTTTTCAAAGGTATTAAAATTAAATGTTTGTATAGTTTTGTTTAAAGTAAATTTTATTTCAAAATTGATTTCTAAATTTGCTTTTAATGAAGTAATGATTTGAGTAAATATTTAGAGTTTATTCTTAATTGGTTTAGTAGATACTAATTAAGAACAATTAATTAATAAAATAAATTTAAGCTTAATTACTTATTTGTAATTAAGAATGATTACTTAATAAAGAAATTAGTGGATAGTTAATGAATTAATTAGAATTTAAAAGATGATTAATTAGTTAATTAATTAATGTAATCAATTTTAGATTAATTAATTAGCCTAATTAATTTAAGATAATCAATTTATAATTAATTTCGTAATAAAGTAATTAATGGATAATTACTTAAAGTAATTAGGAGGAGTAAATTACTCATGGGAGCAATTAGCTGAGGTGATTAATGGGTAATCACTTAAAGTTATCAATTAAGGAATTAATTAATATAATTATTTTAAAGTTAATTAATTATGAAGTAATTAATTAATTAAAGTATTAAGAATTATTAATGATGGAATTAATTATTGGTTAAGAAATTAATTAAGAAAGTAATCAAGATTTTTAATGGAAGTAATTAGAAGATAATTACTTATGTATGTAATTAAGAATTAATTACTTAATTTTAGTTAATAAATGTGATTAATTAAATGTGTTTAATTTAAGATTAATTAATAAGAGTAATTAATTAATAAAGTAATTAATTAAGGATTATTTGTTAATTTAAATTGATTTATAATTACTTAATGAAATAATTAAAGATTAATTAATTAGATTAATTAATCAAGGTTAATATAATTAATTAAGAAGTAATTAATTAAGATAAGCAATTACAAATTGTTAATTACCGTTTATGATTAATTAAGACTAATTAATGAAGTGGTTGATTAAAATTAATTATTTAATTAATTAAAAGGTTAATTAATTAGTAAGGATTATTTAATTAATGAATTAATCAAGGTTGATTAATGAAAGTAATTAATTAAAGTATGCTTAATTATATGCTTAATTAATTAATGAAGGTTCATTAATTATTGTAATTAATGATAGTAATTAAAAGTTAATTACTGTATATGGTTAAGGATAATTACTTGAATGTAATTAAAGTATAATTAATCAAGGAAGATTAATTAAGAAGATCATTAAAAGATGATTAATTAATTAAATTGTAATTAATTAATGGTTAAGTAAGAAGGATTTATAAAATGAAGTAATTAATTTAATTCTTTAAATTAATTAAAAGATAATATAAATCATTACTTATGAATGGGTGATAGTATTGAATACTTGGCATTGATTGATATCTCTGATGAGATATATGCTGTATGATATGGATGTTAGTTGAATTGTATGGATTATTTGATAATGTTGATTATCTGTTGTGAATTATCTTTCTTTGTGTATAAAGATAATGAATTGAATTTGTTTTAACCTTTAAAACAACTTGGCCTTAAAAGATACGCTTTGGATTTCGATGAGACCGGGATCGGGTTTCCGTATACCGGATTTCCAGGTTTGGAGACCCGAATACCACATCGATCCAAATTAACGATAGGTCGTGAATCAAGTGAAGATGAAGATTCAGAGTGCAAGGGTTATTGTCGTTAACTCTGAGGGTGATTCCAAAATGAGTGTAACGAGATAATGCCTTCGGTTTCGTTCGAACCCGGAACGAACTTGTATGGATTGAATGCTTTCAGCACATCGTCAGGTGGACGATGAGCATTCTAAGTGATGTGTTCTGATTAAAGGTAATCGTGACCTCAAGCCTCATCAACCGGGAATGGCTAAAACAGGGGAGGTGCAGCAAGGTTAGTGGGTAGCACCCAAGTAGTATAAGATTCCCCTGTCTAGAGGTCCCTTCTTTTTATTCGGCTTTGTGGGCGATTGCTAGCTACAACCGCGGGGTTTCTTATGCGGGAATTATCCAGTAAGGGATGTTCCGGCCTTGTGTTGCAGGGGAGCGGGCGTACTCCTCGGTACGGTGATCTAGGCCCCGTACTGTGATGAGCGGTACCCCGGTAGCTCTGCCATTGTATGGAATCCAATTTCCAATAAGAGCCATACGATTTAGTTGTGCCCAACTACGTTGGAATGTGAGATGTAAGCATTCCAGCTATTTCTGTATTTTATTTGAAAACACTAGACCCTATTATAATAAAATCGGATTTCCTATAAAATGTTTTGGTTATCGTAAGGTAAAAACATTTCCGTGTTTATGTGCGGGAAGTCTTACGAGATACCTTTTCTTTCAAAGGTTTTTCAAAGTTAAACAAGTTTAAACCGTTTACTCACACCAGACCCATGTCTGACCCAAGTGTTTATTTTCTGTTTTATTAAACTCTTGGGTACTCAATATTGTATTGAGTAGTCAAGGGATTCAGGTTAGCTTTGACGAATGCTGAAGGAGATTTGGAGCAGGTGGCTTCAACGTGTAGATATTATGGTTTCCGCTGTGTTAGAGTTGTGTCTGTATTGTATTGATATATAGAGATGTATGATAGACAGATGTTTATAACTGTCTAATATGAGATGTATAGTTGTGTAACTCTGTTGTATAAGATACTATGTAATATTTTATGTGATATATTATATTTCATTCGTTCCGCTGTGAGTATCTGATGTTGTTGTTCTTTCTTCTTTCTTTTCTTTTCTTCTTCTATCCCTTTCTTTCTTAATTAACGATGCGACTTTCTGTGGCTAGAAAGCCGGGTCGTCACATTTGGTATCAGAGCTGTAGGTTGAGTGAATACCTAGCTCTGGAGTGTCTATCTTGAGAGAGCGTATTTGTAATTTTTATATAACTATATATATATTTATTTCTACCTATATTCGGGTAACCTGTTCGGGTTTTCCGATACGAGTTATAAAGGTAGATAGGGTGGTGGTGTGTGTAACACGACTACCATTGGTTAAAGCTTGAATGTTGAGGTTGGAAGTATATCTGTCGAGACTGTAGACCTAATACCGTCTCGAGTAAGTTTGACAGTATGGAGTAAGAATTTCTCGGATCTCTAAAGGAAATCTTTTTTAAAAAGATTCGGAGTCCATTATTGGAGTATAAGTTTGGTTGAGCTCGGGTGGGCAGATTTTCTAGAGTTGAATCTGTCGGTTGTGCAGAAGTAAGTGATGGTAGCTTGGCGACTTCAGGAAGGAGCAACTGTGTGATGAAACGCGGTATCTATGGATGTTCCCAAAGGAGATGTTCTTTTTGGAGCAAGATTAAGGAAGGTATTGGAGGAACAGTTGATGTCTACCATAGGAAAGACTCGGCTGTATAGGAATTCTCTGATATCGAGTAAGAGAGTTTATCTATTTTGAAGTATGGGACTAAGGTCGATTAGTTGTTCTTCGGACATGGTCTCATTGTTCCCCTTAAGAAGAGTAAGTTGTTGGCGTTTGGTTTGGAGCCCGAGTTTCTTTTGGGATGTCTGTCATCTCAGAGGTCCGTTGTGAGGTTGTTGATGGTTTTGGAGTTCGAGAAGCCTTTGGATTAGAAGTTTTTGGTTAGTTGTGGTAGCAGTGCAACTCGTAGTGTTCGGTGTGCTGACGAGGAGGTCTTTGGCTTAGCAGTATCCTAAAGATAGAGTTTGGAAGCAGCGGTGTGGCTCATTTCTCCGATGATTCAGGAAATCTTTGTGGTTATTCTTCAGCAGTCCGGGCAGATGGTGAATACTTTCTTGAAAGGTTAACATGGTTTGGAAAAGCTTAAGGCTCATTTAATTGGTAAAGAGAGAACAGTTTCTCTGGGAATCCGAACTAGGTAGTAACGCAAAAGTGACTTGCGATTGCTGAGGGTTCTTTTGAGTTATTCGAGATTTTCTAGATATCTTCAGGGAAGTTATAGGTTTGTCTGCATCTGGAGATTGAGTTTTCTTATCGACTTGTATTCCAGGAGTGGAACCAGTGCTTCAGCTAGTTGAAGGATGGTTCCTAGAGATGGAGTTTGGTAAGCAGCTCCGGTTTTGATGGCGTATCTGAGTTTTCTTATGGATTTGTGGAACCATATTCTGGATATGTTTTCTAGTTTGTGCTCGTGTTCTTCATCAGCATTTTCTTCTGCTCCAGATCAGAGTTGTGCAGCGAAAGCAGTTTAGCGAGTGCTCCTGTTTGTTCTTTCTGGATTGAGGAGTAGAGTTTGTTCTTAATTGTTGGTTGATCTTGAGGAGATCATTGTGTTGGGTTGTTTTTGATCCAGTTTGTTTTAAGGAGCATCAGCAAAGGTTGAGCTGATCAGGAAGAGATGGGGTAGTCCAAGATTGTCTGGCGAATTATGCAGAGATGAGTCAGAGTTTGGAATTCGGAGTTGGAAATTGGAAATTGTTTAAGTTTTCTCCGATATAAAGCTATAAGATTTGGTAAGTCTGGAAAGTTAACTCCGAGGTATTTTGGATTTTCCTGTGTTCTCGAGAGTTCTTTTGTCTATAGGATCGAATGGCCAGTTTGGATAGCTGGAATTCATTGTATTTCACGTATCTCTGAGGGAGTACGTGTATGATGCATTGCTGGTGTGGAATCTGCAGTACAGTTGAATTTGGAAGTTGAGCTGGACTTGAGTGTGATCTGATATTCTGTTCAGATTGGTGGATCTAGAGAAGTGAGGAGCTCTAGATCATGGTGGTGTAGTTTGTTTAGCTTCTGTAGAGCGAGTCTCCCGGTGATTTATACTCGGGGAAACTCGAGATAGTATTATGAAGTCTATTCTGATTTATATCAGAATAGTTAGTTAGGTTTGTTTGATTGTTTGATGGGTTGCTTTGATTGATAGGAATTGGATGATAGGTTTGTGTTTGAAATTAAAATCTTTGTTGGATTATTAAATTAACTTTGCTTTTAATTTCGGGGACGAAATTATTTTAAGGGGGGAGGAATGTGATATCCCGGGTTTTTGGGTAATATAAATTTAATAATCTGTATTAATAATTTAATTGGATTGATAATCTTTCCTTATAATTCTAATTTAAATTGATAATTTAATCTTTTAAAAGTTAATAAATATTGAATCTGGCAATATTGATAAGATTTGATTATTAAAATTAATAAAGTTTTAATATATTTATAATATATATTTTTTTTTATATATTGTGAATAGAAATCTTTTGTTTAAATAAAAGATGAATTTTTCAAATTGTAATATATATATAGATATATGTTATAATTTGGATTGTTTGAAATTTAATTAAATCTATTGATAAATATATATGTATGAATTGTGAATTTAAAAGCTTTGTTTTAAAATTAATATTTTTCAAAGGATAGTTTAGATTAATTCAATTATTTTCAAAATATAAGATAATTGTTTATTTTAAATGAAATTGTTTAAAAAGGATTTAAACAAGCTTTGTTTTGTCTTCTTTTAAAATGCTCAAATAAAAATGGTTATAAATGTATAAAGTTAAATGTTTAAATTTTTAAAATACATGTATAAGAAATATATTTGTGTTATAATTAGTTTTAGAATATTTTCTTTAAAAGGTAAATTTATATTTACAGATGTAAGTATTAATTAATTTAGTACATTTAAAGTTGTAAGTTTATATTTACATTTAATAAGTAAGTTATATTCACATCTAAATTAAGTAAAAATTAATTAAAATTTGCTAAGACATTTGTAAACATGTTAGGACATTTCATAAACACTTGTAAATCAATTAAACAATTTAATGACAAATGTAAGTTTAAACAACAAGTGGCAAGATTTTATTTTCTCTAAAAATTGAGTTAAATTAATAAAATGTTGTAAAAGAAGAAATCTGGTTATTTTCTTTTCAGTTCAAAATTTTTCAGTTCAAACTTTCTCAAATCTATTTTCTTTCATCTTCAAACTGTAATCAAAGAAAACTAAAAACCAAAAATCAAAGTCAAGAGCCTGATTTCATCTTCAATCTGAGATCAAGCAACTAAATCAAGCCTGGAATTTAAATCTGCAAGCATTTTATGTAACTTCAACCTGCATTAAAAAAATGATGATTCAAATCTGCAACTAAAAGGAAGTTCAACTATAATTCAAATGCAAAGGCTTCAGATTTCAACAAGTAAACAAGCAAATTCAATGATGAAGCTTCAGATCTTTTCAAATGTCAAGTAATAGAAACAAAATCAAATGCAAGTTTCCAGAATTCAAGAATTTCAAAGCCTGGAAATAAAATCTTGCCCTCTGTTTCTTATTTTAAGGTGAGTAAACCTTTTTAAAAACAGTTTGATTTGGATTTAACTTTAATGCATGTAAGAATATTGGTTTGTATGGAAGTGCTTCAGCCAGAAATTTATTTGAAAATTGATATGTATGTTGTGTGAGCATGTTTGTTTATATATATTCCAGATCCTGTTCACTGTTGTTTCACAGTTTCTGATTTCCTTCTAAAATTCAAATCTCCCAATCTAAACCATATTAGACTTTGATATTCGAATGAAATTTGTGTGTTAAGGTATGATGATAATTTTAAAAATAGTTTATGGTTTAAAAATCAACAAATTATTTTTAAGAATATGAAATAACAGAGGAAATCAAAAATAAATCAAAAACTAATATTTTTAATTCTGGAATTTGATTCCATAAATATATTAGTAAAGTAAAATGATGATTTTTGACATAAGTTTTAGGATTTTTAAAGGTATGGATGATGTGCAATTCTGAGATGATCATAATTCGATTTTTCGTCGATTGACGACAAACGAGGGAAGGTTGGCGGTCGTTACCATGGCTGGAGGTAGAGGTTAGATCGGCGATCAGATGAAAAATGGTCGCATGATTTTTAGTGCGACGTGGTGGTCGGAAATAGATCAGATAGGGTTCAACGTCAGTTTTGTCGACATGGTTTCTGTGGCAAAGTTCGTCGCCGAGGGAATGCTGGACTCGATCGCGAGGTGGGAAAGTGGTTTGTTAGAGTGTGGTGAAGTTTCAGGTAGGTCGACAGATGATCTGGTGGACGGAGGCGATGACGTGGAGGCTTTATCGATCGAGGTTGGAAGTTCTGGTGTGGTCGAAGTGCTCGTTTTCGAATCTCAGGCGATTTGACGAAGCTGGGTGGTTAGAGCACTAGCTAGTGTTGTCGGCGACTTGTTGAGGACCAGAGAGTTGGTCGAAGAAGGGTCGAAGTGACATGCACGTGCACGTGCACGTTTGTGCTTTCTGGTTCGTGAATTTGGGGAAGAAGAGTGACACTCGGGGGAAATCTCGTGATATTCGCGTTTCGACTCGAAGTGGGTAGGTATTCGAGAGGACTCGGGGTAGACTAGGGGGTTTTAGTGGGTTTACTCGGGTTTTCTTTTGTTTAGACTCGGGTGTTTTAAATTTAAGTAACCAGATTTGAGATTTTCAAAGCAAACCATATTTTAGTTTTAAAATTTAAGTATGGACAAGTTTTTAAGTATTTAAAACAAGTTTTAAATAAATGAATGTTTAATTTGATTTAACATATTTGAAATGGTTTTTCAAAGGTATTAAAATTAAATGTTTGTATAGTTTTGTTTAAAGTAAATTTTATTTCAAAATTGATTTCTAAATTTGCTTTTAATGAAGTAATGATTTGAGTAAATATTTAGAGTTTATTCTTAATTGGTTTAGTAGATACTAATTAAGAACAATTAATTAATAAAATAAATTTAAGCTTAATTACTTATTTGTAATTAAGAATGATTACTTAATAAAGAAATTAGTGGATAGTTAATGAATTAATTAGAATTTAAAAGATGATTAATTAGTTAATTAATTAATGTAATCAATTTTAGATTAATTAATTAGCCTAATTAATTTAAGATAATCAATTTATAATTAATTTCGTAATAAAGTAATTAATGGATAATTACTTAAAGTAATTAGGAGGAGTAAATTACTCATGGGAGCAATTAGCTGAGGTGATTAATGGGTAATCACTTAAAGTTATCAATTAAGGAATTAATTAATATAATTATTTTAAAGTTAATTAATTATGAAGTAATTAATTAATTAAAGTATTAAGAATTATTAATGATGGAATTAATTATTGGTTAAGAAATTAATTAAGAAAGTAATCAAGATTTTTAATGGAAGTAATTAGAAGATAATTACTTATGTATGTAATTAAGAATTAATTACTTAATTTTAGTTAATAAATGTGATTAATTAAATGTGTTTAATTTAAGATTAATTAATAAGAGTAATTAATTAATAAAGTAATTAATTAAGGATTATTTGTTAATTTAAATTGATTTATAATTACTTAATGAAATAATTAAAGATTAATTAATTAGATTAATTAATCAAGGTTAATATAATTAATTAAGAAGTAATTAATTAAGATAAGCAATTACAAATTGTTAATTACCGTTTATGATTAATTAAGACTAATTAATGAAGTGGTTGATTAAAATTAATTATTTAATTAATTAAAAGGTTAATTAATTAGTAAGGATTATTTAATTAATGAATTAATCAAGGTTGATTAATGAAAGTAATTAATTAAAGTATGCTTAATTATATGCTTAATTAATTAATGAAGGTTCATTAATTATTGTAATTAATGATAGTAATTAAAAGTTAATTACTGTATATGGTTAAGGATAATTACTTGAATGTAATTAAAGTATAATTAATCAAGGAAGATTAATTAAGAAGATCATTAAAAGATGATTAATTAATTAAATTGTAATTAATTAATGGTTAAGTAAGAAGGATTTATAAAATGAAGTAATTAATTTAATTCTTTAAATTAATTAAAAGATAATATAAATCATTACTTATGAATGGGTGATAGTATTGAATACTTGGCATTGATTGATATCTCTGATGAGATATATGCTGTATGATATGGATGTTAGTTGAATTGTATGGATTATTTGATAATGTTGATTATCTGTTGTGAATTATCTTTCTTTGTGTATAAAGATAATGAATTGAATTTGTTTTAACCTTTAAAACAACTTGGCCTTAAAAGATACGCTTTGGATTTCGATGAGACCGGGATCGGGTTTCCGTATACCGGATTTCCAGGTTTGGAGACCCGAATACCACATCGATCCAAATTAACGATAGGTCGTGAATCAAGTGAAGATGAAGATTCAGAGTGCAAGGGTTATTGTCGTTAACTCTGAGGGTGATTCCAAAATGAGTGTAACGAGATAATGCCTTCGGTTTCGTTCGAACCCGGAACGAACTTGTATGGATTGAATGCTTTCAGCACATCGTCAGGTGGACGATGAGCATTCTAAGTGATGTGTTCTGATTAAAGGTAATCGTGACCTCAAGCCTCATCAACCGGGAATGGCTAAAACAGGGGAGGTGCAGCAAGGTTAGTGGGTAGCACCCAAGTAGTATAAGATTCCCCTGTCTAGAGGTCCCTTCTTTTTATTCGGCTTTGTGGGCGGTTGCTAGCTACAACCGCGGGGTTTCTTATGCGGGAATTATCCAGTAAGGGATGTTCCGGCCTTGTGTTGCAGGGGAGCGGGCGTACTCCTCGGTACGGTGATCTAGGCCCCGTACTGTGATGAGCGGTACCCCGGTAGCTCTGCCATTGTATGGAATCCAATTTCCAATAAGAGCCATACGATTTAGTTGTGCCCAACTACGTTGGAATGTGAGATGTAAGCATTCCAGCTATTTCTGTATTTTATTTGAAAACACTAGACCCTATTATAATAAAATCGGATTTCCTATAAAATGTTTTGGTTATCGTAAGGTAAAAACATTTCCGTGTTTATGTGCGGGAAGTCTTACGAGATACCTTTTCTTTCAAAGGTTTTTCAAAGTTAAACAAGTTTAAACCGTTTACTCACACCAGACCCATGTCTGACCCAAGTGTTTATTTTCTGTTTTATTAAACTCTTGGGTACTCAATATTGTATTGAGTAGTCAAGGGATTCAGGTTAGCTTTGACGAATGCTGAAGGAGATTTGGAGCAGGTGGCTTCAACGTGTAGATATTATGGTTTCCGCTGTGTTAGAGTTGTGTCTGTATTGTATTGATATATAGAGATGTATGATAGACAGATGTTTATAACTGTCTAATATGAGATGTATAGTTGTGTAACTCTGTTGTATAAGATACTATGTAATATTTTATGTGATATATTATATTTCATTCGTTCCGCTGTGAGTATCTGATGTTGTTGTTCTTTCTTCTTTCTTTTCTTTTCTTCTTCTATCCCTTTCTTTCTTAATTAACGATGCGACTTTCTGTGGCTAGAAAGCCGGGTCGTCACATAAACCCCACGCCGTGTGTCTACCCCGCTTTTATTTAGTCGTCGCACACGGATGCTTAACGTTGAAACTCCCACTGATGGTTTGGCGCTGGGATTCGAACCTACCCGGACACAGTCCTTTGGTTCCCATCTCCCAGCTCCCAAACCAACCGAGCTACGAACGGCGGGCAAGAGTTATATAGTTTGGAGTTAGTTTGTTTTTGTTGATGACAAAGGGGGAGAAATATAAAATAGAAGAGTTAGGCATAGATTAAGGGGGAGTTATCAGTTTTAGGGGGAGTTATTAGGATAGAAGTAATATTTTATAAACAAAGGTTGTCATCATCAAAAAGGGGGAGATTGTTAGTCCTTGAGATGATGGTTTTGATGAGAACAACCTTAGAATAAGATTATAAAATATAAAGACTAACATTATAGTTTAGATATATATATGTATATGCAGGATTTAACCATGCAGGTACAAAGAATGAATACTGTACAGTATAGAGATTCAAGATATCAAGATTAAAGACTCATGAGTATCAAGATTATCAAGAGTTCAAGATTTCAAGATTAGTATTGAGTATAGAATTATGTTAAAACTTCATAATAGCACTGAAATCTTCACTTCATTTTTCTTTTGGGATGGAACCCATTTCTACCTTTTTAGTGGCTTACAAACCCACGACAAGTAGCTTACAAACCTACGACAAGTGGCTTACAAACCCACGAATATCCTGGTTTTGTACAAGTTCTCGAGTCCTGATACGATGAGATATTCTGCAGGAAGAAGCTTGCAAAACTACTTCAAAATGATTTTCAAAACTACTTCAGAATGATTTTCAAAACCGCTTTTCAAAATGTTTTAGCCTTAAAAATTATCTTTTCAAATGATTTTCAAAAAGATGTTTTAGCCTTAAAATATTCTTTGTTTTTGTTTTTAATAAACTCTTGTTTTAAACTTCGTTTGTTTTAAACTATCTTTTAATTATAATATATTTATACTTAGATTTAAATATAAAATTATAGTAAAATTTTATATATATTGTTCTCTATATTTATCTATGTATTTTATCCATAGTCAAGTATATTTATAAAGTTTAAATAGTTTTTAATATAAGATAAAGGTTATTTTCAAAGAAAATCAAATCTTCAAAAAATGCTTTGGGATGTCGACATGCTCTAGTACCCCATGTCGACATAGTGACAGTTAGATTCAAAAATTTGAATTTCAAAAGAAGTGTCTATTCGCCATAACCTTTCATGAATAGACATGGTTGTTGTTCTTCTATAAATAGGGGTTAGTTTCAACGAATTTTATATCCTATTTTCTGGGTTTTCACTTCTCTTCTTCTTCCATATTTTCTTATTCAAAATCCTATCATCACTCTACCGAAATCAACATTGAATCTAACTAGATCATCTCTGGTTTGATTCTCTGTCACTATCTCATCAAGATCCTCAGTGTTATTCAAAGTTATAGGCTTTCTTTGTAATCAATAGAGTAAAAGGTGTGATTGTAGCCTTGGTAATCAATCAAGTGAGAAAAGGTGTGATTGTTGCCTTGAGAAATCAATTGGGTGAACTTGTTGCCCGGAAATCAAGTATCTCTACCCAGAGGATTGTGATTCTGGAGGGTGTACCTCGTGGCCTTGAAATCGAGGGTTGTAATTGTTGAATTGCTTTTGAAAGGAAATCCGTACTTAGTTGTGCGGGACTGGATGTAGGGTAACTCTGAACCAGTATAAAATCCGGTGTGTTCTTTCCTTTACTGCATTTACTTTATTTCTGCATCTGTGTTTGATTCTGTGATTATATCTGTGTCTAAGTATTGCATACATTTGTTTACAAATTAACAATAACTCAAAAAGATTTAGTAATTTCTTATAAACACTATTCACCCCCCTCTAGTGTTCATTCTAGCCTTAAGATCCATATTCTGTATTCCTCACATTTATTTCATTTTTATAATCAGATTCCCACTATATTTTTATGTTTCTCATAACTCTAAAAGAAAATACAAATTTTTTTTGACTTCTCTAGCAGGTATTAGAACTCATTTGCGTTCAGATTCTGACATGAGGAAGATCAACAAATCGTAGTCCCATAAGTGGTTGATAACACTTTATCGATTGTATCATACATAACTCATGACACGTGGTCTTTGTCATAATCTCATCTCGACCTTGAGGTAGGTCAACGAACCGAAAGAGATTATTCACTCGTACCCATCATTTCACGATGACCTAAATATAATGCACGTACCTTGAGAAAGATCAACAAATACTACGCATAACATTCCCAGCTAGAGGAATATCAACAACTAAAGAGTGTGTAAGTATTCCATTAATATATAAATGGTAGATGACAACTTAAATATTAAGAATTCATAATCTTTAATACACACACACACATTGAGTGATATCGATTTCGATAATAATGTATTTCTAATGAAATACCATCATGATAACACATTCGAAATCATGGTATACATATAATACGTATGTACCCGTTCACAAAACCTAAGTTGGGTTTCCTAAAGTTCAACTAAAATTTTATACATTCACATTATATAAGTTTATTTCATTTATAAAATTTTATAATTAAATTAACTTGTATAATATGTTTATGTATATTGTTAATTAAATCATATTTATTAATTTTAATTTATCAATTTAATTAAGTTATTTGAAAATTTTAGTTTTTTCGTTTTATTCATGTTAAACAATTTAGAATGAATACCAACTATAACACTTTTAGTTTTATGTATATAGATATGTCATTATATATATATTATTTTAGTTAATTAAAACAACTAGTACTTAATATAAAATTTATTAATTTCAATTTTTTATTATTATTTACCTTAAAAAGTTTAAGTCAAATATATGTATATCATTTTATATGTTTTGATTTAATTAATTAACATTTAATTAGTTATTTACCTAATTAATCCAATTAATAAAATAATTAAGATAAAAAATTCGAAATCAATTTATTAACTTTTAGAAAAAAAATTAGAAATATTTTATAACATTTTAAAATTTATTTCATATTCTAAATTTAACTTTTAAATTTAAAATCTTTTAAATTTTGGAACAGAACTTGAAAATTAGCCCAAGGTCTAAAATCATTTCGGGTCTTTATATTGGAGATAACTTGTAGGTTAACTTCATCATTCGGGTCAGGCCAGTACCCTAAGTAGGGCAGACTACTTGTTACCCAAAATCAACCTTAGACCTAACTTTTGGACACTCTACTAAATTGGTTGGCTTTAATTAGTTAGCCCTAACATTTCTACTTTAGATTGCGTAGACCATTTAGCTTTAATACCATTGAAGAAACTAGGTGTAATAACCCGGAATTTCGGACACTTCGTATTTAAATATCTGAATTATTTAAATATTTGAATCTTTTATTAAATTTTATTAAAATGATTTAATAATCTTTTTAATCTCATTTTGAATCATAACTAATGATGGTAAACTTGTTTTGGAAAAATGTTTACAAAAATATATACTTTGGAAAAATATCGATAATATGACTGAAAATCATTTTATTGATAAATAGCTATTTTCTCAATGGAAATTGTTCAATATTTTTACACATGTCTATGTTATCATTATGGAGATAATTAGAAACTAAAAATATTTTCATGTTTATGGCTAACTAAATAAGGAAATGAGCAAATAAGGAAAATGAGCGAAAATGGAAATAGTTAACTCAAGCTAATATCTAATGAAAACATTAGCCACTAATTAAACACTCTCCTCTTCATAAAGCATGGAAGGTTCTAGAAAGTTCTATTAGGATAAAAGGTGATATTATGGTAAGGGTTTAGTAGTAATTAACCTAAAGGAGAAGTGACGTAAAGTAAAAGTAAGCATAACTGGAAATGCTTAAGTGTTAAACAAATGATAAAGTAGATGTGATGGGAGGTATGCCTTCCGGGAGGAGGGGGAGTTGAGAGTAAACTTATGTTTCACCATTTGAAACCTATAAATAGAGGGGAAATGTTCACTTAATAATCAAAAATAAATTCCTAAGCTTGAGATGAAGTAGGAGGGCTGAAAATGGTGGAAGTGCTTAAGCACTAATCCACTAATTACTCTCTAACTTTTTCAAAAGTTAACCTAATCCTCTCTAATCTCTTTTAAACTTTAGCTTTGGGCCTAAGACATCATGGAAAGAATGATTAGCAAGTAAGAAGTGAGAGGAGGTGAGAGGAAGAGGGAGATCCATGGATGGGCCATGAGCTTGGGAAGAGGAGGAAGAATGTGGCTATGGTTTGGAAGTGCTAAAGGTTGGACCTTTAGGCTTGTGTTGATGGAAGAAGGTGGTTCTTTGGTTCTTGCAGCTTTATGCTTGGGTTAGGCATGGATCTAAGTGAGTTATCTCACTATATTTTAAGTATATATTGTGTATATATATGTTATGTGCAAATTATAAAGTTAAAGTGACATTAACTAAGTAAGTTATAAACTTTGGACCCCTCCTGCTTTTGAAAGTTAATGATAACTTTATATTATATAACCTCACTTCTATTACCCTCTTAAATAAGTGGCATGGTCTTGAGTTGATGTCTAAATGGTTGTTGAAATTTTGTGTTAAATTGAAGTAAGTTTGAAAGTGTTTAGAATGAGAATAATCGTTATAAGTGCACTTCCGAATCCCTTGTTTTCGAGAATTTTTATAAATAAATGGAGAGGTATTCTTAGAGACTTATTTTCATGGTTTTTAATTACCTTAATGGTAATGGTAATACCTACTATAAAAATTTCAAGTCTTGAATCATTTGTTTAAGTGGTTAAAACTAGTCACAAAGATTGTGCTTTACGATGTTGTTTTAACAAGGACTTTTAACAACACTTATAAATGTTGTAGTAAGTTGCTTATAGTTTTAAGTGTTTAAAATGCGACGTTTTGTCTAGTTTTTCATGATTTGAATGGTTTCTATATTCTTTTCTTTATAAAATATTTTTATGGAAGTTCTTATAAAATTTATTTGAGTATGAAAAAAAGAATGGAAGTTTAAATACAGTCTTAATGATTATTTTTGAATTTTGAAGGTAAAGTGCTACAAAATGTAAAACATGTTTTTATTCAAACTTCTAAATTAGTTATTTTCAAGTAATATTTTACGTAGTTATTTAAAACCTATTTACAAGTATTTCTAAAGTATTAGTTTATATATATGAGTTTTGACAAAGGTGATTGACTATGTTTAATACTAATACGCCGACGAGTAAACTTGTCTGTCTGTGAGATTCAAGAATGAGGTGTCTAGGCAAGGCTTGGAGCAACCAGTGCTCAAACTTACCTGGCTTTGCTCTTGAACGAGGATTAGTGTAAGTTGAAATGTTGAAAACATGTTAATCTTGTTGTTTATTTACTTGTTTAAAAAGATAACTAACTTTGCATAACGCTAAAAGCCGACGAAGTAGTTTATCTATTTCTGAGAGTTAAAGATTGATGTCGAGTAGGGATGGAGCAATAGAGCTCTAACCTACCAGGCTTCCCTCTTGAACAAGGAATAGTTAAGTCAGGAATGTCGGAAACGAGTTAAGAATACAAACATTGATTTGTATAAACAACTGTTTTAACTAGATAATTGATTAATTGACTATCGAACTTATCTTATTATTAAACTTAGATCTTTAAAAGGATGTTTTAAAGATAGTAACAAGTAGGAAAATGATTTGGGTTTGTCATGACAATGTGTTAATCACATTTGTCTTTACACCTTTTTTATTATACTTATGAATGTAAATAGATCTTTAAAAGAATGTTTTAAAGATAAGAAATAGTGAAATGGTTTTGGTTTTGCTATGACAATGCGTTAATCACATTCGTCTTTAACCCTTTTTGTTAAAGAATGTAAATAGATCTTTAAAAGAATGTTTTAAAGATAAGAAAAAGCGAAATGGTTTTGGGTTTGTAGTGACAATGTTTAAGTAACATTAGTCTTAAACCTTTTAAATAGATTTATGAAAGTACTTAGATCCTTAAAATGGATATTTTGAAGGAATTTATATGTAAGGAATCTTTTTGAAAAAGATAGAAAAAGTAAAGGTTTAAATAAGGAATCTTGTTAATGATTTGTGAATATACTTATACCAATTGGGATAAGTATATGAATACTTTTTGAAGTATAAAAAGAGTAAAGGTTTAAAGTAAGAAATCTTGCTAAGAATTTGTGAATATACCTATACCATTTGAGATAAGTATATGAATACATTTTGAAGTATTGAAAGAGTACAAATGAATAAGAGAAATTCATAAACAATGTTTTATTAGATAATAGAAGTTTTACTAATAAAAGAGGTTTTAATTAATGAATGATTAATTAAATAAAAAGGGGATTAGAAGTTGTATATGAGACTTGATCGTGCTTTGTTTGTTTCCTTGTTTATGGATAACATTTAACTGTATACTTAGCACTAAAAGCCGATGTAACGACCCGACTTCCTATGCCTAGAAAGTCGCATCATTATGAAGAAAGAAAGGGATAGAAAAGAGAAAGAAGAGAAGAAAGAAAGAAACAACAACAATGATCTCACAGTGGAATGAATAAATTATATTAATAACATAAACTATTACATAGTATACAACAATTATCAGAGTTACACAGATACACATCACATACTAGACAGTTATAAACATCTGTCTAGTTATTACAACTCAATACAATACACACACTATCACAGATATCAACACAGCCGAATACTATATCTACGAACGCCGAAGCCTCCTGCTCCATTGCTCCTCCAGAATATTCGTCAAAGCTAAACCTGAATCCCTTGGCTACTCGTAAAAATTTGAGTACCCAAGAGTTTATAAAACAGAAATAAACACTTGGGTCAGACATGGGTCTGGTGTGAGTAACAGGTTAAACTTGCTTAACTTCAAAACCTTTAGAAAGGAAAAGGTATCACGTAAGACTCCCCACAAATAAACATGGGTAAGTTTTTACCTTACGCTAACCAAAACATTTGATAGGAAATCCAGTTATATTATAATAGGGTCTAGGGTTTTCAAATAAATATGAAATAGCTGAAATTGTTACATTATTAAATTCCAGCATACTAGCCACAAAGTGGGTTATACAATCAAAACCGTAAGGGCACGTAGGAAGAATGGGTTTCCATACAATGGCAGGGCTACTGGGGTACCGCCCGTCACAGTACGTGGCCTAGATCACCGTACCGAGGAGTACGCCCGCTCCCCTGCAACACAAAGCCGGAACCATCCCTTACTGGATAATTCCGAACAAGATAACCCCGTAGTTGGCGCGACCAACCACACACTAAGCCGAATAAAAAGAAAAGGGACCTCTAGACAGGGATCTACCTTGCTCTCAGTGGGTGCTACCCACGAAGCCTTGCTGCACCTCCCCTGTTTTAGCCATTCCCGGTTGATGAGGCTTGAGCTTACGATTACCTTTAATCAGAACATATCACTTAGAATGCTCATCGTCCACCTGACGATGTTCTGAAAGCATTCAATCCATACAAGTTCGTTCCGGGTTCGAACGAAACCGAAGGCATTATTTCGTTACACTCGTTTTGGAATCACCCTCAGAGTTAACGACAATAACCCTTGCACTCTGAAACTTCATCTTCACTTGAGATTCACGACCTATCGTTAATTTGGATTGATGTGGTATTCGGGTCTCCAAACCTGGAATCCCGGTATACGGAAACCCTATCCCGGTCTCATCGAAATCTAAAACGTATCTTTTAAGGGCCAAGTTGTTTTAAGGTTAAAACAATTCAATTCTTATCTATATACACAAAGATAGATAATTCAATAGATAATCTACATTATCATCCCAAACAGATAATTCACATTATCATTATAATTCAACCAAACATCCATATCATATATCAATCATATCTCATCAGAGATATTAAACAATGAAATACATTCAATCTCATTCATCCATCCTTAAGCAATGATTTATATCATCTAATTAATTTAAAGTGAATTAAACTAATTACTTCATTCTATAAATCCTGCTTACTTAATTATTAATTAAACCAATTAATTAATCATTAGTCTAAGTATCCATCTTAATTAATCATTCCTGATTAATAATCCTTTAATTACTTTAAGTAATTAATTCTTAATTAATTTCACAAATTAATTAACTTAAACCATTACAGTAATTAATCTTTAATTACATCATTAATTAATTAACTATATTTAATTACATTAATCCTTAATTAATTACAATTAATTAATCACTTCATTTATTAATTATTACTTAATTAATCAATCTTAATTACATCATTAATTATATTAATTAATGATCCTTAATTACAAATTGATTATTAATTACTAAAATTAAATTAATTACATTAAGTAATTAACCTTTAATTAAAACACATTTATTAATCACCTTGATTAATCTTCAATCAGTAATTAACTACCCTTAATTACTTTCATTAACTAAATTAATTATTCCTTAATTAATTTCTTAATTAATCCCTTGATTAATTCACAAGTAATTAAACTCAAATTACTTCCATTAATAAAATCATTATTCACTTAATTACTTCCAGTAATTATTTATTATTAACTTCCCTAAATAATCACACCTTAACAATTACATTAAGTAATTATTATTAAACCATCTCTTGATTATCCTAAATTAATTAAACTTAATTAATTAACTTAACTAAATCAAATTAACTCAATTAATTACAAATGAGTAATTAATTCCTTAATTACTTTTATTAATTAATTACATTTAAACCATTTTCACAAATGATTAAAAATTAATCACATTAATTATTTATTTAAATAATCTCAAGTTAATGACCTTCATTAACTATTAACAACCCTTTAATTACTTTTCTTAAGTAATTAACTTAGATTAATTATTATTAATTTCAAATTAATAAATCTTAATAACCAATTTAATTAATCTAATTTATTTAGTTAATTAAGTGTTAACCATAACTTAATTAATATTTAATTACTTTATTAATTAATTCTTAATCATTAATTAATATCCTAATTCATAATCCTTAATTACAAATTAATTATCCTAATTAATAAATCTTAATCATAAATAAATTAGTTTAAACCTTTAATTACTTATTTAATTAATCCAAATGATTAATTAATCAAACAAATTAATTATCCATTAAATTTCCTAATTAATTTAATGAACACAAATCTTTAATTACTTTAAGATAAACTTTGTTCTTATTGAAAATCAAGTTATCATTTACAAAGTATTTTAAATCAATTTACTTAAATTTTATCTTCAAAATTTCATTTTAAATTTAAAGATTTAAAATGAATACAAATTATCTTTAACAACGTTTTAAACATCATTTCTAAAACTCTTTTATTTACAAGTTAAAGAAATACTAATCTTATAAAAGAACTTAAAGAATTTAAATTAAATTTACTTTTAAATTCTAACCATATAATATACATTTTAAACAATTAAAATTATTAAAACAATTTAATTTAAAAACTTTCTTCCATTTCAAATCTGAGATCTAGATTTAAATTAGATTCCAGATTACACTTAGATTTAAACTTATTTTCAAATTAAATTTAGTTTAATTTAAACTGATAGGTTTTAATAAAAAAAAACAGGCAACACAAAAGCACTCGAGCCCACCATAATTTACTTCGAGTCGCCTGCCTAAAAACTTCGAGCCTCTCACGCAATAACACTTGAAAATCTCGAGACCTTCCCCTGTTAAAACCCAGGCTTCACCAGATATCCCAATCGTGTGCACGTGCACGATCACCAGCGTCACTCCGATCATCTACGACGACTCCACCATCTCGACGATCCTTCCTATGCCAGAATCCCATCACTCGATCAACGAAACTAAGACGAATTCAAAATCGAGCCTAAATCCAAAACTGGAACAGGAACTACCCAGTTCTCCAAACCTGTCAACATCTCCTCGTTTCCAAAATCCCAACCACCAGAACGCCAGCGACTCCAGCGACGACTTCGTCCACATCATCGCCAACCTCCCTGTTACCATTCCCTCGAGTTTCGTTAGACTCGATACACTAGAGAGACAATGCAAATCGAACATCAAAACCCATCCAAAACTAGGTTTACAAACCCAATCGACCAACCACCATCGCCACGGTCATCTGCCTCTACTTCCACCATTTTTCTCATCAACTTCGATCACTCTTCCATCACCAGAATAAAGCCCAGCCTCCCAGATCCTCGGGATCATAAGAATTTCTCAAAAACCCCAAAAACAGTGCAACCCCGACATGCTCTTCAATTCCATTTTAGAAATTATGGTATAGATCTTAAAAATCCTATTTTTGAATCAGTATTCGATTTATAATCCTAAATAAAAGAATTACAATGTTTGAATTTTTACTAAAAACTTAACTTACCTGTTGTTTTTGTTTCCAGAGCAAATTACAATTTGTTTTAGTTTAAATAAAAGTTTAAAGCTTTCATTATAATATATCAGACAGATATCATTTGAATCCTAAATCCTAATATGAACTTGTTTAAAAGAAAAAGGATTTTTATCAAAATCCTTGCTTCTGAAACCAAGTACAGGCAAACAGATTCACAACACATTCAATCATCTATATATATACTTATAGCAATGCATTTAAAAATTATACACCCAAACATACTAATCAACATGCATCCAGATATTCATACACAAAGCATACTTATTCCAGTCATAAATCAAGCAACAGATTATACTTAAGTTTATATTTAAAAGAAAAAGTTACTCACCTAAACATGTGAGGACAGAGCCTTTAAGTTGAAATCTGTTTTGAAAGCTTTTGCTTTGAATTTAAAAACCAGAGTGCCTTGCTTTTAAAATTCCAAATTGAATGCTTCTTTGAATTTGATAAAAACTTGAGTTTTTGCTGATTTAAACTTGCATGCAGGCTATTGAAACTTGAACTTGCTTCAGATTTTACTTGCTTGCTTTAAAACCTGCATTACATATTTCAGGTTTGCAGGCATATGCTTTTGCATGTTTCTCAGATTTTGGAAAAATGTAGATGCTCAGAATTTATAACATGCGGGCTTTGATTTATATTTAGTTTGAGGAGGAAATTTTCAGATTTGAACTTGATTTTGGTTTGCTTTTGAAAATGAGATTATAGGGAAATGATTTGCTTTTGCATCTGAAAATAATTTTACAGAGGATTTCAGGCTTTGATTAAGGAAGGGTTTCAGGTCTTTTGAATTGGATTTTTGGAGAGTTTGTTACTGATTTGTTTTTAAATTTGGTTCAGCTGAAAGATTTCTTTTTCTTAACTTTGAAAAAAATGAACATTAGAAAGAGTAGATTTTGAAGAAAACATGCTTATATAAGTATAAATGATTTATTTAAAAATAAAAATCAAAAATTAAAAGGACACTTGTCTAAAAACATAACATTTGTCAAATTGAGTAGATTAATTGTTTACATTTGTCTCATTAGTTACTTAAGATATTAACACTTGTTATATACATATTTTCTTATTTTTATTTAATATAAAAGTAAATACAACTCTTTCTTTATTTATTAAATGCTTATATATATATATATATGTATTACTTTCATATGTAAATGTATATGTGCATTCCTTTTTTAAAGAAAATGAAATAAAACAATACATATAAAAATGAAAGCTTACTTACATAATTTAAATATGTTTATTCATTTGAATTCAAAATAAATTCAAATTCAAATTCTATTTATATTTGAAAATCCAATTTTTAAAACTAATTTATATCAACATATTTTAATTTTAAAATAATAATATTGTCTTTTAAAATCTATCTATATTTATACATTTATTACTATTATTTGAAAATAACTCATTTACCAATTTTAAATCATTATAAAAGAAATTATAAATTACTTATCTTATTTATCTTAATTAAATGCATTAATGTTAAATTTTTAAATGATATTTTAAATTTTCATATATAATTTCCAAATTATAAAAATGAATATTAGAATTTAAAAACAAGATTTTATTCATTAAATCCAAACTTATTTATTCACAATATATATAACTATATATATACATTATATATAGGAAAACATTTTATTAGCTTTTAAAAGATAAATTTCACTAATTAAATATTTATATAATTATATTATTAACCAATTCAAATTTTTATTATCAAAGATTAACAAATCAATTTAATTATTTAAACAGATTATTAAATTGATATTGTCCATAAATTTCCGGGATATTACATTCCTTCCCCCTTAAAATAATTTCGTCCCCGAAATTTAAAACAAAGGTAATTTAATAATCTATTTAAATCACAACCATAAATTATCATCCATATGCTAACAACCATAGCAAACAATTTACTCAATCAAACAATTCAAACTATCCAGAAAAATTCTAGATAGAATTTCCTCGAGTTTCCCCAAGTATATATATACCGGGATACTCGCTCTACAGAATCCAAACAATCAATACCACTAAGCTATAGAGCTTCTACTCATCTAGATCTATAGAACTAAACAAGATATCAAACTACAAACGAGTCTGACTCAACAACCAAATCCTCCAGAACTGCTGGTTCCAAAATTAGAGATAGATCAAATACGTACTTCTTTAAAGATAAGTAAAATATAATGAATTTCAGTTATCCAAACTGACAATTCAACCTTGTAGATCAAACTCTTATCCAAATCAGAACATAGAAAAGATCCAAAACAACTCGGAGCTGACTTCCGAGACTTACCCAATCTTATAGCTCCCTTTAACCAGAGAAAAACTTCACAACAACGAAGTTTCCAACTTCGATTTCAAAATTCCTCCGTCTCTTATCCATAAAAATCTTCAGACGATCTTGGGCTGACTACATCCTTCTTGATCAGTTCAACCCTTGCCGATACTTCTAGAAACAAACTAGACTAAGAATAACTCAACAGAATGATCTCCTCAAGATCCATCCAATCAAAAACAAACTCTACTCACAAACATCAGAAGATCGAACTAACTTCTCCTATCTGGAAAAGACAACAGGAACACTCGCCAAACTGCTTCTGCTGCGCCATTCTGATCTGGAGTAGAATGAAAATGCTGATGAAGAACACAAGCACAGACTAGACAACACATCCCAGAAAATCTCAGATAACTCAAAAGGATATTCAAACTATCGCAAGTCACTTTTGCGATCAACCCAGCCTAATTCCATAGAAACTGTTCTCCCTTTAACCAATCAGAACAGCTCATACTTAACTATCCAATCTATCGAAGAAATGGATCCACTCTACTGCTTCTGAACTCTACCTTCAGAAAAACTGCTCAGCCAGAAAACTTCCTGCCAATGCACAGAATACTCCGAGCTGCACTGCTGCCACAAATGCCAAAGACTTCCTTTTCCAAAGCTCTTCGAGAAACTCGAACCCAAACCAAATAGAAACACCATGCTGAACTCAACCACAACACCGAAGCAGACACACTTCATTAACTTGTTCCAAAGAAAACATCTTCGGGAACATCCATAGTCACTGCATCTCATCGCACAGCTACTATTACCTGAGATACCATCACTCGCTTCTGTTCTCCGACAGATCCAACTCTACTCATCCAACTCCTAAGATGAACTCCGAACCTTAACAGGTTTCCTTCAAAGATTGTGAAATCCTTACACAACTGTAATGCGACGACCGCCCATGACCCCTGCACCGAATCTAAAGATAAAGCGCTGTAAAGTGTGCCAGGCGACCATGGACGATTGTCAAGGTAAGATTTAAAACAAAAGAATCTATCGTATTACTCACAGCGCATGGACAAAATACAATAGAACATATGTATAGTGAAGCTTTACAGAACAAAATGACATCATATAAAACTCCATAATAGTTGAATACAAGCATCCACATAGTCAATACATCCAGCCTCACTACATATCTCTCAGAGAATACAAAACAACGGAATATCCAGTACATATAATAAGAAGATAATATGCAACCCTCCAGCTCGTCTTCGATATCAGCATCGTGAGAAGAGAACAGCACCTGTCACCTGCTACCTAGTCTGCCCATCCCAAAATGGACGAACAGCCCAAGGCAATAAGAATTAAAACATAAAGCCTTGAGTCAGACAACAGTCTTAGTGAGCAGTAAATTAACTAACAACATACCAAAAGAGCATAAAGGAAAAGGAATAGGAATACAACCCTCCCACTCCAACCTCATTCTACAGTGATAGCCCCCAGACACACACTAAGCAGAAGCAAACATAGCAGAGCATACAATTTAAAGTAAAGCTACTATCACTCGAGTCAAGGGCGATGTTTTCCAAGTACCAAGGCCTAAATCAGATAAGCACCCAGAAAATACCGCTCTTGAGTCCGAGTGACGATACAACCAACATCCATGACTCTGGCTATCACTGTTACCATTGCTTCGATATCACCGTTAATTGAATGACCGGCACATTCTTTCAGCCGTCCGTCAAGGGCTAATGAAAACCCCGGTTCTAGACATAACTCCCGCACGTCGTCGCAGCCCGTGCCTAGGACTATCGAATCTGCCCAGAGTACTCGACCATCAACAGTTGGCCGTTGGGACTATCGAATCTGCCCAAACGTACCCTTGCTTAGAGCATGCTAGAACCTTCAACAACGATGCTATCCAAGCCTCCTAGTCATCCCCCTCGACGACTATTCTCATATCCATTCATTATCCTCAACTCGAATCATATCACCGAGTTATCAACATGCTTGGAATGATCCCGTCTGGATTAGACCAAGTCTTCATCATATGATTGCCTTGCTTCATTACATCCTCGCAAAGCCTCATCTCATCATCACATCATCAAATCTATGCATAAGAGCTTCATCATCCCGCTACATATGCCACGAGCAGCTTTTCCAATTCAAGAGCCTTTCCCTTAGCTTTTGAATCGTCTTCGGTCTAAATCTAATCATCAATCATCTAGTTCATAACAATCAATCAAATCAAACATCAATCCAAACAATCAAGCATTCAAATATGATCTAAGTAGACAATTATAACAATAATGGCATTTTCGTAATTAAAGAGTTGAAAGTCCAATAAGCATGAAAACATGGATTATATCTCTACAAACTTGATGAATGAACTTGCATAGGTTAACATATGATAAAATGGATGCAACATCATCATGAACAATGGATCTATATGGATCTACACAAAGGATGAAGAAAATGCATGGAAATCTCTATTTTAACACCAAAACGAGCCAACAATCCGATATACTCCTTTGGATCCGTGTGAGAGATAATCACCACTCACCAAATCACCTAAACAAACCCAAATCAACACGCTTCAGATCTGGACAGCAAAGGATGAAGCTTGATCTATCACGAATCCGCTTCAAACGAAGAAATCCCTCTTGAAAAGATGAAGATCTTCAATCTAAGCTCTTGAATCTTCAATCTTGATCTTCGATTTGGATGGATGGAAGCACTAGATTAGAGTGGAGAAAAGAAGTGAAGAAGTGTAGAAGTCGAGCTCTCAAAATGGCAGCACTTCGTCGCTTCAAAAATCCGGATCCCAAAAAGTGAGAACAACCCCTCCTATTTATAGCTGAAATCTGTCCTTAAGTCGAAATCTGGCTATCTCCCTAAGTTGCTTCCGACCTAAGCCTCTCCGACCTAAGCCTCTCCGACCTAACAGATGTACGACTTAACTCCTTTGCGACCTAACACTTAGGAAACCCAGCGACCTAACAACCTAACGACCTAACTACCTAAGACTCAGTTGGGTTGCGACCTAACACAAGTCGACCTAAAACAACACGCGACCTAACACTTGAACTATCCTAGCGACCTAACAACTTAGCAACCTACGCGACCTAACACAACATACGACCTAACAGTGTTACGACCTAACACATAGCCTAACTCCTCAGGTCGCCAACTTGTTAACTCCTTAGGTCGCCAGCACGGAACCACTAGGTCGCTAACTCAGAACCACTAGGTCGCTAACTCAGAACCACTAGGTCGCTAACTCGGCAACTACTAGGTCGCTAACTCGGCAACTACTAGGTCGCTAACTCGGCAACTACTAGGTCGCTAACTCGGCAACTACTAGGTCGCTAACTCGGCAACTACTAGGTCGCTAACTTTCCCAGCCGACCTAACACTTAACAAAACTTAGGTCGCTCACAACATTTTCTTAAGTCGCAGACCTTCTCTAAGTTGCCAACAACCCTTAGGTCGCGTACGACCTAGGACTTAGACAAATCTGCCTAAAAATCTGAAATGACATGAAAGTGCTAAAATTCCAGATTTTGACGAACATGTCGATCCGTAAAAATACGGGTCGTTACATTCTCTCCCCCTTAGAAATTTCGCCCCCGAAATTCCAAGCAATCAAAACTATTCTGTACGCCTACCATCCATAACAATCAATAAACCATGCATCCAATTCTAACTTAGCGTACAGAATTCTAAAACTTAGAACAAGTTACAATATCGCGAGATGAGACGACACCTTAGGGCTATACCTTGAAGAGTTCAGGATGAGCTGCCTTCATCCTCTCTTCCACTTCCCACGTACAGTCGTTATCATCATCACTCCATTGTATCTTGAGCAACTTAACTATCTTCCTCCTAAGCTGTTTCGTGTCGGTTTCAACAACACGAAGCGGCTTACGAGGTCTTCTATCAACTGGATCAACTTCAAAATCTTCACAGCTATCTGCAGAAACTACTGCATTCGAGTCGTGCACATACTTCCGCAGATAAGATACATGAAAAACATTGTGCACACTCGACATCTTCTCTGGTAACTCCAATCTGTAGGCGAGCTTTCCAATTCGCTCGATAATCGGGAATGGCCCAACAAATCTCGGAGTCAACTTTCCTTTCTTCCTGAATCGAATAACATTCTTCAGTGGAGAAATCTTCACAAAAACCATATCTCCTACGTCGAATTCCAAATCCTTCCGACGCTTATCAGCATAACTCTTCTGACGGTCTTGGGCTGCCTTCATTCGTTGCCGTATGATCTCTATGCAATCTGAAGTCTGACGAATCATCTCTGGCCCAAGCATCAGCTTTTCTCCAGTTTCCAACCAACATGTCGGAGAGTTACACGGTCTTCCATACAACGCCTCATACGGTGCCATACCAATACTTGACTGGTAACTGTTGTTGTACGCAAACTCCACCAAATGAAGGTGATCTTCCCATGATCCTCCGAAATCTAAAACACAGGCTCTGAGGAGATCTTCCAAAACTCGGTTGACTCTCTCAGTCTGACCATCTGTTTGGGGATGATAAGCTGTACTCAAACACAACTCGGTTCCCAAGACTTCCTGGAAGCTCTTCCAAAATCCACTAGTGAACAATGGGTCTCGATCGCTCACTATACTCTTCGGAATACCATGGAATCGAACTATCCACTTAACATACAACTCAGCCAACTTTGATGCAGTCCTAGTCGATCGAACAGGAATGAATCGTGCACTCTTAGTCAGACGATCCACAATGACCCAAATTCCTTCATTTCCCGTTCTGGTTCTAGGCAATCCATCAATAAAATCCATCGACACTTGTTCCCACTTCCATGTAGGAACTTCTAATGGCTGAAGCAATCCGCTTGGCTTTTTCTGTTCAGCCTTTACCAACTGACAGTTCATACACTTGGAAATGAAATCTCCAACATCCTTCTTCATGCCTTCCCAGTAGTAGGTCCTCTTCATATCCCGATACATCTTATTTCCACCTGGATGAATTGTCAACTTCGAGTGATGACTTTCCTTCAGAACTTCACTCCTCAATTCATCTATATCGGGAACCACTAGTCGTCCTTGCTTCCGAAGCCAACCCTCTCGATCGACCTCGAATCCTTTATCCTTTTCTGGATCCAATCCAGATTCCAAATCATGGATAATCTTGACAAGCTTATCATCTCGCTTTTGGCTCTCGCCAATTCTTTCCACAAGAGTGGGTCTTATCGATAAGTTTGCCAACATCTCAGGTTCCAATTCACATCTAGGCCTGAAGTCAAATCCAGCTAAATACTCGAGACTCTTCCATTCAGAAAACATGGCTCCCAATCCTGCATGTCTTCGACTTAACGCATCTGCCACTGCGTTACCTTTTCCCGGAGTATAAGCTATACCAAAATCATATGATGCTAAAAACTCTAGCCAACGTTGCTGCCGAAGATTCAAATCCCTCTGGGAGAAAAGATACTTCAACGACTTATGATCTGTAAACAACTCGAATCGAACTCCCAATAGATAGTGTCTCCACATCTTCAGAGCAAAAACAATCGCCGCTAACTCCAAATCATGAGTCGGGTAATTCCTTTCATGCGGCTTCAGTTGTCGACTGGCATATGCAACAACTTTATCCTTCTGCATCAGCACTGCTCCAAGTCCAGTACCACATGCGTCGGTGTAAACCACCATCTCATCATTCCCACTTGGAATAGTCAAAACAGGAGCACTCGTCAATCTCTCTTTCAGGATTCCGAAAGCTTGCTCACACTTAGCATCCCAACCGAACACTTGGTTCTTTTTCGTCAATCCTGTTAACGGTGCAGCTATCTTGGAGAAGTCTTTGATAAACCGTCGATAGTACCCTGCTAATCCAAGAAAACTTCTCACGTCAGATGCATTCTTAGGTCTAATCCAATCCTGGATTGCTACCACCTTAGCGGGATCAACCGCTATTCCATTTCCAGAAATCACATGGCCTAAGAACCTCACTTCACTCTTCCAGAAGTGACACTTCGAAAACTTAGCCTTCAGCTGATGTTTCCGTAAGATCTCCAAAACAATACGCAAGTGCGTCTTGTGCTCTTCTTCAGTTCTGGAATAAATCAGAATATCATCCACGAACACAAGTACGAACTTGTTCAACTGATCTCTGAACACTCTATTCATAAGATCCACAAAATATGCTGGCGCGTTAGTCAATCCAAACGGCATTACCAGCCATTCAAAGAAACCGGATGGTGTCCTAAAAGCAGTCTTCGACACACTATCCTTAGCCACTCTCAGCTGGTGAAATCCCGTTGCCAAATCCATCTGAGAAAACACCTTAGCTTCGTGAAGCTGATCAAACAAGTCATCTATTCTCGGCAATGGATACTTGTTCTTCTTAGTCACCTTATTCAGCTCACGATAATCGACGCACAATCTCAACGACCCATCTGCCTTGGTTGCAAACACAACTGGTGCACCCCACTCGGACACACTACGCCGAATGAATCCTTTCTGTAAAAGGTCATCAACTTGCACCCTCAACTCCTGCTGTTCCCTAGGCGCCATCCGCCTAAGAGGCATCACAACAGGTCTGGCTCCTTCAACTAGATCTATACGAAACTCGATCTCTCTATGCGGCGGCAACCCTTTGACTTCGTCAAAGACATCCTCGAATCCATTTGCGATTGGCACTAAAGACAGTCTATCCCGTGGAACAACTAGCGAATACATGAAGCTCATGAAGACGCCTTCCTCATGCTTACATCGTATTACAATCTTTCGCCCTTCCACATTCTCGACTGTCACCTCTAGCCTCTCACAATCAACCTTAGCCGCATACTTCCTAAGCCAGTCCATACCCAAAATAATTCCGAACCCCGCAAAGTTCAGAACAAAGCAATCACAAACAAAAGAGCAACCATGACTCGACACAACCAGACCACGGCATAACATACACAAACAAGACGAACCCCCAACTGGATTAGTCACAACCAATGGCCTATCAACAATATCCGGTGTCAAACCTAACCGGCCAACGAGTTCATTACAAACAAACGAATGCGACGCTCCAGTATCAAACAGAACTCTAACTGGAACACCACATAGGAAAAGAGTACCTTGAACAACCACACTCTTTCCCTTCTCTTCAGCAGTAGGAGCTTTTGAAGACGAAGGAACAGCTCCCAAAGCATAAGCTTGCACAATTTGCCTGTCCTTCCTTGGTTCTGGACAATTCTTCCTGAAATGCCCCGGCTTGTCACAGTTGTGACACTTCATCGGTGCCTTCGGATTCTTACAATCCTTAGAGAAATGGCCCTTCTGCTGACAATTGTAGCAAGTCACCTCGCCTTTCGGCTTCTTCTGGCCATCCCTACCCTTCTGCTGCTGCTGCTTCCTCTTCTGGTTTCCACCCTGCTGTGGTTTAGATTCTCCCTTGGTAACAGCAACAATAGGTCCTTCCTTAGGAAACAGACTCTCATGCCTAAGAGCTTTCTCCACAAGCTTCTCAAATGAATCGTCCAAATGATCCACCAACTGTCTCCCAAGATAACTATCCAAGCCGGTCACAAACTTCTCATTCTTCTGGTAAGCAGACTCAATATATGACCGGGCATATTTGGACAAAGCTTCAAACTCAGAAACATACTCAAGAACTGATCTTCCACCTTGCTTGAGCTCCACGAACTTCTTAAACAGAACAGACTTCTGAGCTGTAGAAATGAACTTAGCTTCAAATCTAGCTTGGAATTGCTCCCAAGTAATCTCTTCCTCCGCAGTATTGATGGTAATAGAGTTCCACCAATCAGAGGCTCTCCCTTGAAGCTGCCTCGATGCCAACTTCCTCTTAGTTGCATCATCAATTCCCAAATCACCAAAGATCCTTCTACAAGCATCTATCCACCTCTGGACCTCAATGGTAGATTCTGTTCCCAAGAAAACCTTTCCTCCAAGAGCAGTATAATCCTTGCACAACTTAGCAAAATCCACTGGTTTCGGAGTTTGGACTTGAACTCCAACATCAACTGCCGCCCCCGGAACTGGTATCCTTCTCATGATCGAAGTCATCATAGCTTCGAACATGGCTGCATAATCAGCAGTCTCTTCAGTAGCACGGCCTTCCCTAGCAGCTGGTCTCCCTCTTCGACTCATTCTCAATATCTATAAAAAGGAATGATTAGAACATCTAGAGAAACAACTGCATAAAGGACTCAAACTCTACTAAGCTACTATATTATGTATAGTAATCATCCATCAAAATACAATTACGTCTCTCATACGTAGTTACAACAGCGAGCGTTGGGTAAAATCGATTAACCAATGCTCTGAAACCAAATGCGACGACCGCCCATGACCCCTGCACCGAATCTAAAGATAAAGCGCTGTAAAGTGTGCCAGGCGACCATGGACGATTGTCAAGGTAAGATTTAAAACAAAAGAATCTATCGTATTACTCACAGCGCATGGACAAAATACAATAGAACATATGTATAGTGAAGCTTTACAGAACAAAATGACATCATATAAAACTCCATAATAGTTGAATACAAGCATCCACATAGTCAATACATCCAGCCTCACTACATATCTCTCAGAGAATACAAAACAGCGGAATATCCAGTACATATAATAAGAAGATAATATGCAACCCTCCAGCTCGTCTTCGATATCAGCATCGTGAGAAGAGAACAGCACCTGTCACCTGCTACCTAGTCTGCCCGTCCCAAAATGGACGAACAGCCCAAGGCAATAAGAATTAAAACATAAAGCCTTGAGTCAGACAACAGTCTTAGTGAGCAGTAAATTAACTAACAACATACCAAAAGAGCATAAAGGAAAAGGAATAGGAATACAACCCTCCCACTCCAACCTCATTCTACAGTGATAGCCCCCAGACACACACTAAGCAGAAGCAAACATAGCAGAGCATACAATTTAAAGTAAAGCTACTATCACTCGAGTCAAGGGCGATGTTTTCCAAGTACCAAGGCCTAAATCAGATAAGCACCCAGAAAATACCGCTCTTGAGTCCGAGTGACGATACAACCAACATCCATGACTCTGGCTATCACTGTTACCATTGCTTCGATATCACCGTTAATTGAATGACCGGCACATTCTTTCAGCCGTCCGTCAAGGGCTAATGAAAACCCCGGTTCTAGACATAACTCCCGCACGTCGTCGCAGCCCGTGCCTAGGACTATCGAATCTGCCCAGAGTACTCGACCATCAACAGTTGGCCGTTGGGACTATCGAATCTGCCCAAACGTACCCTTGCTTAGAGCATGCTAGAACCTTCAACAACGATGCTATCCAAGCCTCCTAGTCATCCCCCTCGACGACTATTCTCATATCCATTCATTATCCTCAACTCGAATCATATCACCGAGTTATCAACATGCTTGGAATGATCCCGTCTGGATTAGACCAAGTCTTCATCATATGATTGCCTCGCTTCATTACATCCTCGCAAAGCCTCATCTCATCATCACATCATCAAATCTATGCATAAGAGCTTCATCATCCCGCTACATATGCCACGAGCAGCTTTTCCAATTCAAGAGCCTTTCCCTTAGCTTTTGAATCGTCTTCGGTCTAAATCTAATCATCAATCATCTAGTTCATAACAATCAATCAAATCAAACATCAATCCAAACAATCAAGCATTCAAATATGATCTAAGTAGACAATTATAACAATAATGGCATTTTCGTAATTAAAGAGTTGAAAGTCCAATAAGCATGAAAACATGGATTATATCTCTACAAACTTGATGAATGAACTTGCATAGGTTAACATATGATAAAATGGATGCAACATCATCATGAACAATGGATCTATATGGATCTACACAAAGGATGAAGAAAATGCATGGAAATCTCTATTTTAACACCAAAACGAGCCAACAATCCGATATACTCCTTTGGATCCGTGTGAGAGATAATCACCACTCACCAAATCACCTAAACAAACCCAAATCAACACGCTTCAGATCTGGACAGCAAAGGATGAAGCTTGATCTATCACGAATCCGCTTCAAACGAAGAAATCCCTCTTGAAAAGATGAAGATCTTCAATCTAAGCTCTTGAATCTTCAATCTTGATCTTCGATTTGGATGGATGGAAGCACTAGATTAGAGTGGAGAAAAGAAGTGAAGAAGTGTAGAAGTCGAGCTCTCAAAATGGCAGCACTTCGTCGCTTCAAAAATCCGGATCCCAAAAAGTGAGAACAACCCCTCCTATTTATAGCTGAAATCTGTCCTTAAGTCGAAATCTGGCTATCTCCCTAAGTTGCTTCCGACCTAAGCCTCTCCGACCTAAGCCTCTCCGACCTAACAGATGTACGACTTAACTCCTTTGTGACCTAACACTTAGGAAACCCAGCGACCTAACAACCTAACGACCTAACTACCTAAGACTCAGTTGGGTTGCGACCTAACACAAGTCGACCTAAAACAACACGCGACCTAACACTTGAACTATCCTAGCGACCTAACAACTTAGCAACCTACGCGACCTAACACAACATACGACCTAACAGTGTTACGACCTAACACATAGCCTAACTCCTCAGGTCGCCAACTTGTTAACTCCTTAGGTCGCCAGCACGGAACCACTAGGTCGCTAACTCAGAACCACTAGGTCGCTAACTCAGAACCACTAGGTCGCTAACTCGGCAACTACTAGGTCGCTAACTCGGCAACTACTAGGTCGCTAACTCGGCAACTACTAGGTCGCTAACTCGGCAACTACTAGGTCGCTAACTCGGCAACTACTAGGTCGCTAACTTTCCCAGCCGACCTAACACTTAACAAAACTTAGGTCGCTCACAACATTTTCTTAAGTCGCAGACCTTCTCTAAGTTGCCAACAACCCTTAGGTCGCGTACGACCTAGGACTTAGACAAATCTGCCTAAAAATCTGAAATGACATGAAAGTGCTAAAATTCCAGATTTTGACGAACATGTCGATCCGTAAAAATACGGGTCGTTACATGTAAAGTTCACTCGAGACGGTATTAGGTTTACAGTCTCGACAAATACACTTCCAACCTCAACACTCAGACTCCTAATCTTAGATGATAAATTATTATCATCTCAACCAATCATTACAAATACCATATATATTTAAAATGATACTTTTTATATATAGAAATTATATCTGGGTAAAATTATTTCATCTACCTTTTTAAAACAATATTGTGTCCGTTGGCCTGGTCCAAGTGTTTAGAGATCCCTATCAATAACGTTAGCTACTCGTATTGACCAGAATCCATATACCACTTAACCGATCAATTAACACAATATAAAATCATTATATAACTAACAAATACGCGCTCTCGTATATATATATACTCAGACTCAAACAGGTTGCTACAGATCCTGTCTCTAATGAACAACCCTTCCGAACCTAGGTATTCACTCAACCTAGTGTTCTGATATTCACTTAACCAAACGCTTAGGCATTCGCTCAACCTATGCTCTGATACCAACAGTAACGACCCGACTTCCTATGCCCAGAAAGTCGCATCATTATGAAGAAAGAAAGGGATAGAAAAGAGAAAGAAGAGAAGAAAGAAAGAAACAACAACAATGATCTCACAGCGGAATGAATAAATTATATTAATAACATAAACTATTACATAGTATACAACAATTATCAGAGTTACACAGATACACATCACATACTAGACAGTTATAAACATCTGTCTAGTTATTACAACTCAATACAATACACACACTATCACAGATATCAACACAGCCGAATACTATATCTACGAACGCCGAAGCCTCCTGCTCCATTGCTCCTCCAGAATATTCGTCAAAGCTAAACCTGAATCCCTTGGCTACTCGTAAAAATTTGAGTACCCAAGAGTTTATAAAACAGAAATAAACACTTGGGTCAGACATGGGTCTGGTGTGAGTAACAGGTTAAACTTGCTTAACTTCAAAATCTTTAGAAAGGAAAAGGTATCACGTAAGACTCCCCACAAATAAACATGGGTAAGTTTTTACCTTACGCTAACCAACACATTTGATAGGAAATCCAGTTATATTATAATAGGGTCTAGGGTTTTCAAATAAATATGAAATAGCTGAAATTGTTACATTATTAAATTCCAGCATACTAGCCACAAAGTGGGTTATACAATCAAAACCGTAAGGGCACGTAGGAAGAATGGGTTTCCATACAATGGCAGGGCTACTGGGGTACCGCCCGTCACAGTACGTGGCCTAGATCACCGTACCGAGGAGTACGCCCGCTCCCCTGCAACACAAAGCCGGAACCATCCCTTACTGGATAATTCCGAACAAGATAACCCCGTAGTTGGCGCGACCAACCACACACTAAGCCGAATAAAAAGAAAAGGGACCTCTAGACAGGGATCTATCTTGCTCTCAGTGGGTGCTACCCACGAAGCCTTGCTGCACCTCCCCTGTTTTAGCCATTCCCGGTTGATGAGGCTTGAGGTTACGATTACCTTTAATCAGAACATATCACTTAGAATGCTCATCGTCCACCTGACGATGTTCTGAAAGCATTCAATCCATACAAGTTCATTTCGGGTTCGAACGAAACCGAAGGCATTATTTCGTTACACTCGTTTTGGAATCACCCTCAGAGTTAACGACAATAACCCTTGCACTCTGAAACTTCATCTTCACTTGAGATTCACGACCTATCGTTAATTTGGATTGATGTGGTATTCGGGTCTCCAAACCTGGAATCCCGGTATACGGAAACCCGATCCCGGTCTCATCGAAATCCAAAACGTATCTTTTAAGGGCCAAGTTGTTTTAAGGTTAAAACAATTCAATTCTTATCTATATACACAAAGATAGATAATTCAATAGATAATCTACATTATCATCCCAAACAGATAATTCACATTATCATTATAATTCAACCAAACATCCATATCATATATCAATCATATCTCATCAGAGATATTAAACAATGAAATACATTCAATCTCATTCATCCATCCTTAAGCAATGATTTATATCATCTAATTAATTTAAAGTGAATTAAACTAATTACTTCATTCTATAAATCCTGCTTACTTAATTATTAATTAAACCAATTAATTAATCATTACTCTAAGTATCCATCTTAATTAATCATTCCTGATTAATAATCCTTTAATTAATTTAAGTAATTAATTCTTAATTAATTTCACAAATTAATTAACTTAAACCATTACAGTAATTAATCTTTAATTACATCATTAATTAATTAACTATATTTAATTACATTAATCCTTAATTAATTACAATTAATTAATCACTTCATTTATTAATTATTACTTAATTAATTAATCTTAATTACATCATTAATTATATTAATTAATGATCCTTAATTACAAATTGATTATTAATTACTAAAATTAAATTAATTACATTAAGTAATTAACCTTTAATTAAAACACATTTATTAATCACCTTGATTAATCTTCAATCAGTAATTAACTACCCTTAATTACTTTCATTAACTAAATTAATTATTCCTTAATTAATTTCTTAATTAATCCCTTGATTAATTCACAAGTAATTAAACTCAAATTACTTCCATTAATAAAATCATTATTCACTTAATTACTTCCAGTAATTATTTATTATTAACTTCCCTAAATAATCACACCTTAACAATTACATTAAGTAATTATTATTAAACCATCTCTTGATTATCCTAAATTAATTAAACTTAATTAATTAACTTAACTAAATCAAATTAACTCAATTAATTACAAATGAGTAATTAATTCCTTAATTACTTTTATTAATTAATTACATTTAAACCATTTTCACAAATGATTAAAAATTAATCACATTAATTATTTATTTAAATAATCTCAAGTTAATGACCTTCATTAACTATTAACAACCCTTTAATTACTTTTCTTAAGTAATTAACTTAGATTAATTATTATTAATTTCAAATTAATAAATCTTAATAACCAATTTAATTAATCTAATTTATTTAGTTAATTAAGTGTTAACCATAACTTAATTAATATTTAATTACTTTATTAATTAATTCTTAATCATTAATTAATATCCTAATTCATAATCCTTAATTACAAATTAATTATCCTAATTAATAAATCTTAATCATAAATAAATTAGTTCAAACCTTTAATTACTTATTTAATTAATCCAAATGATTAATTAATCAAACAAATTAATTATCCATTAAATTTCCTAATTAATTTAATGAACACAAATCTTTAATTACTTTAAGATAAACTTTGTTCTTATTAAAAATCAAGTTATCATTTACAAAATATTTTAAATCAATTTACTTAAATTTTATCTTCAAAATTTCATTTTAAATTTAAAGATTTAAAATGAATACAAATTATCTTTAACAACGTTTTAAACATCATTTCTAAAACTCTTTTATTTACAAGTTAAAGAATACTAATCTTATAAAAGAACTTAAAGAATTTAAATTAAATTTACTTTTAAATTCTAACCATATAATATACATTTTAAACAATTAAAATTATTAAAACAATTTAATTTAAAAACTTTCTTCCATTTCAAATCTGAGATCTAGATTTAAATTAGATTCCAGATTACACTTAGATTTAAACTTATTTTCAAATTAAATTTAGTTTAATTTAAACTGACAGGTTTTAATAAAAAAAACAGGCAACACAAAAGCACTCGAGCCCACCATAATTTACTTCGAGTCGCCTGCCTAAAAACTTCGAGCCTCTCACGCAATAACACTTGAAAATCTCGAGACCTTCCCCTGTTAAAACCCAGGCTTCACCAGATATCCCAATCGTGTGCACGTGCACGATCACCAGCGTCACTCCGATCATCTACGACGACTCCACCATCTCGACGATCCTTCCTATGCCAGAATCCCATCACTCGATCAACGAAACTAAGACGAATTCAAAATCGAGCCTAAATCCAAAACTGGAACAGGAACTACCCAGTTCTCCAAACCTGTCAACATCTCCTCGTTTCCAAAATCCCAACCACCAGAACGCCAGCGACTCCAGCGACGACTTCGTCCACATCATCGCCAACCTCCCTGTTACCATTCCCTCGAGTTTCGTTAGACTCGATACACTAGAGAGACAATGCAAATCGAACATCAAAACCCATCCAAAACTAGGTTTACAAACCCAATCGACCAACCACCATCGCCACGGTCATCTGCCTCTACTTCCACCATTTTTCTCATCAACTTCGATCACTCTTCCATCACCAGAATAAAGCCCAGCCTCCCAGATCCTCGGGATCATAAGAATTTCTCAAAAACCCCAAAAACAGTGCAACCCCGACATGCTCTTCAATTCCATTTTAGAAATTATGGTATAGATCTTAAAAATCCTATTTTTGAATCAGTATTCGATTTATAATCCTAAATAAAAGAATTACAATGTTTGAATTTTTACTAAAAACTTAACTTACCTGTTGTTTTGTTTCCAGAGCAAATTACAATTTGTTTTAGTTTAAATAAAAGTTTAAAGCTTTCATTATAATATATCAGACAGATATCATTTGAATCCTAAATCCTAATATGAACTTGTTTAAAAGAAAAAAGGATTTTTATCAAAATCCTTGCTTCTGAAACCAAGTACAGGCAAACAGATTCACAACACATTCAATCATCTATATATATACTTATAGCAATACATTTAAAAATTATACACCCAAACATACTAATCAACATGCATCCAGATATTCATACACAAAGCATACTTATTCCAGTCATAAATCAAGCAACAGATTATACTTAAGTTTATATTTAAAAGAAAAAGTTACTCACCTAAACATGTGAGGACAGAGCCTTTAAGTTGAAATCTGTTTTGAAAGCTTTTGCTTTGAATTTAAAAACCAGAGTGCCTTGCTTTTAAAATTCCAAATTGAATGCTTCTTTGAATTTGATAAAAACTTGAGTTTTTGCTGATTTAAACTTGCATGCAGGCTATTGAAACTTGAACTTGCTTCAGATTTTACTTGCTTGCTTTAAAACTTGCATTACATATTTCAGGTTTGCAGGCATATGCTTTTGCATGTTTCTCAGATTTTGGAAAAATGTAGATGCTCAGAATTTATAACATGCGGGCTTTGATTTATATTTAGTTTGAGGAGGAAATTTTCAGATTTGAACTTGATTTTGGTTTGCTTTTGAAAATGAGATTATAGGGAAATGATTTGCTTTTGCATCTGAAAATAATTTTACAGAGGATTTCAGGCTTTGATTAAGGAAGGGTTTCAGGTCTTTTGAATTGGATTTTTGGAGAGTTTGTTACTGATTTGTTTTCAAATTTGGTTCAGCTGAAAGATTTCTTTTTCTTAACTTTGAAAAAAATGAACATTAGAAAGAGTAGATTTTGAAGAAAACATGCTTATATAAGTATAAATGATTTATTTAAAAATAAAAATCAAAAATTAAAAGGACACTTGTCTAAAAACATAACATTTGTCAAATTGAGTAGATTAATTGTTTACATTTGTCTCATTAGTTACTTAAGATATTAACACTTGTTATATACATATTTTCTTATTTTTATTTAATATAAAAGTAAATACAACTCTTTCTTTATTTATTAAATGCTTATATATATATATATGAATTACTTTCATATGTAAATGTATATGTGCATTCCTTTTTTAAAGAAAATGAAATAAAACAATACATATAAAAATGAAAGCTTACTTACATAATTTAAATATGTTTATTCATTTGAATTCAAAATAAATTCAAATTCAAATTCTATTTATATTTGAAAATCCAATTTTTAAAACTAATTTATATCAACATATTTTAATTTTAAAATAATAATATTGTCTTTTAAAATCTATCTATATTTATACATTTATTACTATTATTTGAAAATAACTCATTTACCAATTTTAAATCATTATAAAAGAAATTATAAATTGCTTATCTTATTTATCTTAATTAAATGCATTAATGTTAAATTTTTAAATGATATTTTAAATTTTCATATATAATTTCCAAATTATAAAAATGAATATTAGAATTTAAAAACAAGATTTTATTCATTAAATCCAAACTTATTTATTCACAATATATATAACTATATATATACATTATATATAGGAAAACATTTTATTAGCTTTTAAAAGATAAATTTAACTAATTAAATATTTATATAATTAGATTATTAACCAATTCAAATTTTTATTATCAAAGATTAACAAATCAATTTAATTATTTAAACAGATTATTAAATTGATATTGTCCATAAATTTCCGGGATATTACATTCCTTCCCCCTTAAAATAATTTCGTCCCCGAAATTTAAAACAAAGGTAATTTAATAATCTATTTAAATCACAACCATAAATTATCATCCATATGCTAACAACCATAGCAAACAATTTACTCAATCAAACAATTCAAACTATCCAGAAAAATTCTAGATAGAATTTCCTCGAGTTTCCCCAAGTATATATATACCGGGATACTCGCTCTACAGAATCCAAACAATCAATACCACTAAGCTATAGAGCTTCTACTCATCTAGATCTATAGAACTAAACAAGATATCAAACTACAAACGAGTCTGACTCAATAACCAAATCCTCCAGAACCGCTGGTTCCAAAATTAGAGATAGATCAAATACGTACTTCTTTAAAGATACGTAAAATATAATGAATTTCAGTTATCCAAACTGACAATTCAACCTTGTAGATCAAACTCTTATCCAAATCAGAACATAGAAAAGATCCAAAACAACTCGGAGCTGACTTCCGAGACTTACCCAATCTTATAGCTCCCTTTAACCAGAGAAAAACTTCACAACAACGAAGTTTCCAACTTCGATTTCAAAATTCCTCCGTCTCTTATCCACAAAAATCTTCAGACGATCTTGGGCTGACTACATCCTTCTTGATCAGTTCAACCCTTGCCGATACTTCTAGAAACAAACTAGACTAAGAATAACTCAATAGAATGATCTCCTCAAGATCCATCCAATCCAAAACAAACTCTACTCACAAACATCAGAAGATCGAACTAACTTCTCCTATCTGGAAAAGACAACAGGAACACTCGCCAAACTGCTTCTGCTGCGCCATTCTGATCTGGAGTAGAATGAAAATGCTGATGAAGAACACAAGCACAGACTGGACAACACATCCCAGAAAATCTCAGATAACTCAAAAGGATATTCAAACTATCGCAAGTCACTTTTGCGATCAACCCAGCCTAATTCCAAAGAAACTGTTCTCCCTTTAACCAATCAGAACAGCTCATACTTAACTATCCAATCTATCGAAGAAATGGATCCACTCTACTGCTTCTGAACTCTACCTTCAGAAAAACTGCTCAGCCAGAAAACTTCCTGCCAATGCACAGAATACTCCGAGCTGCACTGCTGCCACAAATGCCAAAGACTTCCTTTTCCAAAGCTCTTCGAGAAACTCGAACCCAAACCAAATAGAAACACCATGCTGAACTCAACCACAACACCGAAGCAGACACACTTCATTAACTTATTCCAAAGAAAACATCTTCGGGAACATCCATAGTCACTGCATCTCATCGCACAGCTACTATTACCTGAGATACCATCACTCGCTTCTGTTCTCCGACAGATCCAACTCTACTCATCCAACTCCTAAGATGAACTCCGAACCTTAACAGGTTTCCTTCAGAGATTGTGAAATCCTTACACAAGTGTAAAGTTCACTCGAGACGGTATTAGGTTTACAGTCTCGACAAATACACTTCCAACCTCAACACTCAGACTCCTAATCTTAGATGATAAATTATTATCATCTCAACCAATCATTACAAATACCATATATATTTAAAATGATACTTTTTATATATAGAAATTATATCTGGGTAAAATTATTTCATCTACCTTTTTAAAACAATATTGTGTCCGTTGGCCTGGTCCAAGTGTTTAGAGATCCCTATCAATAACGTTAGCTACTCGTATTGACCAGAATCCATATACCACTTAACCGATCAATTAACACAATATAAAATCATTATATAACTAACAAATACGCGCTCTCGTATATATATATACTCAGACTCAAACAGGTTGCTACAGATCCTGTCTCTAATGAACAACCCTTCCGAACCTAGGTATTCACTCAACCTAGTGTTCTGATATTCACTTAACCAAACGCTTAGGCATTCGCTCAACCTATGCTCTGATACCAACAGTAACGACCCGACTTCCTATGCCCAGAAAGTCGCATCATTATGAAGAAAGAAAGGGATAGAAAAGAGAAAGAAGAGAAGAAAGAAAGAAACAACAACAATGATCTCACAGCGGAATGAATAAATTATATTAATAACATAAACTATTACATAGTATACAACAATTATCAGAGTTACACAGATACACATCACATACTAGACAGTTATAAACATCTGTCTAGTTATTACAACTCAATACAATACACACACTATCACAGATATCAACACAGCCGAATACTATATCTACGAACGCCGAAGCCTCCTGCTCCATTGCTCCTCCAGAATATTCGTCAAAGCTAAACCTGAATCCCTTGGCTACTCGTAAAAATTTGAGTACCCAAGAGTTTATAAAACAGAAATAAACACTTGGGTCAGACATGGGTCTGGTGTGAGTAACAGGTTAAACTTGCTTAACTTCAAAACCTTTAGAAAGGAAAAGGTATCACGTAAGACTCCCCACAAATAAACATGGGTAAGTTTTTACCTTACGCTAACCAAAACATTTGATAGGAAATCCAGTTATATTATAATAGGGTCTAGGGTTTTCAAATAAATATGAAATAGCTGAAATTGTTACATTATTAAATTCCAGCATACTAGCCACAAAGTGGGTTATACAATCAAAACCGTAAGGGCACGTAGGAAGAATGGGTTTCCATACAATGGCAGGGCTACTGGGGTACCGCCCGTCACAGTACGTGGCCTAGATCACCGTACCGAGGAGTACGCCCGCTCCCCTGCAACACAAAGCCGGAACCATCCCTTACTGGATAATTCCGAACAAGATAACCCCGTAGTTGGCGCGACCAACCACACACTAAGCCGAATAAGAAGAAAAGGGACCTCTAGACAGGGATCTATCTTGCTCTCAGTGGGTGCTACCCACGAAGCCTTGCTGCACCTCCCCTATTTTAGCCATTCCCGGTTGATGAGGCTTGAGGTTACGATTACCTTTAATCAGAACATATCACTTAGAATGCTCATCGTCCACCTGACGATGTTCTGAAAGCATTCAATCCATACAAGTTCGTTCCGGGTTCGAACGAAACCGAAGGCATTATTTCGTTACACTCGTTTTGGAATCACCCTCAGAGTTAACGACAATAACCCTTGCACTCTGAAACTTCATCTTCACTTGAGATTCACGACCTATCGTTAATTTGGATTGATGTGGTATTCGGGTCTCCAAACCTGGAATCCCGGTATACGGAAACCCGATCCCGGTCTCATCGAAATCCAAAACGTATCTTTTAAGGGCCAAGTTGTTTTAAGGTTAAAACAATTCAATTCTTATCTATATACACAAAGATAGATAATTCAATAGATAATCTACATTATCATCCCAAACAGATAATTCACATTATCATTATAATTCAACCATACATCCATATCATATATCAATCATATCTCATCAGAGATATTAAACAATGAAATACATTCAATCTCATTCATCCATCCTTAAGCAATGATTTATATCATCTAATTAATTTAAAGTGAATTAAACTAATTACTTCATTCTATAAATCCTGCTTACTTAATTATTAATTAAACCAATTAATTAATCATTACTCTAAGTATCCATCTTAATTAATCATTCCTGATTAATAATCCTTTAATTACTTTAAGTAATTAATTCTTAATTAATTTCACAAATTAATTAACTTAAACCATTACAGTAATTAATCTTTAATTACATCATTAATTAATTAACTATATTTAATTACATTAATCCTTAATTAATTACAATTAATTAATCACTTCATTTATTAATTATTACTTAATTAATCAATCTTAATTACATCATTAATTATATTAATTAATGATCCTTAATTACAAATTGATTATTAATTACTAAAATTAAATTAATCACATTAAGTAATTAACCTTTAATTAAAACACATTTATTAATCACCTTGATTAATCTTCAATCAGTAATTAACTACCCTTAATTACTTTCATTAACTAAATTAATTATTCCTTAATTAATTTCTTAATTAATCCCTTGATTAATTCACAAGTAATTAAACTCAAATTACTTCCATTAATAAAATCATTATTCACTTAATTACTTCCAGTAATTATTTATTATTAACTTCCCTAAATAATCACACCTTAACAATTACATTAAGTAATTATTATTAAACCATCTCTTGATTATCCTAAATTAATTAAACTTAATTAATTAACTTAACTAAATCAAATTAACTCAATTAATTACAAATGAGTAATTAATTCCGTAATTACTTTTATTAATTAATTACATTTAAACCATTTTCACAAATGATTAAAAATTAATCACATTAATTATTTATTTAAATAATCTCAAGTTAATGACCTTCATTAACTATTAACAACCCTTTAATTACTTTTCTTAAGTAATTAACTTAGATTAATTATTATTAATTTCAAATTAATAAATCTTAATAACCAATTTAATTAATCTAATTTATTTAGTTAATTAAGTGTTAACCATAACTTAATTAATATTTAATTACTTTATTAATTAATTCTTAATCATTAATTAATATCCTAATTCATAATCCTTAATTACAAATTAATTATCCTAATTAATAAATCTTAATCATAAATAAATTAGTTTAAACCTTTAATTACTTATTTAATTAATCCAATTGATTAATTAATCAAACAAATTAATTATCCATTAAATTTCCTAATTAATTTAATGAACACAAATCTTTAATTACTTTAAGATAAACTTTGTTCTTATTGAAAATCAAGTTATCATTTACAAAGTATTTTAAATCAATTTACTTAAATTTTATCTTCAAAATTTCATTTTAAATTTAAAGATTTAAAATGAATACAAATTATCTTTAACAACGTTTTAAACATCATTTCTAAAACTCTTTTATTTACAAGTTAAAGAAATACTCATCTTATAAAAGAACTTAAAGAATTTAAATTAAATTTACTTTTAAATTCTAACCGTATAATATACATTTTAAACAATTAAAATTATTAAAACAATTTAATTTAAAAACTTTCTTCCATTTCAAATCTGAGATCTAGATTTAAATTAGATTCTAGATTACACTTAGATTTAAACTTATTTTCAAATTAAATTTAGTTTAATTTAAACTGACAGGTTTTAATAAAAAAAAACAGGCAACACAAAAGCACTCGAGCCCACCATAATTTACTTCGAGTCGCCTGCCTAAAAACTTCGAGCCTCTCACGCAATAACACTTGAAAATCTCGAGACCTTCCCCTGTTAAAACCCAGGCTTCACCAGATATCCCAATCGTGTGCATGTGCACGATCACCAGCGTCACTCCGATCATCTACGACGACTCCACCATCTCGACGATCCTTCCTATGCCAGAATCCCATCACTCGATCAACGAAACTAAGACGAATTCAAAATCGAGCCTAAATCCAAAACTGGAACAGGAACTACCCAGTTCTCCAAACCTGTCAACATCTCCTCGTTTCCAAAATCCCAACCACCAGAACGCCAGCGACTCCAGCGACGACTTCGTCCACATCATCGCCAACCTCCCTGTTACCATTCCCTCGAGTTTCGTTAGACTCGATACACTAGAGAGACAATGCAAATCGAACATCAAAACCCAGCCAAAACTAGGTTTACAAACCCAATCGACCAACCACCATCGCCACAGTCATCTGCCTCTACTTCCACCATTTTTCTCATCAACTTCGATCACTCTTCCATCACCAGAATAAAGCCCAGCCTCCTAGATCCTCGGGATCATAAGAATTTCTCAAAAACCCCAAAAACAGTGCAACCCCGACATGCTCTTCAATTCCATTTTAGAAATTATGGTATAGATCTTAAAAATCCTATTTTTGAATCAGTATTCGATTTATAATCCTAAATAAAAGAATTACAATGTTTGAATTTTTACTAAAAACTTAACTTACCTGTTGTTTTTGTTTCCAGAGCAAATTACAATTTGTTTTAGTTTAAATAAAAGTTTAAAGCTTTCATTATAATATATCAGACAGATATCATTTGAATCCTAAATCCTAATATGAACTTGTTTAAAAGAAAAAAGGATTTTTATCAAAATCCTTGCTTCTGAAACCAAGTACAGGCAAACAGATTCACAACACATTCAATCATCTATATATATACTTATAGCAATGCATTTAAAAATTATACACCCAAACATACTAATCAACATGCATCCAGATATTCATACACAAAGCATACTTATTCCAGTCATAAATCAAGCAACAGATTATACTTAAGTTTATATTTAAAAGAAAAAGTTACTCACCTAAACATGTGAGGACAGAGCCTTTAAGTTGAAATCTGTTTTGAAAGCTTTTGCTTTGAATTTAAAAACCAGAGTGCCTTGCTTTTAAAATTCCAAATTGAATGCTTCTTTGAATTTGATAAAAACTTGAGTTTTTGCTGATTTAAACTTGCATGCAGGCTATTGAAACTTGAACTTGCTTCAGATTTTACTTGCTTGCTTTAAAACTTGCATTACATATTTCAGGTTTGCAGGCATATGCTTTTGCATGTTTCTCAGATTTTGGAAAAATGTAGATGCTCAGAATTTATAACATGCGGGCTTTGATTTATATTTAGTTTGAGGAGGAAATTTTCAGATTTGAACTTGATTTTGGTTTGCTTTTGAAAATGAGATTATAGGGAAATGATTTGCTTTTGCATCTGAAAATAATTTTACAGAGGATTTCAGGCTTTGATTAAGGAAGGGTTTCAGGTCTTTTGAATTGGATTTTTGGAGAGTTTGTTACTGATTTGTTTTCAAATTTGGTTCAGCTGAAAGATTTCTTTTTCTTAACTTTGAAAAAAATGAACATTAGAAAGAGTAGATTTTGAAGAAAACATGCTTATATAAGTATAAATGATTTATTTAAAAATAAAAATCAAAAATTAAAAGGACACTTGTCTAAAAACATAACATTTGTCAAATTGAGTAGATTAATTGTTTACATTTGTCTCATTAGTTACTTAAGATATTAACACTTGTTATATACATATTTTCTTATTTTTATTTAATATAAAAGTAAATACAACTCTTTCTTTATTTATTAAATGCTTATATATATATATATGAATTACTTTCATATGTAAATGTATATGTGCATTCCTTTTTTAAAGAAAATGAAATAAAACAATACATATAAAAATGAAAGCTTACTTACATAATTTAAATATGTTTATTCATTTGAATTCAAAATAAATTCAAATTCAAATTCTATTTATATTTGAAAATCCAATTTTTAAAACTAATTTATATCAACATATTTTAATTTTAAAATAATAATATTGTCTTTTAAAATCTATCTATATTTATACATTTATTACTATTATTTGAAAATAACTCATTTACCAATTTTAAATCATTATAAAAGAAATTATAAATTACTTATCTTATTTATCTTAATTAAATGCATTAATGTTAAATTTTTAAATGATATTTTAAATTTTCATATATAATTTCCAAATTATAAAAATGAATATTAGAATTTAAAAACAAGATTTTATTCATTAAATCCAAACTTATTTATTCACAATATATATAACTATATATATACATTATATATAGGAAAACATTTTATTAGCTTTTAAAAGATAAATTTCACTAATTAAATATTTATATAATTAGATTATTAACCAATTCAAATTTTTATTATCAAAGATTAACAAATCAATTTAATTATTTAAACAGATTATTAAATTGATATTGTCCATAAATTTCCGGGATATTACAGCCGATGAAGTAAACTTGTCTATCTTTGAGAATTAAAACTAATGTTCATGTAGGGATATGAGCAACAGAGCTTTAACCTACCGGCTACACTCTTGATCGAGGGATAGTGTCAGATGAAAATATTGGAAACATGATAACTATATGAGACTTGGTTTCCATATGCGAACGTTCTCATTTTCATTGAATGACAAAATTCGTTGATTCAGTCCTGGAGAGACCAAGATCGGTAACTGTTTTACTTACCGAAACCACTTCAGGGCTGAGATACGTGTTCGATTGGTTCTAGATACGGGAATCTATATGGAGATCGAAATCTTTTTAAGATGCTCGAACACATGTAGTTGTTCGTGATCTATTCAGGATGTGGGAATCCATGTGTGATTCCAAGATCTGTTGAGATATGGGAACCCATGTGTGGTTCCGAGATCTATTTGAGATGTGAGGATCCAATTTGGGATTCGTGTTCTATTCGTGTGATGAAGACTCATCTGAAGATGTCGATGTAACCTCAACATCGGAAATGGCTAAAGACAGAATAGGATACACGACCTAGGGTTAGCGACCCATGTCAGGATGCTATCAACTAAATATATAGAGATACTTATCGATTGTTGGCCGGTAGGAGTTGATGATATTTGGTTCACGTTGTTCATGTTTATGTTCGGATGTTGGTCCTCTTGTGTTTACCTTATGGTATATCATATCTAGAGATATACGATGCTTAGAAGGTATTTTCTGATCCTTGTGCATGGAGTTTGGATTTGGCTTCTCCGAAGAGGTCTCCGAGGAAAATCCATTACCAATGTTCCTTATCGATTTTGATTGTACTCCTAATATGCTGTCGAATGAAATCATTGTTACAATTCTAGATATGTTATAATATTTATATTCTACACCCTTGACAATATCTATTATATCACATTATGTACCTATTAGATGGTGGTTCTTTTGAGGGGATAATAGTTATGACATTTATGTGGTCTCAAAAGTACTGTTATATGCTGTACACATATTTCTTAAGTTTCTCATACCAGACTTAATTCTGATGCTTGGTTTTTGTTTTCCCTAAATTCCTCGCGTGCTCTTTCGAGTAGTTTGAATAAGGCAAGTTTTTGTTGATGTTCTTTGGAGCTCGAGAAGATGAGTTGGATGTTTCATCTACCATAGTATTCTTATTTCTGCTCACTACTATATTGTACATATCAACATTTGTAAGGATAGGTTGTTATAATTGTCCAGGCTGATGATGGTACTTAGGTTTTGTAACTCCGAAATTTCTGTATCAGAATAACCCCTTTGTATTGTTCCTTTGATATTATATATTATAGTTCCGTTGTGAGATTCTAATATTGTGTTCTCTTCTTCCTTGTTCTATTTCTTTTTTTATTTCACCCTAACAATTCGTCCTTCTAGCACTTAGATACTCGACATACGAATAACGTGGATGTATTAGTGTCGACATTCAGGGATCGAAAGGGCGGGTTGTTACACTAGGCCAGTCGGAAGCGGGTTAAATAGGTAGATTTCAGAAAGAAAAAAATCCTATTTTTGGATCTATTGGGTCTATGAAGTCTAAAGTGTTTACTATATCTAATTTAATATTGTTTTAAATGAAATCTTATTTTATTTACTTTGCTTAAAAGGAATTTAAATTTAATTAATTAACTATTAATTTTTTATAATGAGCGTAATAAATACACTCTTATGTGTATAGTGCAAGTACAACATATAAACAATGTACATGGTTGATGTGTATGTTTATAGGTGATGAGAATTATACCACAATGGATACATTTGCCCTTTATATATGACTATGTTGTCCATGGCTTTCTTTCAATTATATATATAGTAGCAATTGCGTGCACGCACACATATTAAAATTGAATTTGATTATTTTACTTGTTTTGAAATCTAAAATTGACAGTTTGAAATTTAGTACTGACTTGACAAGGAGTTCAAGGTTTTATATAGGTAAAGGCCTGTATAAAACCCTGCTTAAATTCCAAAAATACACATACACACATATATAAGTAATAACAAACTATATTTGAATTCAAAATAACACACACACACATACATAAAACTTGTAATCTTATATGTTTGTATAAAGTTAATTATTTGGAATCTAGTTTTTATTTAGGAAGAAAATCAACACTAGATCTAAAATTTTGCACAAAAGTCCATTTTTATATTTAAATAAAAAATAATATATATGTATATATATTCACATGTAAATAATACAAACTATGTTTACATTTAAAATAATATATGTGTATATATACATATATATTGTGACAAGCCACACCTTCCGACACACCGATCCAAAGCCTAATCTGACTTTCGGACTCGCGTCATGTTGAGAAATACGAATTATCGGGTTTTTATAACATTACAGAGGCTAACACAACAGGTATAATCTAAGACATACTACACTTTCAAAACTTATAGCGGAAGGAACAAGGCATATAATACTAAAAAATATCCATCTCAGAAAATATCACAAAGACACAGTCTCAGAAAATCAATACATAGTCAAATACAGAGTATATAGAAAATATTACTCCAAGTCAGATAAAGAAAATAAAAAGTATTGATAATATAGATAAATGGATACATGGAGAGTAGGTATGATAACAAGCAACTCCTGTGATGGGCTCGCCTCTCCAAGTATCAAGAATAGGCCAATAACCTACCATCCTGTCCACTTGTGGTGGGAGAAAATATGAAAAAGGGTGGGTCAGATAAAATCTGGTGAATAAGTACAATTTTATATATGGTGATCATGTGCAGTTAACTTCAACTCTACTCTAAATGACATAGGGTGTACTATAAGTGTCTGTGTATTCCTAGAGTCCATTACTTAAGGATTTTGGTCCAATGCACTCCTACATTACAAATTGTGCAGGCTGCTACAAGGGTTGAAATATGGATCAAACCTCAATGTCTAACGATCGACCACCGCTTCTAGAGCTACTCTCATGAAAACACTACCACTAGGCTATGGTGGAAAATAAATTTCCACTACTATCACAGCCACTAGGCTACTGAGGAACGTATCTTCCCCTAACAACGACTACATGTAACCCAACTATGCATCGAGGGAGAACCTGTAATGCCGACTCGTCGATGTGTCTCATCGTCTACATCCATGTCCACCTCTCAATCGTAACATACGCTTCTTATTACATACTCCGGGTTCCAACATCTGAATTGTACCACGTCGCGTCTATATCCATCATACCGGTACTCCCGTTGTGCCAGGCCCACACTCTCGATCAAGCATCAGTTAACGTTGTGCATCCACCGTAGGACCTTCTGCGAGTGCCAATTGCTATAAAAGTCGCCCCAAGTCGACTAATCGACCACCATTAGGTAAAGAACATTTACCTAACACCGCATCGTCTAACATAATATCATAGGCAACTAACTTCCCTATGGTTCCTAACATACATACAAAGAGCCCTAAATAGGCTCACATAACAATTAACATTTATACTAATTTTATTATGAACCCAAGCCTTAGGCTGAGGTTTAGGTTCTGCATTCTAGATAATAACTGGTCGACTACTATGCCCTATCGGTCGACTGCTTACGGTCGACTACTTAAGGTGAGGGTCGACAGGTCGTTGTATAAAAACTAGGATTTGTTTATCTTTCGATTCGATTCTTGATTACTGCTGATTTTATTAATTAGACACACACAGTGAATGAATCCTAAGCAATATAGTGACTAGTTTCTCTTTAGATTATACCCTATTTTCAATGGTCTGATATTCATGTATTTAATAAGTTATACAATAATAGTTAACCAATTTTAAAAGTTCCTATTAAAAAGGGGTTTACAGGTTTATCAATTTATAGTAAATTCACTTTCTTTTCTAAATTTCAGGTTTAATAATGAGGGTTTACAGTTTACATTTTAAATTACCAATACCCTAGAACAAGTAGAATAGGTTAAATTTAAATGTAATAAATCAATTTACTAGATCTATTCCCACTCACCTTAGATCCAAGCTCTAAGTTCATTCCCTGGCTTTGAATCGAGAGCCATTAGCTTGCTCCTTCTAGGTCTAACTACTAGTGCGCTCACTACAACAAAAAAGACCTTTTGCAGCGTTTTAAAAATGTTGCTATACTCATTAGCAGCGTTTCGAAGAACGCTGTTTAATGTCATGCTGCAATAGAGTTTGGAGATACCGCAGCGTTTTCAGAAATGTTGCTAAAAAGGATACTGAAGCTTTTATAAAACGCTGCTATTAATTATCTGTGCAGCGTTTCTGAAACGTTGCCAACTCATTTAGCAGCGTTTTATAGAATGTAGACTAAAATCATGCTTTAGTAGGACCAGTCCTATAATGGCATTTTTGAAACGGTGCAAAAGGAACTGTAGCAGCAAATTAAATGATAGTTTTAATAGTTGCAGCATTTCCATTTTGTTGCGGCTTGTTTCTCTTTAACATTTTGCATCACTTTCGTAATGCTGCGTTATATTAATGGTTGTCCTACATTTAACAACTACTGCAGCAGTTTTAAACCAGTTGTAATAGCCATGAAAAATGTATTCAAAAACACAATGCTTAATTCAAAAAACACCAATAGATATAATCTGATAATATAAGCAGTTATAAAGATTAAACATAATCAAAGCTACCTTAATTTCATACACAAAAAATTTTAGTCATACACAATATTTCATGAGCAATGTTTTAAGCAAAAATGTTAGCAACATAATCTAATAAAAAGAGCTTGCTAAAAGGGCAAATAAACCATGGAAAGTCCAAGCCCGTCTTCTTCAAGAATCCAATATGCCTATAAGGAAAAAATTTAATTAGAAAGCGGTAGAAGAGAGCAAATATGGATTTATTTAGAATCAAATATAGCAAGTTCAAGTTAATTCGACATAGATGCTTGCAATGCTATTCTATTTCATCTCATTATTTTTCGATGTTTCTTATCAAAATTTAGAAGGAACTAAAACTCTTGTTGTTAGCAGTCAAATATAGAACTGCTTATCATTTTTAGCAGGTAGATCTCATTATATGTATTTCAAATAAGCATTGGCAGTCAAGTATTTTTATCAAAATGAAATACATGCGTTAGACTATCAAATTTAAGAAGAATAATTAAAATAGGAACTGAAAAAACAGATTTATAAGCAAGTTGAAGTCACTAGTTCAGGAGTTAGTTTCTCAGCTGATTTTGCAGCTGCAGGATGAGGAAATGTTAGGGTTCAGGCAAAGAATAGAGTGTGCTAGATTATGATTGATAAAATTCTTACATGACTGGAAATTCTTGTTACAATTTCCAGATTCCTTAAAAAGCTGGTCAAAATGTGGCTTGCAGTAGGGACACCTTCCATCGAAGAATAATTGCTTAACTGAAATAAGTCGAATGTATTAAAACTTCAATTCAGTTTTCTCTGATGATAAAGCATATGACGATGATATGTAAATGTGTATAGTTATATTGAAACATATATGTGTACCGTCATATGAGATAATTCCAAGTGCAAATACTCTTTGAAACAAGTGTGAATGATACCACAAATCTTGGTAAGATGGGGAAAAATGTTTTCATATTCCTTCACTCAACACTTTGAAAAAGGCCACAGTCAAAATATGTGGATGATGTTAATAAAGAGGCTCAAGGTTTCTTACTTAAAAATGAAACCGAGTACATGTAATTCGAGTTTACCAAGAGGAGCTTAGTGGCACTGACGAACGAATACATGCTATTATTTTTTAAGGTCCAAGATACGTTATCCAGAAAGTAGTAACCATAGCAACCAAACATAGGGAACAGATTCTACAATGAAGATTATTAATTATTAATTAGATAAGAAGACAATGGCCCAATGTTTGCTTAATTCTACAATGAAGATTGTTAATGACAATGGCCCAATGCTTGATAAATTAATTTTAATTAAAATCAGTTTATCAGTTTTCACCAACACTTTTACTTCTTCTGTTTTTTAACCCGGATTGAATTAGAACTTTGTGTCTTTATGTTTCTAATGTGTTAGTTTGTACCCGAATCTGCAACGTATATGTCTTGAACTACTTTTGTTCTTTTACACCTTCAAAGGTGCTTTATCTAAGCAAATAGGAATCATTAAAGAATACTAACATCCCATATACAATTGATTATGTACGGCTGCGTAATAGTAATACTTAACTGCATAAACACTAAGCTATACATGTGTGTTTATAGCCACTCTATAAACACTTTTAACATAACTATCTATGAAATTGTCCGTATTAATTTATTTCTTAAAGTTATAATTGGTATTGCAAATATGTTTTACAAGTTAATGAACCATGGATGCATTGACTTACTATATGTTATCTTCTTCCCTAACATTTTAGTATGTTAATAGTATTGTGCCTATTTATTTTATGACTGATGTAGTTGGTTAGTCGCTTCAAAATTATCTGCATTTTCTATGAGTTTGGATTTACAAAGGTTGTTTTCACACCCAATATGGTTCAAAATTATCCACAGTTCTATTTGCAACTATGATTGCCTACATTTCATCTATGAAATTTAGCTATAAAATCAGATTTGTACTCAAACCACGTCTACGTATTCATATGTATCATGCCTACACATGTTTCGACTATATCCCACTAATGCACTACTGCTTTGTAATATTAAACTTTGGTACGTTATATCTTTTAGAAACTACTGGTACTACTATTTTTATAATTAACCAATGAGATAATATTATAGTAAAACATAGGCAATGTATACTGTACGCCTTGTAACGATTCAACTAATTGCCTACACCTTATAAATCAAACATCAAAACAAACAACCGCCCATGTGGAAAGTATGGATTCCAACCTAGTTTATCATACAATTAAGAGTAGAAAAATTATAAACTAAAATAATGAAGTGGTAAAAGTAGTAAGATAAAGATAATGTTGAACGTTCTATATTATAGTCATCCAGACTGGACAATGACTTGAACCATGGTCCATGTCTAAGGTTTTACATATAATTCCATTAAAATTATACTGTTATACCTCAAGATTTTTTTTCATTAATTGATTACTTCAATTATGCTTATTTAAAAGATACCAGAACATGTTTAATTTGAGGCAAGTAGAGGCCCCAGTTTTGGACTGAGGCAATTTCCTACATCTCTTGTGTTGATCCAAAACTATTCATGTAGTATATATAATGGACTAGTCTAATATTTATATAGTTGTTGTGCCAGTCAGAACTCAAAGTCCAGATTTGATCAAGAATTAAGAAGCATGAAAGATGCAAGATAATAGTTTTCATCAATCAGTACTGGTTTATAATTAGTGAATTACTATCCATATCCTTGATCAAGTGAAGTGTTCATAAACATGCAGTAACAACTTAACAATTATCTAGGGGCTCGTAGTGTTGATTTATGTCAAAAGATCAGCGGTGCTGCGTATAGCAGCAACGGTATAGGCAGCAGAGTATTGAAATAGGAGATGAGCGTAAGCTAGTTCATACCTTTAAACTTTATTATTAGTAGATAGTAAATAGAGTGAAATAAGTGTTAATATATAATCAACATGTTATAAAGTAGGTAGGAGAGGTAAAGAGATTGATATGGCAAAAGAAAAATTAGGAGTGGAAGTTCTGATATAATATATATAGTGAAGTATAAATAGTGATAAACTGTGAATGGATAGAGACTCATACCACAGTAGGTAACATAGAAATCTCAAAAAGCGAATGGATAGGAAAAAAAACTGTATTTAAAGTCAAATATGGAAGGAGATACCCAAATCGTTGTAGAGACCATTCCATTCACATCTTCGATTTATTTCGTTTCTCTTTCAAAATCGCTGTAGATAACCAAATTGCTATAGAGACCAACTGTATTTAAAAAAAACTATAAATAAAATTTGAATGTAAAAGTAGTAGTTTAGGAACATGCGACTAAAGTAAAATAAACGAATTAGGATGAAAAAATTCCTTTTTTTATACTATATAATCGATTTCTGCATCATACACAATAAACAATTTTGAATATAAATGGACCGTTGTTATCATCAAATAAAGTCATCAATTTACAGAAGTAATAATCATAGTTACAGATCCGGATTATGGAAATATATTAAAGATGAAGTTAATGAAATCAGATAGCCATTCCTGATGGTGGGGGAAAATCAACAATGTATTGCTAGCTGAAGATAGGGTGGGTGGAAGCTGCAGTAGCATGAATCGAACTCAAAATAATGAACTCTTCAACTGTTTAATATCAGCTGGTCTTCAAGAACCATGTATTACAGGTGAAAAATTAACATGGAGAGGTGGTGGATACTATATGATCAGAAGCATAATTGATAGAATTTTCATCAACAATGAATTCTTTGGAAAATTTGAATAAGACAAACAAAATAAAACCATACAAATAAAACAATGCATGGGTCAGCATGGAAAATCACTCTCATATAATTGCAAATGGATGAAGCATAGGTCATAAAGGCAATGCATTATTTACTTTTATTAAAAAACTCTAGAATGTCAAAAACAAACTCAGGGAGTGGAGCAAAGACAGATAATTAGTTAAACAGAGGTGTGACAAGATTAGAGAGCATAACAATGCAATATACATAAGACTAATTTAGAACCCTGAAGATGAACAATTGCTCACATAGCACAAAAGAAGTAGAGTTAGCCTGCAACATATACTAAGTACCCATTCATAAGAGCTTAGACAGAAATCAAAGTTTAAATGGCTATTGGAGGGTGACAAATGCACAAAATTCTTTTATGTTCATATGTCCAAAAGAGGAACCAAAACAAGATCAATCAACTCATAAATGGAAGTGGGACTTTGAGGCAAAGTGAATATGAGTCAGCTGAAGAGGCTATTACATATTTCGCTGATTTGTACAATAATACAAACCATGACAATATAAGACCAACCAATGTTATTGTAAAAAAGGTATTAACACATAAAAGTGCGTATAATGTTATTTCCCAATAATTATGGAAGAAGATAAAGAAAAAACCTTTAAAACCAAAGATGAAAGTAGCCTGGACCAGATGGATTTGAAGAAAAATTCTATAAATTCCATTGGGACATTATTAAGGCTGATCTATACGAGGCTGTGATGAGCGTGTTCAAGAGTGGTAAACTGGTGAAGGAAATTAATCACACCTTAATTACACTCATCCCAAAAGTATTTAATCCTAAAAATATTTCAGATTTTAGGCATGTTGTCTGTTGCAATGTCTTGCATAAAATCATAACTAATCTGCTCTCTAGTAGAATGAAGGGGTATATGGATGAACTTATATCAATCAATCAAGATGCGTTTACCCTAAAATTGAAAAAAAACTCATACCTTGCAGAAGTGACCTCTGTGTAACCAAGATGCCATAGTGGATGCCCATTTGCCAAATGCAGCTGTCAGACCTTCGGGGTTCACTTATTGTTATTGTTATTAATATTATACTTAGTTAATTTTTTATAAAATTTATTATTGTTGTTGTTGTTATTATAATTAGTTAATTTTTAGTTTATTGTTGTTGTTGTTGTTATACTTAGTTATTTTTTTATACAGCACGCTTGTTAAATTCAGCATAATTAAAAATTATACAGTACACTTGTTTCAAATACACGACGACTTAGTATGTTAGTTGTAACGACCCAAAATTTTGAACAAATTAAATTGAAAATATTTAATTAATTTTAAATATTTGAACGATGATTTAATTTGAATCCCCAATATTACTTTGAAATTGGCGATTAAATTATAAAATTTAATCTATTGTAAGTTGAATAAAAAATTTGAATCTTCAATTTTAAGTTGAAGAAAAATATTTCAAACGCTTGTAAAATTCGTATTGATAATACTGAAGATAATAGAAGTTTCAGAATTGAAATTCAAACTGTTTTGTTTAGTTTTGAAAATTTGTATCGTTTGAATCGATATTTAAAAATAGCCATCCGAGGCACAGTCTCAGAATTCGACGAAATCAGTTCCATTGGGTCCGTAATATTGAATTATTATCGGATTTCAAATTTCGTATCGTTCGGAGTTGTTATGTGAGCACACGGTAAGAAAACGCTTCGAAATTAAATCGAGTTTAAAATTTTAATTAGTCAATATCAATACACGTTATCTTCCCTAAAGTTGTGCCTAAAATCACGCCTAAGATCGGGAAAGAAATCGTGCTTCTCCCTGTTAAAATATCGATGCCAAATCATGCAGGCCATACTTCGTTCGACTTTAAGTATCTCGTCCCTCTCTGTTAATTTAAATCTCGAGCAGTTCAAAGAAAAAACAATGGCAGACGAAACAAAATCACGAAATAGCCTCGTCCTTTCTTTCTCAAAACAAATCGACAGTCTCAAACAAAACGAAAGAAAATCAAACCCCCCTTTCTCAGTTCGAAAAATGGCTGCCCTCGTTTTTAATTCAACTCGAGTTCGAGCAGCGATGGCAGGGAGGGGATATCGAGGGCGATCGGTTGAAAATCTAGAGACGCGCGTAAGAATTCGAGCTCGCGCTCAAGCACGTGGAAGCGAGCATCGCGATTGGTAGGGTGGTCTCGAGGGTATTTGGGGCAAGCGGCGACTGCGAGCAGCGGCGAACAGGGATGGTCGATCGATTTCGATTTGTGGAGGCAGCGACGAGTTCGTCTCTGGTGTGTGCGACTTAGGGCGGCGATGTATAAGACTGGAGGGATAGTTCGCGAGCGATGATGTGGATGCAGGAAATGTGGGCAGCGGCGATGGCAGGCGCTTGCGACTGTTCGTGGTGGTCGTGATTGACTTCGATCTGGGTTTGGCTGTTACTATCGCAGTGAGGTAGTTATTTTATTTTATTTTATTTCTAAAAATATATATATACATATACGAGTAAATAAAAAGAACAGTAAAGAAAAATCCTATGTTTTAATTTGGAGAAATGAAATATAAAATATATATATATATATATGCTTTTAGTAAAGAATGTGTACTGTTTGGTTTCAGTTGGCAAAGTTTAAATTTATATAAATGTATATAGATAAGTGTAATATTTTGGAAGTTAATTAGGAGATTTATAAAATGTTAAGTAGTTATTTATAAATCAAAACCAATATAGTTTATTAAGTGAAATATTTATTTAAAGGAAGAATAGTTTTGATTTAAATTTTTGTTAGATAAATTTATTTATAAAGAAATTGGTTTAAAATAAATCATTCGATAAAATTAAATTATTGGTTTAAATAAATTAACAGATGATAATTTATTGTCAATTGATTCAAATATTAATGAAATCGTAAATTGTTATACAAGGTCAAATAAAGTCGAGAAAACAAACTGCAATGGAAATGGATGGAAAATTTAAAGCTAAGGTGAGATTTTCTCACTCAAAGGAAAATTTGATATTATAGTTATTGACTGATTGATTGACTGTTTGGATGTGATATTAGATATAGTAGGATATATCTATATATATATATAGCAATATATACATATTGGCATATGTATATATTGGATTGATTGATTTCCCGCACTGTATAGCAGATGAGACCCTATTTTGCACCGTTAGTAAGCGGATGATTTTTATAAAACCCATATACCACGATATTCCACCTCGAAGTGGAATTGGTATTGTGCTAACATCTGTGGATGCAGGGAAACAGGTTGGAGGGATCCAACAGGATTCCTCACCAGTATTTATTTATATTACAGATATTGATGTATACTCTGTTATCATATGATGATATATGATATTTGTTGTCGTGATTGACTAATTTGTGTGTTGCATCATCGAATTCATTTTTGAAATTTAAAAATGACGATGTTGATTTTAAAAGAGATTTCAAAAGTGATTTTTGAAAGGCATACGTTTTATTTAATTTTTGAATTGATTCATCTTAAATAAATAAACGTTCAAATTTTAAAGTTATAAAAGTTAAGATTTTTGTGAAATATAACCAAAGTGATATTTTTGAAATAGAAGTTGATTTATTTATAGAATGGTTTAAATTGAGATTTTTAAAGTACTATAAACGGTTTATTTAAAAGATTTAAAAAGTTGACCTTTATAAATTTTGAACATTGGGATTTTAAAACGAGTTTTGTAAGTGTTAGAATGAGATGAAATAATAAAAATCATAAGTGAACGAGATTCATAGATTCATAAATTATGAAGTATAAAATGAATAGATGATGTAAAATAAAAGATTTATTAGTAATTTACTTATAAATTAGATTTTTTTTGCACTTAGATGGGATATGAATATAATTTGCTAATAAAATGATTTTTATAAGTTGAAATTGTTGTAAAGTATAAATGTGATTTATAAACGTTGTTTATAAATCCGAAATCACTTATTTTGATAAGTGAATTATAGAAGTTAATAAAAGGAGATTTATAAATCGAAGTTGTTATAAAATAGAAGTAGAATTTATAAACGTTGTTTATAAATTCGAAAATCAATCAAATTTGATGAATTTAATATAGAAGGTTATTAAGGGATTTTATCCACGATTTTGGACAGTGGATAATCTTTGAAATAAAATGTGTAGAAAAGATTGAAATTTGGTTAGTGAAGTATATTCATGATTTTGGACAGTGAATATAATTTTAAGTAAAATAAATATGGTTTTGGGAAAGTAATATTTGAAATGAAGTTAATTATTTTAAAAGATGTTTTAAAATGTATTAAATAACGAAATCATAGATTTCAACATTCATTGTTGAAATAGACGTTTTCGAGGAAGAAGGAAATGGTGGACTATAACACTGTTGTTATACGAAATGATTTCCGAAAGGAAATGTTTTTGTTTTATATAGTATTGGGATTTATATATCTATCTAAATTTCGAATCCCTATACTAGTGATTTTGAGTTGTCGTAACGATGTTTTACGTAACATTCGTTTTGACTCAAATAAATTTTTGTGAAAGAAAATGATTTCCTTAAAGAATAAATATATACTTAATTTTGATTTAAGTATATTGAATATTTTCAAATGTTGAAAATAAATGGATTTGTGAATTACCTATTATTAAATAGGTATGGAAATGCTTTTCCAATATGAAGTGAAATGTTTTGAGATTTTATCTTCGAAGATAAATTGAAATGTGGAAATTGATTTGAAATTGTTTTCAAATAGTTAAAGTGTGGAAATTATATATCTTGTAAAGATATTTTTGAAAGATAAATAATTTGGAAAATTCTTTGAAATCTGATGATGTTACGCATCTTTATTGATAGTTAAATAACCGACTATCAATAATTACCTTGAATGGGTATTTGTTGTGATTTGCTTGAATTTGAATGCCACACTTATTTTTGAATAAGCGCTCACTATTCGGGTTAGCCGGGAAAGGACCTTTGTGTCGTATAACCCATTTCGAATTAGTGATACGACAATATGGATCGTATTGAAGACCGGTGGTGAAGACCGGGTATTTATGAAAATGATAGGATGACCTATCGATTGTCTCTGCACCATTAGCTACGGTATAGAGATTTCCTTTGTGATGGGAAGTTTTATCGGGATTGTGAATATCCGGATTGCAAGGGCTTCTTCGGAAGTGCCTTCGGTTCTGTTCGAACCCGGAACAGACTTGTATGGTTACATGTCTGACATTACGCTTTGAGATATAAAGCAGATTTCTTTCAAATACATTTCTGTTGGTGGCGGAGAATTTATTCTCTTAGCTTAACACCCTTCTCTGAGACGTACGAGCTCAGAGGTTATGTAGTTGAAATTTATCAGCGATATATCCCAATTTGGTAATGTGGCATGTTGAGTGTTGCTGTGAAATGATCATTGTTTGATCATTTGTGATATGATCATTTGTTTGATCATTTATCTTTGTGATCATTACTTTGATCATTTGTTTGACCCAAAGCATAGCTTTTGTATAAAGCGTAGCTTTGTGGACGAGACTTCGTCAGGGCCTCAACAACCCGGAAATGGTCGAAACAGGAATGTTGCGGCAAGGTTATGAGGGTCGCGCCCTTTAGGGTATGTCATTTCCTTCTGGAAAGGGGTGGTATCATGGTATGGAGCCCAGATACTTACTCATGTGGACACACCTTATTTATTATGTGTGATGATGGTTACCGAGCGCTCGGATAAAGGTCCCAAAGGACCGGGTGATGACATATTCGTGAGTTACCTAGTTACATGGGTAACCCGGCCTTGTTTGACAGAGAGCAGTTTGTCTCTCGGGACGTCCAGCCAGAGGCGATCCCATTCGACATTAGGAAAGGAAGTTCCTTAGCCTGACCATTTGTTGGAAATCCATTTCTCAATACGAAAATTTTACGGTTTTAGTTGTAGCACCTGCCATTTACTTATGGTGGTCACCACTGTTTAGATGGTAGCTATAGTAGGCATAGTTCGGAATGTCTATGCTGGCTAAGATCAATATTATACTTTCGAAATGTTTTTCTACACTAGACATTAATAATAATAATCAAATAATTGGCGTAGTAAGCATCTTTGACTATCATAAGAAGAAATCTCCTCCAATTTTGCGTTTGCATTGTGTGTGTGGCGGGAGGTCATATGGTAGTTTCATTTTCCAAAAGCATTGCGAATCTGTTTTATTTTCTTTGTGAAAATAACTGTTTTACGATCTCACACCAGTCACCATGACTGACTCGGAGTTTATTGTTCCCTTCTAAACTCTGGGTGCCCATAATTTTTCACACGGGCAGCCTAGAGTTATGTTATCAGGATATTCTGGAGCTTTGGAAGCAAGCTGGATGGCAAAACGTATCACCTATACTTTGTATTATTCCGCTGTGTATTCTGTATGAGGACAAGTTTATATAACTGTCCATTGTTGTATATTGACTCTGATTGATGTATGTATAAACTGATATAGTTCTTTGTTTTGAAAGACTAGTGATTATATATTATATATTGTTCCGCTGCGATATGTGAGATTCTGATATTGTTTCTGTTTTTGATGTTTTCTGTTGTTTCTTCTTTCTCTTTTCTTCTATCTTTTCTTCTACCTCTTCTTTTAAAACCCTAAGAATTCGGTTTTCCGGCATTCGTTTGCTCGGCAGTTGATACAGTGGACGTATTGATGTCGATATTCGGAAGTCGAAGAATCGGGTCCTTACAACGTGGTATCAGAGCATATGGTTAAGCGACAACCTTGCTCTGTTGGGTGTTACACATTAGAGATAGAGTCAGTAGTACTCTAGAATGAGTTGAGTGTAATAATAGATATGAGCGCGTATTTGTTAGTGAATATAAAATTTGTTTTGTATTGTGTTGACTTATTGGTTGATTGTTTATAGATTCTGGTCGGTGCAGTCTAGCTAACTGTAATCGATAGGGGTTTCTAAACTCTTAAACAAGGTAAACTGACACGGTATTGTTTTAAAATAGGGTAAGTGAAATAATTTTATCCAAAACTATTTTGTATATAAAAGAAATGATTTTCTATAAATTATTACAGTATATGGTTGCATGGTTGTTAGGAAAGTGATAATATTGAAATGTTATCATTATTATATGAAATTGAATAAGAAATTGAAATTGTAACTCCAAAGTCAAGAAATAAAATCCATGTACAAATGAAATTTGAGAATATAAATTGTTAAAGTAATTTGTAATTTGAAACGGAATTCCAGAGAAGTATTTGGAAATGTTTTGAAAAGAATTTGAAAATTTTGGAGATTTGGAAAGTTTAATTCCTTTTTGGTTTGAAAATGAATTTCAAAAGTTTTGAAAAGTATTCTGAAGGGATAAAAGCTCTAAACTCTTTTCGGTCGCTGGAAAATAACTTCGGTAATGACTGCAGCATCACCGATGTTCATTTTCGAGTTTCCAAAAGAGGAATTGCTGCCAAATTATTTTAAATGGAAGTTGTTTGGAAAATTTGGTTTGGTTTTTGAAATTCAAAGGATAATTTGAATTGTTTTCAAAATGATTTTGAAATGTTGGTAAGACTCTGGAATACTATATAAAAATATTTATGAAATATTATTAAGTTGATAACTTATACAAATTAAATTTTGATAGAATAAATTTAACTTAAAGAAATGAATTCATATATGAATAGAATTTGTGAATATGAAATGTTAATGTGATGTATAATTTGAAATAAAGTTCTAGAAAAATATTTGAAGAAAAATTCAATAATGGAATGTGATTTGATTTGAATCACGTTGAATAGAAATTTCCTAACTTGGAAAAGAAAAATAAAATAAAATGGATTGAATCCGAATAAACTACTTTGATAATTAATTAATTCATGAAATGGAAGTTGAATTAGTTAAATTGAAACTTGAATTGTTAGCTAAATGAAAAGAGATGGTTCGAATTTAAAGATAAATTCAAGTAAGTAGAAATAAATTTTCAAATGAATGGAATTTACAATTGTAAGTAAATAAAATTAAAACTGAATGTTAAACTTTGTTTTGAATTTGGTAGTAGATGAAATTCAATATTCAGAATTTAAACTGAATCCAAATTGAATAGAAATTGTAAATTGAATTCAAATGGAATTTGAAATGTAAAATTTAATGAAAATAGATATGTAACTTCAATAGTGAAGTAAAAATATATAAGAAGTAAGTATCGAAATTTTGTAATAGAATTTGCAAAATGATATTTGAATGTTGTAACTAGATATTATGGCTAGTAGGAAATACAGGTGTATAAAGGAATTGGGATTTTGATTTCAAAGATAAATTTGAATTGCTCGACAAAAGGTAAGTATTTAAATTTCTATATGAGATTTGCTGATCTCTTGTCTAGCCGCTTGGCTTTTTCTTTTCTTTTTGAAATCTGAGAGTCCGTAGGGACGTTTTGTAGTCGTACCGTATTAGCCGCGCAAAGGAGACGTTGGCGAAATTTTTCGAAAATTCGAGTGTTAGAAAATTTTGAGAAATTTTGAAAGTTTAAAATTTGAATTTGAATTTTGAAGTAAACAATATTGTTTTGAACTTATAATTGAAGTTGGAAATTTAGTTGAATTGATAACGAATCTTTAGTAGAAAGATTTGTTTCGATGAATTTGATAAAACTATTGAATTGTGAAAAATAGTAGATGAGTTAAAGGACTTTTTTTTTCCTAACTTGTAATCTCAGGACGAAATTCTTTTAAGGAGGGAAGATTGTAACGACCCAGAATTTTGAACAAATTAAATTGAAAATATTTAATTAATTTTAAATATTTGAATGATGATTTAATTTGAATCCCCAATATTACTTTGAAATTGGCGATTAAATTATAAAATTTAATCTATTGTAAGTTGAATAAAAAATTTGAATCTTCAATTTTAAGTTGAAGAAATATATTTCAAACGCTTGTAAAATTCGTATTGATAATACTGAAGATAATAGAAGCTTCAGAATTGAAATTCAAACTGTTTTGTTTAGTTTTGAAAATTTATATCGTTTGAATCGATATTTAAAAATAGCCGTCCGAGGCACAGTCTCAGAATTCGACGAAACCAGTTCCATTGGGTCCGTAATATTGAATTATTATCGGATTTCAAATTTCGTATCGTTCGGAGTTGTTATGTGAGCACACGGTAAGTAAACGCTTCGAAATTAAATCGAGTTTAAAATTTTAATTAGTCAATATCAATACACGTTATCTTCCCTAAAGTTGTGCCTAAAATCACGCCTAAGATCGGGAAAGAAATCGTGCTTCTCCCTGTTAAAATCACGATGCCAAATCGTGCAGGCCATACTTCGTTCGACTTTAAGTATCTCGTCCCTTTTTGTTAATTTAAATCTCGAGCAGTTCAAAGAAAAAACAATGGCAGACGAAACAAAATCACGAAATAGCCTTGTCCTTTCTTTCTCACAACAAATTGACAGTCTCAAACAAAATGAAAGAAAATCAAACCCCCCTTTCTCAGTTCGAAAAATGGCTGCCCTCGTTTTTAATTCAACTCGAGTTCGAGCAGCGATGGCAGGGAGGCGATATCGAGGGCGATCGGTTGAAAATCTGGAGACGCGCGTAAGAATTCGAGCTCGCGCTCAAGCACGTGGAAGCGAGCATCGCGATTGGTAGGGTGGTCTCGAGGGTATTTGGGGCAAGCGGCGACTGCGAGCAGCGGCGAACAGGGATGGTCGATCGATTTCGATTTGTGGAGGCAGCGACGAGTTCGTCTCTGGCGTTCGCGACTTAGGGCGGCGATGTATAAGGCTGGAGGGATAGTTCGCGAGCGATGATGTGGATGCAGGAAATGTGGGCAGCGGCGATGGCAGGCGCTTGCGACTATTCGTGGTGGTCGTGATCGACTTCGATCTGGGTTTGGCTGTTACTATCGCAGTGAGGTAGTTATTTTATTTTATTTGATTTCTAAAAATATATATATACATATACGAGTAAATAAAAAGAACAGTAAAGAAAAATCCTATGTTTTAATTTGGAGAAATGAAATATAAAAAATATATATATATATATATATATATATGCTTTTAGTAAACAATGTGTACTGTTTGGTTTCAGTTGGCAAAGTTTAAATTTATTTAAATGTATATAGATAAGTGTAATATTTTGGAAGTTAATTAGGAGATTTATAAAATGTTAAGTAGTTATTTATAAATCAAAACCAATATAGTTTATTAAGTGAAATATTTATTTAAAGGAAGAATAGTTTTGATTTAAATTTTTGTTATATAAATTTATTTATAAAGAAATTGGTTTAAAATAAATCATTCGATAAAATTAAGTTATTGGTTTAAATAAATTAACAGATGATAATTTATTGTCAATTGATTCAAATATTAATGAAATCGTAAATTGTTATACAAGGTCAAATAAAGTCGAGAAAACAAACTGCAATGGAAATGGATGGAAAATTTAAAGCTAAGGTGAGATTTTCTCACTCGAAGGAAAATTTGATATTATAGTTATTGACTGATTGATTGACTGTTTGGATGTGATATTAGATATGTAGGATATATCTATATATGTATATATTGGATTGATTGATTTCCCGCACTGTATAGCGGATGAGACCCTATTTTGCGCCGTTAGTAAGCGGATGATTTTTATAAAACCCATATACCGCGATATTCCACCTCGAAGTAGAATTGGTATTGTGCTAACATCTGTGGATGCAGGGAAACAGGTTGTAGGGATCCAACAGGATTCCTCACCAATATTTATTTATATTACAGATATTGATGTATACTCTGTTATCATATGATGATATATGATATTTGTTGTCGTGATTGACTAATTTGTGTGTTGAATCATCAGATTCATTTTTGAAATTTAAAAATGACGATGTTGATTTTAAAAGAGATTTTAAAAGTGATTTTTGAAAGGCATACGTTTTATTTAATTTTTGAATTGATTCATCTTAAATAAATAAACGTTCAAATTTTAAAGTTATAAAAGTTAAGATTTTTGTGAAATATAACCAAAGTGATACTTTTGAAATAGAAGTTGATTTATTTATAGAATGGTTTAAATTGAGATTTTTAAAGTACTATAAACAGTTTATTTAAAAGATTTAAAAAGTTGACATTTATAAATTTTGAACATTGGGATTTTAAAACGAGTTTTGTAAGTGTTAGAATGAGATGAAATAATAAAAATCATAGGTGAACGAGATTCATAGATTCATAAATTATGAAGTATAAAATGAATAGATGATGTAAAATAAAAGATTTATTAGTAATTTACTTATAAATTAGATTTTTTTTTGCACTTAGATGGGATATGAATATAATTTGCTAATAAAATGATTTTTATAAGTTGAAATTGTTGTAAAGTATAAATGTGATTTATAAACGTTGTTTATAAATCCGAAATCACTTATTTTGATAAGTGAATTATAGAAGTTAATAAAAGGAGATTTATAAATCGAAGTTGTTATAAAATAGAAGTAGAATTTATAAACGTTGTTTATAAATTCGAAAATCAATCAAATTTGATGAATTTAATATAGAAGGTTATTAAGGGATTTTATCCACGATTTTGGACAGTGGGTAATCTTTGAAATAAAATGTGTAGAAAAGATTGATATTTGGTTAGTGAAGTATATTCACGATTTTGGACAGTGAATATATTTTTAAGTAAAATAAATATGGTTTTGGGAAAGTGATATTTGAAATGTAGTTAATTATTTTAAAAGATGTTTTAAAATGTATTAAATATCGAAATCATAGATTTCAACATTCATTGTTGAAATAGACGTTTTCGAGGAAGAAGGAAATGGTGGACTATAACACTGTTGTTATAGTAAATGATTTCCAAAAGAAAATGTTTTTGTTTTATATAGTATTGGGATTTATATATCTATCTAAATTTCGAATCCCTATACTAGTGATTTTGAGTTGTCGTAACGATGTTTTACGTAACATTCGTTTTGACTCAAATAAATTTTTGTGAAAGAAAATGATTTCCTTAAAGAATAAATATATACTTAATTTTGATTTAAGTATATTGAATATTTTCAAATGTTGAAAATAAATGGATTTGTGAATTACCTATTATTAAATAGTTATGGAAATGCTTTTCCAATATGAAGTGAAATGTTTTGAGATTTTATCTTCAAAGATAAATTGAAATGTGGAAATTGATTTGAAATTGTTTTCAAATAGTTAAAGTGTGGAAATTATATATCTTGTAAAGATATTTTTGAAAGATAAATAATTTGGAAATTTTTTGAAATCTGATGATGTTACGCATCTTTATTGATAGTTAAATAACCGACTATCAATAATTACCTTGAATGGGTATTTGTTGTGATTTGCTTGAATTTGAATGCCACACTTATTTTTGAATAAGCGCTCACTATTCGGGTTAGCTGGGAAAGGACCTTTGTGTCGTATAACCCATTCCGAATTAGTGATACGACAATATGGATCGTATTGAAGACCGGTGGTGAAGACCGGGTGTTTATGAAAACGATAGGATGACCTATCGATTGTCTCTGCACCGTTAGCTATGGTATAGAGATTTCCTTTGTGATGGGAAGTTTTATCGGGATTGTGAATATCCGATTGCAAGGGCTTCTTCGGAAGTGCCTTCGGTTCTGTTCGAACCCGGAACAGACTTGTATGGTTACATGTCTGACATTACGCTTTGAGATATAAAGCAGATTTCTTTCAAATACATTTCTGTTGGTGGCGGAGAATTTATTCTCTTAGCTTAACACCCTTCTTTGAGACGTACGAGCTCAGAGGTTATGTAGTTGAAATTTATCAGCGATATATCCCAATTTGGTAATGTGGCATGTTGAGTGTTGCTGTGAAATGATCATTGTTTGATCATTTGTGATATGATCATTTGTTTGATCATTTATCTTTGTGATCATTACTTTGATCATTTGTTTGACCCAAAGCATAGCTTTTGTATAAAGCGTAGCTTTGTGGACGAGACTTCGTCAGGGCCTCAATAACCCGGAAATGGTCGAAACAGGAATGTTGCGACAAGGTTATGAGGGTCGCGCCCTTTAGGGTATGTCATTTCCTTCTGGAAAGGGGTGGTATCATGGTATGGAGCCCAGATACTTACTCATGTGGACACACCTTATTTATTATGTGTGATGATGGTTACCGAGCGCTCGGATAAAGGTCCCAAAGGACCGGGTGATGACATATTCGTGAGTTACCTAGTTACAGGGGTAACCCGGCCTTGTTTGGCAGAGCAGTTTGTCTCTCGGGACGTCCAGCTAGAGGCGATCCCATTCAGCAGTAGGAAAGGAAGTTCCTTAGCCTGACCATTTGTTGGAAATCCATTTCCCAATACGAAAATTTTACGGTTTTAGTTGTAGAACCTGCCATTTACTTATGGTGGTCACCACTGTTTAGATGGTAGCTATAGTAGGCATAGTTCGGAATGTCTATGCTGGCTAAGATCAATATTATACTTTCGAAATGTTTTTCTACACTAGACATTAATAATAATAATCAAATGATTGGCGTAGTAAGCATCTTTGACTATCATAAGAAGAAATCTCCTCCAATTCTGCGTTTGCATTCTGTGTGTGGCGGGAGGTCTTATGGTAGTTTCATTTTCCAAAAGCATTGCGAATCTATTTATTTTCTTTGTGAAAATAACTGTTTTAAGATCTCACACCAGTCACCATGACTGACTCGGAGTTTATTGTTCCCTTCTAAACTCTGGGTGCCCATAATTTTCCACACGGGCAGCCTAGAGTTATGTTATCAGGATATTCTGGAGCTTTGGAAGCAAGCTGGATGGCGAAACGTATCACCTATACTTTGTATTATTCCGCTGTGTATTCTGTATGAGGACAAGTTTATATAACTGTCCATTGTTGTATATTGACTCTGATTGATGTATGTATAAACTGATATAGTTCTTTGTTTTGAAAGACTAGTGATTATCTATTATATATTGTTCCGCTGCGATATGTGAGATTCTGATATTGTTTCTGTTTCTGATGTTTTCTATTGTTTCTTCTTTCTCTTTTCTTCTATCTTTTCTTCTACCTCTTCTTTTAAAACCCGAAGAATTCGGTTTTCCGGCATTCGTTTGCTAGGCAGTTGATACAGTGGACGTATTGATGTCGATATTCGGAAGTCGAAGAATCGGGTCCTTACATTAGTTCTTACTGCATTTGTGTGATATTTTTTTCTATTCAAACTGAGCAGATCTCTGTTATTGACATGCAAGTAAATATTTGTTTCTCTTTTTGTCAAGGTCTGGAAACTAGTCTAAACCCAAATCAGGTGCTCTGAGAAATAATTGAAACACAAATTCAATTTTAAATATTATTATTAGATTTAAAAAAATCAAGAATTTTTGGGAAGTAGACTAATTTCTTACTCCGCTGGTTTTGCTGCTCCTGTGCTACTACCTTCTCAACTGGTCCCTGCTCATCAAAGCAAAAAATAAAAAATAAAAATCAAACAGAAACCATCAAAAACAGAATTTCAGTTATCATTTGGAATAACCTCATTTATAATCACAATATCGATAACAATGGTATAAGCAATCAAAATAGGTCTACATTGATCACCTATACCTAATAAGGTCATTACAAGAAATTCATTTATCATAAACCCATTTAAAGCAATCAAAATCATACATGACAATACATATTAACAAAAAATTTACACCAAAAATTATAAATATTCTATTAAAATCTGCTTCAAGCAAGTGTAAACTCGTTCTATGTATCCTTCACGTGTGTATGCTCAAATATATGTGTACATCCTATATATAATGAACGGCCGAAAAGATATTCACAGTGTCTTTATTACCGTTACTCTTATCAAATTCACCATTGTACTTAAAATCAAATACACATTTTGTTAAAAAGTTACAAATTTATTGCGTAAAATACGCCATTGAATTAATTTTCATGGATGAAAATAAAGCAAGGTTAGAGGTCTGCAGTTACCTTATAGGAAGATTGAATGATTGGAAAAAATCTTAGTTTTAAACCAAATTTCAGAGAAATGAAGAACGATAGGTAGAAGCTAATATAGGTGTTCAAGTTAAAATGATTGTTAGAAGTTAATAGAAGTTGGTCAAGTTAATTTATCCAGTTTCCATGGTGTTAGGTTCGACTTCAGGTTCTGATATTAAAAAAATTGACAGATGCACCACTTGTCATGTGTTGTAAATAAATAAAATCTTAAACATACATATATTTTAAGCTAAATAAAATAGTCATGGCTTATTTAAATCTAGGCACCTAGTTAATACAAAATATACATATAATACGATATCAACAACTAAATACAACCGATTTATATGATTTTTGATACTGTTTAAATATTTACCGCTGGTTCAAATACAATTTATATTTGAAATTGTAGCTTATCTGATTAACGAAGCCAGCTTTTGCGAATAGAAGATGACTATTGGGATTTGAGTACCAAATCATATTTCTGATGTGACTGTAAGAAAATCAATACGCCAATTCAGGTCTGTATTTTTTGAAAACATGCAATGCATGCCGACTTGCACTTTGGAAGCTTTTTCTAAAGTTAAAAATTGATTTGTGCAGTACATAATTATGAGTGGTTGTTATTTAAGTATGTTATTATTGAATAACATCATTTTTCAGCATTAGCTAATTTTTGTAGGAGTTTAGCTTTCAAGAACAATTTGGTTTGCGTTTTCTATCTCAGAAATAAGGATTTAATTTAAATAGTCATTTGCAAAGAAAATTTTGTTGCAACTACAAATAACTTCAGATCATATATGTATAAAATTACAACTTTAGAATACAAATAAATGTAACATCTTAATAAAAATAAATTATAAGGAGGGAAGTAGAAATAACTATATACACGAAAAGATAATTCTGTCATTCCAAAACAGGTGGTATTGGATCTAAAAAAATAAGAATCTTTTTATGTGTAGTAGAAATAGTAATTAGTTATACAAGTGAAATTGATACCGAAACAATTGAAATAATAGAAATAAATAAAATGTTAATAAATCATCCATCTGAATTTAAACAATCCAAAATTCAATAACACGACAGTACTACATCCGCTACAGCGTATAGATAATTAATGCAAGTTTATTCATATGAACTAATATATCTATCAGGTAAATAAGCTAAATACAATGAAATTAAACTTAGTAAGCAAAAAGAAATCAAGTGGTACCAAAAATGCCAATGTGTGCCCTGTTAGCAAAACTGGACAAACTAAACACTAAAATTAAATAAGCAATCATACAATACATTAGACAATTGCTCTGCTTCTCCTAATTCTACGACGTTAACGCACTATTTCTCCTAAGGTAATCATGTCGGTATGTAGTCAACTATGTCATTGTCCATTTCAAGTTTTACAGTTACAAGATTTGTCATTCTAATGAATATTTTCAACCCCGATCTTACAGTATGTTTGTCCGATAACAAATTCTGTTGATGTTCTACGATAATAGAGCTTAATATTTTTTACAAGTATTCTCTTCTACCCTAAATTTTTGATGGTTGTGCAAAATATGCTTAATTTGGATTTTTATTACCCCAGTTGTATGATATTAGATCAGTGTATTTGCTATAGACTCATGTAGTTTCAAAATTTTAAAATTAGCAGTAGTTGAGTGAGTGGTTATATTCATTCATTTTTTTTTGTATTTTACCAACCACTGAACTTAGTAGTACTTTATTTTTTTGCATGTTAAAAAGTTGTCAGCAGTTACATAATCCAATGCCTTTTGAAAATCTGCTAGGCTAATCCTTTTTCTAACAAAAATAGGCTTCGGTTCGTAATTACTATGGGAATATATTTATTTTGTGTTGTAAGTGTCAAAAAAACTTAGAATTCAATAAAAAATGCTAACAAATATAATTCAATTAATAAAACAACAGCTGCAAGAAAAGACCAAAAGCAACGGTAGGGTTATGATTAGCTTTGTTGGAATCCTATTAGGCTAAGCATTTATGTTTATTTCTACTTTTGGGTCTTTAAATAACGTATGAATTTGTTCATCATACATGAAAAAGGGAAAAGGAAGCTTGATGCTAATGTTAAAAGTTTAGCTTAATTCTAGATACAATCTTCCAATACCTCGACTATAGAGTTTGCAAACTAATCCAGGTATGTTCTTCATGTGCATTTTAGTCTTCATTTTGTTTTTGCTATTAGATTGCCACTAAGTAGTAACAATATATCAACTTTAATATCAAGAAAATTCATTTGCAATCCTCAAATTATTCATGACTAGTTGCTTCTCACATATTGTATAATGTGGTTTAAATTAACATTATGTACTCACCCAAACTTACAATAAAATTACACTAGAACAGCCTTTTGCCTATTTTATTTGTGCAGGCTAGGCTGCATATCAGAGCCCATGAACATTTCTACTAATCCAGCTGAACATACAGGTTATTCTTAATTTAAAATATTCCTTTTCTGTGTGGTCTGTATTCATGTATAACAGATGGAGTAACTTTATTAGTACATATAAATAGTCTACTCGTGTTTCTCAAATGGAATTGTACATGCAGCATAATTTCTATCATGAGTTTATATTGATCATGTATTGTATACCATTACTATGTGCAACCTGTTTTATGTTTCATCATATTTTGATTGCATCTCAATGGTATTTTATCAAGCGTGCAACATCTTAACAAGTTAGACCTTATTTATGATTGTTGCATTGAACACAGGCACAAAAATATATTTATGAACTATTGATTGCGAGTGAATATAATTTACATCCATATAATCATTTCAAAAGACATTTTCCCTGCTTTACCTCTACTCGAATTTTCATATGGAATTAATCATACAAGATATTAGACAACTACTCAAATAAGCAAGCATTAAATATGATGAGATCAAAGGCAAAGAACGTATCTTTATTGACGTTGGATACTCCAATATGCATCACCAAACTAGCAGAACTGTAGATTGTCAGCATGCATCGACCATAAGCAAAGGACCACCTGACTTGAGTAGAAACGCTGCCCTATAGCCATTACTAACGACTTAGCCTCTGGCTTGCACCGTAGTGGAGCTTTTTGGGTGAATACGGTGGTGAATGGAGGAGTTTTGGAATGAGCGAATGTTCTAGATCTCGGTGGTAGATCAGTAATGGAAGAGGAGAATGCCGAAGCTAACTTTAATTAATTCGAGGAGTTATTTGAAAGGTGGGCTAATTAATTCAAGTGGTACAAATTGAAAGGAGGACACAATGTTCGGTTGTGGAGGAAAAGAGGAGTAGCATTGATAGAAGGAAAGAAAGGATCCACATGGGGAAGAAATTAGGGAATTTGAGAGTTAAAACAAATTGGGGGAAAAGTGGAATGAGAGGGAAAAGAATTTCAGGAGGGGATTTTTTTATGGAAGAGCGGAAGTGAGCGCGGGTGAAAAAGAAAGCGCACACGTGATATATTGTCATGAGAAGCATCGTTTTAGCTATATTAAATATGATTTGAGGTATGAGTTGAGATATAATAAACTACATTTTGTATAAAACACTGCAATTTGGTGCTGCTAAAAATGAATTTTCTTGTAGTGGCTCTTATGTAATGACCTATAATTTCGGACACTTCGTATTTAAATGTCAAAATTATTTAAATATTTGAATCTTGGATTAATGTTATTAAAATGATTTAATAACCTTGTTAACCCCCTTTTAAATTGTAACAAATGATGTAAACTTATTTTGGAAAAATGTTTACAAAAATAAATACGTTGAAGAAATATCGATAATGTGACCGAAAATTGTTTTATCAATAAACAGCTTTTTAACAATCAGAAGTTGTTCAATTTTTTTTTGACATACACTTACTTGCTTAAGAGAACAATAATATTAAGTAAAAATGTTTTACTATTTATGGAAATAAAATGTTTGATAATGTCATGAGTAATGTCATGGGGAGATATTTTGAAACGGAACAGTTTGGCACAGGTCCTTAATAAGTTTCAAATACACAAAAATCCCAGTAAAAAAAGTATGTAAATTAGGTCCCAAGAATTAAGTTACCGAATAATCTCATACACTTATGCAATTATTCAGTGAATAATTGCAGACATTTATGCAATTATATCAAAAAATTGCAGACATTTCCACAATTATTCACTGAAAAGTTGTGGAAATTTCGGCAATTATTCACCGAAAAAATTGCATAAATTTATGCAACTTTTGGATATAATTGCATAAATTTCTGCAATTATTCAGTGAATAATTGCATAACTATATGCAATTACTTAGTAACTTAATTCTAAGGACCTAATTTACATTCTTTTTTTACTAGGGTTTTTGTGTATTTTGAAACTTATTATGGACCTGAGCCTAATATTCACTTTTGAAAATGAGATTTTATGGAAATACTCAAGTGTTAAGTAAAAGAAAGTGAGGTATAAATTTAATGGAGCATGAAAGGCACATAAGGATGGGTCTTGGTCGTGTATAGAGTGGAAGGGAAGGTGTTTAAAAAAAATTATTCATTCATTATCTCAAAAGCTTCAAAAAGAATCGAAAGATCAAAAATTGTGGAAGTGGATTAACACCAATCCACTTTGTTCTTCACTAACTTTCTCTAACTAACTCAAATCTCTTCCAAAATCCCCCAAACTTTCACCAACACCTTAGAACACCATATGAAGCTTGTATTAGTCAAAGTGAAAGAAAAGTGAAGGAGATGGAGGATCTAGCTTGGGCCATTAGCAAAGGAGGAGGAGGGGGCATGGTTTTGTGATTTTAGTGCTAAAGGTTGGATCTTTAGGCTTTTGGAGATGGTAGGATGTGGTTCTCTAATTCTAGTGCATTTAAGCATGTGTTTGACTTGGATCTAAGTGAGTTTTCTCACTATCTTGTGTGCATATATTGTGTATAGATATGTTGTGTGCAAATATGAAGTTAAAGTGACATTAACTAATTAAAGTTATAAACTTTGGACCCCTCTTGCTTTTGAAAACAAATAACAACTTTATAGTGTATAAAATCACTCCTATTACCCTTTTAAACACGTGGCATGGCCTTGACTTGATATTTAAATGGTTTTTGGATTGTGCATTGAATTGAAGTATGTTTGATAGTGTTTTAAGCAAGAATAGTCGCTATAAGTGCACTTTGATATTGCTTAACTTTAACTTGTGTAAATGGAAGATTTATTATCTTAACTTGGGATAACTTGATTTAGTTGCTCTCTATACATATTTTGGTGTTTTGAAAGTAAAGAAATGGTTTGTAAAGTTATAGAAATTGTGAACCAAAGTTGTGTAAGTTAGAAGAGAAAAGGTCGCTATAGATGCACTTTGAAAATGCCTTGTGTTCGTCAATTTTCAAAGTTAACCTTTTGAGATATCCTATGGGCTTCTATGAATTTATAATAAGTACTATAAGTCTAATTATTACTGGAAAAAAATTGGAGTTTAAAAGGTTTTGTAACTGGTCAAACCAATTGGCTAAACGTAGAGCAAAAAGGTGGTTATAAATACACTTTGTAAATATAGCTTGTTTTCGGAAAGTTTTATAAATAAATTGAGAGATATCCTTTGGGGTCTCTTTACATGGTTCTTAAGTAGCCTAAAGGTAGTACTTACTGTAAAAATTTCAAGTCTTAGATCGTTGGTTAAAGTGGTGAAAACTAGTCGCAAAGATCGTGTTTTTCTATATTGTTCTTTAACAAGGACTTTTTACATCATTTATAAATGCTGTAGTAAGTTGCTTATGGTTTTAAGTGTTTAAAAATGATATTTAAATTTGGTATTTTTCCATAATATTTTTAGACATGTTTTCTAACATATTTTCAGTATTTTAAAGTTGGTTTGAAGTTTAAATATATTTTTAATATTTATACATGAATTTTTGAAGTAAAGGGTTTTTAAATTATAAAACATGGTTTTTATTTATTTTCATCAAATTGTAAATTAGTTATTTTCATGTAATATTTTACATAGATATTTAAAAATTATTTATAAGTATTTTAAAAGTGCATACATACACATACATAAGTTTGGAAAAAGGAATTAAGTATGCTTACTACTAAAAACCGACAAAGTAGGCTTATCTATTTGTGAGAGTTAAGATTGATGTTTGAGTAGGGACAAAAGCAATAGTGCTCTAACCTACCAGCTTCATCTAGATCGAGGAATATTTGAGTCGAGAATGTCGGAAACATGTTAATCGTTTTGATTTCCTACTTGTTATGAATACTATACTTAACATAAAAAGCCGACGAGGTAGAGCTTTCTATCTGTGAGATTCAAGAATGAAATGTCTAGGCAAGACTTTGATATGCGTCCGATGCTCTAACTTACCCGGCTTCACTCTTAAACGAAGGATAGTATAATTTGGAATGTCAAAACGAATTAAGCATACAAACATGATTTTTATATGCGATCGTTTTTAACTCGATAGTCGATTAGTTGGCTATTGAGCTTAACCAAATATTAAATTAGATCTTTAAAAGAATATTTTTAAAGGCAATACAAGTATGGAATGGTTTTGGGTTTGTTGTGATAATGTTCTAATAATATTCATCTTTAACCCTCCTTGATTATACTTACGAATGTAAATAGATCTTTAAAATAATGTTCTAAATTTAAGCATAAGTAAAATGGTTTTGGGTTTGTAGTGACAAATGTTTAAGTAACATTAGTCTTAAAACTTTTGAATAGATTTGTGAAAATACTTAGATCCTTATGGATATTTTGAAGGAAATTATAAGTATGGAATCTTTTGGGTATAAGAAAAGTAAAGGTTTAAAGTAAGAAACCTTGTTAACGATTTATGAATACACTTATGCCATTTGAGATAAGTATATAAATACTTTTTGAAGTATTGAAAGAGTCAAAATGAATAATAGAAATTGATGAATGAGGTTTTATTAGATAAAAGATCTTTACTAATAAATGAGGTTTTAATCAATAAAAGATTAACTAAACAAAAAAGGAGATTAGAAGTCACTTATGTGGCTTCATTGTGCTTTGTGTGTGACTTGATCATGCTTTGTGTGTGACTTGATCATGATTTGTGTGTTTACTTGGTTATGGAAAGTATTTAGTCGTGTACTTAGCACTAAGAGTTTGGAAATGTGAAAAGTATACGAGACATAGTTTCCATATGTGATCGTTTTCATTCTTGTGAATAAGAACAAATTCGTCGATTCAGTCTTGAAGAGACCAAGATTGGTACGTGCTTTACTTATCAAAAACCACTTGAAGAGTAAGATACATGTTCTATCTTTTGGAAGTGGATATGATTGAGATGCTGGAATCCATGTGTGGTTTCGAGATCTATTTGAGATGTGGAAATCCATTTAGGGATCCGTGTTCTGTTCGAGTGATGAAGACTCGTGTGAGAGATGTCGAACATGACATCCACATCAGGATGGCTAAAGACGGAGTAGGATACACAATCTAGGGTTTTGCAGTCCTGTGATAGGATATATCAACTCCATATCTACAGTATGCATATCGATATGTTGCGTGTGGGAGTTGATGGTACTTGGTTCCACGTGGTTCAGATTCGCTCTTTCGGACATGTGCCTTTATGTTTACCTTATGGTATATTTTATCTAGAAATATATGACACTCGGAAGGTAGTTTCTGATTCTCGTGCATGGAGGTCCACTTCAGTTTACTAGAGGCATCTCCGTGGAAAATCCATATGTAGACACGCCTTGTTACTTTTGATTGTACAACCTAATATGCTGTTGAACGTAATTAATGCAACCATTCCAGCTATGTTATATATTTATATTCTTCACCCTAGACATTATCTATTATATCACCTAATATACTTATTAGATGGTGGTTCTTTTGAGGATATAACTGTTTTCGAACGATCTCAAAAGTACTGTTATATTACCTAAATGTAACCGTTTTCCCTAAACTCCTCATGTGCTATTTTGAGTAGTTAAAAAAGGCAGGTTTTCGTTGATGTTCATGGGAGCTTGAGGAGATGAGTTGGATGTTTCATATACCATAGTATTCTTATTTCTATTGCATTACTATATTGTCCATATCAACATTTGTGAGCACGGGTTGTTATAACTTTCTAGGCCGATGATAATATTTAGAATGATAACTCTAAAATGCTTTATATCTTAGAGCGACAACTTTGTACTGTCTCTTGGTATTATATGTTATCGTTCCGCTGTGAGATTCTGATATTGTGTTCCTTCTTTCTTGTTATGTTTCATTTGCTTTTTATTTTACCCTAACAATCTGTCTTTTTTTCACTTAGGTGCTCGGCACGTGAATACCGTAGATGTACTAGTGTTGACATTTAAGGGTCCAAAAAATGGGTTGTCAAATCTTGCTTTGATTTTTAATTTATTTTTGAAGAAAGTTTGTAGGTAAAAACGAGGAATTATGGCAGAGCTTGGGTAGGTAGTAAATATTCTATTGAAATTATGGTTAGGCTAGGTGTTAATTTATACAGGTTCAGAATCAATTTGAAGCATTGATTTGGCATGGAGAATATTTTTTTGTCATCACATACGCACATCAAACCTTGGGCACGAAGGAATCGATCTCAGTCATTCAAACGAGGTGTAGAACTATTGATTTTCAAACGTGAATGGTCGACCGTGAATGGCCACGGGACGACCACTCATGGCACGAGTCGACCTGTATTAGTTAACCGTCAAAAATCAATGGTCAACCATCAAATCCTTGGGGTTAACCCTCAAAGTGTAAATTTTTAATTTTTCAATTATTTCATTTTCAATTTTTCAATTGTCCTTAGTTTCTTCATACTTACTCCGATTTCGAAGTGTTATGTATGAAAATTATCCAAAAATTGCTACGAATGCAATGGTGCAAGTTTCATAGCCAAATTCATATGTTTGTGAAAACTTCCTTTTAGTCCTTATTATATTTAAATTTAATTTTCTTATTTAATGTTCATTAAATTTCCGGGGTGTTACATTCTCTCCCTTAAAAGGATTTCGTCCTCAAAAACTTAAAGGACAAAAAAATTTAACTAACACACATAACAACCATTAGCTACAACCATATACTCATCCATCATCCATGGGCAACTACTGTCCTTAGAATTTTTCTAATGAAATATGTACATATATATGCAATGTGAAATGCACGTGAACCTAAAATAATGCAAAGAGTAGGCAGTCACCTGATCTAGTCGATCTCATGTCCTGCAATGCTCATAACATGCATCCAAAAATGTATGACATCCTAAGTAATATACTTGCAATTGTACATGTATGCGCAACCATTCCATCCATATGCAACATCTATATGCATAATGCACAATAAGGTAAACGACAACCAAGAATCCATATGTATCATATCCAACAAGCTAAACCACAAGTAAGAGAAAATGTGAATGTGTGTGTACTACCTAAAGGATATACTACCCTAAACATGTATAAGATGCCGATCTGTGTCCATATATAATATATTGAAAATGGTTTGAGTTGAAAATGCAACTTTTTTAAAAGTTGAAATTTGATTATGAAAGTTATTCCTTTGCGTTCGTTGCAAAATTCTGATCTGTTTCCATATATAATATGCTAAAAACGAAGCTCAAATGAAGAAGTTATAAGCGTATGAAGTTTTCATATTTAAATTAATTTAGTGCGAATTCAAATTAAAATGAGTAATTAAATTTAAGATTTGAATATAGAAAATTAACTATAGGTTTAATTGGGGGTTAAGTAAAGTTAAGTTAAACAATTAATGTTAAAAGTTAATTGGGGAATAAAATAAACGAGCAACAGAAACAAATTAGCACACCCTAGACTAGTGGAGAGGTCGACACCTCCGACCCGAAGCGGTCGACCCCTAATGGTTGACCGGTCAAGGAGGCAGTCGACCTCTATTCAGGTTGGTGGCTAAGGTTTTTTCGTGTATAAACGCTCCAGATTTATCCATTTTTCACCTAACTCCATCCTACAGTTTTGGTGCGTTTCAACTTCTATAAATAGGACCCCGTCCTTTCCACGTTTTATTCATAAATGTTTGGGGAATTCTTTAAACCTCTTCCATTCTTGTCTCTTCAAATTAGATTCAAGAACACCATTAGGAAATCAGGTAAGTATTCAATCTAGTTTTCTATTTATTTCTTCTCCTCCCAACTTATTCGTATTCCATTCTTCTCCAACTATTCCGAATCTAATAAAAATATATATCTCTCCCTTGCTATGTGTGTGTGTGTATATATATCAAAAGAGAGATTCTGGAAGACTTATAAGGCGTGCAAATCCAAGGAAGGCAATGCTAAGGATATTCTATGAGTGGAAATCTTAGTATTTCTTTATCAGTAATTGATTAGTATATGTATATGGATTTGAATATGCCTTGGGGATTTTGGAAATGCGATAACAGAATATATAAAGTTTTCCAAAATTTCTTTTTATTTCGAAATGTCAATTCTAGATGGAAATTCTCAATTATTATGTTAATTTGATGGAATTTATATTGTTTCTACAATTTTTGATAATTTCATAGTCTATTCCACTTCTCCTCCTTTTTTGATTCAAACTGCGAGTCTTTAATAATAAAATAAGGCTGTAGAGCATGAATTCTATCATAGTTTACACTGCTTATTCCACACAAAATTCGTTCATTTATTTTTTTGTAAAAAAGAACTTGAATAAAATATGAAGTTAGGATTGTAATTTCTATTATGTAGAATATTCTATTGAATTAACGTAGTAAATTGGGTTTCTATTTCTATTTACAAGTCTATTTATTGCAATTCTGGATATGAATATTTAATCCCTTGTTATGGATATTGAAATTTGAAGGGAAAGGACTAGTATTAGTATTATGGTTAAGAAATTGACATTTAATGTTAGTTTAGGGCGTATGAACTACACGCTTAGAAGTTATTAGGCGCGAATATATATATATATTTAGTTCTATTAGCGTAATAAACGTATAAATATAGCGTATAATTGCGTATTCAATTAGGTAATAATTGTCATTAACTCCCCTTTAGGAACGTAATTAATATTTTAAGGCATAATAAGCAAGATTCCCTGTAAGGCCTTAATTATAAAATGGTGAGATGAGTATTATATACATGGAAAGTATTTAAATTATGGCTAAGTCATAGGGATGTAAGGTCATTCAAAAGACACATAGAAGTCTGCCCAACTAATCTGGCTACAACAGTACGACTTTGGGGCTGATGTGAGATATCTCCTATAATAAATATTTACGATGACGCATGGTTACCCCCAAATTCTGTAGGGTAAATCTATCCAGCTAATTTGACTACCAATTTCTATGAATATTCGGACTAATGTGAGACGTCATTATGAGTATGGGTCATATTACGAAGGGCCTGCTTTAGGATCCTGAGGTACTAAGTGGTTGTTTGAGGGCCAGCCTCTTTAAATAAATTATTAAATGGTCAATGTGCTAGTTATTAGGCACGATAGGTGGAATCCCGATAGAGGTCCACTTTGGGAAAAGATAATAAGTGATTGATCGAGGTTCCACCTTTCCATAAAGAAGTGTTAAGTAGCTCGAGAGATTCCATGAGATGTTAGCTAGATAATTACCATTGAGTGGTCCATCTTGGGAATATGTATTAAATGATGGAGGTTTGCCTCAATTGAGGTCTTAAATGGCCAAATTCTTCCTATTTTCCAATAAAAGGTATTAAGTGGCTTGGGTACTATCTCTTGCATTATTAGATATTTATGACATGAGATTTAGGTCATAAGATTTAGAAACGTGCTTCGAGAATGGAAGGTATTAAGTGGTTGATTGAGGACCTTCTCCTATCCTTATAAGAAGTATTAAATGGTTTTATGTATGCAAGACATATTCTTATTTTAAAATATACTGCCCAAGTACTAAAATGGTAAGACTCGAGATTTTTTTACTAGACATTTGTTGTTCTTATTCCATCCTCATTACAACACAGGTTAAGGACGGAGTGATGATGGTGACGATGCTTAAAGTTGGAGTGGCTTAAGCTTGTGGCAGTTGTTAATATTTATCTTGGATGATATTTTATGTTGTACCCATGTATTTTTGATAAATGATGTAATGGATCTTATTTGAAAGTTGATAATGTTTTGTATTATGACATTCAAATGGTTTTGAAATAGATGGGTACAATTTGCTATTATATTTTATTCCACCCGTTGTGAGTTCTGAAAGAATAGTTATTGCTCTGTTTTGTTGCTTCTTTTTCCAAACCAATAACCAGCCTTAGAATGGATCTAAGTTTGGATGGACCTTTTCTAGGTGGAAATTTCGGCATGTTCCAAGGTGGGTTGTTACACTTAATATTAGAGCTTAGATTACCCGATCAACAGGGAAACTATAAATATGAGTGGTGTAATTGTTATATTTGAAAAGAATTTTTCAAAAGACCCCTCATTCGTCGAATGCCCAAATTGTTTAAATAATATCTTAGAACTGTTAAGCAATTTCCTATTCCTCCAATTACACCGGTGTCACATACTGTCCCGCCTGCTAATGCAACACCTCGTCGTATCAACTTTCCTAAATCATGTAAGGACTTTCTTAATATGGGAGGGAAGACATACTTTGGAACCTAGGGATATCTGTAAGAAAAAGCATGAGTTAATGACTATAAGAAAATATTTAGGGAGCTTGGTTACAAAGATCAGCTAAATAGAAGGATGGAATCTTGGCACCTTAAAGGAGAAGCTCTAGATTGGTGGAACTTGGTGACTTGAGGAAAACGCTCGAAGGATTTTATCGTGGGATGAATCAAAAAATAGATTTGAGATAAGGCTTACATCTAAGGCAAAAGTGAGTCTACAATTGTAGAAATTCATTCAGCATAGGCAATGAGACTCCACTCTAAAGGAGTACATAGCTAAGTTCATAGAGTAGGCTAAATTTGGGATGAGCTTGATAGTTACACATATGAAAAAGGTCATGAAGTTCATTAAGGGCTTAAATTCCCCATTGAGAGAAATGTTTTTGACCCAAGTACCCATTGGTGCCACGTATGAGATGTTGGTGGAGATGGAAACGCTACACATGGCTAATGTGGGCGATAAGGAGGTAGAAAATGAGAAGGTTGCACCTACCCAAAAGCAAAGAGGGTCTAAGAAGGGAAGCTTTTACGATAATAAGAAGTCGAAGGGGAAGTTTAAGAAGGATGGTAAGGTGTGCAAGAGATGCCAGAAAAAAGGTCACGAGGCTAAAAATTGTAAGGTGAGTCTGATGAAGGAAGCTTTCAAAGGGAAGTGCTTTAATTGCCATGAGGAAGGGCACCTCAAGAATCAATGCCCTAAGTTGGCAAAGGAAGGATAAAGCGGACAAGCTTATGCTATTGAAGCCACCCCTATTTCAAGTAGACCACCAAGAGACCAAGAAAAGGCAGCATTAGAAGGTAAAACTCTTGTTTTAGGGGTTACAATTCGTATCTTATTTGATTCAGAGGCATCCATTCCTTTATAGCTAGGAATATAGTAAACTTTTAAACCTTCAAACCTAGATTGTCACCAGCCCAATAGTGATCTCTAATCTTATTGGGGGTTCAACATATCTCTCTTTTATTTGCAAAGACCTAGTGTTGGACATATGTGATATTGATTTCATATGTAATGCGTACTTTTTAAATTTTGAAAGGTAGGGACTTATCTTGGGTATGGATTGGTTAGCATATTATGTAGCAACTCTTGATTGTGATAGGAGGGTTGTACAATTAGAAGTTGTGGAGGCCTTGACCTAGAAATTATTTGTGCACTTCAAGATTTAGTTGAGTTAAGCCATCTATACTCACTAAATCTATCTGTTGGAGAGCTAATACGTGTAATTTGTGAATTTCCTAATTTTTTTAAAGAAGTTTTGGGTCTCTCAGCGAAAAGGGAGACCGAGTTACAAATAGATTTGGAGAAGGATGCAAGGCCAATCGCCCTGCCTTTAAGACATGTGGCCCTAAAGAAAAAAGCATAATTGATCAGGCAACAAATGAAGGTGGCACAAGATCATCAGAAATCTTATATGGATAGAAGAAAGAAAGGGTTTGAGTTTGAGGTTGGAGATATGGTATTTGTCAAAGTCTCCTCTATTAAAAAGTGGTTAGGTTTGGCAAGTCTGGAAAATTGGCACCTAGATTTTTTGGGCTATTCAGTTTTGGAAAGGATAGGAAAACTTGCTTATCGCATGGAGCTTCCTAATAAGTTGGTAGGAGTGCACAATGTTATCTACATTTCTCACCTTAGAAAATGCCTTTATGACACTGCTATTAAAGTTGAGCCCGATCAGTTGGGGTTGTTAGAGACGGGGCCAACAATGCCCCCATACCACCGCACGCATTATGGAGCACGAAACTAGGAGACTCCACAACAAAATAACTAAGCTGCTCCGAGTATAATGGGGAGACAATCCAATGGAAAGTACATGAGAAACCGAAGAGAAAATGAAGATCACTCATCTAGAGCTTTTCACTGGTAAATTTTCTCTCCAAAATCAGGATTTTGGTTGCATCGCGATTCTTAGATTGGATGGTACGAGATGGTTGCCACACTTTTTCACAATCACTTTACACTCATATAGAAAATTTTATGTATATGTAGGGTATTTGCATACATACTTGCATGACACAATTATACACTCATGCTAGAATTGAGCTCATTTTAGTATATCTATAGTACATATTCACATTGCACTTTTATTGAGTAGATGGTTATGTAGATAACGTGATTGTGTAACATGGATGTTATTACGCATTACGTTGTTTGCCCATTGAAAGATTTTGGGATGAAATATTTTTAAGGGAGGAAAAATGTAACACCCCATAAAATCAACCATAAATAAATTGAGTAAAGTAAATTAAATAAGGTAGGGTTGATAGTGTTTTTTTTAAAAGTTGTTATTTCACCATGAAAGTTATTCAGTTGTGTTCGTGGAAATTTTTTGATTTGTTTCCATATATAATATGTTGAAAATGGAGCTCAAACGAAGAAGTTATGAGCGTTTGAAGTTTCTAGATTTAAATTAATTAATTCGAATACAAATTCAAATGAGTATTTAAATTTAGTATTTGAATTTTAAAAATTAATTAGGTTTACTTGGGTAAGTAAACGTTAAGTTAAGCAATTAACGTTAAAAGTTAATTAGGAAATAAAATAAACAAACAACGGAAACAATTCAACGCACCCTAAAATAGTGGAGAGGTCGACACCTTCGACCCCAAGTGATCGATCTATAGCGGTCGACCGGTCAAGGGGGCGGTCAACCCCTATTCAGGGTGGCGGCTAGGGTTTTTCCACGTTTAAACACTCCAGATTTATCCATCTTTTTATCTAACTCCATCCTATGGTTCTAGTGTGTTTCAACTCCTATAAATATGACCCTATCCTTTTCACTTTTTATTCATAAATATTGGGGGATTCCTCGACCCTCTCACATTCTCTCCAAATTAGATTTAGAAACTTCATTAGAAATTCAGGTAAGAACTCAATCTAGTTTTCTATTTATTTCCTCTCCTTCCAACTTATTCTTATTCTATTCTTCTCCAACAATTCTGAATCTAATAGACGTATATACCTCTCTCTTGCGCTCTGTGTGTGTGTGTGTGTATATATATATATATCAAAATAGAGATCCTGGAAGAGGTTGTAAGGCCTGCAAATCCAAGGAAGGCAAAGCTAAGGATATTCTGTGAGTGGAAACCTTAGTATTTCTTTTTCAGCAATTGATTACTATATGTATATGGATTTGAATATGCCTTTGGATTTTGAGATCGCGAAGACAAAATAGATAAAATCACCCAAAATTTCTTTTTATTTTGAAATGTCAATTCTAAACGGAGATTCTCAACTATTATGTTAATTTGATGGAATTTATATTATTTCTACAATTTTTGATACATTCGTAGTCTATTCCACTTCTCCTCCTTCCTTGATTCAAAATGTGAGGTACTAAGTGGTTGTTTGAGGGCCCGCCTCTTCAAATAAAGTTTTAAATGACCAATGGGCTATTTATTAGGCCGATATATAGAATCTTAAAAGGGGTCCGCTTCGGGATAAGATTTTAAGCGACTGACTGAAGATCCATCTTTCTATAAAGAAGTATTAAGTGGCTCGAGAGGTTCCATGTGATGTTAGCTAGATAGTTACCATTGAGGGGTCCGCCTTTAGAATATGTATTAAATGATGGAGTCTGCTTCAATTGAGGTGTTAAATGACCAGAGTCTACCTATTTTCCAATAAATGGTATTAAGTGGCTTGGGTACTATCTCTCACATTGTTGGATATTTATAACATGTGAGTTGGGTCATGGATTTAGAAACTTGCTTCGAGAATAGAAGGTATTAAGTGGTTGATTGATGACCCGCATCCTTTCCTTATAAGAAGTATTAAATTGTTTTACGTACGCAATCATATTCTTATTGTAAAATATACTGTCCAAGTACTGAAATAGTACGACTCGAGGTTTTTATTCATCGGACATTTGTTGTTCTGACTCCCTCCTCATTACAACACATGTTATGGATGGAGTGATCAACGTGACAATGCTTGAAGGTGGAGTGGCTAAAGCTTGTGGCGGTTATTATTTTTTATCTTTTATGATGTTTTATGTTGCACCCATGTATTTTGGATTAATGATGTAATGGAGGAAAGGGGGAGTTATTATGTTTTACCCATGATGATGCTCGAAGGTGGATCTTATTTGACAGTTAATGACGTTTTGTATTGTGACATTTCAGATGGTTTTGAAATAAGTGGGTACAAGAAGGAATTAATCTAAATCATTCGAATGAGGTGAAAAACTATCGATTCTCTAACGTGAATGGTCGACCACGCATTGCCACGGGTTTATCACTCATGGCCACAAGTCAACCTATACCGATCGACCGTTAAAATCTTGGGTTGACCATTAAACCCTTGGGTTCGACTCTTATAGTGTAAATTTTTAATTTTTCAATTATTTCATTTTCAATTTTTCAAACGTGCATAACTTCTCCGTACTAACTCCAGTTTCGAAACGTTATGTATGAAAATTGTCTTGAAAATCATTATGAACGTAATAGTGCAGGTTTCATAGCCAAATTCGAACATCTGTGAAAATTTCATTTTAGTCCTTATTTTATTTGAATTTAATTTTCTTATTAAATTTCCATTAAATTTATTTCCGTTAAATTTTTAGGGCGTTACATATATAACTTGAAATCTTATAGTTTTATAATTTGAAATTTAATATTTTGAAATCTAGTATTGAGTTAGGAAAGAAATCAACATTTGATCTATGATTTTACACCAAAGTCACCATTTATAAATTTTAATTAGTTTTATAAATAAGTAACAAAATTATCTCGACTCAAAATTAATTTTAAATCTCAAACCCTCCACTTTTATTATTACACTTTAAATTCTAAAACAATAACCAGTAGAATATTGGAAACATAGTCATATTTATAATCGTTGTATGAGATATGAAATCTAAACAATAATAATAAGATGTAACATATATTAAAAGGAGATTGAATAATCAGCTTATGGTGTAGCCAAATAATCACACCTTGAATGAAGAAAAACTCCTAGATCTGGTTGAGTCACATCTAGAAATTACAACGATCTGAAGCATCAATTTGTACTTATTTCATTTGATTTGTTTGATTTTCTTTTGAGAAATTTTCTCTATGAAACCATGGAGATTTTGGCCATTAAGGGTGAGAGGAAGAGAGCATGTGAAAATAAATTGTCAGGAGAATTAAATGAATGAAGAAATTTTGTTTTAAAGAAATTACTGAAATCTTTCTGATTCCTTCATTAAAACTTTCCCTCTTTAATTCTTCATTAAATCTCAGTCAAATGCCCTCACTTTTACCACATATGGCCAACAAAAGGTGGGGCTATTTGGGCCACGTTCAAAACCATTTAAGTAATTAATTGTTTTAGATCAAATTTTAGTATCTTATCGATATCATAAATCGATACACGCATACATAACTTTTATACATATGGTTTTCATCAAATACTAATGACATTCAAACATCAAATCCAATCAAATATAATAGTATTTGATAAATATTAATTGATTTAATTAACTTACATCAATTATAAATTAATTAAATCATGCAGTTTTTGAAGTATTCAACATTACGGTTGTGCGACTCAAATGTGTAAATTTAGCTATCGATTAATATCAAACAATTCGAATATTAATGTTCATACGTCATTATAGCCAATGGTGTGATATTTTTGCTAAATTTTTTGCTTACACATTTTTCAGTAAAAATCCACCTCTACTGTTATAAGCGGTACCGGTTAGCAATGATTATTTATACCAATTCTTTTCCTTAAAACTATATCACTTAGAACTTATGGAATTTGGTTTTGGTCAAAATTTCAATATTGTCCACATTCAACTTGATTAGTCCAAAAAAAAGTCATTGGTTCAATAATTATAATTAGCATCAACTGTACTACTTTGACCAGAGACTTTGACTTTTAGTCGACTACAGTTGACGATGATACTAACCTCGTATAACCAAGGACCAAATCTTCTATTGAATAGTGTTAAATGCTAGTGCTCAACTCAGACCTAGCTATATTCATTCGATGGATGTCTTGCCACAATTTAATTATAATCAAAAGGTGTGTCCACATTGAAGTTCAACGGTATTCTTGAGTCTAGAGAACCGTGTAATATCGTCACTTCAAGATTCTCTATTTAACCTTAGAAATATTAACCAACAGAAACTCTCAAGTGCATCATTCCACATTTATCTAAAACTATCAGTATGTAACTTCTTGGTGTCATCAGCAGCCTTGAGTAATACACAGCCCAACCTACTATAATCTCAACGGATGAATCAATATCCTTTCTCAAAACTTCTTGATTAGGAATATCTGAGCTAACATATTAATTTAATGTGATAAATTTTTCATGATAACAACACATAGTAATTTCTATCACATAACATATCATTTAATGATTTTTATTTGTACATTTTAAATTAATTACTTAATTAATTATATCACCATATAACAAAATATGTAACAAAAGAGAAATACGTTTATTATGAACAAGTTTGATCTCACAGTTAGATATATGTAAAAAATTATATAATTGCCCTTAAGGCATACTGCTAACTCTATCTATTTATAAGATCGAATGACATTACCAACCAACGATAAGATGTCTCAGGTGTTCTAAAGGTGGTCTTTAGAATACTATATTTAACCACCCTTAGTTGAAGAACACCTGTAGCAATATCGAGGTTGGAGCTCATGCCGGTAGAACAAATCATCAACAAGAAGTAGAGGACCATTGTTCTTCCTTGTTAATTTATCCAATTCTATGTTGTTGACACATAATCTCAATGATCCATCCACTTTTGTTGCAAACACAATGGGTGCTGCTCTTTTCTTAGCTTGGATTTGCTCACATTTGGCCAACTTGCATTTTCTCCTACCTTGGAATTTGGACTTGGCTTCAACTTTAACGTCTTTCTCTTTCGAAGTGTCTAAAAATAAAGTTTAATAAAGCCACTTTAACAAGTCCTTAAAAAGCCTATATAGGGAAATGATTAAGAGCAAGATCCTTAATGGGTTGGTTGAGCCCTATAGCGAACTTCTTCTCCTTCTTGGCAAGAGTACTTCATATCCATCCTGGAACAAGCCAAACTCATTCATATACTGCTTCACGATCTTATCATTTTGTTGGAGATATAAAAACTTCTCTACTTGCAAGTCCTTCCCCGTCTTAGAAATTAATTGAGCAAATCTCCTTCATAATTCTTCTTTGGTCACAACATTCTCATCCACCTTCCCAATCACAACATCCCACCAACACAAAGCTTCCCCTCAAAGTCGTCAAGAAGCAAGTTATTTTTTTTATCAAACTCTCAAGTGCAATATCATCAAAGATCAGCTCATTGGTGCGTAGCCATGCTTAAGTCTAAATGAAGAATTATATTCCTAAAGAAGGACTACCTCCTTATGTGGAAAATCTCTATAAAGCTGAAAAATACTATGTACGGATGGTGGAGATAGTGGAGGACCCATTAGGGTGGGAACAAGCTGTAACGATCCCGGATTTTTTCTAAGTTTAAATTGATAATTAATTTAATTTTTGAATAAAAATTGTGAAATTAATTGGTAAGTTGATTTGAGTTTCTCCAAATTCAAATAAAAATATGAGTTAATTTAGATGGATAAAACTTCAATCTCTTTTGAGTTTAAATCATTTAAATTTAAATCTTATATATATGTGAATATATGTATATGTGCATATATGAGTAGATTTGAATTTATATATATATATATATTGGATTTGAATTTAAATTATAAGTAAATGGTTTAAAAATAATTTGAATTTATAAAATATATCTATGTAATTCATTTAGTATGTATTTAATTTCAAAACATTCTCTTTTAAATAATATGTATTGATACAAACAAAAATACTACAAAAATAATATATATTTATATATTTGTACATAAGTTAAAAATTTATAACATTGCTAGAACAACTTTATATTATGTACCTAAAGAATGAAAGCAAGCAAAGGCAAGTAAAATATGCATGTAAAATAAATATGTAAGGCTAGAACAAGTAAAAGAAATATCTAGGTACATATACAAAATGGATAAGTATAAAACATAAAGTACCTTGGCATTAAATGCTAGCAACATTTTAGTCAATTCGAATTGTTTTCAAAAGCAATTCAGCCACCAAAGCAAGAAAAATCTCTGACTTTTGATTGTATAACAAAATAATATCACATAGTAATCTCATTTCCTATATATCAATCTATTTATCATCAGTTCGTCCATCTACAAAACTGAGTAAATTGAAGTAATTATCATCTTAAAACTTAAAAAAAATTCAATTCAAATCAGAGATCAAAGAAGAAGATTTAAAGGAAGATCAAAGCAAAAAAAAACATTTCCCAGTTTTAAAAAGTTCAAAGCTGTTTGCAAACAGATGTGCTCTGTCCCTATTCTCAAATCAATTGTGAGTAACATTTTTAAAATTTAAGTATATAAATTTGGTTGCATGATAAAAATCTGGAATGAGTATGCTTTATATATATATACCTTTTCTGTGTATACATATGGATGTCTGGATGATTATGTATGTTGTTCTTCTCTGCTTTATATTACAGAGTTTAAATTAAATTCAAATTTCACTTTCTTCACCTCTGATCTCTGATAGGCCTTAGTTTTCAAGCAAATTCAGTTTGTTTAAACATGAACTAGGATCTAAAAATAGTTTAAACATATATATTTATATAGTGCCTGGAAATCCAGATTTACAGTAAAATTTTATAAATATGTTAAAATTAATTGATACAATTCTCTGCTTCAAATACATAACTTGATTTGGCCTGGGAAGTTATGATTTTTAAAATCAAAATCACGATTTAAAGTGAGGTATTGAATGTGAATTTGGGGATTGCCTGGAATTTGATTTTGGTGACTGGAGGGGTTGGGGTTCTGCCTGATGATGGAGGAGTGATCGTAGCATCTAGGAAAAATGGTGGATGGTGATGCAATTCACCATGGAAGTTACAACAGTGGGTTTCCTTCTTGAACCCTAGTTTTTGCTGGGTTTGATAAATCGATCATCACGTCGTGAGTAGTTGATCGAGTGTTTCAAGTTTTTGAGGAATGGTAGTTGGGTTGTAGTCGAAGTCGAGGCCGTAGTTATAGACTTTCAGGGGGTCGGAGCGGTGAGAACGAGGTGATGAAAGGTTTGAAGGTGATGGTCCTGTTTGTGTTTCCACGTTTGGGTTTTAAGCTCTCGAACTCGAATTCGAGGATCGAGACATGATATGATGATCGTGGAGTGTTGCTGGAGTATGGGTCGACATGGGGAGATCGTCGATGATGGCCAGAGATGACCAGTGTCACCGTGCATAGGCACAGTGCACTGCAAACTCAAGCGAGGTTGGTTTTGTTTGGTTTCGAGTTGATGTGTGTTAACTCGAAGTAGTTAGGTATTTTGCTCGGGGAAGTAGGGTATTTGACTCGAAGGAAAAGAATGTTGCCTCGGGTTTATTTTTGTCGCTACAGGTTTTACAGGAAACCCGTTACCCAGTTTTTAAAATTTTAAAATAAAATTTAAAAGCTAGTTAAATGAAAAGAAATTTTTTAAAATGAGTTTAAATCCAAGTTTAAATCTGATTCAAGTTAGTTTTGAATCTCAGTTAAAAAAAAAGTTTTAAAATTTTAAATTTTTTTTAACTACTTTAAAAGGGTTTAAGTAGTTTGAATTTTAAGTTGAAGTTTGAATTGTAAGTGAAGTTTAAAATCAGTGGTTTAAATCTGGATTCAAATATAATTTGAATCTTAGTTCTGAAATAAAAGAAGTTTTTAAATTTAATTTGTTTTAAATAGTTTGAATGCTAAAGTGAATTTTTAAATTGATTTGAATTTAAAATGAAATTGGGTTTTAAATCCTTTTAACTTCTATTATGAGGTGGATAATTCTTTAACTTGTGAATTAAAAAGTGTTTTGAAAATTATTTTAAACTTTGTTAAAGTTAATTTGTTTTCATTTTAAATCTTAAAATTTAAAATGAAATTTAAAAGTAAAATATAAAAGTAAATTGTTTAAGTGACTTGTTAATGATAACTTGATCCATTAATAAGAAAAATGTTTTTATCTTTAAAATAAATGAAGATTAACTATTTGTAATTATTAAATTAATTAAAATAGATAATTAATGATTTGGATTAATTAAATAAGTAATTACAGGGTTAAAGCAATTAATGAAGGTTTAAAGATTAATTAATTTGTAAATTAAGGATTATTAATTAAATATTAATTAATGATTAAAATTGATTTATCAAGTGATTAAGCAATAATTGATTCAAGGATAATGTGATAAATTAATTAAGGTAATTAATTTGAGAATAATTAATTTATTAAAGGTAAAGTAATTAATGAAAGTGATTCAGAAATAATTATAAATTAAGGAGTAATTTATTTGTTATAGTAATTAATTAAGAATAATTAATTAAAGTGTTTGATAAATTAATTTATATCAAATGATTTGTGATTAATAAATCAGGATTGGATAATTAATTCATAAGTAATTAATTTAATTGGAAATTAATTGAATTAATTAGGATTAAACAATTAATTAATCCTGCTTATAAATGATTATTGAATGCTCGACCTTACTTATGAATGATTGTATTATATGAGATGCCTTGAATTGATTGTCCTATCTGATCTGTGATATTTTGTTCTATGTGATGCTGTGTGATATGAATTGTTTAATCCAAGTTGTGATGAATGCAATTTATTTATTTATAATGCATTTATATTATCTATCTGTGATTCTGTGTATATAGATAAGCGTTATAGGATTATATCGCTTATCAATATTGTTGTGATTATATCTATAATGACTGATGATGTTGCACTACTGTGTGAAACCCCTGGACCACACTTTTACACACACAAATATGGATTTCACGTGGAAATCAGTTAAGTCACAGATGATTTAAATTTAATGTTTTTGAAATTGAAATTTTAATTTCAATTGATTTTGGAAATGGATCTGGGTTAAATGTTTAAGCTTTTGAAAAGGAGTTCTTAAGATAAAAGTTATTTTGAATAACTTGGTAAAGTTTTTTCAATTTAAATAATTCAATTTGAATTTGAATTCAAAATTTGGAATTGAATTCCATGATTGGGAATTTATGGTTAAGATGTTATAAATGTGTTTATATGAATTTGAACCATTTTAAAAGTATTGATTTGGGAATTTGAATTTCAACCAAAGACTTTAACTTGTACAAATGAATCGGATTTTTCCGAAATAAAACTGTTGGTTTTCAAATAATAGAAGCTTTCATATAAGGAATGAATTTCCAATTTGTTTCAAAGAAATTTCAAGTTTGAAATGAAAATGGTTTTCCGAGTTATGAATAAATCTTTGTGAAAGATTGTTGAACTTTGTTTTGAAATTGGAAAGGTGTACCTTTTGTATTAAAGGTCAAAATGAAATCATTTTGAAAGCTATGAATTAAATCTTTGATTTAAAGATTTAATGAGTTAATCCAATTGAAATGGAAATTGATTTGGAAAATCTATGAATAGACCTTTGTGAAACTGGGTGAACTTTGTGAGATGAATCTTTTTATGAAAAAGATTAAAATGGTAATGTGTTTAAACCATTTGAAGAAAAGTTTTGGATAATAAGTTGTGACTTAACTGAAATTCCAATATCCATATGTTTTAAAATATTGCGCTCACTATTCGGTTTAGCCGAGAGAGGACTTTGTGTCACATAACCCATTCCGAATAGTGATACGACGTAAATGGATAGCATTTGAAGATCGGTGTTGAAGACCGGGTATTTGCAAGAACGATAGGATAGCCTATCGATTGTCTCTGCACTGAGTTGCTCCGGTATAGAGATTTCCTAAGTGATGGGAAATCCGATCGGGATTGTGAATACCCGGATTGCAAGGGCTTCTTCGGAAGTGCCTTCGGTTCTGTTCGGATCCGGAACAGACTTGTATGGTTGTATGTCTGACGTTACACTTTGAAATATAAAGCTGATGTCTTTCAAATACATTTCTGTTGGTGGCGGAGAATTTATTCTCTTAGCTTAACACCCTTCTCTGAGACGTACGAGCTCAGAGGTTATGTAGTTGAAGGTTATCAGTGATATACTCCCAATTTGGTAGTGTGGCATGCTAAGTGTTGCTGTGTGTTGATGATCATTTGTTGATCATTTGTTGATCAAAGCATGGCTTTGTGAAAAAGCCTAGCTTTGTAGACGAGACTGCATCAGGACCTCACAAACCGGAAATGGTCGAAACAGGAAAGATGCGGCAAGGTTATGAGGGTCGCACCCTTTAGGGTATGTCATTTCCTTCTGGAAAAAGGTAGTATCATGGTATGGAGACCAGATATTTACCTGTGTGGTTGCTCCAATCTTATTTACTCTGTGTGATTGTTGCTTTGTGATCGAGGTACCTCGAATAAAGGTCCCAAAGGACTGGGGGGTGGCATATTCGTGTAGTAGTTACGTAGTGTAAGAGGTAACCCGGCCTTGTGTTGGCAGAGAGCTAGTTAGTTCTCGGGACGTCCATCCAGAGGCGTTTCCATATGGCAGTAGGAAGTTCCTTAGCCTGACCATTTGTTGGAAAATCCAAAGAAACAATATGAGCCCTTTACGATTGCAATTTGTATAACCTGTCTCCTCAGGCGGCAGCTATAGCAGGCATAATATAATGGTACCTATGCTGGCTAAGATTAATATTGTATTTTCGAAAGGATTTTCACACTATGCACTAGTAATAATATGAAAAGAGTTTTCTTTTGCGTAGTAAGCATGTTTGACTATCATAAGAAGAAATCTCCTCCAAGTCTGCGATTGCATTGTTTGTGTGGTGGGAGGTCTTATGGTAGTTTCATTTTCAAAAAGCATTGCAGATTTCAATGTTTAAAATCCTTTTGTTGTTTGTTTTAAAGATAAACTGTTTTTGTTACTCACACCAGTCCCACGACTGACCTGGAGTTTATTGTTCCCTTCCTAAACTCTGGGTGCCCGCAATTTTCCACACGGGCAGTCTAGAGTTGGGTTTTTCAGATAGTCAGGTTTAGTAGATGATCTGGAGCTAGTTAACTCCATCAGAGTTGATGACTGACGTTGCTTAGCTTGGTGCAACGTGATGGTGGTTGAGCTGATGTTGGAGTTATTGGTCTTATTCTCTTTGTCGGATCACTTGAAGTATCACTTTTGTTTTCCGCTGTATCATTATTTATCTCTGATATTCTTGTATCATATTGATATCATTGTTGTATATCATTCTGGATATTGTATTCATTGGAGTTGTATATGATATCATTGATTTCTTTATTCCGCTGTGTTGTTATACTTACTGTGTTATAAGCTCCGGTGAGCCAGATTCGGTGTTTGAATCTGCGGCATTTTGAGTACAAGTGAAGTACGGGTGCCGATTTTCGAAGGCCGAGTTCAGGATCATTACACAAGCGGGACTTCCGTTAGAGGTGGGAGCCCTGCTGTAACGACCCTAGATTTTAATTTATTTAAATTGATAATTAAATGAATTTTTGAATAAAAATTTGTAAAATTAATTATAAATGGAAGCGAGTTTCCCCGATTCAAATCGAAAATATTGTAAAAATTTGTATATATATATTTACTTTGGATTCTTGAAATACGAAATGTAAATTAAAACAATTAGCATTAAAGTTAAAATAAATATTTAAGTTAGAAAATGAATTTGACAATTTCAAATAGATATATATAATAAGATAAATTATAAAAATATAAAGTAACATATAGCTAAATTCAAACAACATAATTAAAATAGAAATTTATTTACAAAAACAAATACAAAGCTCAAATACAAGAGCTTGTAAATTAAAATCAAGCAAGAAAATAATAATAATATACATAAGCATGAACAAAAGAAAAGATAAGTACGTAGATGTGGGAAAACAAATCAGTTAAGTATGAATAGAAAAGATAATAGAAATGGCTTGCAAAAGAAGTACATGTACAAATCAAATAGAGGCTGTAGACAAAGTAGGACAGCAAGTATATATATTTAAGTATAGAAACATCAAGTACATAAGCAAAAGCTTGTAAAGCAAGTACAAAGTATCATCCCTAAGCACATACACTATCTCTAGCCACGATGGGTATCATATCAACCATTAACATAAGATATCAGCCACCATACTAAGAAAAGAAATCTCTGATCCAAATAAAGGCAAATATCCTAAGTACACAACATCATAGCTTATCAGCCACCCTATGAAGAAAATCACTGATCTAATAAATATAAAAGTCTTGTACCAGCATTACTTAGCTCTGCCTACTTGTTTTAGTATATATCAAGTTCCTTTTCATTCTCGTGCATTAAAACTATGCCAAACCAGAAAACAAACCTGGAAGCTTCTCTTCAAATTTATTCTTCAACCTGTAACCATTTTCAAAACAAAAGAAAATAAAGCATCTTTCAAAAGAAATCTATGAAGTCCATTCTAGTTTTTAAAGCTTTCAGTTGTAACCTCAAGCAAGTTTATCAATCATCATCAAGTTTTAGTTTAACTAAGCATTCCAGTTAAACAATCAAAGTTTCAAATCTATCCAGTTTTAAAAGAAATCATGTTCTTCTTTGCCATTTTTCAAGGTGAGTAACACTTGTTTTAGATTTGACAAATATGGATTTGTTGCAAGTATATTATGATAAGTATGCTTGGATACAAATATGAATTCCCTGTGTATATTGGTTAATGAGTGAGGGTGTGCAGGCTTCTGTTCATATGAATGTTCTCTGTTTAAAAAAAAACTCTGAACATAGGTTTGCTTCAAAAATAAATTTCTCTTGATCTAGTGACCTTTTGAACTTGGGATCAAAACAAAAAAATTTAGTTATAGTATATGTTAAGTTTTAAAAATGCACCCAAGTTAGAATAACTTGTTAATGTTTCTGGAAATTGAAAGAACAAACCAAAGCTCTATATAAGTCGAAATTTAAATTTCTTAAATTACGTTTTCAGGCATATAAACTGAATTCGTATACTTTAATTTGATTTTTAAAGCTTGAATCATAATTTTTAGAGTTAGATGCTAAAAGCAGTTCGAGTTTGGTTAAAATTCGTTCTATCGTCGATCTCTGATGATCTACGAAGTTCTGGCGACCGGGATCGTGGCTGGTGGTAGAGGAGTGTAAGTAGATGCTAAGAAAAATGGGTAATGGTGATAAAATTCATCAGAGAGGTTGCGGCAGTGAAATCCTTTTTAGAACCCTAGTTTTAGTTAAGCTTAAGCAGTCGATCATCACATCTTCTACAATGGACCGAGTGTTTCAGATCTTTGGGTAGTGGAAGCTTGTCCCTAGTTGAAGTCAATGCCGGAGTTCTAGGGGTCACGGTGGTCGAAGGGACGAGTGCGAAGCGTTGCCAGGTTTTGGGTTCAAGTAGTTCTGCTGTTCCAGGTTTAGATTGAAACTCGAATTCAAATTCGAGTGGGTTGGAGCTAATCTGATGATCGCGTTGGGGTGATTGGGTAATTTTGGATGTGAAACGATCATCACTGATGATCGGAGATGATGACCGGCAATGTGATGACCGCCCATGACCCCCGCACTGAACATAGAAATAGTGCGCTGTAAAGTGTGCCAGACAGCCATGGACGGTTGCCAAGGTTAAGTTAAAATAGCAGAATCTATCGTATAACTCACAGCGCATGGATAAAATACAATAGAAAGTATATATAGTGAAGCTTTACAGAACAGAATCTCTATTAAACCTCATAATAGTTTGGTACAACATCTGAATAGTCAATACATCAAGCCTCACTACATATCACTCAGAGAATATACAAGCAGCGGAACATCCAGTACATATAGTAAGAAACTAATACGCAAGCCTCCAGCTCGTCTTCGTCATCAGCATCGTCGGTCACAAAAAACAGCACCTGTCACCTGCTACCTAGTCTGCCCATCCCAAAATGGATGAACAGCTCAAGGTAATAAGAGTGGAACATAAAACCTTGAGTCAGACAACAGTCTTAGTGAGCGGTAAATTAACTAACAACATACCAAAAGAGCATAAAGGTAAAAGGAATAGGAATCCAACCCTCCCACTCCACCTCTTTCTACAGTGATAGCCCCTAGACAAACTAAGCAAAAATAAACATAGCAAAGCAGACATTTAAAGTAAAGCAATTATCACTCGAGTCAAGGTCGGTGTTTTCCAAGTACAAACCCCCAAGGCCTAAACCAAGATCAAATAAGCACCCAAAAAACATCGCTCTTGAGACCGAATGACGATACAATCAAACATCCATGACTCTGGCTATCACTGTTATCATTGCTTCGATACCACCATTAATTGAATGACCGGCACATTCTTTCAGCCGTCCGTCAAGGGTTAATGGCAACCCCGGTTCTAGACAGAACTCCGCACGTCGTCGCAGCCCGTGCCTAGGACTATCGAATCTGCCCAGAGTACTCGACTACAATCATAGTCTTTAGGGACTATCGAATCTGCCCAACGTACTCTTGCTTTGAGCCTGCTAGAACCTTCAATAACGATGAAACCTTAGCCTTCTAGTCATCCTCCTCGACGACTATTTTCGTACTAGCCCAAGCGCCTCTCGAGCAAACCATTATCCTCAACTCGAACCATTTCACCGAGTTATCAACATGCTTGGAATGATCCCGTCTGGATTAAACCAAGGCTATCTCATACCATGCCTCGCTTCATCTCATCATAGCAAAGCCTCATCTCAACATCAACATCATCAAATCTATCCATATGAGCTTCATCATCCGCCACATATGCCACGAGCAGCTTTTCCAATTCAAGAGCCTTTCCCTTAGCTTTTGAATCATCTTCGACTAACTTGTCCAAATCAAATCATCAATCAACTAATTTACAACAATCAATCAAGTCAAACATTAATCCAAGTAATCAAACATTCAAACATGATCTAAATAACAATAATGGCAATTTCGTAAATAAAGAGTCTAAATCTAACAACCATGAAACATGAACAATATCTCTATAACTTGATGAATGAACTTGCATAGGTTAACATGTAGTAAAATGGATGTCAAATCATCATGAACAATAGTTCTACACTTAAGTTTATGAAAATGCATGGAAATCACTATTTTAACACCAAATCAAGCCAATAATCCGATATACTCCTTTGGATCCGTGTGAGAGATAATCACCACTCACCAAATCACCTAAACACCTCAAAAGCAACACACTTCAGATCTGGACAGCGAAGAATCTAACTCGATCTATCAAAACTCCGCTTCAAACGATGAAATCTCTCTCCGATGGATGAAGATCTTCAATCTAAGCTTTTGGATCTTCGATTTGGATGGAAGGAAGCACAAGATTAAAGTGGAGAAAAGAAGTGAAGAAGTGTAGAACTCGAGCTCTCAAAATAGCAGCACTTCGTCGCTTCAAAATCCGGATCCCAAAAAGTGAAGTAGAACCCGCTATTTATAGGCAGATTTCCTTAGGTCGTCCGCCCCCTTAGGTCGTCCACGACCTAACTATCCACGACCTAACTGTCCACGACCTACGACCTAACACACTCAAGCGGCTTAGCAACAGTGTCGACCTAACGACTTAACAGAAGCCACGACCTAACTAAGATGCTAACAGAAGTCGCGACCTAACATACACGCGACCTAACAACTCACGACCTAACATTCTTAGGTCGTCTAGCGACCTAACTAACACTACAAAGACTCAAAGACCTAATCACTTAACTTGTCCGCGACCTAACTACCTTAGGTCGTTAACTCACTCAACCCTTAGGTCGCTAAACCCCTTAAGTCGCCAACTCGCCCAGTTTCTTATACCGCTAACTCTTAGGTCGTCGTCTTCCTTAAGTCGCCTATTCCTTAGGTCGGTCAAATCCTATAGGTCGTCCCAAACTAGCATACGACCTAACCCAGTACGACCTAAACCAATACGACCTAAACCAATATGCTAACTTGTAACGACCCTGAAATTCCGACCCAATTTTAAAATTTTAGAACGGTTATTTTAATTTAAAATGTGAAACTTACATACGATTTCAATCAACGTCCAAACTTTGTTTCTAAATTGCGCCTAGATGATTGTAGATACGGGTAAAGTTTCGTCGGAAAATACCGCAGTAAATTTCGTGCACATTTTACTACACATCAGTTCATTTTAAAACGTGAAAATTTTTATCTTTCGAACCTAAATATTTTTACAGAAAAATTCTAAATCAATTTCTGACAAAGGCGTGTTTCGTTTTTCAAAATTCGGACATCTTTAGCTCCGTCGATCTTATTCTTCGGTGTTTTGCTGCATTCCCCGTAATAGAAATTTCAAATTTTCACAAACAACTTCCGTTGCTATTCAAACTTCATATTTGGAATGCGTCTAGATAGACATAGGCGTACGCCAAATTTTGTCGAAAAATATTGTAGTAAATTTCGCTCGCCGAATTTACATATTAGTTTTAATTTTAGGGTAAGTTTGGCTCACATCCCTAACAAGTTTTAAAATAGGGAAAACATCCTTCCCAACCAACATTTACGTTTCCGCTCCCTGTTTTCAAATTCACGCATGCAGAAAGACCGAAATACCCTTTATGTTTTTAACTTTTCAAACGTGTATAACTTTATTTACAAAAACCGGATCAACATAACGTTTTCACCAAAAAATCGCAAAGTTTATGATCTTTAAAATGAGATCCATTGTTGATACCAAAAATTTAAATTTGTATTAAATCTGCAATTATTTCAAATATTTGCAGACAATTCAGCAAATATTGAACATTTTCGATTTTTTTTCAAATATATAAAAATTGCAAAAAATTACAGATATTTCTGCAACTATATGATATAGTTGCAGAAATGTCTGCAACTATTACATATAGTTGCAGATATTTCTGCAACTATATGGTATAGTTGCTGAAATGTCTGCAACTATTTCATATAGTTGCAGACATTTCTGCAACTATTGCATATAGTTGCAGAAATGCAACTATTGCAAATAGTTGCAGAAATGTCTGCAACTATTTCATATAGTTGCAGACATTTATGCAACTATTGCATATAGTTGCAGAAATGCAAATAGTTGCAGATGCAACTATTGCAAATAGTTGCAGAAATGTCTGCAACTATTGCATATAGTTGCAGACATTTCTGCAACTATATGATATAGTTGCAGAAATGCAAATAGTTGCAGATGCAACTATTGCAAATAGTTGCAGAAATGTCTGCAACTATTGTATTTAGTTACAGACATTTCTGCAACTATACCAAATAGTTGCAGAAAACGAACTTACACGGTATTTCAGTAAAAATCTTTTATTGTAAACAGATAAATCATTAAGCAAAGATAATTTTATCGTTCAATATAAACCAAATAATCACAGATAGAAAAAATGGAGCACGGTATAAACGAGGGTATTTATGGAAAAGAATTAAGCCGAAACAAAAATAGGGACCGGATTTATAAAGTTTCGAACGGAAGGAGTTTTGTGAATTACGTTTGGTTTTAGGGATGTGACCCTAATTTTCACTTAATTTTATGTGTAAATTTTCTATCGTCTGAACTCAAATATTTTTCACAATGTTGCATAAGAAAAATATTCTGATCATGACGGCGCATTTCGTTTCGTCAAATTTTGCTTTTAATTGCTAGTTAAATTGTCGCTCGAGCAAATGGTTCAATAAGATTTACCACTTCGCAAACAACGTCAAACCACCAATATCTTTATACCGTTGTGTCCGCCTCGCCGAGCTGATCAAAACGGTATATTTGTTTGTGTCAATCGGAGTTTGGCGTAGCAAGTTATAAATTATTTAACGAAGTACAAACTGGTCCGTTATGCCACACAAACCGTTACCCTACTCTTTCCCGCTCAGAATTCAAATGGCCTTGTCCCTTCAGAACCCCAATAGGTACCACCGTGCCAAATCATCATTGCACTGCACACTCTGTATACTGTGTATATATCCCTCTTCATTTATTACTCTGTACACCAGCTCATTCATTTATTGCTCTGCATCAACACTCCGCCTCAGAGAAAACTGGGTATGTAATCTCCTCTGCCTTTTCTTTCTCTCCTTCCTCCTCTCTTCATATTTTTCTTTTTATTTATGAATGCTCACCCACTGCCCACTGCCATTCCACCCGGCAACCCACCACACCATTGCCCAGCCGAGCCACCCGCACCACCTCCGCCCGTCCCCGCGTCCAGCTCCGCCCTGCCCTCCGCTGTCCCACCCGTCCACGCCACCTGCTCCCCGCCCTGCCCTCCGCCTACGCACCCGCGCCCTCCGCCCCAGCCTCCGCCCGCTTCGGCCACGTACCAAGCCCCTGTCCACGCCACCTGCTCCCCGCCCTGCCCTCCGCCTACGCACCCACGCCCTCTGCCCCAGCCTCCGCCCGCTTCGCCCACGTCCCTAGCCCCTGCCCTCCGCCTACGTCCCCGCGTCCGCCCAGCCAAGCTATCTGCGTCCCCACACCAGCCACCCACCCCCTCGCCCGCTTCGCCCATGTCCCCACCCTCCGCCCAGCAGCCCCATGCAGCCCAGTAGCCCATGCACCCCACCTCCGACCCACTGCACATGCAGCCAGAGCCCACTGCCCCGTCCCCAGTCCAGCCCCGCCAGCCCGACCAGCCCGCTCCAACCCCGCTCCGCTCCAGCCGCTCCGCCGTCACCATTGTGCCTCGCAGTGGCCGAAATCATGCTCTGTGCACATCAGTTATATATATATAAGTAGATATATATATATAACTGTTATATTATATAACCGTATACTTTGAAATTTTGGGTTGCTCACATACAGTCTGTTGCTATGTTGTTTCAGCTCCTGCTATTGATCCGGAAGTATAAGTATTTCCATCCCGCTTGTCGAATCTATCTTGCTTCGTCGTTGGTATGATTTTATATATATTCAATCGATATATATTGCAATAAAAAAATTATTGATTAATTATTTGTTGATTGCAGTTGTGTTCATTTTGCGTCGTGCCTATTAAGGTCTATTTATCTATTCATCTTCGTGCCGCACCATCTTCTCTAACCACGCAAGGTGAATATTTTATTCACGACTCAATCTATTATGCTATGATAATCAAGTGATAATTGTTGTTAATATTAAACTTGGATATTAAATTGTTGATTGTAAAATTTGGTTGAAATAAACTGTTAATTTCTAAAATTTGACGCCATGTATTGTTTAAGTTGATTAAACATGTTGAACTGTAATATGATGTTAATTAGGGTAAATAATAGTGACATTAAAATTGATATGTACGATTGATGTAGAAATTTGATAACAGACACCAAGTAAAAATCATAATTTAATAATCTTTAATCCGTAGGATTCTAGGGATAATTATATTAATTTGCATAAATAACAAATGTAAGTTAATATGATTATTTCGGGATTATTTGAATAAATTGTTAAATTGTTATGTATGTTTGCTATTGCTTGTTTATTTACTTTGACACCATCCCAGTTATCACACTGCAAGTTCCCTTCGCTATGCTTTGTTTTATATTAAATGATATCGGGTTGAAATGATAAATACCCAATTAAACAACTTGGCCAAGGATAGACAATTAAAAATAAGAAACCCGATTGGTCAACAAAAATATTTTTGAAATTGAAATCTATTTGAAATTAAGGAAGGAACTTAATAATTTGTTTGAAAATTTGGTAACGACCTTAATGGATTTGATTTATGGATTAAATCGAAATAAATTAATAGGAATAAATTAATGGAGTTTAATTGAAACGGATTTATAAACCTATTTAATTGAATAAAATGAATTGGCAAATTTATTTGAAATGAGATGTCAAACCAAGGAAGTTAGAATTTAATAATTTGAAAATTTATTAGGTTGTTAGATTTAGATTTAAAATCGGTTTTAAATTAAATAGATTTGAAACTTGACATAAGTTAAGTTTGAGATTTAGAAAATTTGACTTAAGTGGAATACGAAACTAACTAAAATTTTATGGATTTAATTTAGTGATAGTTTAAATTTAAAATGATTTTAAATTTAATAAAATTGATTTAATCAAATTTATGATTATGGTTAATGTATCGATGAATGTAAATATGAATTGAAATGAATAGAATTTTGTTTAAATGATGTGAACTAAAATTTACCATTAAACCGAATTAATTGGAGTATTAACTAAATTTAATAAGTGAGATTTATTAAATTGAATTTGAATTCTTAATTATATTGTTAACTCAAATGATGAACTAAAAGATTGCATTTGGAAAGAGGTTTTAATATCCGAAATAAATTGAATCATGAAATGTCAAATTTTGGAAGTCAAATTTGCAGCTTGACTTTCAGACTTTGATTTGTTTAAACTTTAACTTAAATGACCATCGGGTAATAAATATGTAGTTATTAAAGAGACCGGGATCGGATATGGACATACTCTCTGTCGATACCGAAAACCACTTTAATAACTATTACACGCGAAGTGTTGATCCAGAACGAAGTGGATGGTTTGGTGAACGCGTTGACTGAAGAAAGAGAACGATATTGGATGACCCCTGACATGACTAAAACAGGAGCCGCGCCGGGCCATTGAGGTTCGTCACCTCTAGCGGACACACTTCTTCGATACCATATCTATTACTTTTGTGATTCGATTTGGGTGCACCCCTTGATTTGGGAGTGTTGTTTCGCGGTGTTGAGGTAGTAGCTGCTATGCTCAACATCAGTCCGGATCACGCAACTACTAGTATGCTAGTTGGTATCGCCTCATGTACCTTGTCATACTGATTATCCTATTCGCGACCACTACGTTTTGGTTTGTACCTTTAGTATATGGATTGCCCTCTGGTGACTTCCGGTTTTGGGGAAACTACGGTCTTGTATATGCTCTTGGGAATAAAACGTGTTAAGGGGATTATGGTAACGCCTTAACACTATTTTAATATCATACTTTACTGATTAGACATTATCTATCTATCGTATTCTATTGTATATATAGATAGTTTATCGGATCCTTAGAGATGTTATTTTATCCATCTTTAACTTATGAACTATTCCCTTGCACTTGATTTTATTGTATAAGATTTTGAGTCCTGACTCGAGTGTTTCTTTTGTATATGCTCGGGTCAGTCTGAAGCTATCCAGTTTGCTGATCAAGGTTGGTTGAAGATGCTGAAGGCTTAGCATTTATCTTTATTAGTCTATTTCTATTCATGTATTGATGTCCTAGTCTGTTGGACATTTTTGTATTAGTCACTTGATGATAAGACATTGTTGTATTTTATGTAGTAGCTTCATGAACTGCTATTATGACGATGTATTTTCCGCTGCATTATTCTGTGACTGTTCTGTGTCTGTGATGTTGTATTGATTCTCATTTACATTTATGTATTTATAATCCCATAATGATTCGTGTTTTGTATTATTTAAGTTGACATGTGTGGATTATTGTCAATTTAAATGGTCCAAATATACGGGTTGTTACAGTTGGTATCAGAGCTTCGGTTTCCCTAAAAACCTTAGTTTGGGATTATATATAAACTCATTAGAGATAGGGTAGCAATACCCTAGAATGAGGAGAATCGATTCAATATCCAAATCCTTTCATTTCAAACTTCTTTGATTCGTTGATTAGACTTTCCTTAAAAAAAATTCTATGATTTTCTATCCTTTGGCTTTTACAATCTTTTGGTATTTCAGGATGGGTACCAGAGGAAACCATAGGGGAGGAAGGGGCCATGGTCCTGCTCAGGCTGCACCTGTCGCTCCAGCTCCTGTCAAATTCACCATTCTTAGTAAGGAGTATACACAGCTGGGAGGTATTAAGTTTCTGGATCCGAGAACATTATTGAGGCTCAGCAATGGCTTAAAGGCTTAGAGAAGATATTTTCTGGTCTAGAGATCACTGATGCTCAGAAGCGTCAACTTGCTGCCTGGCAACTTCAGGATGCCGCGCAAGATTGGTGGGAATCAGTTACTTCTCGTATCGAGGAGAACACCATCACTTGGGCCCAGTTTAGGTATAAAATTATTTGGATTTCGTAGTCTAAATTCTTCTTTTAATCTTTGGAATGTTATTCATCTAGTCTATCTTTTGATTAGGGATACTTTCTCGGCACAATGGATGCCAGCTGCTGGGAAAACCCAACTTTATAGAGCTTTCATGGATCTTAAGCAGGGCAGTATGACCTTTTCGTAGTATGAGAGGAAATTCAACGAACTCTCCAAGTTCGGCCCGAGATTGATTGATACACCGCTTCTAAAGAACGAGAAGTTCATTTTGGGAACTAGACCAGAGTATTATGACTTGCTTACTGGCCACACCCACTTCACCTTCACAGAGCTTGTTGACTTTGCTCTTAGATATGAGGCAAAACCTAAGGGACCTACTGCCAAGGCCACTCCTACTCAGCCCTCTTCTAGCCAGCCCGGGAAAAGGAAGATGAACTTTGATCAACAAAAGAAAGCTTGGCAGAAGACTACAGGATTGGGATATGCTCAGAAAAGCCCAATCGACCTTGCTAATATCACTTGCTTCAAATGCGATAAGAAGGGCCATTATGCTAATAGTTGTCCATCTACCGGAGCTGCTGTTCCACCACCTTCTACGACTAGGAAAGATTTATGCTATGTCTGCCTCCAACCGGGTCATTTCAAGAAAGACTGCCCATTGTATAAGCGTGGCACACCATCTGGAGTATTTGCTATCACCACTCCTACACCGCCTGCTCAGGATGACCAAGGTACCTTACGAAGTACTTTTTCATTACATGATTTACCTATTAGGGTATTATTCGATACTGGTGCTTCTCATAGCTTCATATCTATTGATCTTTGCAATAAGCTCAACTTAGAACCTACTCTTGCTACTACTTCCTTATGCGTCTCCAACCCTATTGGAGGACTTGCCAACCTCAGTAGAATTTGTAAAGAGGTTATGCTCTTGTATGGAAGATATCGATTCACTTGGGATTTTTATGTACTTGGCTTCGCAGCATTTGACATCTTGTTAGGTGCTGATTGGTTAAGGAAATTCGATGCTGTTATTTCTTGCAAGGCTCGTTCTGTTTCTCTAGTCAATGACAAGGGCCTACCGCTTGTCATTGAATGCAAATCACCGCAGAAATATGCCGGAAGCTTCATATTCTCTCTTGATGCTCACCCGGATGATCTTAGTACTACCCCTATTGTTCAGAAATTTCCTGATGTATTTGGAGAGGTCAACTCTCTACCGCCTAAACGGGAAATCGATTTCCGCATTGACCTTATTCCTGGAGCTACTCCCGTAGTTCTCCCTCACAGAAGGATGGCGCCTAAAGAAAAAGCTGAACTTAAAACTCAAATTGATGATCTAATTGCTAGGGGTTTGATTAGGAGAAGTTGTTCTGAATGGGGCGCCGTAGTTGTATTTGTCACCAAGTCGGATGGGTCTCTTCGCATGTGTGTTGATTACAGGGAGCTGAACAAATGCACTCTCAAGAACCGCTATCCGATGCCTCGCATCAATGATTTATTCGATCAACTCCATGGAGCTAAAGTTTTCTCCCAACTTGATCTTGCCACTGGGTTCCACCAACTCAGAGTAGCAGAGGATAGTATTCATAAAACAGCTTTCCATACCGAAAATGGATTCTATGAATGGTTGGTTATGCCATTCGGTTTGACCAACGCACCTGCTTATTTCGTCGACTTAATGAATTGAGTCTTCCGTGATGTGCTTAACAAGTTTGTTCTTGTTTTCATTGATGATATTCTCGTCTTCTCCAAAGACAAGAAGGAGCATGAGACACACCTTGCTTATGTTCTGGAAACTTTCCGAAATCATCAACTTAAGGCCAAATTCTCTAAATGCTACTTCTGGCGAGACAAAGTGAGATTCTTGGGCCACATAGTTTCTGAAAATGGGATTTCGGTCGATCCAGCTAAGATCGCCGTAATCAATGTAAGTTCTATCCTATTCGCTATTTCTATTCAATTCCTCTTATCCCTTTCTAAATTTTAAATTTATCTACAGGATTGGGAGACTCCCAAAACTCCTACTGATATCCGTAGCTTCTTGGGCTTGGCCGGCTATTATCGTAGATTTATCAAGCACTTTGCCCAGATTTCTGCCCCACTCGCTGCTTTAACCCGAAAGGATGTCAAGTTTATTTGGAGTGAGAAGTGCGAATCAGCTTTTAATAAATTGAAGTGTAAGTTAACTTCAGCCCCAGTTCTTGCGGTGATCGATGGAAGTGAAGGAATAACTGTCTATACAGATGCTTGCCGAGAAGGTTTAGGCGCTGTTCTTATGCAAAACGGAAAGGTTATTGCTTATGCTGGCCGCCAGTTGAAGATCCATGAAGTAAACTATGCAACTCATGATCTAGAGCTTCTTGCAGTTGTATTTGCTTTGAAACTGTGGAGGCATCATCTTTTGGGAACTAAATTTGAATTATTCACTGATCATAAGTCCTTGAGATATATCTTTTCTCAAAAAGATTTGAACCAGAGACAAGTTCGATGGCTTGAATTCTTAGCTGCATATGATCTCGACATCAATTATACTCCTGGGAAAGCAAATGTTGTAGCTGATGCTTTAAGCCGTAGCAAAGCATTGTCATGTTGTAATCTTGTAGAAGGCATGCTATTTAAGCTTGTTATCTCCCCATCTCTTGTGGATCGCATCAAAGCTAAGCAATATGAGGACACCTTGCTCTATCGCATGAAGGAGTTAGTTCTTGGTAGAGTTGGAAATGCCGACAGTAAAGTGGGAGCACAGATAGATAGTAATGGAGTTCTGAGGATTGACAATCGTATTTGCGTTCCTAATGTCGATGGATTGAGACAAGAAGTGCTTAGAGAAAACCATCGGTCATCACTTTCATTTCATCCTGGTGTCACTAAAATGTACCGAAATATGAAGCGGTTATATTGGTGGAGTGGGATGAAGAGGGATATTTCTATATATGTCAGTAAATGCACCACTTGCCAACAAGTTAAGGCCGATCACCAGAAGACTGCCGGTTTACTTCAACCCCTGGAGATTCCGTGTTGGAAATGGGATCAGATTTCTATGGACTTCATTGATGGATTACCGAGGACCAGAAAAGGTAACGAGAGTATATGGGTGATTGTTGATAGATTGACCAAATCTGCTCACTTTATTCCTGTTAAGACCACTCGTACTGCTTTGAGTTTGGCCGAGATATATATGAGAGAGATTGCTAGACTTCATGGAGTTCCATCTAGTATTGTGTGCGATAGAGACCCTTTATTCACTAGTAAATTCTGGAAGGCATTTCAGGACGTCTTGGGCACTAAACTAAATCTGAGCACAGCTTATCATCCTCAAACAGATGGCCAAACTGAAAGGGTGAATCAGATTTTGGAGGATCTGCTCCGAGCCTGCATTATTGATTTCGGTGGATCTTGGGAAGACCATCTCCATTTGGTTGAATTCACTTATAATAACAGTTATCAGGTAAATCAAAATTCAATTTTAATAAGTAAATTTGAATTGAATTTTAACCACATTTATATTCAGGCAAGTATCGATATGGCACCGTTCGAAGCTTTATATGGACGGCCATGCAAATCGCCAGCTTGTTGGATTGAGCCTGGTGATCGATTAATTCTTGGCCCAGATATGATTATAGAAGCATCCGAGAAGGTTAATGAAATCAGAAGAAAGATGAAGACCGCACAGGATAGGCAGAAGAGCTATGCTGATAGGCGTAGAAGAGATTTAGAATTCCAGGTTGGGGATAAGGTATTTCTTAAGGTATCACCCTTGAAGAATGTTATTCGATTTGGTCGTAGAGGGAAGCTCGCTCCTAGATTTGTTGGACCATTCACTATCACTGAGAGAATTGGTACACTAGCCTACAGAGTTGCATTGCCAGAGAAATTTGAGGGCGTGCACAACGTATTCCACGTTTCCCATCTTCGGAAGGTGGTACACGATCCCTCCATGACCATCCCTATTGCTCAGTTAGATGAGGTTGATATTGAGCCGGATTTGACTATAGAGAGGAGACCACTTCGTATTGTTGATAGGGGTACAAAGCAACTTAGAAGGAAGTCGGCTAGCCTAGTCAAAGTCCAATGGAGTCCCGATGATCGTGATTGCACTTGGGAAACCGAGGAGTGTATCCGAGACTCTAATCCAGAATTGGTTGTTGAAGGTAAATTCCATTCTATACTCTTTACTATGTTCAATAATCTATTCTGAATCCATTGTATCTCTGTTATTTGTTCTTCCACTCTTTACTTTGTTCCTTTTCGAGGACGAAAAGTCTTGAGTAGGGGAGAATGTAACGACCCTGAAATTCCGACCCAATTTTAAAATTTTAGAACCGTTATTTTAATTTAAAATGTGAAACTTACATACGATTTCAATCAATGTCCAAACTTTGTTTCTAAATTGCGCCTAGATGATTGTAGATACGGGTAAAGTTTCGTCGGAAAATACCGTAGTAAATTTCGAGCGCATTTTACTGCACATCAGTTCATTTTAAAATGTGAAATTTTTTATCTTTCGAACCTAAATATTTTTACATCGAAAAATTCTAAATCAATTTCTGACAAAGGCGTCATTTTTCGTTTTTCAAAATTCGGACATCTTTAGCTCTGTCGATCTTATTCTTCGGTGTTTTGCTACATTCCCCGTAATAGAAATTTCAAATTTTCACAAACAACTTCCATTGCTATTCAAACTTCATATTTGGAATGCGTCTAGATAGATATAGGCGTACGCCAAATTTCGTCGAAAAATATTGTAGTAAATTTCGCTCGCCGAATTTACATATTAGTTTTAATTTTCTGTGTAAATTTTCTATCATCCGAACTCAAATATTTTCACAATGTTGCATAAGAAAAATATTTTGATCATGACGGCGCATTTCGTTTCGTCAAATTTCGCTTTTAATTGCTAGTTAAATTGTCGCTCGAGCAAATGGTTCAATAAGATTTACCACTTCGCAAACCACGTCAAACCACCAATATCTTTATACCGTTGTGTCCGCCTCGCCGAGCTGATCAAAACGGTATATTTGTTTGTGTCAATCGGAGTTTGGCGTAGCAAGTTATAAATTATTTAACGAAGTACAAACTGGTCCGTTACGCCACACAAACCGTTACCCTACTCTTTCCCGCTCAGAATTCAAATGGCCTTGTCCCTTCAGAAACCCAATAGGTACCACTGTGCCAAATCATCATTGCACTGCACACTCTGTATACTGTGTATATATCCCTCTTCATTTATTACTCTGTACACCAGCTCATTCATTTATTGCTCTGCATCAACACTCCGCCTCAGAGAAAACTGGGTACGTAATCTCCTCTGCCTTTTCTTTCTCTCCTTCCTCCTCTCTTCATATTTTTCTTTTTATTTATGAATGCTCACCCACTGCCCACTGCCATCCCACCCGGCAACCCACCACACCATTGCCCAGCCGAGCCACCCGCACCACCTCCGCCCGTCCCCGCGTCCAGCTCCGCCCTGCCCTCCGCTGTCCCACCCGTCCACGCCACCTGCTCCCCGCCCTGCCCTCCGCCTACGCACCCGCGCCCTCCGCCCCAGCCTCCGCCCGCTTCGGCCACGTCCCCAGCCCCTGTCCACGCCACCTACTCCCCGCCCTGCCCTCCGCCTACGCACCCGCGCCCTCCGCCCCAGCCTCCGCCCGCTTCGCCCACGTCCCCAGCCCCTGCCCTTCGCCAACGTCTCCGCGTCCGCCCAGCCAAGCCACCCGCGTCCCCACACCAGCCACCCACCCCCTCGCCCGCTTCGCCCATGTCCCCACCCTCCGCCCAGCAGCCCCATGCAGCCCAGTAGCCCATGCACCCCACCTCCGACCCACTGCCCATGCAGCCCCAGCCCACTGCCCCGTCCCCAGTCCAGCCCCGCCAGCCCGACCAGCCCGCTCCAACCCCGCTCCGCTCCAGCCGCTCCGCCGTCACCATTGTGCCTCGCAGTGGCCGAAATCATGCTCTTTGCACATCAGTTCTATATATATAAGTAGATATATATATAACTGTTATATTATATAACAGTATACTTTGAAATTTTGGGTTGCTCACATACAGTCTGTTGCTATGTTGTTTCAGCTCCTGCTATTGATCCGGAAGTATAAGTATTTCCATCCCGCTTGTCGAATCTATCTTGCTTCGTCGTTGGTATGATTTTATATATATTCAATCGATATATATTGCAATAAACAAATTATTGATTAATTATTTATTGATTGCAGTTGTGTTCATTTTGCGTCGTGCCTATTAGGGTCTATTTATCTATTCATCTTCGTGTCGTGCCATCTTCTCTAACCACGCAAGGTGAATATTTTATTCACGACTCAATCTATTATGCTATGATAATCAAGTGATAATTGTTGTTAATATTAAACTTGGATATTAAATTGTTGATTGTAAAATTTGGTTGAAATAAATTGTTAATTTCTAAAATTTGACGCCATGTATTGTTTAAGTTGATTAAACATGTTGAACTGTAATATGATGTTAATTAGGGTAAATAATAGTGACATTAAAATTGATATGTATGATTGATGTAGAAATTTGATAACAGACACCAAGTAAAAATCATAATGTAATAATCTTTAATCCGTAGGATTCTAGGGATAATTATATTAATTTGCATAAATAACAAATGTAAGTTAATATGATTATTTCGGGATTATTTGAATAAATTGTTAAATTGATATGTATGTTTGCTATTGCTTGTTTATTTACTTTAACACCATCCCATTTATCACACTGCAAGTTCCCTTCGCTATGCTTTGTTTTATATTAAATGATATCGGGTTGAAATGATAAATACCCAATTAAACAACTTGGCTTAGGATAGACAATTAAAAATAAGAAACCCGATTGGTCAACAAAAATATTTTTGAAATTGAAATCTATTTGAAATTAAGGAAGGAACTTAATAATTTGTTTGCAAATTTGGTAACGACCTTAATGGATTTGATTTATGGATTAAATCAAAATAAATTAATAGGAATAAATTAATGGAGTTTAATTGAAACGGATTTATAAACCTATTTATTGAATAAAATGAATTGGCAAATTTATTTGAAATGAGATGTCAGACCAAGGAAGTTAGAATTTAATAATTTGAAAATTTATTAGGTTGTTAGATTTAGATTTAAAATCGGTTTTAAATTAAATAGATTTGAAACTTGACATAAGTTAAGTTTGAGATTTAGAAAATTTGACTTAAGTGGAATACGAAACTAACTAAAGTTTAATGTATTTAATTTAGTGATAGTTTAAATTTAAAATGATTTTAAATTTAATAAAATTGATTTAATCAAATTTATGATTATGGTTAATGTATCGATGAATGTAAATACGAATTGAAATGAATAGAATTTGGTTTAAATGATGTGAACTAAAATTTACCATTAAACCGAATTAATTGGAGTATTAACTAAATTTAATAAGTGAGATTTATTAAACTGAATTTGAATACTTAATTATATTGTTAACTCAAATGATGAACTAAAAGATTGCATTTGGAAAGAGGTTTTAATATCCGAAATAAATTGAATCGTGAAATGTCAAATTTTGGAAGTCAAATTTGCAGCTTGACTTTCAGACTTTGATTTGTTTAAACTTTAACTTAAATGACCATCAGGTAATAAATACGTAGTTATTAAAGAGACCGGGATCGGATATGGACATACTCTCTGTCGATACTGAAAACCACTTTAATAACTATTGCACGCGAAGTGTTGATCCATAACGAAGTGGATGGTTTGGTGAACGCGTTGACTGAAGAAAGAGAACGATATTGGATGACCCCTGACATGACTAAAACAGGAGCCGCGCTGGGCCATTGAGGTTCGCCACCTCTAGCGGACACACTTCTTCGATACCATATCTATTACTTTTGTGATTCGATTTGGGTGCACCCCTTGATTTGGGAGTGTTGTTTCGCGGTGTTGAGGTAGTAGCTGCTATGCTCAACATCAGTCCGGATCACGCAACTACTAGTATCCTAGTTGGCATCGCCTCATGTACCTTGTCATACTGATTATCCTATTCGCGACCACTACGTTTTGGTTTGTACCTTTAGTATATGGATTGCCCTTTGGTGACTTCCGGTTTTGGGGAAACTACGGTCTTGTATATGCTCTTGGGAATAAAATGTGTTAAGGGGATTATGGTAACGCCTTAACACTATTTTAATATCGTACTTTACTGATTAGACATTATCTATCTATCGTATTCTATTGTATATATTGATAGTTTATCGGATCTTTAGAGATGTTATTTTATCCATCTTTAAGTTATGAACTATTCCCTTGCACTTGATTTTATTGTATAAGATTTTGAGTCCTGACTCGAGCGTTTCTTTTGTATATGCTCGGGTCAGTCTGAAGCTATCCAGTTTGCTGATCAAGGTTGGTTGAAGATGCTGAAGGCTTAGCATTTATCTTTATCAGTCTATTTCTATTCATGTATTGATGTCCTAGTCTGTTGAACATTTTTGTATTAGTCACTTGATGATAAGACATTGTTGTATTTTATGTAGTAGCTTCATGAACTGCTATTATGACGATGTATTTTCCGCTGCATTATTCTGTGACTGTTTTGTGTCTGTTATGTTGTATTGATTCTCATTTACATTTATGTATTTATAATCCCATAATGATTCGTGTTTTTTATTATTTAAGTTGACATGTGTGGATTATTGTCAATTTAAATGGTCCAAATATACGGGTTGTTACATAACTACTAGGTCGTTAACTCTTAAGTCATTCACTCGACCTAAGCCACCACACGACCTAACTTCTACACGACTTATCCTATAATCCTTAGGTCGCCAACTTCCTTAGGTCGCTCCACTCCGACCTAACTACTATACGACCTAAGCCTTATCTCGTCCATGACTTAGACTCTGGACGACTTATCAACACTAACAGTCTAATAACAACCGTTTTACGAACATTCGATCCGTAAAAATATGGGTCGTTACATTCTCTCCCCCTTAGGAATTTTCGCCCCCGAAATTCCAAACAAACAAGAGCAATCAAAAGCTATTCTGCATGCCTACCATCCATAGCAATCAACACACCATGCATCCAATTCTAGCTTAGCATGTAGAATTCTAAAACTAGAACAAGTTACAATATCGTGAGATGACACGACACCTTATGGCCATACCTTGAAGAGTTCAGGATGAGCTGCCTTCATCCTCTCTTCCACCTCCCATGTACAGTCGTTATCATCATCACTCCATTGTATCTTAAGCAACCTAACTACCTTCCTCCTAAGCTGTTTCGTGTCAGTTTCCACAACACGAAGCGGCTTACGAGGTCTCTTATCGACTGGATCAATCTCGAAATCTTCACAACTATCAGCAGAAACCACTGTATTCGAGTCGTGCACATACTTCCGTAGATACGATACATGTAAAACATTGTGCACACTCGACATCTTTTCTGGTAACTCCAATCTGTAGGCGAGCTTTCCAATTCGTTCGGTAATCGGGAATGGTCCAACAAATCTCGGAGTCAATTTTCCTTTCTTCCCGAATCGAATAACAGTCTTCAGTGGAGAAATCTTCACAAAAACCATATCACCAATGCCGAATTCCAAATCCTTACGATGCTTATTGGCATAACTTTTCTGTCGGTCTTGGGCTGCCTTCATTCGTTGCCGAATGATCTCTATGAAATCCGAAGTCTGTCGAATCATTTCCGGCCCAAGTATCAACTTTTCTCCTTTCTCAAACCAACATGTCGGAGAGTTACACGGTCTTCCATACAATGCCTCATACGGTGCCATACCAATGCTTGACTGGTAACTGTTATTATACGAAAATTCCACCAAATGAAGATGATCTTCCCATGATCCTCCGAAATCCAAAACACAAGCTCTAAGGAGATCCTCCAAAATTCGATTGACTCTCTCAGTCTGACCATCTATTTGGGGATGATAAGCTGTACTCAAACACAACTCGGTTCCCAAAACTTCCTGGAAGCTCTTCCAAAATCCACTAGTGAACAATGGATCTCGATCGCTCACTATACTCTTCGGAATACCATGGAATCGAACTATCCACTTAACATACAACTCAGCCAATTTTGATGCAGTCCTAGTTGATCGAACAGGAATAAATCTTGCACTTTTAGTCAAACGATCTACGATGACCCAAATCCCTTCATTTCCCGCTCTGGTTCTAGGTAACCCATCGATAAAATCCATCGATATTTGCTCCCACTTCCATGTAGGAACTTCTAATGGCTGAAGCAATCCACTTGGCTTCTTCTGCTTGGCTTTTACCAACTGGCAGTTCATGCACTTGGAAATAAAATTTCCAACATCCTTCTTCATACCTTCCCAGTAATAGGTCCTCTTCATATCCCGATACATCTTATTTCCACCTGGATGAATTGTCAACTTCGAGTGATGACTTTACTTCAGAACTTTATTTCTCAATTCATCTATATCGGGAACAACTAGTCGTCCTTGCTTCCGAAGCCAACCCTCTCGATCGACCTCGAATCCTTTATCCTTTTCTGGGTCCAACCCAGATTCCAAATCACGGATAATCTTGACAAGCTTATCGTCTCGCTTTTGGCTCTCGCCAATTCTTCCCACAAGAGTCGGTCTTATCGATAAGTTTGCCAACATTTCAGGTTCCAATTCACATCTGGGCCTGAAGTCAAATCCAGCTAAATACTCGAGATTCTTCCATTCTGAAAACACGGCACCTAATCCTGCATGTCTTCGACTTAACGCATCTGCCACTGCGTTACCTTTTCCCGGAGTATAGGCTATACCAAAATCATATGATGCTAAAAACTCTAGCCATCGTTGCTGCCGAAGATTATAATCCTTTTGGGAGAAAAGATACTTCAACGACTTATGATCTGTAAACAACTCGAATCGAACTCCCAATAGATAATGTCTCCACATATTCAGAGCAAAAACAATCGCCGCCAACTCCAAACCATGAGTCGGATAATTCCTTTCATGCGGCTTCAGTTGTCGACTTGCATACGCCACAACTTTACCCTTCTGCATCAGCACCGCTCCAAGTCCAGTACCACATGCGTCGGTGTAAACCACCATCTCATCATTTCCACTTGGAATAGTCAAAACAGGAGCACTTGTCAATTGCTCTTTCAGGATTCCGAATGCTTGCTCACACTTAGCATCCCATCTGAATACTTGGTTCTTTTTCATCAATTCTGTTAACGGTGCAGCCACCTTGGAAAAGTCTTTGATAAATCGACGATAGTATCCTGCTAATCCAAGAAAACTTCTCACATCAGATGCATTCTTAGGTCTAACCCAATCCTGGATTGCTGCCACCTTAGCGGGATCAACCGCTATTCCATTTCCAGAAATAACATGGCCTAAGAACCTCACTTCATTCTTCCAGAAGTGACACTTCGAAAACTTAGCCTTCAGCTGATGTTTCCGTAAGATTTCCAAAACAATTCGCAAGTGTGTCTTGTGCTCTTCTTCAGTTCTGGAATAAATCAGAATATCATCCACGAACACTAGCATGAACTTGTTCAACTGATCCCTGAACACTCTATTCATAAGATCCACAAAATATGCTGGCGCATTAGTCAATCCAAATGGCATTACCAACCACTCAAAGAAACCGGACGGTGTCCTAAAAGCAGTCTTCGGCACACTATCCTTAGCCACTCTTAACTGGTGAAATCCCATTGCCAAATCCATCTGAGAAAACACCTTAGCTTCGTGAAGCTGATCAAACAAGTCATCTATTCTTGGCAATGGATACTTGTTCTTCTTAGTCACTTTATTCAGCTCACGATAATCCACACACAACCTCAGCGATCCATCTGCTTTGGTTACAAACACAACTGGTGCTCCCCATTCGGACACACTCCGCCGAATGAATCCTTTCTGTAAAAGATCATCAACTTGCACCCTCAACTCTTGTTGTTCCCTAGGCGCCATCCACCTAAGAGGCATCACAACAGGTCTGGCTCCTTCAACTAGATCGATACGAAACTCAATCTCTCTATGCGGCGGTAACCCTTTGACCTCATCAAAGACATCCTCAAATCCATTAGCGATTGGCACCGATGATAGTCCATCCCGTGGAACAACCAGCGAATACATGAAGCTCATGAAGATGCCTTCCTCATGCTTACATCGTATCACAATCTTTCGCCCCTCCACATTCTCGACTGTCACCTCCAACCTTTCACAATCAACCTTTGTCGCATACTTCCTAAGCCAGTCCATTCCCAAAATAATTCCGAACCTCGCAAAGTTCAGAACAAAACAATCACAAACAAAAGAGCAATCATGACTCGATACAATCAGACCACGACATAGCATACACAAAGAAGACGAACCCCCAACTGGATTAGTCACAACCAATGGCCTATCAACAATATCCGGTTCTAAACCCAACCGGCCTACAAGTTCATTACAAACAAAAGAATGCGACGCCCCAGTATCAAATAACACTCTAACTGGAACACCACAAATGGAGAGAGTACCCTGAACCACCACACTCTTTCCTTTCTCTTCAGCGGTAGGAGCTTTTGAAGATGATGGAACAGCCCCCAAAGCATAAGCTTGCACAATCTGCTTGTCCTTCCGCGGTTCTGGACAATTCTTCTTAACATGCCCCGGCTTGTCACAGTTGTGGCACTTCACCGGCACCTTCGGATTCTTACAATCTCTAGAGAAATGGCCCTTCTGCTGACAATTGTAGCAGGTCACTTCGCCCTTCGGCCTCTTCTAGCCATCCTTACCCTTTTGCTGCTGCTGCTTCCTCTTCTTGTTTCCACCCTGCTGTGGTTTAAACTCCTCCTTGGTCACAGCAACAATAGATCCTTCTTTAGGAAACAGATTCTCGTGCCTGAGAGCCTTCTCCACAAGCTTCTCAAATGAATCATCCAGATGATCCACCAACTGCCTCCCAAGATAACTGTCCAAGCCTGTCACAAACTTCTCGTTCTTCTGATATGAAGATTCAATATACGACCGGGCATACTTGGACAAAGCCTCAAACTCAGAAACATACTCAAGAACTGGTCTTCCACCTTGCTTGAGCTCCACAAACTTCTTGAACAGAACAGACTTCTGAGCAGTGGAAATGAACTTAGCTTCAAATCTGGCTTGGAATTGCTCCCAAGTAATTTCTTCCTCCGGAGTATCAATGGTGATAGAGTTCCACCGGTCAGAAGCTCTTCCTTGAAGCTGTCTTGATGCTAGCTTCCTTTTAGTTGCATCCTCGATTCCCAAATCACCAAAGATCCTTCTACAAGCATCTATCCATCTCTGAACCTCAATGGTTGACTCTGTTCCCAAGAAAACCTTTCCTCCAAGAGCAGTATAGTCTTTACACAGCTTGGCAAAATCCACCGGTTTTGGAGTTTGAACTTGAACTCCAACATCTACTGATGTCCCCGGAGCTGGCATCCTTCTCATGATCGAAGTCATCATAGCTTCGAACATAGCTGCATAATCAACAGATCCCTCCGCAGCACGGCCTTCCCTAGCAGCTGGTCTCCCTCTTCGACTCATTCTTAATATCTATAAAAAGGAATGATCAGCACACCTTGAGAACAACTTCATAAGGGGTTCAAATCATTCTAAGATACTATATTATATATAGTAATCATCCATCAAAATACAATTACGTCTCTCATACATAGTTACGTCAGCGAGCATTGGGTAAAATCGATTAACCAAAGCTCTGATACCAAATGTGATGACCGCCCATGACCCCCGCACTGAACATAGAAATAGTGCGCTGTAAAGTGTGCCAGGCAGCCATGGACGGTTGCCAAGGTTAAGTTAAAACAGCAGAATCTATCGTATAACTCACAACGCATGGATAAAATACAATAGAAAGTATATATAGTGAAGCTTTACAGAACAGAATCTCTATTAAACCTCATAATAGTTTGGTACAACATCTGAATAGTCAATACATCAAGCCTCACTACATATCACTCAGAGAATATACAAGCAGCGGAACATCCAGTACATATAGTAAGAAACTAATACGCAAGCCTCCAACTCGTCTTCGTCATCAGCATCGTCGGTCACTAAGAACAGCACCTGTCACCTGCTACCTAGTCTGCCTGTAAGGACCCTAGATTTTAATTTAATTTAAATTAATAATTTATTGAATTTTGGAGTTAAATTAATAATTAAATGAATTTTTGAATAAAATAGTAAAATAAATCGATTGAATGAAAGCGAGTTTCCCCGACTCGATTTCGAGTGAATTTGAAAATAATAAATATATAGATATATATTTTGACTTGACTTTAAATTGTAAATAAATATTGAAACTAGGAATAGAAAATAAATTTGACAAATTCAAATAGAAATATATAATAAGATAAATTATAAAAATATAAAGTAACATATAGTTAAATTCAAACAACGTATTTAAAATAGAAATTCATTTTTTAAATTTATAAAATAATAAAAAGCAAAGAACAAAATATATTTAGATATGAACAAGGCATAACAATTTATGCCATATACCTCTAGCTTACAAAAGTATATCATAGCCTACAACACTTAGAAAACAAAACAAAGTATAGGAGAATAGCTTGTAAAGATAGCCATCATGTTATCTCAAAACATTTACAGCCGAAGTCAAGAAGAAATAAACAAAGGTAAAATGCACAAAGCAAATATCTCTAGCCACATACCTGCCTTATCTCTAATATCATGTCAGCCCATACCTATTGTATAAACAAACATTACTTTGTACCAAATAATAGCATACCCATTATCTTCTTTTCTTTATACATATCAGTCTCGTTCATCCAAGTTGAGAAAAATCTGAGCAACCATTGTTTCAAAATTTAAAAACATCATCTCAAATAAAAACTTCAACTGGAAGTCTGGGAAGCAATTAATCAAGTCTGTGCTCATCTTAAAACTGAAGATAAAAATTCAACTCTACAACAACAATTAAATATACTCAACTCAGCTTGCAAGTTTCAAAACTGGTTCAACCTATCAAACTCTGTTCTTCTTCTTGTTCTTTTTAATCACGGTGAGTAACATTTTATTTAAAGTTTATAACCTAAGTAAGATGGAGCACGTTCCTCTGTGATGATATACACCTTGTACATATGTATGATTATGCAAGCCTGGATATATCTGTTCCTTGCTCTGTTATCTGTTTGGCATTTCTTTGAGTAGATGAGTAAACAAACCTTCTTCTCATGATCCATTATTTGTTTGAAGATAAGATGTAAACAAAAGCTGTTTGATTTGCTATAATCTAAGTATTAAAATTTATTTAAGATTGAATTAACTTGTATTTATCTCTGGAAAACGAGAAAACAAAACTCAACTTCAAACAAGTTTAAAAACAAATTTCTTGTTTTAAGTATTCAGGAGTATAGAGTGAAACTACATACTAAAATGGGATTTTTAAAACAAGTTTCACAATTTTTAAGGCAAGGGGTGAAGAGCAGTTTTAGTTTTACTGTTTTAAGCATTTTGGGTCGCCGTGGACGATAGAGTCGGCTGGAGACGTCGTGGTTTGGTCTGGAGGTAGAGGAGTGATCAGGGGTTTGTGGAAAAATAGTGGATGGCGTTGTAGTTCGTCGTGGTGGTAACGGCGATGAGATCTTTTCTATAAACCTAGTTTTTGACATAGGTACATTTTGGTCTCGTTCGAACGCCACAGGGGATCGAGTTCGACCAGTGTTTGGGGATGCGTAGAGGGGTTGTAGACGTAGCGGTGGCTGGAATTTCGTGGGTTCCGGTGGACGAGGCAGCGGGGACGGCGATGTTTCCAGGGTGGTGGTGTTTTCTCGTTTACGTTCCAGGCTTTGATTGAGCAACTCGTTTTCGATCGCGAGCGTGAGTGGTTGATCGGAGGGTTGGGATAAGATGTGGAAGTGGTCGCCGATATGTGGAGAGGGTCGTGATCGACTGGAAGTGGCGATCGACGCCGTGCACGTGCACGGTGGGGTGCTCTGGTGATATGGGTTGGCAGAGAGGAGGACTCGAAAATTTACTCGAGTAAATTCTTGTTTGGCTCGGGTGGATTCATGTTTGTCTCGAAGCAAACTGAGGGGAACTTGGGTCATTTGTTTTCAAGTTTAAAAGTGCCCAGATTTTTAACAGTTTTCAAATTGTTAAGTTTTAAATTTGCAACCAATGTAAAGCTGAGTCTAAATTAAAATTTTAAAATTCCAGATTTTTGAAATAAAAGAAAGTTATAAAATTTAAATATTTTAAATAAATAGATATTTTTGAAATTGTAGGGGATTTGATTTAAATCCCTTCATAACAAAGAATGGCTTTAATTTGTAAATTTAAAGGTTTTAAAAGTTAGTTTTATAAAGTGATTTAAAGTTAAATTAGCGTCCGTTTAAGCTTGAAATTTAAAACGAAATCTCAAAGGAAAGTGAAATATATAAGTTAATTATTTAGATTAATTTATGATTAGAAATTAATTAAGGAAGGAATTAGGAAATGGTATTAGTTAATGAGGGGAATTAACTAAGGATTACTTTAAATAATGAATTAGTATGATTAATTTTTTATAATTAATTTGATTAATTAATTGAGGATAATCATTTGTAAAATTGTGTAAGTATAATTACTTAATAAAAGTAATTAAGGAATTTATTACTCATTATAATTTATTGAGTTAATTAAATTTGTTCAAGTTAATTACTTAAGTTTAAATTAATAATCACTTGACGATTTGGAAAATAAAATTACTTAGAGAAGAAATAAATAGATAATTACTGAATGTAATTAATTTAATGATAATTTAAAATTTGAGTTAATTATTTGTTAATAAATCAAAGGATTAATTAATAATTATGATTAATTAAGATTTAATAATTAAAGATCAATTAATTCATTTAATTAAGAATAATTAGTTAATGATTAAGGGTGGACTAATAAATTTTGAAAGAAAGATTTTAAAATAATTGGTAATAAAATTACGATAATTAACCCGAATTAATAATTGATACATCTGATTTAAATTAATCAGTTGATTAATAAATTCACTTGTAAATGTTGGATTTGACTGAATGATTGAATTGTTTGATATTCTGATCTGTGATGCTTTGTGATATATTCTGATTTGTGTGTAGTCTATACTGTAGTTATCTATTGGGATGAATGCAAATTATTATTTGTGATTTATATATCTGTGATATGTGATCTGTAAATGAACGATAAGCGTTATAGTTTATATCGCTTATCAACTATATCCTGTATTTTGATATGTGATGATTGATGTTGCACTATTGTGTGTAAAACCCCTGGACTACACTTTTACACACACAAATATGGATTTCACGTGGAAATCGGTTAAGTCACAGATAATTTAAATTTAATGTTTTGAAATTGAAATTTTAATTTCAATTGATTTTGAAATTTGAAATTCGGGTTTAAACTGAAAAGCTTTTGAAATGGAATTTCAAATATAAAAGTTATTTTGAATAACTTAATCGAGTTTTGAAATTTAAATAATTTGATTTAAATTTGAATTCAAGTTTGAAATTGAATCCTATGATTTGAAATTACGGTTAAAAATGTTATAAATGTGTTCATATGAATTTAAACCATTTTAAAAGTATTGTTTGAAAATTTGGATTTAACCCAAGAACTTTAACTCGTATAGATGAATCAAATTTCCAAATAAAAACTGTTTGTTTTAAAGGAATAAAAGCTTTCAAATAAGAAGTGAAATTCCAATTTAGGTAAAGGAATTTCAAGATTAAATTGAAAAAAATGATTTTCCAAGTTATGAATGAATTCTTTTTGAAAGCTATGAATTAAATCTGTTTGTTTTTAACAGATTTAAAATGATGATTTATTTAAACCATTCGAAATGAAATCGTTTTGAAAGCTATGAGTTAAATCTTTGATTTAAAGATTTAACGAATTAATCAAATTGAAAGGGAAATTGATTTGGAAAATCTATGAATGAATCTTTGTGAAATTAAGTGAACTTTGTGAATTGAATCTTTTTGTTTAAAAAGATTAAAATGGTAATTTGTTAAACCATTTGAAAAGAAAGTTTGGGTAATAAGTTGTGACTTAATTGAAATCCCATTATCCATTTGTTTTTGAATATTGCGCTCACTATTCGGGTTAGCCGGGAAAAGACAATTGTGTCATATAACCCATTCCGAATAGTGATACGTCGTATATGGATAGCATTTGAAGACCGGTGTTGAAGACCGGATATTTTTCGAAAATGAAAGGACAACCTGTCGAATGTCTCTGCACTGAGTCGCGCCGGTATAGAGATTTATATCACTCTTTTTGTGATGGGAAGTCCGGACGTGATTGGAAATTATCCGGAATTGCAAGGGCTTCGTGAGAAGTGCCTTCGGTTCTGTTCGAACCCGGAACAGACTTGTATGGATACATGTCTGACATTACACTTTGAGATATAAAGCTGATTTCTTTCAAATACATTTCTGTTTGGTGGCGGAGAATTTATTCTCTTAGCTTAACACCCTTCTCTGAGACGTACGAGCTCAGAGGTTATGTAGTTGAAATCTATCAGCGATATATCCCAATTTGGTAATGTGGCATGCTGAGTGTTGCTGTGTGATGATCAGTGTTTGATCATTTGTGATATGATCATTTGTTTGATCTTATATCTTTGTGATCATAGGTTGATCATTTGTTTGACCCGAAGCATGGCTTTGTAGAAAGCGTAGCTTTGTGGACGAGACTTCGTCGGACCTCACACCCCGGAAATGGTCAAAACAGGAAAGATGCAGCAAGGTTCTAGGGAGTAGCGCCCCTTAGTGTATGTCATTCCTTCTGGATAAAGGTGGTATCATGGTATGGAGCACAGATACTTAACCTCTGTGGTTGCTGCAAATTTATTACTTTGTGGTTTGTTGGAAATCGGGGATCCTCGGGAAGATCGGTGACGATCGGGGGATGGCATACGCGTGTCAGTAGTTACCTATTTTTGCAGAGGTAACCCGGCCTTGTGTTGGCAGAGATCCGGTTAGGTTCTCGGGTCGTCTATTCCAGGGACGTACCCATCGTGGAAAAGGAAGTTCCTTAGCCTGACCATTTGTTGGAAATCCATCTTCCAATACGAACTTTGTACGGTATTAGTTGTAGAACCTGCCATCTAATATGGTAGCTATAGTAGGCATAGTATAATGGTACCTATGCTGGCTAAGATTGATATTATACTTTCGAAATGTTTTCTACACTATGCACTAGTAATAATAATCAAATGATTTTATTTTGCGTAGTAAGCATCTTTGACTAACATAAGAAGAAATCTCCTCCAAGTCTGCGTTTGCATTGTGTGTGTGGTGGGAGGTCTTATGGTAGTTTCATTTTCCAAAATCATTGCAAATTGACTTTAAAATTCTCTGCTATTTGTTTTAAAGATAAACTGTTTTTGTTGCTCACACCAGTCCCATGACTGATCCGGAGTTTATTGTTTCTTTCCTAAACTCTGGATGCTCAAAATTTTTCTACACAAGCAGTCTAGAGTTTGGTTTTTCAGATAGTCAGATTAGTAGGTTATCTGGAGCTAGTTCAGTCTTTGGATCGGACTGCACTTGCTTATCTTGGTGTATCGTTATTGGGAGTTCAAGCTATTTCTGGATTAGTGCTTTGAAGATGGAGATTATCCGCTGCTGATGTTATCGTTTTCTTTTCCGCTGCTATTTGTTGTATCATATCTCTGATGTATATTGATATTCATTGTATCATTCTGTTGTATCAGATATTGTATATCAATGTATTATTCATTTATTCCGCTGTGTTATTTACTTAATGTTGTTATAAGCTCCCAAGAACCAGATTCGACATTTGAATCTACGGCATTTTGAGTACAAGTGAAGTACGGGTGCCGATTTTCGAAGGTCGACTTTTGGGTCTTGACACTGCCCATCCCAAAATGGATGAATAGCCCAAGGTAATAAGAGTGGAACATAAAACATTGAGTCAAACAATAGTCTTAGTGAGCGGTAAATTAACTAACAACATACCAAAAGAGCATAAAGGTAAAAGGAATAGGAATCCAACCCTCCCACTCCACCTCTTTCTACAGTGATAGCCCCCAGACACACTAAGCAGAAATAAACATAGCAAAGCAGACATTTAAAGTAAAGCAATTATCACTCGAGTCAAGGTCGGTGTTTTCTAAGTACAAACCCCCAAGGCCTAAACCAAGATCAGATAAGCACCCAGAAAACATCGCTCTTGAGACCGAATGACGATACAATCAAACATCCATGACTCTGGCTATCATTGTTATCATTGCTTCGATACCACCATTAATTGAATGACCGGCACATTCTTTCAGCCGTTCGTCAAGGGTTAATGGCAACCCCGGTTCTAGACAGAACTCCGCACGTCGTCGCAGCCCGTGTCTAGGACTATCGAATCTGCCCAGAGTACTCGACTACAATCATAGTCTTTAGGGACTATCGAATCTGCCCAACGTACTCTTGCTTTGAGCCTGCTAGAACCTTCAATAATGATGAAACCTCGGCCTTCTAGTCATCCTCCTCGACGACTATTTCCGTACTAGCCCAAGCGCCTCTCGAGCAAACCATTATCCTCAACTCGAACTATTTCACCGAGTTATCAACATGCTTGGAATGATCCCGTCTGGATTAAACAAAGGCTATCTCATACCATGCCTCGCTTCATCTCATCATAGCAAAGCCTCATCTCAACATCAACATCATCAAATCTATCCATATGAGCTTCATCATCCGCCACATATGCCACGAGCAGCTTTTCCAATTCAAGAGCCTTTCCCTTAGCTTTTGAATCATCTTCGACTAAATTGTCCAAATCAAATCATCAATCAACTAATTTACAACAATCAATCAAGTCAAACATTAATCCAAGTAATCAAACATTCAAACATGATCTAAATAACAATAATGGCAATTTCGTAAATAAAGAGTCTAAATCTAACAAGCATGAAACATGAACAATATCTCTATAACTTGATGAATGAACTTGCATAGGTTAACATGTAGTAAAATGGATGTCAAATCATCATGAACAATAGTTCTACACTTAAGTTTATGAAAATGCATGGAAATCACTATTTAAACACCAAATCAAGCCAATAATCCGATATACTCCTTTGGATCCATGTGAGAGATAATCACCACTCACCAAATCACCTAAACACCTCAAAAGCAACACACTTCAGATCTGGACAGCGAAGAATCTAACTCGATCTATCAAAACTCCGCTTCAAACGATGAAATCTCTCTCCGATGGATGAAGATCTTCAATCTAAGCTTTTGGATCTTCGATTTGGATGGAAGGAAGCACAAGATTAAAGTGGAGAAAAGAAGTGAAGAAGTGTAGAACTCGAGCTCTCAAAATAGCAGCACTTCGTCGCTTCAAAACCCGGATCCCAAAAAGTGAAGTAGAACCCGCTATTTATAGGCAGATTTCCTTAGGTCGTCCACCCCCTTAGGTCGTCCACGACCTAACTATCCACGACCTAACTGTCCACGACCTACGACCTAAAAACACTACGACCTAACACACTCAAGCGGCTTAGCAACAGTGCCGACCTAACGACTTAACAGAAGCCACGACCTAACTAAGATGCTAACAGAAGTCGCGACCTAACATACATGCGACCTAACAACTCACGACCTAACATTCTTAGGTCGTCTAGCGACCTAACTAACACGGCAAAGACTCAACGACCTAATCACTTAACTTGTCCACGACCTAACTACCTTAGGTCGTTAACTCACTCAACCCTTAGGTCGCTAAACCCCTTAAGTCGCCAACTCGCCCAGTTTCTTATACCGCTAACTCTTAGGTCGCTGTCTTCCTTAAGTCGCCTATTCCTTAGGTCGGTCAAATCCTATAGGTCGTCCCAAACTAGCATACGACCTAAACCAGTACGACCTAAACCAATACAACCTAAACCAATACGCTAACTACTAGGTCGTTAACTCTTAAGTCATTCACTCAACCTAAGCCACCACACGACCTAACTTCTACACGACTTATCCCATAATCCTTAGGTCGCCAACTTCCTTAGGTCGCTCCACTCCAACCTAACTACTATACGACCTAAGCCTTATCTCGTCCATGACTTAGACTCTGGACGAATTATCAACACTAACAGTCTAATAACAACTGTTTTACGAACATTCGATCCGTAAAAATACGGGTCGTTACAGGCAACGTGCATGTGCACGTGCACGGCTCTGTTATCTGGTGAAGTTTTGGTTGAGGATTTGGGCACTCGGGTTGATCTCGAGAAATTTCTGGTTTTTGCTCGAAGATATCTGGGTTTGGACTCGAAGTAAATAGGGTAGTGGCTCGGGTATTAGTGTTTGTGACAAAGTTTTTACCTTATGAGTTTTAAATTTTAAAACTTAAGTTCAAATTGAAAAGCAGGGATTTAACAAGTTTAAAATCCAAGTTAAATTCTGATTCAAGTCTAGCTTGAATCTGAGTTTTGTAAATAATAAAGTTTTTAAAATTTAAGACCTAAAATGTTAAATGGTTTGAATTTTGAAGAAGAAGATTTAAATTGTAAAGTAAGTTTAAATCAAAAATTTAGTTTGGGTCCGAAAAAAGTTTGAATCTCAGTTTTAAATATAAGATAAAGTTTTTAAATTTAAATTATTTATAACAACTTTAAAAAGTTTAAAGGTAAAGCGAAAACAAAATTTTCAAGTTAATTATTGTTTAAAGTTCCAAAACAAAGTAATTAATGGGCAGTTAATGATGAGAACATTAATTAGTGATTAAGGATAAAACCTTGAATTTGATTAAGTAATTACTTAGTGTAAGAAATCAAATTGATAATTACTAAATGTAATTAATTAAAGAGGATGATTATTTTATGGAAGGAATTAAGGAAAGTAATAAAGGATTAATTACTTAGATTTATTAATTGAAGGTTAATTAATGAAGAAGGTCAAGGAATAATAATTTATTGAGAATTAATTAATTAATGTAATTAATTAGGGAATATTAATTAAAAGATAATTAAATAATTTAAGGTTAATTATTTAATGATTAAAGGTTGATTAATTAATAATTAAAGGTTAATAAATTTATTATTGAAGGATAATTAATAAATGATTAATGGATAATTTATCTAAAATGGTTTATAATTAATTAATGATTAATTAACCAGGATTAGTAATTTATTCATAAGTAATTAATCTGATTTAAATTAATTAGATAATTTATTGATCCAAGTTATGAATGTTTGGATTCTGTTAAATGTGAATTGTTTGATATCCCTAATATAGGATGCTTTGTGATATACCCTGATTTATGTTGTGATCTGTATTTTACTTATCTGTAATATATATCTGTGATCTGTGAATGAAGATGAGCGTTATAGTTTATATCGCTTACCAACTATATTTCTGTATTCTGATCTGTGATGATTGTATGATGTTGCACTATTGGGTAAAACCCCTGGACTACACCTTTACACACACAAATATGGATTTCACGTGGAAATCGGTTAAGTCACAGATGATTTAAATTTAATGTTTTTGAAATTGAAATTTTAATTTCAATTGATTTTGAAATTAGAAATTTGGGGTTTAAAGTGAAAAGCTTTTGAAATGGAATTTCAAAGATAAAAGTTATTTTGAATAACTTAATCGAGTTTTGAAATTTAAATAATTTGATTTAAATTTGAATTCAAGTTTAAAATTGAATTCTATGATTTGAAACTAGGGATTAAAGATGCTGTACAAGTTATATATGGGTTAAACCATTTTAAAGGTTTTTGATTTGGGAATTTGAATTTAATTCAAAAGTTTTAACTCGAGCAAATATAACTAGATTTTTCCAAAACAAAAACTGCTTGTTTTCAAATAATAATAGCTTTCATTTTAAGAAATGAATTTCCAAATTGTGTTGAAAGGTTTCAAATTTGAAATAAAATTGAAATGTTTTGAAAACTATGAAATAAGTCTTTGATTCAAAGACCGAATGAGTTAATCCAACTTGAAATAAAAAAAAAATTGTTTTGAAAGGCTATGAATGAATCTTTGGAAACGAGTTTTTGAAAGCTATAAGTTAAATCTTGATTTAAAGATTTAACGAGTTAATCCAAGTGAAATGGAAATTTTTTTGAAATACATAAATGGATCTTTGTGAATGGGGTTAATTTTGTGAATTGAATCTTTTTGTTTAAAAGATTGGAAATGGTAATTTGTTTTAACCATTCGAATGAAAAGTTTTGCTATGATTTAACTGAGACCCCAGTATCCATATGATTTCTAATAATTACGCTCGTTATTCGGGTTAGCCGGGAAAAGACATTTGTGTCATATAACCCATTCTGAATAATGATACGACGTATATGGATGGCATTTGATGACCGGTGTTGAAGACCGGATATTTTTGAAAACAGAAGGATTACTGTCGAGTTACTCTACATCGGCTGATCTCCGGTATAGAGGTTTTATCACCCTTAGTGACGGGAAGTCCGGACGTGATTGGAAATTATCCGAATTTGCAAGGGCTTCGTGAGAAGTGCCTTCGGTTCTGTTCGACCCCGGAACAGACTTGTATGGATTGTATGTCTGACATTACACTTTGAGATATAAAGCCGATTTCTTTCAAATACATTTCTGTTGGTGGCGGAGAATTTATTCTCTTAGCTTAACACCCTTCTTTGAGACGTACGAGCTCATAGGTTATGTAGTTGAAATTTATCAGCGATATATCCTAATTTGGTAATGTGGCATGCTGAGTGTTGCTGTGTGATGATCATTGTTTGATCATTTGTGATGTGATCATTTGTTTGATCATTTATCTAGGTGTTCATTTCTTTGATCATCTGTTGACCCAAAGCATGGCTTTGTGACAAAGCGTAGCTTTGTGGACGAGACTTCGTCGAACCTCACAATCCGGTAATGGTCGAAACAGGAATTGTGCGGCAAGGTTTTAGGGGTAGCTTCCTTAGGGTATGACCATTCCTTCTAGAAAAGGGTAGTATCATGGTATGGAGCCCAGATACTTACTCATGTGGACACACTTTATTTATTATGTGTGATGTTGGTTTCGAGGCGCCTCGGTTAAAGGTCCCAAAGGACCGGGGGTGGCATATCTGAGGTTTTGTATATTCCCCGGGAAGGGGGGTAGCCGGCCTTGTTTGGCAGAGAGCAGTTTGTCTCTCGGAGCGTCCCGCCAGAGGCGTTCTTTCCTGGAATAGGAAGTTCCTTAGCCTGACCATTTGTTGGAAAATCCATTCATCTGATACCAGCCTTGTACGGTTTTAGTTGTAGAACCTGCGATTTACTTATGGTGGTCACCACTGTTTAGATGGTAGCTATAGTAGGCATAGTTCGGAATGTCTATGCTGGCTAAGATTGATATTTTACTTTCGAAATGTTTTCTGCACTATGCACTAATAATAATATCCAAAATGATTTGTTTTACGTAGTAAGCATCTTTAACTATCATAAGGAGAAATCTTCTCCAATTCTGCATTTGCATTGTGTGTGTGGCGAGAGGCCTTATGGTAGTTTCATTTTCCAAAAGCATTGCGAATTGACTTTAAAATTCTTTTGCTATTTGTTTTTAAAGATAAATTGTTTTTGTTGCTCACACCAGTCCCATGACTGATCTGGAGTTTATTGTTCCCTTCCTAAACTCTGGGTGCCCACAATTTTTCACACGGGCAGTCTAGAGTTGGGTTTCTCAGATATTCAGATTGAGTAGATTATCTGGAGCTAGTCAGTCCTTGAACGACTAACCTTGCTTTTCGCTAGCTGTGGATTGGAGCATTCTATTGGAGATATTCTATCTGCTGCTGGTGTTAGCTATTTTCTTTCCGCTGCTATTTCTTATATCATATCTCTGATGTATATTGATATTCATTGTATCACTCTGTTGTATCAGATATTGTATCAGATATTGTATATCAATGTATTATTCTTTTATTCCGCTGTGTTATTTACTTAATGTTGTTATAAGCTCCAGCAACTCGGATTTGAACGGTCGAATCTACGGCATTCGAGTACGATGTAAAGTATGGATGTCGATTTTCGAATGGGCAAAATCCGTGATGTTACACCTGCGTTGTAGCCTGCAAGTACCTCCGAAACAATGTTGAAATTTAAATCTTGGAGTATCGGTTTTGTTTCTAGTGGCCAATGATCGAGTAGAACGACTCATAATAGTTAATTGTAGAGGGGGAACTATTAGCGGTTTTAACAAAAATGGTATAGAGTACTAGAAACAAAAAGTGCAAGTGTCTAAATGCTATATGCAAAAGTACATAGAAATACAAGTATGATCTCTAAACTTATCATAATTTATGGTGATTGGGTAACCTAAGCTCTGATACCACATTTAATGTGTAACGAACCACCTTTTTGACCCTTAAAAGTAAACATTAATACATCCATGGTATTAATGTGTCGAGCATCCAAGTGCTGAAAAGGCAGATTATTTGGGGAAAAGAAAGAAAAAATAGAACAGAATCTAACATCATGATGAGTAATATATAATATACAACATATCTTTACAAAAGAAAAAAAACTATAATATACATATATCAAATCAGAGTACAGTAACTAATCATCAGCCTGGACAGTTATAACTACATATCCTCACAGTCACTGATAAATACAACTAACGAATGCAGCAGAAAATAAAATATACGTGAATTCGTATTGGAGGCATCCAGCTTGTTTCCTGAAACTCCAAAGCATCCAAACTAGATATGTAAATATGCTCGGTCTGACCCGAGTAATATAAGAAAATAACGTCCAGATTAGTCTGGTAAACCAGCGTGAGAAACACACCTCAAATGAATTTTATAAAGGTACGTATGACTACGCTGCACATAAACACGGACGGGTTTTTACCTTATGATAACCAAACCATTTCATAATAAATCCAGTGATATTATAATAATATCTAGGGTTTAAAATAAATTATGAACATACCTTGCATCTCACGTTCTAGCATAGTTGGGCACAACTAAGTCCGTATGGCGCTAATTGGAAAACGGATTCCATCAATGACAAGGCACTGGAGTACCGCCTTTCATTGTACACTCTAGATAAAATGTACCGAGGACGAATACCTTTCGGCCCCTGCATGGAAATACCGCCTACCCTTTACTGGATAGTACCGAATATTTCATCACCCAAGTTGTTTTGAAACCTTTTCTGAGAGCTCTCATGCACAACCAAATCCATAAATAATACAACCAAATCCATAAAGAATAATCTAAAAGGGTAATGACAATATCCTGATGGGAGCGACCTACATAGCCTTGAGGCATATCCATTGTTTTAGTCACTCCCGGTTGGTCCGGCTAGAGGCTACATTTTATCTTTTATATAGCAATCCTACTAGGAATGCTAACACATCCCTCCAAGCAACAATGCAATGCTACCATTCGTCCATACAAGTTTTTCAGGTTATGAACAAACCGAAGGCACTACTTCTACTACATCCATTTTGGAATCACTCTAAGAATTAGTAGCAAATAGCCCTTGCACTTCAAAGAGCTCCGTTGTGACGCCCCACCTCTATACTCATGCTAGCCAAGGACACTACGGGGTAATGCCGTCGACTACCACGAAGAATAAGGCTGTTGAGGAGCGACCATCTGTGTAATTGCTTTGTGCGAGTACCGATATGTCAGATAATATAAGATACATTTCATTTCAAGAGGAAATCCGACATATCAAATACTCGCTCAAAGCTACCACACAGTGGCTATGTGGACTTCGAAAACAAATATAGAAATAAACATAACACAAATCAGTCATAGATATTCATATAACAAAGGCGGAAACAGATATGAATATAACACATAGAAGTGTACATCAAAGTAGTGGTCAAACTAGATCCACTACATCACAAAAGAATAGATATAAGTACTAGACAAAAGAATAAGTATACATCAAGGAGTCTCTATCTCAAATGTATACTAACAAAAACTACTATGCTAAAGTAGTTAGCCCAAAAGTCAGGTGAAGGACCCTGATAAGAAGTCAAGCAGGAGCACCTTAAATACCTCGGTTTGACCCGAGTATTATTTAAGAAGAAAATAATAAACGGATCAGTCCAGCTATAAATATCAGATAAAATGAGATAGGAAAAGAGATATCACAAAAACGTATGATAACAATAATGCCATACCGTAACAAGTATACATCAAATAACAACAAAAATCATACAATATCTCAAATCTACTCCAACACCGAAATAATGTCATATTCTTTAAATTATTCACCAAAACACAAATATTGATAAAGCTTATCAATGAAAATCGCCAAAAATTGGTGAAACGCAAATTCTAGAAATCATCAACTAGAAATCGAGAAATCACAAAAAGGGAGAAGGCCTATCACAAAAGGGAGCATGAAAACTCACCAACACGTGTATCACAAACGGAACGCTATCCTATGGTCGCTAACCATAAAGCCGGTGCAACGGCGTAGTGCAATAACGGTACACCCGAGGAACCTGAAACTCAAATGAGTTGGAACAACGACGTAGTGCAATAACGGTACGCCCGATGAACCTGAAACTTAAATATTTCGGAACAACGATGTAGTGCAATAACGGTACGCCCAATGATCCTGAAACTCAAATAATTCGGAACAACGACGTAGTGCAATAACGGTACGCCCGATAAACCCGAAACACAAATAATTCGGAACAACGACGTAGTGCAAAAACGGTACGCCCGATGAACCGAACACCATAAAGCCCGTAGGTCGCTAGCCTATAAAAATGAGACGAAGCTCAATAGAACTGGGTACAGTCCCTCACGCGGACAAAGTGACATCGCACATCGCTAGTCTATACCACAAAATGATCATCATCGATCATCAAGAAGTGTCGATTATACTAAGCTAGTAAATAAATGAGTTTAGCTTCATGTCCCATAACCACTGGCTTAACTTAAATATTTACGAACAAATTGTAGATTTCTACTCGAAAATTGTCACAAGATTTCAATCGAACAAGTCTAAGAATTAACCAACAAAGTAAACACAAGCGTTTCATACCACTTGTTTTTCTAAGTCGTTTGATTGGATTTCTCGTACGAATGAGGTAAAGGTTTGTATATACTAATAGATTGGAAAATGGTTTTATAAACGAGATTTTTATAAAAAATAGAGTTGGAACCATCATTGTGAAAGAGTTTGGATATTTACTACTAGTATAGAAACCTTTGTATTTTGAAGTGACAAATCACAAAAATGATTGTAAAAACAATCAATCACCAAAATCCACATTCGACGACGTGAATTAAAACCATAAAAATCGATACCGAATCCATCAAAATGGATATTCCCAAAAATCCCAAAAAAGAAGTCATCTGTAATGATCCTGAACTCGGCCTTCGAAAATCGGCACCCATACTTCACTTGTACTTGAAATGCCGCAGATTCAAACGCCGAATCTGGCTCACCGGAGCTTATAACACAGTAAGTATAACAACACAGCGGAAGAAAGAAATAGATGATATCATATACAACTCCAATGAATACAATATCCAGAATGATATACAACAATGATATCAATATGATACAAGAATATCAGAGACATGATACAATGCTACAGCGGAAATAACAACAATGGAAGAGATCACTCCAAATGATCTACAAAAGAGAATGACTCCAACATCAAGCTCGAACTACCATCACGTTGCACCAAGATAAGCAACGTCAGTCATGCGTGAACTCCAAAACTGAACTAACACCAGATAATCTACTAAACCTGACTATCTGAAAAACAAAACTCTAGACTTCCCGTGTGGAAAATTGTGGGCACCCAGAGTTTAGGAAGGGAACAATAAACTCCGAGTCAGTCATGGGACTGATGTGAGTAACAAAAACAGTTTATCTTTAAAACAAACAACAAAAGAATTTTAAACATTGAAATCCGCAATGCTTTTTGGAAAATGAAACAACCATAAGGCCTCCCGCCACACACACAATGCAAACGCAGAATTGGAGGAGATTTCCCCTTATGATAGTCAAATATGCTTACTACGCAAAAATCTTCGATTGATATTATTACTAGTGCATAGTGTAGAAACATTTTGAAAGTATAATATTAATCTTAGCCAGCATACCACATTTCATCGTATGCCTACTGTAGCTACTATGTTCAATAGCAGGTTACCGCCACATTCCATAGTAGGTTATACAACTAAAACCGTACAAGGCTCGTATTGTTTCTTTGGATTTTCCAACAAATGGTCAGGCTAAGGAACTTCCTATGCCACGTAGGAACTCCTTTGGAGGGACGCCCCGAGAACCAACCTGGCTCTCTGCCAACACAAGGCTGGTTACCCCCTTCCCGGGTAGTAAACCTGAGATATGCCACCCCCGGTCCTTTGGGACCTTTATCCGAGGCGCATCGATCACACAGCAACAATCACACAGTAAATGAGATTGGAGCAACCACACAGGTAAATATCTGGGCTCCATACCATGATACCACCTTTTTCCAGAAGGAATGGTCATACCCTAGGGGAGCTACCCCTAAAACCTTGCCGCATCTTTCCTGTTTCAACCATTTCCGGGGTGTGAGGTCCTGATGCAGTCTTGTCCACAAAGCTACGCTTTTTCACAAAGCCATGCTTTGATCAACAAATGATCATCAACACATAGCAATACTTAGCATGCCACACTACCAAATTGGGAGTATATCACTGATAACCTTCAACTACATAACCTCTGAGTTCGTACGTCTCAGAGAAGGGTGTTAAGCTAAGAGAATAAATTCTCCGCCACCAAACAGAAATGTATTTGAAAGAAATCAGCTTTATATCTCAAAGTGTAATGTCAGACATACATCCATACAAGTATGTTCCGGGTTCGAACAGAACCGAAGGCACTTCCAAAGAAGCCCTTGCAATCCGGGTATTCACAATCCCGATCGGATTTCCCATCACTTAAGAAATCTCTATACCGGCGCGACTCAGTGCAGAGACAATCGATAGGTTATCCTATCGTTCTCACAAATACCCGGTCTTCACCACCGGTCTTCAAATGCAATCCATATATGACGTATCATTATTCGGAATGGGTTATATGACACAAAGTCCTCTTTCGGCTAAACCTAATAGTGAGCGTAATATTTAAAAACATATGGATAATGGGATTTCAGTTAAGTCACAACTTATTATCCAAAACTTTTCTTCAAATGGTTTAAACACATTACCATTTTTATCTTTTACATAAAAAGATCCAATTCACAAAGTTCACCCAGTTTCACAAAGATCTATTCATAGATTTTCCAAATCAATTGGAATAACTCATTAAATCTTTAAAACAAAGATTTAATTCATAGCTTTCAAAACAATTCCATTTCGACCTTTTATAGGAAAGGTATACCTTTCAAATTTCAAAACAAAGTTCAACAATCATTCACAAAGATTTATTCATAACTCGGAAAAGCACTTTCAATTCAAACTTGAAATTCCTCTAATTTAAATTGGAATTTCATTTCTTATATGAAAGCTTTTATTATTTGAAAACAAATAGTTTTCATTTCGGAAAATCTGATTTATTTCTACGAGTTAAAGTCCTTGGGTTAAATTCAAATTCTTAAAACCGTACTTTTATAATGGTTTAAATTCATATAAACATATTTATAACATCTTTAACCATAATTCCCAATCATGGAATTCAATTCCAAATTTTGAATTCAAATTCAAATTGAATTATTTAAATTGAAAAACTTTACCAAGTTATTCAAAATAAATTTTATGTTAAAAACTCATTTTCAAAGCTTTAACATTTAACCCAAATCCATTTCCAAAATCAATTGAAATTAAATTTTCAATTTCAAAAACATTAAATTTAAATCATCCGTGACTTAACCGATTTCATCGTGAAATCCATATTTGTGTGTGTATGGAGTGGTCCAGGGGTTTCACATAGTAGTGCAACATTATTCAACCATCACAAATTCAAATACAACAATATATTTGATAAGCGGTATAAACTATAATGCTTATCTTTCATACACAGATCACAGATAGATATATATCACAGATAATAAATTACATCATAGGGAATTAATTACATTCATCCCAGAGAAACAGATCACAACATAAATCAGGATATATCACAAAGCATCATATACCAGGGATATCAAACAATTCAACCATTCAATACAATCCAAACATCCATAAGTAAATTTTATTAATCAACTGATTCATTTAAATCAGATGTATCAATTATTAATCCGGGTTAATTATCATAACTTAATTAAAAATTATTTGAAATACATTTTCCTTTCATCATTTATTAGTTAACCTTTAATTATGATTCATCAACCTTTAATTATTAAATAATTAACCTTTAATTATTTAATTCACCATTCAATTAATAAAATTTCAATAAGTGATCATCCCTAACCACTTAATAAATCAATTATTAATCCGTAATTAATTTCTTAAATAGTTAATCCTTAATCCTGAATTAACTTTAAGACAAACTCATTCTTATAAATGATTTAAATATCATTTTCCAATATGTTTGAAACTTTTATTTTCAAACTTGTCTTTTAATTTTCATTTTAAATCCAAGTTTTAAAATGAACCCTTATTTATCTTTAATAGAGTTAAAAACTAATTTTAGAATCCTTTAACTAACTTGTTGAAGTAATACTTTTATTTTAAAGAAATTTTAAAAGAGTAAAAATCAAATTAAGTATACTTGAACATTTTACTTATTTAAAAATATAAATTTATAAAACTTAGTTTATATTTCAAAGTCTAGAATTCAATTTAAATTCAGGTCCCGTTTCAAGTTTTTAATTTAACTTGTTTTAAATCTTTCTTTTACACATTTCAAATTCATTTTAATTTTTTTTTAAATTTAAATTTGCAGACGGGTTTACAAAAACTTGTACAAACCAAAACTAACCCGGGACAACTCATGTTTGCTTCGGGTTGGAACCTAGTTTATTTAGAGTAAACTACTCGAATAACTCGAGTAAATCCCGAGAACAATTCCTACCCAAACCCAAATGCACGGTGCATATGCACCGGGGCTCTGGCCATCTCCGGCCACCCTCCAACACTTCCACACATCAATGACCGCTACCAGAAACGATCACGATCATTAGAAACTTCATAGCCACTCGAAATCGAATTCGAATTATCTAATCTAAAACCTGGAACTAAACAACGCAACGCTGACCAAACCTGGCAACACCTCGTGCTCGCAACACTGATCACCAGAAAACACGAGCCACCGGCCATGACTCCATCACTCACCCAGCTATCACCTCCCAAGACCACGTGCAACTCGATGCACTGAGGAGGTCGTGGCGATCAAAATTACAGAGCCTACCAAAACTAGGTTTAAAATTTTCAAAACCCCGCCGCCGCTTCCACGTCGAACTGGAGCCCTTCCCACCATATTTCCCCGGCACACAGTACTCCCCTCTACCTTCACACGAAACCCCGAGGTCCCTCAATGACGAGATCACACGAATTCATCAAAACAAAGAAGTTCGAACAAACAAAAAATGCTCTTGAATTTTTTATCTAAAAATTATAAATCTTGCTTAAAAAATCAAGTTAAGGTATAAAAATTCAGATTATATACTTGAATTCGCAAATAAAAACGCTTGTATTTTGACAAAGGTAGAGATTAGCTCAGATTTCTTGCTTCCTAGAGATATTTACAAACTGTTTTAATTTAAATTGATTTTTAAAATTTAGTTCATGGTCAAACAAACATTTTTGGTTTTGATTCTAAGTCCAAACATCAAGTAGATTAAGAGGGATTGGTTTTTTTTTTGAAACCAGAATCTTCAGTTAGAATTTTTAACAGAGAACACATATGAATAAAAGCCTGCACACTTCATTCATCATTCATGTATACCCAAAGAATTCAAATATATATACACATACTAACATACTCATCACAGATATAACTTGCAACAGATTCATGCCTTTAAATTTTTAAAAGTGAAGTTACTCACATTGATTTGAAAATGAACAGAGCTGCTACTTGAAACAGACTTGAATTCTGCAAGTTGAAACCCATTCTTGATTCTCTGGTTTGAGTTGATTTGTTTGATGTTTTTTAATTGAAGTTTGTTTAAGTTTTTTTTTCTTTTCTTTCTAGATGTAGATGAACGAAACTGAATGGAGATGATATGTAAAATGAGTTTACATGGGATATGCTTTGTTTGTACAGGGTGATAAATTTGTGTTGTACAACATACCAGAGATTTTTATTCAATGGTGGCTGAGCATTAATTGCCTTGTACTTATTTTCATTTCATGCTTATCTCTTTTTTTCGTATGTACATATATGATTATATACATATCTTCTTTTGCTTTGCCATGTTCAACCTGATTTTGTCTTCAAGCCTATATACTTATAATTGAACATACTTTTATCTTTTCTTTTGTCTTTGCTTTGGCCTTATCACTTTCGAAAATAAAATGAACTTCTATTTAACATGTTATTTGAATTTTAACTATGTGTATTTATTTTATTCATTTTGTTTTATTATTTTGTAGTATACTTTGTTTGTATTTTTATTACGTTATAATTTAGCGAATTTGTTTACTTTCTATTTTACAAAATTCATTAATATGTTGTTTGCTTTTATTTATAACTATATAATCTATCTTATGTAGATTTATTTATAATTCTAACTTTCATACTTATTTTTAACTTAAATATTTATTATCTTGTATGTCTACATATATATTTATTTTTCATACTTTATTTTGTAAGTACAATTTGTTTATATTTTACTTTACAATATTTATTTTTTTATAGTTTATATAATTTTAGAATTATTTATATGTTCATTTCATATTTTATACAAATATAAATTTATTTGAAATATTTGTTTAACATCAACACTTATTTGAATTCCTTTTAAAGTTTAATTATCCAACATTTTATTATTTATTTTTAAATATCCAAACTAATTCATAATTTAACTAATATTTTATATCAATTGCCAAATCATTTCACAATTTTATTCAAAAATGAAATTAATTATCAATTTAAATTAATATAAAATTCGGGGTCGTTACAGGCTTCCCCCCTTAAAAAAATTTCGTCCTCAAAATTTGCCAGGGAGACACAAAGATAGATGAAGAATATTTCATTAAATCAACTGAATATCTATTCTGCATTTGGCTTACCAAATCAGAATATCAATAATAGATACGAGAAAGAATCTGTTTTAACATTTCACAAGATACTCGGGTTATCCGGATCTATGAAGTATGCAGTGGCATCGGTCAGTTCGAAGGGATAACTAACCATTCGTAGAATATATCCGGACCCAAATTATATTCATATATCTGTCTATTTTTGGGTACAATTTCAAAACTTTTAGTCTAGAAACCAAGGTATACCTATCAACCATAGCAACCAAAGCAACCAATTCATTCAAACAAACAATTCTGGCCTATTTGGAGTTTATGTCCCATGCAAATATATCGAATATTCTTCCTAGATCTACCAGGAACTATCAAAGAATTGAGAAGAGATGATGAACAAAAGAGATTGATAGAGAAAAGATTGTTCCCTTGTTGTTACAGGGTATTGACCATTTATAGTGGTATTCCCCCGTCCCCTATCTCATCCTCTTCTTGCACTCATACTCACTATCAGTGGATAGTAAGAGAATTTACTGAGGCATACGGGCAGATATCTTAGAGATACTCATTCTAGGGTATACTTCACCCTATCTCTAATGAGTTACTTAATGCGTTATACTCCTTAGCTAAAGTTTAACCTTCAGCTCTGATACCAAATGTAAAGACCCTCACCAGGCAGTGGCAACCGGTAGGCTTTGCAACCATCCCAGACCCACCGTGGCATACACTGGTACCCTGCCCTTGCTTTTACGGCCAGCCTTTCGACTGTCACACCTTACGGCTAACCAACCCCACCACGAGGACATGTAGGGGTAAGAGTCTCCCGTTCTCCACCAAACCGCGAAGCGAGAACCCCCTATCACGTTTGACAAACATAAGCAAGGTCAGTCATGCGTGAACTCCAAAACTGAACTAGCTCCAGATAATCTACTAAACCTGACTATCTAAAAAACCCAACTCTAGACTGCCCGTGTGGAAAATTGTGGGCACCCAAAGTTTAGGAAGGGAACTGTAACGACCCGGAATTTTCGATCGCGAAAATTTCAGATAGTTAGAAAAAGAAGAAAGAGATAGAAGGAAAGAAACAGAAACACAACACAGATCCTCACATTCGCAGCGGATAAAATATAATATCAAATAATAACAGTTTACAAAAGAATACAATATTTGTTGATTTATATCAATACATCAGAGTTACAACATTTATACATACACTGGGCAGTTAAAACAACATGTCCCAGATAATCCGTAATATACCACAACGAAACTTTCCATACGTTCCTGCCTCCCAGCTCGTCTTTTGAGCTCCAGAACGTCCCTACCTGAAAATTTGTAATACTCGGTCTGACCCGAGCATTACATCAGAGTAACACCCGGGTCAGGCTGGAAACCGGCGTGAGTAAACTCATATAACAAGAAATTCCAAATCATAGAACTTATTTAAAACCCGGGGTAACTCGTACTTACTACACGTAAACAACTTATATAGTCATCACTTATTTTCACAAAACAATATCTAAGTATCTAACTTAGTTTAAATGGTCCAATGCACTTAAATCATTCCCTCCAACTTATTGATTTCATAATCAACCTTTAAAGCATTATCGTAGTTTTTAAATCGAAGTGGTTTCGCTTTTATATCGCAACTCATCTTTGATAGATAACCACATTATCACTGTTCAACCCAAATGGGCCATATCACAAACCATTTCATATCATATCACAAAGCATCACAATCACATACCAGAATAATCCAAAGTGTTCAATATCATTCAATTATTCATAAGCAAGATTTATCAGTCTCGCTGTTTTCTGATTAATTTAAATTAATTAAATTAATCACTTTAATCACCTTTAGTCTTGTTTACTTATCAAAATTTAATTACAACTATTAACTAAATCATCCTTGAATCACCTATTAATCATCCATAATTACTTTCATTAAGTAATTATCCTATTTGTTAATTTTTTTCTCTTAATTAATCATCCTTTAATTATTTATTAATTTAACTAATTAGATTAATTAACATACAACAAATAAATTCTCTAATTACTTACAATGAAGTAATTATCATTTACTAAATCACATTTAGTAAATATCCATAATTACCCACCTAAATTAATGTCATTAAGTAATTTTTCTTTAATTACTTTATTCAATAAGTATCATTAGCTAATTACATTAAGCAATTTAAACTTAAATAAATAAATCATCTTTTAATTAATAAATCACATTAATAAATCAATCCTTGAAATTGATTACTCAAATTTATTTAACTTTTCAATTAATTCCCTTAATAATTTAAATTAATTAATTATACCCTTAAATTGCTTATACACAATTATTCAAGTAAATCAAATTAGATTTCATATCTTTATCCCTATCATTAATAATGCAAATTATTTGAAATCTTGATTACACTTTACCTTGGAACGCTGGTTTAACAATTTTCTTTTATGCTTTAGAGAACCCGATTAAAAATCTACAATGGAAGCTTAACTAAAATCAAATTAAATTAAAGCAGGCCGAAGCCCAAACCCGATCCATCCCAGGCACGAAACACACCCAAAATTCCCGCGCTCCCCATCGAGCAATCCACTACCCCCTCTTCGAGTTTAACCCCAGCTTGCTTCGAGTTCGCCCCCGAGGTAATCTTCAACTTCTCAATCACCCTATTCGACAGATATCATCCTGGATACGTGCACGTGCACGCTCTACGGCCACCACTCCGATCATCGATACCCCCGCCGACGAGTCAGACCCAACCTTCCTCCTCGATTTCGTTCATCAGAGTCCCCCTTCAAAAATGAGATCGAGATCGAGCACTAAGCAACCCACCTGAAAAATTCAATCGACAACAACCACCTCGAACCACCTTCGCCGATCATCAGAGCTCACGCTGTTACTTCTGGAATCTCGCCAACCCATCCTCCTCCTAATCCCCTCTATTTGATCCACTCGAATTCACTAACGGAGCTACAATTTCCGCTCAAACTATTGTCGCCTGAACCCATCGTTAAACCCTACCAACACCTCGCCGCACCACTACGGCAAAAACTAGCCCTTCCTACTATTTTTCTCGTACACCCCGCCACCCAAGCCTGCTTCAGCCAAAGTTTCGGCCAAACCTATATAGTCGATCACCAGAATTTTGCCCAAACCCAAAATTCGATCAACACAGAATTTCTCAATACTCAACAACTTAAAAATCTACAAATTTGTTTTAAAATTCAACATTTTAGATAACGAATCTGGGTATATAACCAAAGCATGAAGATTTGAAAATCAAAATTTAAGTTGTTGAGGGATTTTCTATGTAATGTTTTAAAATCGAAGCTATTAACCAATATTTTACTCAGTCTTATTATTTTTTTTTTTTAAAAAATGATGTCCTATACACTTGAATATTTCCTTATTAAGGATCAAGACCCAGAAATCATTTTAGGTTGATGATTTGAAATTTAGACCAGATTTTAAAACTGCAGTATTCAAACAGAGACATGATATGTCTGTTCCAAGCATGTACTTAGAGGTTATCATCCATATCTATACACAAATTCATTTTTTTAATGACATGAACTGCATAATACTCATCATATTTCAAGGATCATCACCTACAATCTTAAGATATTCCAGTTTCATGATTTACTCACAGAATATTTATAAGATTTGAATTCAAAGTTGCAGTTTACTCACCTGATTTTGGAAAGGCAGAGGATTTTTAAAACTGGGTTATCAAAGCTGGAACTTGAAAAGCTTTGAAACTTAAAACTGAAGGCTTTTAAAACTTGAAACTTGAAACTGGAAGGAACTTCAGAGATGTATTTTGAGAAGATCACAGGCTGAGTTCTCCTTGTTTAAAATGAATTACAGGTTTGGCTTGTTTTCTCTTGTTTTGAAAATGGTTACAGGATTTGTTTTTCTCTGGTTTACATTGCTTGAATGAACGAAAATGAAAAAGGAACTTGATATAAAGAATACAAGTGTGCAGAGGCTAGAAAATGCTAGTACAAGATTTTTATGTTTTAATCAGAGATTTTTTTTCTCTCTTTAGCTTATCAGGCAAGCTTGGTTTGGGGCTGAGGTGATTTTTAACATTTCGAATTGATTTAAGTGTGCTAGCATTAAATGTTTTAAGTACTTTATGTCCTATTTAGCTCATATTATATTTCATGTTTCATAGATATCCTTGCCTGCAAAGCTTCATGGCCATAGTAAATATGTTTATTTAATTTTGTTTTAGACTTATTTCTTCTTGCATATACATCTACATGTTTATAAAACCATTCATTTGCAGGTACCATCTTGTATATCTTATTTTAACTTGTTACTTGCATATACTTATGATTATAGTATGTATATTTTTGACTTGGCTTTTGGCTTAGTTCTTTGCATACATATGGTTCAAGCACATTTATTTCTTGCCTGCAAACTACGAGTATACCATATAACTCTAGACTTACTTAGGCTTTGATAAAGTTGTTATATTTATTTGTATTAGGTTAGCTTGTGAATTTATGCTTATTTTACATGACTATTAATTTGTATTTCTATTTACACTTGATGTATTTAATTAATACATATTTTCTATTTTAAACTTAACTACCAAACACCCCATTATATTTATTTATTACTTATGTTAGATATGTTTATAAGTTTATATAATAATACTTACATTAATAACCATATATTAGTTTTATTTTATATTTAATATAAACAAGATTTATTTCAATTAAAACCTTATTACCAAAATTACTTCACATTATTATATAGATCACAAGTGGAAAAATAGAGCTTTACTAAAATTTATATCAAATTATTATATGGATCAAAAAGTAATAAGCAGAGTTTTATTTAAATTTAAGATATATTTTATTGTAATTAAATTGAAACAATTAAATTCCCAAATCTTAATTTTCTTCTAAACACATAAATATTTGTACATACATCACTGCATATTTGATCTAAAGTTTAAATGGTGAAATTTATATTCACACTTCTATAATATTTATTACAGTTTTAAATCAATTTATATATATATCCCGATATTTAATTATCAGCAATTCATTCGTTTGACTAATTAATCTTATTATTTCAATAATAAAATTAGTTAATTTCCCGACTAACAGACGTCCAAAAATCTGGGTCGTCACACTCCTCTCCCCTTAGAACTTTTCGTCCTCGAAAAGGAACGAAGCGAGAATTTTAATTTACTGTTTATCTTAGTTAAATTATTCTTTAAACATCTTTAACTCTTTTACCCCCTTTGTATTAAAATTTTAAAACACTTCAAAATCTGCATAATATTAGGGAAATAGTTTTACACAAAAATACTTTTTATAACTCGATGTCTCAATAAGTCCATCCTTGTTCTCATAGAAATTCGGTCATACGTTGATCAGGCGTAAGACTGAAAATCTATAAGTACTCGGTAAACTCGTTTTCAACACCCAGTGAAAATACTTTGGAAAAAAATAATTTTATTAAAAATACAGGAAACAGTTTCGAAAATAGAGGAAATATCTTTGGTAAAATGCTCTGGAAATCATCACTCCCATCCATGGTCGCAGTTAACCCGATGGTTACGTTGCCGTCCCGGCAAAATCCACAGATAACTGTAGGTCTCCGCGCCACTCGATTACGCCATGGAACCCGCTACAGATCGCAGTTATACCCGGGCTATACGTTGCTATCACAGCAAAGACCCATATAACTGTAGGCATCAGCGCCACCGAATTTCGCTGCCAAAAGAATGAAACTCCTCCACTTGACCATAGATCGCAGTCTACCGATGTTGCGCTGCCATCCCGACAGAATCAAGTCTAGACTGTTGGCACTCATCCTCCACACGATTTTCGCTATGGTCTCCACACACAGTAGATCGCAGCGACATCGGGTTACACTGTCGTCACAGCATAACCCAAATGCCCCTGTAGGCTTCAGCGCCATCGACTTTCGCTACCAAATAATCCTCAGGAACTAGTTTGTCCGGACTCCTCATAGGATCAACTTTAGAACCTCCCTCTTAGAGGCTCAAGGCAGTGCCACCCTGTGGCACTCCTGAGAAGTTCATTCCAAGGGAGCGCCTTTTTTCCCAGAGCCAATCTCAAAACACTTTATACTATACACATATAGTATTTTCAAATCATACACCTAGTATGAATTTCACACAAGGCTCCTTTACACAAATCGATTTCCAAAATCGATAAATTTCAAAATAGGCTTTTTCAAACCTCAATATTTATTTTTACCCAAAAATCAAAAGCCTTTCCAAATCCATAGGTTCCCAAAACCTTCCCTCAAAATCATTTTCATAAAACCCATTTTATCTATTCATATATATAAAAATTTTGAAAAATCCTTGAATCAATTTATACTTGTATAAATCCGCTTTTAAACTTCAAATACTTTCAAAAATCTTTTCTCTTCTAGCAATAGATTTAACAAGGGGAGATTTCTTTTATATAACAAAGGTATATAACTTTTTTTATTCCAAATCAAATATTCAAATTCAATTATTCTTTTTATAAAATCATTTACCATATCACTTACTTTCCTAAAGTAATTTTTTTATTATAGAAATATCCAATTTCCATTTTACTTCAACATATGTTTTCCCAAAATATATCTTTTATTTCAAAAACCATTTCACGTTTCTTATCCACAAATTTCCAATATCAATTTCATTCCAATCCGTACGGTGTACACATATCATCCGTACGCTATACCAATCTGATCGCTCACTCGATCACACAATTTCACTTCCGAACTAGTATTGTCCACCCCACTTCCTAGTGCGGACTCAGATCTGGTTTCTTGATCAGAAACCGTCATTCTCCTTGCATAGTCACACCTATGATAGAGAATATCCAGAACCAATCAAAAATCCATATCCAGGTTCGCCGTCGAAAATCGAGCGAAAAATCCCAACTCGGATCAATAATACTATCTCGAAATTCTGTGCTCGAATCTGGATCAAATCACTATGCGAATAGAATAATATACGTACATCCTACGTGTTTATCTTCATTGATTATTAGTTAAATCAATTTCCTTTCTATTCACCCTTACTTGATTTTATTCACTTATTCACATTTGGCTAAATCCCCACTTGGATTATCACTTCAATTCTTATCTCAGTTGGGTATTTACTCAATAACAGTTTGAACTCCGACCAGTTAATTTTTTTTTTTTTAAGAAAATAGCTTGAAAATTTTAAAAATAGATAAGTAATGTAAAACAATTAATAGTTTGTAAAATAGCTATAAAATAGTTAAATAATTGTAAAATAGTTGGAGAATAGTTAAATAGTTTCAGACATTTTAAATAATTGCAAAATAGTTGTAAAATAGTAATTAATTTGTAACATAGTTGAAAAGTAGTAATTAGTTTAGAAAACAGTTGAAAAATGGTTAAATAGTTCCAAAAGTAATTGTGAAACAAGCTTAAGATAGTTTTAGGTTTAAAAGGAAAAGTTGTAGTAAATAGTTGGGAAAAATAGATTTATATTAAAACAATTTATTTTGAAAATAGTCCAGAATCAAACTGTTTAATACCCCATCTCCATTTCCATCAATTCAATTTAAATTTCCACTTTCATTTAAATTGACTCAATCCCAATTTGAATAACTTCAATTTTCATTGAAATTGATCAATCTCAATTCAAGTTGAATTAACCTCAATTCCTTTCAAATTCAAATCAAATTCCATTGGAATTTTAAAATTATTCAACTTTAATCACAATTCCGAATCATTTAAATCAATTTGGACTTAATTTTAAATTCAGTTTCTCTTTAAATCATCTCGAATTGTATAAATTCGAGTTATTATTTCAAATGTTGATTTAATCCCATAAATCAAATTTACCCTTTCTTTAAATCAAATCAACCTTTATTTTTAACTTAACAACTTAAATCTTTAACAAATTTTCAATTCTAAATCCAAATTCCAAAATTCCATTTTAAAATTATCTTTACTTAACTTATTACAAGATTCAAATAAGAATTCAAAAACAATTAAATCTTCAGATTCTAATTTATTATCCATTTCTAACTTCAAAACCAATTCTCAGTTTCACAAATTATTTATAACAATAGAATGATATCAGGATAAATAAACATCCAAATTTATCCAAATACCCATTTTTAATTCCAAATCTCAAACCCATTTTAAGATCACACAACTTTCCATTCAAATCAACTATTTAACTTCCCAAGTTAAATCTCAATTTTTTATCTTAAAACTTCCAAATCAGGTTGCTTGTTAACTTATTTCACTTTCCCAAAGTTAAATTCAATTTACTTAATCCAGCCAACCTTACCCAATTTGAATCCCCGCTTCAAATTTTAAACTTCACATTAATAATCTTATAAGTTCAAAAACTTATCACCTTAGGTTACACATCTCATTCCAATTTTTAAAACTCAACATTTAGAGTTTATTTCAACCCACCTTCAATATTATGTATATTCCTCATATATACATTTTCTTTACACACCAAGTTATCCTTAAAATTTAAACCACCTTGGGTTTTTAATTCAAACAAATTCCTTTAAATTTTTGAAACAACTCCTGTTTGAATCAAGCCCTTTTATTCATATAATATTATTTATTATTTCCTTATCACTTTGAAACAATTTTCAAATTCTGGCTCAGATTTAAAACTTCACAATTTATGTCATCATCAGTTCCAATTTATAAGTCATACTTGCCTAAATGTTTTACTTTCCTAAAACATTTCATTTTGCCTATTCATTAACAACATTTCAAATTAAACACAACAACCATTTATGATAATAACCAAGATTATCATATTTAGAAACCAATTTATTATTATCTTTATTCTGAAAACATTTCTATAAATTCAAGATTTAATTTCAGTTTGGATCCATTTCTAATTTATCTTCATTCAATTTCAATTTGGTTGTATTACTATTAACACTTAATTCTTATTATTTTATTTAATTCCAATGACTCAACAACCAATTATTTTAACATTTATCAGTAAGAAATATTGCTTTATATATATCAAAATATATTCTTATATAAAATCATTTAAAATCTTTATATATGAAAATAACAAGTACGCTCTCATATATATATATATATATATATATAAACACTCAACTCATCCTAGGGTACTATTGACCCTATCCTTATGAGTACACCCACCAGAACCAAGGTTCTCGCTTAACCGTTGCTCTGATACCAACTGTAACGACCCGGAATTTTCGATCGCGAAAATTTCAGATAGTTAGAAAAAGAAGAAAGAGATAGAAGGAAAGAAACAGAAACACAACACAGATCCTCACATTCGCAGCGGATAAAATATAATATCAAATAATAACAGTTTACAAAAGAATACAATATTTGTTGATTTATATCAATACATCAGAGTTACAACATTTATACATACACTGGGCAGTTAAAACAACATGTCCCAGATAATCCGTAATATACCACAACGAAACTTTCCATACGTTCCTGCCTCCCAGCTCGTCTTTTGAGCTCCAGAACGTCCCTACCTGAAAATTTGTAATACTCGGTCTGACCCGAGCATTACATCAGAGTAACACCCGGGTCAGGCTGGAAACCAGCGTGAGTAAACTCATATAACAAGAAATTCCAAATCATAGAACTTATTTAAAACCCGGGGTAACTCGTACTTACTACACGTAAACAACTTATATAGTCATCACTTATTTTCACAAAACAATATCTAAGTATCTAACTTAGTTTAAATGGTCCAATGCACTTAAATCATTCCCTCCAACTTATTGATTTCATAATCAACCTTTAAAGCATTATCGTAGTTTTTAAATCAAAGTGGTTTCGCTTTTATATCGCAACTCATCTTTGATAGATAACCACATTATCACTGTTCAACCCAAACGGGCCATATCACAAACCATTTCATATCATATCACAAAGCATCACAATCACATACCAGAATAATCCAAAGTGTTCAATATCATTCAATTATTCATAAGCAAGATTTATCAGTCTCGCTGTTTTCTGATTAATTTAAATTAATTAAATTAATCACTTTAATCACCTTTAGTCTTGTTTACTTATCAAAATTTAATTACAACTATTAACTAAATCATCCTTGAATCACCTATTAATCATCCATAATTACTTTCATTAAGTAATTATCCTATTTGTTAATTTTTTTCTCTTAATTAATCATCCTTTAATTATTTATTAATTTAACTAATTAGATTAATTAACATACAACAAATAAATTCTCTAATTACTTACAATGAAGTAATTATCATTTACTAAATCACATTTAGTAAATATCCATAATTACCCACCTAAATTAATGTCATTAAGTAATTTTTCTTTAATTACTTTATTCAATAAGTATCATTAGCTAATTACATTAAGCAATTTAAACTTAAATAAATAAATCATCTTTTAATTAATAAATCACATTAATAAATCAATCCTTGAAATTGATTACTCAAATTTATTTAACTTTTCAATTAATTCCCTTAATAATTTAAATTAATTAATTATACCCTTAAATTGCTTATACACAATTATTCAAGTAAATCAAATTAGATTTCATATCTTTATCCCTATCATTAATAATGCAAATTATTTGAAATCTTGATTACACTTTACCTTGGAACGCTGGTTTAACAATTTTCTTTTATGCTTTAGAGAACCCGATTAAAAATCTACAATGGAAGCTTAACTAAAATCAAATTAAATTAAAGCAGGCCGAAGCCCAAACCCGATCCATCCCAGGCACGAAACACACCCAAAATTCCCGCGCTCCCCATCGAGCAATCCACTACCCCCTCTTCGAGTTTAACCCCAGCTTGCTTCGAGTTCGCCCCCGAGGTAATCTTCAACTTCTCAATCACCCTATTCGACAGATATCATCCTGGATACGTGCACGTGCACGCTCTACGGCCACCACTCCGATCATCGATACCCCCGCCGACGAGTCAGACCCAACCTTCCTCCTCGATTTCGTTCATCAGAGTCCCCCTTCAAAAATGAGATCGAGATCGAGCACTAAGCAACCCACCTGAAAAATTCAATCGACAACAACCACCTCGAACCACCTTCGCCGATCATCAGAGCTCACGCTGTTACTTCTGGAATCTCGCCAACCCATCCTCCTCCTAATCCCCTCTATTTGATCCACTCGAATTCACTAACGGAGCTACAATTTCCGCTCAAACTATTGTCGCCTGAACCCATCGTTAAACCCTACCAACACCTCGCCGCACCACTACGGCAAAAACTAGCCCTTCCTACTATTTTTCTCGTACACCCCGCCACCCAAGCCTGCTTCAGCCAAAGTTTCGGCCAAACCTATATAGTCGATCACCAGAATTTTGCCCAAACCCAAAATTCGATCAACACAGAATTTCTCAATACTCAACAACTTAAAAATCTACAAATTTGTTTTAAAATTCAACATTTTAGATAACGAATCTGGGTATATAACCAAAGCATGAAGATTTGAAAATCAAAATTTAAGTTGTTGAGGGATTTTCTATGTAATGTTTTAAAATCGAAGCTATTAACCAATATTTTACTCAGTCTTATTATTTTTTTTTTAAAAAAAATGATGTCCTATACACTTGAATATTTCCTTATTAAGGATCAAGACCCAGAAATCATTTTAGGTTGATGATTTGAAATTTAGACCAGATTTTAAAACTGCAGTATTCAAACAGAGACATGATATGTCTGTTCCAAGCATGTACTTAGAGGTTATCATCCATATCTATACACAAATTCATTTTTTTAATGACATGAACTGCATAATACTCATCATATTTCAAGGATCATCACCTACAATCTTAAGATATTCCAGTTTCATGATTTACTCACAGAATATTTATAAGATTTGAATTCAAAGTTGCAGTTTACTCACCTGATTTTGGAAAGGCAGAGGATTTTTAAAACTGGGTTATCAAAGCTAGAACTTGAAAAGCTTTGAAACTTAAAACTGAAGGCTTTTAAAACTTGAAACTTGAAACTGGAAGGAACTTCAGAGATGTATTTTGAGAAGATCACAGGCTGAGTTCTCCTTGTTTAAAATGAATTACAGGTTTGGCTTGTTTTCTCTTGTTTTGAAAATGGTTACAGGATTTGTTTTTCTCTGGTTTACATTGCTTGAATGAACGAAAATGAAAAAGGAACTTGATATAAAGAATACAAGTGTGCAGAGGCTAGAAAATGCTAGTACAAGATTTTTATGTTTTAATCAGAGATTTTTTTTCTCTCTTTAGCTTATCAGGCAAGCTTGGTTTGGGGCTGAGGTGATTTTTAACATTTCGAATTGATTTAAGTGTGCTAGCATTAAATGTTTTAAGTACTTTATGTCCTATTTAGCTCATATTATATTTCATGTTTCATAGATATCCTTGCCTGCAAAGCTTCATGGCCATAGTAAATATGTTTATTTAATTTTGTTTTAGACTTATTTCTTCTTGCATATACATCTACATGTTTATAAAACCATTCATTTGCAGGTACCATCTTGTATATCTTATTTTAACTTGTTACTTGCATATACTTATGATTATAGTATGTATATTTTTGACTTGGCTTTTGGCTTAGTTCTTTGCATACATATGGTTCAAGCACATTTATTTCTTGCCTGCAAACTACGAGTATACCATATAACTCTAGACTTACTTAGGCTTTGATAAAGTTGTTATATTTATTTGTATTAGGTTAGCTTGTGAATTTATGCTTATTTTACATGACTATTAATTTGTATTTCTATTTACACTTGATGTATTTAATTAATACATATTTTCTATTTTAAACTTAACTACCAAACACCCCATTATATTTATTTATTACTTATGTTAGATATGTTTATAAGTTTATATAATAATACTTACATTAATAACCATATATTAGTTTTATTTTATATTTAATATAAACAAGATTTATTTCAATTAAAACCTTATTACCAAAATTACTTCACATTATTATATAGATCACAAGTGGAAAAATAGAGCTTTACTAAAATTTATATCAAATTATTATATGGATCAAAAAGTAATAAGCAGAGTTTTATTTAAATTTAAGATATATTTTATTGTAATTAAATTGAAACAATTAAATTCCCAAATCTTAATTTTCTTCTAAACACATAAATATTTGTACATACATCACTGCATATTTGATCTAAAGTTTAAATGGTGAAATTTATATTCACACTTCTATAATATTTATTACAGTTTTAAATCAATTTATATATATATCCCGATATTTAATTATCAGCAATTCATTCGTTTGACTAATTAATCTTATTATTTCAATAATAAAATTAGTTAATTTCCCGACTAACAGACGTCCAAAAATCTGGGTCGTCACAGGAACAATAAACTCCGAGTCATTCATAGGACTGGTGTGAGTAACAAAAACAGTTTATCTTTAAAACAAACAACAAAAGAATTTTAAACATTGAAATCCGCAATGCTTTTTGGAAAATGAAACTACCATAAGGCCTCCCGCCACACACACAATGCAAACGCGGAATTGGAGGAGATTTCCCCTTATGATAGTCAAATATGCTTACTACGCAAAAATCTTCGATTGGTATTATTACTAGTGCATAGTGTAGAAACATTTCGAAAGTATAATATTAATCTTAGCCAGCATACCACATTTCGTCGTATGCCTACTATAGCTACTATGTTCAATAGCAGGTTACCGCCACATTCCATAGCAGGTTATACAACTAAAACCGTACAAGGCTCGTATTGTTTCTTTGGATTTTCCAACAAATGGTCAGGCTAAAGAACTTCCTATGCCACGTAGGAACGCCTCTGGAGGGATGCCCCGAGAACCAACCTGGCTCTCTGCCAACACAAGGCCGGTTACCCCCTTCCCGGGTAGTAAACCTGAGACATGCCACCCCCGGTCCTTTGGGACCTTTATCCGAGGCGCATCGATCACATAGCAACAATCACACAGTAAATGAGATTGGAGCAACCACACAGGTAAATATCTGGGCTCCATACCATGATACCACCTTTTTCCAGAAGGAATGGTCATACCCTAGGGGAGCTACCCTTGAAACCTTACCGCATCTTTCCTGTTTCGACCATTTCCGGGGTATGAGGTCATGATGTAGTCTCAACCACAAAGCTACGCTGTTTCACAAAGCCATGCTTTGATCAACAAATGATCATCAACACACAGCAACACTTAGCATGCCACACTACCAAATTGGGAGTATATCATTGATAACCTTCAACTACACAACCTCTGAGTTCGTACGTCTCAGAGAAGGGTGTTAAGCTAAGAGAATAAATTCTCCACCACCAAACAGAAATGTATTTGAAAGAAATTAGCTTTATATCTCAAAGTGTAATGTCAGACATACATCCATACAAGTATGTTCCGGGTTCGAACAGAACCGAAGGCACTTCCAAAGAAGCCCTTGCAATCCGGGTATTCACAATCCCGATCGGATTTCCCATCACTTAAGAAATCTCTATACCAGCGCGACTCAGTGCAGAGACAATCGATAGGTTATCCTATCATTCTCACAAATACTCGGTCTTCTCCACCGGTCTTCAAATGCAATCCATATACGACGTATCATTATTCGGAATGGGTTATATGACACAAAGTCCTCTCCCGGCTATACCGAATAGTGAGGGTAATATTTAAAAACATATGGATAATGGGATTTCAGTTAAGTCACAACTTATTATCCAAAACTTTTCTTCAAATGGTTTAAACACATTACCATTTTTATCTTTTACATAAAAAGATCCAATTCACAAAGTTCACCCAGTTTCACAAAGGTCTATTCATAGCTTTTCCAAATCAATTGGATTAACTCATTAAATCTTTAAAACAAAGATTTAATTCATAGCTTTCAAAACAATTCTATTTCGATCTTTTATACGAAAGGTATACCTTTCAAATTTCAAAACAAAGTTCAACAATCTTTCACAAAGATTTATTCATAACTCGGAAAACCATTTTCAATTCAAATTTGAAATTCCTCTAATTTAAATTGGAATTTCATTTCTTATATGAAAGCTTTATTATTTGAAAACAAATAGTTTTCATTTCGGAAAATCTGATTTATTTCTACGAGTTAAAGTCCTTGGGTTAAATTCAAATTCTCAAAACCGTACTTTTATAATGGTTTAAATTCATATAAACATATTTATAACATCTTTAACCATAATTCCCAATCATGGAATTCAATTCCAAATTTTGAATTCAAATTCAAATTGAATTATTTAAATTGAAAAACTTTACCAAGTTATTCAAAATAACTTTTATCTTAAAAACTCCTTTTCAAAGCTTTAACATTTAACCCAAATCCATTTCCAAAATCAACTGAAATTAAAATTTCAATTTCAAAAACATTAAATTTAAATCATCTGTGACTTAACTGATTTCCTCGTGAAATCCACATTTGTGTGTGTATTGTGTGGTCCAGGGGTTTCACAAAGTAGTGCAACATTATTCAACCATCACAGATTCAAATACAACAACATATTTGATAAGCGGTATAAACTATAACGCTTATCGTTCATACACAGATCACAGATAGATATATGTCACAGATAATAAATTACATCACAGGGAATTAATTACATTTATCCCAGAGAAACAGATCACAACATAAATCAGGATATATCACAAAGCATCATATATCAGGGATATCAAACAATTCAACCATTCAATACAATCCAAACATCCATAAGTAAATTTTATTAATCAACTGATTCATTTAAATCAGATGTATCAATTATTAATCCGGGTTAATTATCATAAGTTAATTACAAATTATTTGAAATACATTTTCCTTTCATCATTTATTAGTTAACCTTTAATTATAATTCATCAACCTTTAATTATTAAATAATTAACCTTTAATTATTTAATTCACCATTCAATTAATAAAATTTCAATAAGTGATCATCCCTAACCACTTAATAAATCAATTATTAATCCGTAATTAATTTCTTAAATAGTTAATCCTTAATCCTGAATTAACTTTAAGACAAACTCATTCTTATAAATGATTTAAATATCATTTTCCAATATGTTTGAAACTTTTATTTTCAAACTTGTCTTTTAATTTTCATTTTAAATCCAAGTTTTAAAATGAACCCTTATTTATCTTTAATAGAGTTAAAAACTAATTTTAGAATCCTTTAACTTACTTGTTGAAGTAATACTTTTATTTTAAAGTAATTTTAAAAGAGTAAAGATCAAATTAAGTATACTTGAACATTTTACTTATTTAAAAATATAAATTTATAAAACTTAGTTTATATTTCAAAGTCTAGAATTCAATTTAAATTCAGGTCCCGTTTCAAGTTTTTAATTTAACTTGTTTTAAATCTTTCTTTTACACATTTCAAATTCATTTTAATTTGTTTTAAAATTTAAATTTGCAGACAGGTTTACAAAAACTTGTACAAACCAAAACTAACCCGGGACAACTCATGTTTGCTTCGGGTTGGAACCTAGTTTATTTAGAGTAAACTACTCGAATAACTCGAGTAAATCCCGAGAACAATTCCTACCCAAACCCAAATGCACGGTGCACATGCACCGTGGCTCTGGCCATCTCCGGCCACCCTCCAACACTTCCACACATCAATGACCACCACCAGAAATGATCACGATCATTAGAAACTTCACAGCCACTTGAAATCGAATTCGAGTTAACTAATCTAAAACCTGGGACTAAACAACGTAACGCTGACCAAACCTGGCAACACCTCGTGCTCGCAACACCGATCACCAGAAAACACGAGCCACCGGCCATGACTCCATCACTCACCCAGCTATCACCTCCCAAGACCACGTTCAACTCGATGCACTAAGGAGGTCGTGGCGATCAAAATTACAGAGCCTACCAAAACTAGGTTTAAAAATTTCAAAACCCCGCCGCCGCTTCCACGTCGAACTGGAGCCCTTCCCACCATTTTTCCCCGGCACACAGTACTCCCCTCTACCTTCACACGAAACCCCGAGGTCCCTCAATGATGAGATCACACGAATTCATCAAAACAAAGAAGTTCGAACAAACGAAAACTGCTCTTGAATTTTTGATCTAAAAATTATAAATCTTGCTTTAAAAATCAAGTTAAGGTATAAAAATTCAGATTATATACTTGAATTCGCAAATAAAACGCTTGTATTTTGACAAAGGTAGAGATTAGCTCAGATTTCTTGCTTCCTAGAGATATTTACAAACTGTTTTAATTTAAATTGATTTTTAAAATTTAGTTCATGGTCAAACAAACATTTTTGGTTTTGATTCTAAGTCCAAACATCAAGTATATTAAGAGGGATTGATTTTTTTTTGAAACCAGAATCTTTAGTTAGAATATTTAAAAGAGAACATATATGAATAAAAGCCTGCACACTTCATTCATCATTCATGTATACCCAAAGAATTCAAATATATATACACATACTAACGTAATCATCACAGATATAACTTGCAACAGATTCATGCCTTTAAATTTTTAAAAGTGAAGTTACTCACATTGATTTGAAAATGAACAGAGCTGCTACTTGAAACATACTTGAATTTTGCAAGCTGAAACCCATTCTTGATTCTTTGGTTTGAGTTGATTTGTTTGATGTTTTTAAATTGAAGTTTGTTTAAGTTTTTTTCTTCTTTTCTTTCCAGATGTAGATGAACCAAACTAAATGGAGATGATATGTAAAATGAATTTACAGGGGATATGCTTTGTTTGTACAGGGTGATAAATTTGTGTTGTACAACATACCAGAGATTTATATTCAATGGTGGCTGAGCATTAATTGCCTTGTACTTATTTTCATTTCATGCTTATCTCTTTTTTTCGTATGTACATATATGATTATATACATTTCTTCTTTTTCTTTGTCATGTTCAACCTGATTTTGTTTTCAATCCTATATACTTATAATTGAACATACTTTTGTCTTTTCTTTTGTCTTTGCTTTGGCCTTATCACTTTAGAAAATAAAATGAACTTCTATTTAACATGTTATTTGAATTTTAACTATGTGTATTTCTTTTATTCATTTTGTTTTATTATTTTATAGTATACTTTGTTTGTATTTTTATTACATTATAATTTAGCGAATTTGTTTACTTTCTATTTTACAAAATTCATTAATATGTTGTTTGCTTTTATTTATAACTATATAATCTATCTTACGTAGATTTATTTATAATTCTAACTTTCATACTTATTTTTAACTTAAATATTTATTATCTTGTATGTCTACATATATATTTATTTTTCATACTTTATTTTGTAAGTACAATTTGTTTATATTTTACTTTACAATATTTATTTTTTTATAGTTTATATAATTTTAGAATTATTTATATGTTCATTTCATATTTTATACAAATATAAATTTATTTGAAATATTTCTTTAACATCAACACTTATTTGAATTCCTTTTAAAGTTTAATTATCCAACATTTTATTATTTATTTTTAAATATCCAAACTAATTCATAATTTAACTAATATTTTATAACAATTGCCAAATCATTTCACAATTTTATTCAAAAATGAAATAAATTATCAATTTAAATTAATATAAAATCCGGGGTCGTTACATCATCAAAGACGATAAATGATCGCAACAATTTGGATCATCAAAAATCGATTAAAAACCAGAAATCCACACAAAACTGCCTAAAATAGGCAAAATGCTCATTTCCCAGATTCAGTCGACTAAACCAGAAGGTCGGTCGACTGATACAAGGCCAAAAACATTTGGGTTCCTGGTTTAGTCGACTGACCTTCTGGTTCAGTCGACTGATACAAGACCATGAATATTTGGTTCCCAGTTTCAGTCGACTGGACTGGAGGGTCAGTCGACTGATACAGGACCAGAGAATTTTCTGGTCCCAGATTCAGTCGACTGACCATCTGGTTTAGTCGACTGAATTGTCAATTGCAGTATTTCCAGCCTAGCCCCCAAAAGGGGCAAAAATCCAAACGGGAGCGATCGGACGAGCATCTGAGACTAGGGATTTATGCCAAGCGACAACCCAGCCTTATAGGCTCTTCGATACACCCCAACAACATGTTCAAACATCAAAGATAGGATTTTTAAAGATTTGACTTCAAAACACCAAAAATTGGAATATTCATCAAACGAATTCACGTCAAAAGCAAATGAACAAGGAACAGATGTTAGGAATTACTACCAAACAACTATCAAAGATATAGACATAGACGTGAGTTCAAAAACTCACCTTTAACTAAAATCTCAAGTGAGAAGCTCAAAAACAAGCTAAGATCAATTCCTCTTCAACAACAACTCAAGAAGCTTCAATCTAAGCTCGTAAGAAGAATATTTCCTAAATTAGGTTATAGGAAATTCTGAAAATTGAAGAGGGATTGAGATGGAGAAGGTGAAGAGGATGCTTACCTAAGCTTCTCTTTGATTTTGGAGCTAAAGCTTGAATTCCTAATAGAAACTAGGGCTTAGGAATTTTGATTTCTTTTCTCTTCCTCCATTTTTACTTTAGCTTGAGTGTTAGGAAATGTTATGAAGGAATGAAGAGGAGTGGAGTGGGAGTTAGGGTATTAGATGGGTTGGGTGTTATGTTATTGTGTTGAAACCCAAACCCAAAGCCCTAAATGAAAATATCAAAATTTCACTCAACTCCAAACATATCGATGTTTATACTCAAAAAAGTTATAAACGTCATTTTGGACTCAATGGAAGTGGTCTCGGGTCTCAATTCGACTGTTTACAAAAAGTAGCTTTTCCGACTTTAATCCGATTAACGATGCTATATTTAAATAAAACATTTATATATACAATCGTAAAATATGCGGGTTGTTACATCCATCTTCGATCATCTTCAAAATATCTCCAATTCGAACGGCTATGTCGGTTCGAAGTGGTTTTCGGATATCTGATCCTGGTCTCTCCGAACCGACAACGATGGTTTTTAAAACCAGCCAACATTTGATAGTCGGTTATTTAACTAGCAAATAATCAAACCATTCAACCAGAGGTTTAATTCCATAAGGGAAAAAATATCATTTAAGCATAAAGCAACCCTAAGCCTCTTAAATAAATCTTTTCATTTATTAAAACTACTTTGTAAATTCTCATATTAAAACACTTTTACAAAGATATATTTCACAAATCCTTCTCTACACTTTTAAATACTTTGAAAATATCCATATATTTACCTCATCAGTACAAGTATATCCACGAAACGGTTATGAAAGATTTCACTTCCAAAAATCCACACTTAGTTGGGTCAAAACCAATGTAATTTAAAAACATAGATAACAATAACCCAAAACATTATTCCTTTAGTGTTAAATATGGAAAAAGAATGTTCTATACCACCATAATTAAGAAGGTCATTTTGGGAAATCAAACCACTTTTATAAATAAACTCTTTTATAAAATTCCTTTTGATAAACTCTTCCATATTTACAACTTTATTTGTTAATTTCTTTACAAAAACTTTATTTATACATCTCTTTATAAATTACCATTTATAAGTCCCCACTATAAAATATCATTTATAAATTCCTTTTATAAATCTCAAAGTATAATTATTTCATAGATCCCCAAATATAATTATATAACTCTAAATTCATTTAAAACGGTTCTTTTATAAACACATCTCTATAACCCTTTTATAAATCTTCTTTTTGCTTATAAAAATCCTTTTTTACATTTCTCCCATATTTATGAATTCATTTATATTCATAAAACACCATTTATATATATCCAAATTTATCACAAACTTTTAGTTTCCAAAGTACATCCAACTACACTCTCTAAAACGGTCATTCCAAATATTACTATAAATCTGCAAATGTGATTTATTTTTCAAATTTATCAAATGGTAATATCTTCCCTTTTTTTATAAAATATCACTTATAAGTCTCTCCTTAAATTTATAAAATGCCACTCATAAATCTGTTCTTTTATTTTCAACAGTTTTATAAAATGTCTTACAAATATTTGTTCCAAAATATTTCCATCTTCTTTAAAACAAGAATCGCTTTAAATAAAAGATAATCCTATTTTATTTACTTTTGAAAACAATCTTTTATTATTATAATAATTTTTCTATAAAGACCAATACTTCCAAGATAATTATTACAAACGTTTACTTATATATAATTATCATAAAATAATAAAGAAGTTGAAATAAAATAGAGAGGTTCAAAAACTCATTTTAAATAAAATATCATAGAAATTCCAAAAGTCATACTTTTAATATTATTTTCCAAATCGAAACCGTTTCCAAATCAAACAGCACTTAATAGTATTTTTTAAAATATTATATCGATGCCAATAGTTACTATAGCACTTAACCAGTGCTATTACTACCTTTTTCTCTAAAAAAGTTCTAATTTTAACATATGTCGGTGTCACATCCAATATAGCCAAACTATCAAATTTTTTTGACATTTAACAATCTATATAATAGGTATATAACTAAAATAAAATCAACAGGAATATAACCAAAAATCAGAAATTACAATATTGAGAAACCCGGATTTCTCAACTAAATTCAGTGTATTTTCAATTTAAATGTCAATCGCTTTTCAAAAGTGGATATTTAACCAAATCGACCAAATTTCATCCAAACATAAACTTTAAATATTATGTACTATATACCATACTGACTACCCAAAAAGGTGAGTTAAACTCACTGAAATTCCAGTGGATGCTTTTGCGTTCCGATTTAAACTAAAATCGAACGACGTTCGATTTTAATTTTAGCCCAAATTTTCACTTGCTCCAAATTTGAGGAAACAAGTTTCATCATGTAGCAATCGTCATCACAAGCGCAATGCAAAAAGACTCGCCTCGATTGGATCTCATATGAACAAGTTATTAGTTTTATAAGTTATAGATTTTTAAATTAAATTTAAATACACTAATTATATTCTTAAATTTAAATTACCCCTTAATCCTTTCCCTCCCAAACTCTAAACTGCCTATGCTTGTGCATGCTTCAACCCTCCCATGGAATCCCTTCTCTCACTCCATAGTTGACGAAATAAAAAAACTGTCATTTCCGACCAAATCCCTTACGCCTAAGCTTCGCATCCCCCCTTCGATATGAAGCCTGCACCCCTCTCCCAGAAATCGACTCTACAACACCCCACATCACCTCCAGGGATGCGTTTCACCCTGCCTCACCACACGTCGCCAAAACTTGCCCAAAGGTGCGGCCTCCCATGAACCCCTGGACGACCTTCACATCACCTAATTTCGCTCATATATTGAGAAAAATGGAACCCTAGTTTGCTAAGCCCCTACTAAAAACTGTCGAACACCAAAAGTTGAAGCAGCTCCTTCCAACTCTCACGTCAACCTGTAGATCTCTTTAAACCAAACTCAAATATTCATATTTTCCATTTTTTATTTTTATTTGAATTATTTTTTAATTTTAAAGAAGGTGGATCTAAAACTTGTTCTTTGTTTTTGATGTAATAGTAAAAAAAAGATGAGAGAAACATGTGAACTGATTTTGCTCAAAGGTTGAGTATGTATATAATTTGCAAATTCTAGCGTCTCGCCACACAGATTTTTGTTCGCGTATGAACCGTGAATGATAAAACAAAAATATAGTCACCCACAAAACAGCAACGCGACCTCAAAATAATTATAATATTCACTAGTTATTCAATTCAGCGAAATCACAAAAATATCGTCGTTTGTCGAAAAATCATCAATCGATTAATGTAAATATTTTCCAAATTAAAAATTATGGAAAAATCAAATAAACCGAATTAAAAATATGTTATAAAAATTGAGTCGTTAAAATAAAAATAAATTTTCTTATTACTTATTCAAACCATTTATTATTCCAAATAAATTTACAAAAATGAAATCACCGTTATTATTTATTAATTAAAAGAAGTTAAATAAGACCATTAAATCCATTAAATAAAAATTCAATTTCAGTTCCAGATATTTGAATCACAATTCAAATAATAAGTTCACAATTCAATATTTAAATAATCTCTATATTTGAATTCATATTTTAAACTTTTAAAACCAATATTTTAATATTTAAAGTTAATCAAATATTCAAAATCAAACGAAAAAATTCCAGTTTGTTACATTCTCGCCTCCTTAAAAGAATTTCGTCCTCGAAATTCCCAAAGGAAGAAAAGTGTCACAAAATCCTTAGGTTTTCAAGACCAATTGACTAAAATGGATTATTAAATTTCCAAGTCTTTTTTAAAGTTAAAGAAAATTTCGACAGAACATCATGTGCGTTGCTCGATCGGAAAAACTACAACTTGCCACAACGGCCCAAACCAACAAAAAAAACAAAAGCCAAGTGGTCTCTCATATCTGGGATATAAAATCATTAGCCAAAATAAAAATAAAAATGTGTACCTATTAGTCAACAAACCAACTCTACGCATGAAACCAAAAGCAACTAGCAAGCCTTTGCTTCCATGAACCTGCATCTTACTTATAAATAATATCCAACAAAATAACTCGCATTTTCTTATATCAACGGTCTATAATTTATTGAAGCCCGTACGATGTACATATATCATCCGTACGCAATATCCAATATGATCACTCGCTGATCACACAAATTTCACTTCCGAACTAGGATCGCCCACTCGACTGCTCTAACGAAGACTCCGATCAGGTTCTATAATTAGAAACATCCGTTCTCCTTGCATAACTATATACTATGATAGAAAACTTCATAATCAAAACACAAATCTGTATCAAGTGTTCGCCATCAAGAATCAAGTGAAAAATCCTAACTCGGGCTGGTGTAAATCACCTCGAAATCGTGTACTCAAATCTAGATCAAACAACAATGTGAATAAAATGATATACGTACAACTTACGTATTTATTCCAATTGGTTTCTAAATTATAATAATTACTTTTAATTTACATTTATTTTTAATCACAATTGATTGCACCAATAATATTTCATTTAAGACTAAAATTACTTACTAACCATTTCATACAACTTTTATCTAAATTAAATTTCATTCTTCAACTTAGTTCATATTAATATAATACTCTCCTACATCCAAAATAATATATATATATATATATACACACACACACACAAAATTTCAGCTTTGTTTTACTTAACCTAAATGTCCAAAAAATTTAAAAAAAATTAACTTGCTAATGTCTCAAATTTATAAGACACGTATACTTATTTTCTTATGTTTGCACCAAAAATACTTAGTTTCAATTTTTTTATATCAATTTGGAAGTTTTCAATTGTACAAAATCATTGAAAATTCCATTTCATTTCAACAAAAAAAAATTACCAATCAACAAATCAAAAATGATATGCACACCCAAATCATCCAAATGCATAGGGTACATGAGTCTATATAATATATCTTAGCAGAAAACTTAAGAACTAAACACCCGGTTTTATTTCAACTCTATTTGAAATAACAATAATAATATACTTCTCCTTTTATATATATATATATATATATATATATATATATATATATATATCAAATCATACTTTTGGAAATCTAAAACAAACTTTGTTTTACCAAAAAAACTTTGTTTTACCAAAAAAACTTTCAATTTTTTTTCCTATGATAGCAATTCCAATGATGATGCAGCCATCATCAGAATTATTTCTCATCGATTGAATTGAGTTCAGTGCTTTCTATACCTTTTAAAATCATTTTGGAAACATTTCTATACACAAATATTTTAGATAATACTATTATTAATTTTTCCAAAACTTTGGAAAATGATTTTCAAAAACACCGGAAGTTTAAATTCTCAAATTCTCAGACTAAACCCTTCATATATAAGGCATATTTATAAATTATACTTATAAAGTTCCACTTTTTTATATCAAATCATTTCACCAATGTTTTTCTTGTTAAGATTATAATAAACACTCTAATTTAATTTAAATTTTCAATTTTTAACCCAACTAATTCACCGAAGCCATTTTATCAAAATCGTGAAACTGAATTCACAAGGTGCTTGTATTTGGTTTAACCAAAACAATAAATGCTCATAAACTATCTTAGCACAAACAATAATAATCGAATATTATCATTCTCTAGCAACCAAACACATCATATATAACTATATTTAAATTCTGAAAATTTATTCTTTTTATATATAAAATATAATTTAGGTAAAATTATTTCGTTTACTCAATTTTCAAAACAATACTATCTTTTTGCCTTGTTCAAGAGTTTAGAAACCCCTATCGATATAGTAGTTCCTTCAGTACCGACCAAAATTCATAACCACTCAACCGATAAATCAACACAATATAAAACATTTTTATATCACTAACAAACACGCGCTCTTATACACACACACACACACTCAAACTTATCCTAGGGTCTCACTTACCCTATCTCAAATGAGTTCACTCCACCAAAGTCTAGGTGTTCGCTCAACCTAAGCTATGATGTAACGACCCGCCTTTTTGACCCTCAAAAGTCGAACTAATACATCCACGGTATTCTCTTACCGAGTATCCAAGTGCCGGAAAGACAAATTGTTTGGTAAAAAGAAAGAAAAAAATAGAACATAATCTCACATCGTGACGTGTAATATATAATATACAATAGATCTTTACAAAAGAAATAAACTATAATATACATACATCAAATCAGAGTATAGTAACCAATCATCAGCCTGGACAGTTATAACAACCTATCCTCACAGTCGCTGATAAATACAACCAACTAATGCACCGGAAAATAAAATATACGTGAATTTGTCTTGGAGGCATCCAGCTTGTCTCCTGAAACTCCAAAGCATCCAAACTAGATCTGTAAATATGCTCGGTCTGACCCGAGCAATATAAGAAAATAACACCCATATCAGTCTGGTAAACCAGCGTGAGAAACAAACCTCAAATGGATTTCAATGTTTATAAAATCTATCATAAATAAAGGTATCTCGTAAGACCACGTCGTACATAAACATGGACGGGATTTAACCTTACGATAACCAAACCATTTCATAAGAAATCCAGTGATATTATAATAATGTTTAGGGTATAAAATAAATTATGAATATAGCTGGAATGCTTGCCCCACACGTTCCAGCATAGTTGGGCATAACTAAGTTTGTACGGCGCTTATTGAAAAATGGATTCCATCAATGACAAGGCACTGAGGTACCGCCTTTCACAGTACACCTCTAGATAAAATATACCGAGGTCGAAAACCTTCAACCCCTGCATGGAAACACCGACCTACCCCTTACTGGATGGTACCTAATATTTCATCATCGTAGGTTCTTTGCAACCTTTTCCAAGAGCTCTCATACACAACCGAATCCATAAATAATAATCTAGAAGGGTAATGAAAATATCCTAATGGGTGCGACCCACATAGCCTTGAGGCATATCCTTTGTTTTAGTCATTCCCAGTTGGTGAAGCTAGGGCTACGTTTTATCTTTTATATAGCAATCTCACTTGGAATGCTAACACTGCCCTTCAGGCAACAATGCAATGCCAACATTCGTCCATACAAGTTGTTCAGGTTACGAATAAACCGAAGCACTGCTTCTACTATATCCATTTTGGAATCATCCTCAGGATTAGCAGCAAGTAGCCCTTGCACTTCAAAGAGCTCCGCCTTCGATCATCTTCAGGATATCTCCAATTCGAATGTTTATGCCGGTTCAAAGTGATTTTCGAATAATATATCCGATCTCGGTCTCTCCGAACCGACAACGACAGTTTTTAAAGCTGGTCAACATTTGATCATCGGTTATTTAACTATCAAATAATCAAATTATTCAACTAGAGATTTAATTCCATAAGGGAAATAATATTGGTTAAGCACAAAGAAACCCTAAGCCTCTTAAATAAATCTTTTCATTTATTAAAACTTTTTAAATTCTCATGTTAAAATACTTTTACAGAGATATACTTCACAAACCCTTCTCTACACTTTTTAATACTTTGAAAATATCCATATACATATATCATTGGTATAAGTATATCCACGAACGCTTATGAAAGATTTCACTTCCAAAAACCCACACTTAGTTGGGTCAAAGCCAATGTCATTTAAAAACAGAGATAACAATAACCCAAAACACTATTCCTTCAGTAATAAGTGTGAAAAAAAATGTTCCATACCACCATAAATAAGATCATTTAGGGAAATCAAATCTCTTTTACAAAATAAACTCCTTTATAGAATTCCTTTTGATAAATATTTCCGTATTTACAACTTTATTTATAAATTTCTTTGCAAAAACTTTATTTATAAATCTCTTTATAAATTACCATTTATAAGTCCCCACTATAAAATATCATGTATAACTTCTTTTATAATTCTCGAAGTATAATTATAAAACTCCATTTCATAGATCACCAAATATAATTATAAACTCCAAATTCATTTATAACGATTCTTTTATAAAACAGATCTCGATTTATAACCTTTTTAAAAATCTTCTTTTTGCTTACAAAAATCCTTTTTAACATTTCTCCCATATTTATAAATTCCTTTTATAAATTCATTTCTATTTATAAAACACCGTTTATACATCTCCAAATTTATCACAAACTTTCGGTTTCCAAAGTAGATCCAACTATTTTCTCTTAAATGGCCATTCCACACATTAGTATAAATCTACAAATGTTATTTATTTTTCAAATTTATCAATTGGTAATATCTTCCCTTTTTATAAAATACCAGTTATAAGTCTCCTTAAATCTATAAATACCACTTATAAATCTGCTCTTTTATTTTCAACATTTATACAAAATGTCTCACAAATATTTATTCCAAAATATTTTCATCTTCTTTAAAACAAGAATCGCTTTAAAATAAAAGATAACCCATTTTTATTTACTTTTGAAAACAAACATTTATTATTATAACAATTTTCTCTAAAAGATAACAATTCGACGCTTGGGGCCTACCCTGTGTAAGGCTCGGTGTTATTGAAACCGGTATACTCGCCCGAAGCTACTCGCTTTGGCTTCGCTCCCCTATTTGCTTCGCAGTCATTCAACGAATCCAAAGGGCGGAGTGATCCACTCGTCCGACGCTACCCGCTTGGACTTCGTTCCTCACTCCTTACAAACATTTACTTATATATATATTTGTGAGACATGAATAAAGAAGAAGTTGAAATAAAAATAGAGAGGTTCAAAAACTCATTTTAAATAAAATATCATAGAAATTCCAAAAAGTCATATTTTTAATATTATTTTCCATAACGAAACCGTTTCCAAATCAAACAACACTTAATAGTATTTTTCAAAATATTATATCGAGACCAATAGTTACTATAGCAATTAACCGGTGCTATTGCTACCTTTTTCTCTAAAAAGGTACAAATTTTAACATATGTCGGTGTCACATCCAATATAGCCAGACTATCAAATTTTTTTGACAGTTAACAATCTATATAACAGATATATAAGTGAAATAAAATCAACGGGAACATAATTGGAAATTAAAAAATCACAATATCGAGAAATCTAGATTTCTCAACTAATTCACTGTATTTTCAATTTAAATTTCAAAAGCGGATATTTAACCGAATCAACCAAAATTTCATCCAAACACAAACAGTAAATTTTATCTACTATATATCATACCGATTACCCAAAAAGGTGAGTTAAACTCACTGAAATTCCAACTGACGCTTTTGCGTTCCGGTTTGAACTAAAAAAAGTCTGATTTTAGTCCAAATTTTCACTTGCTCCAAATTTGACGAAACTAGTTTCATCATGTAGCTATCGTCATTATGAGCGCAACACAAAAAGTCTCGCATCGATTGGACCTCGTATGAACAAGTTATTGATTTTATAAGTTATCGATTTTTAATTAAATTCAAATACACTAATTACATTCTTAAATTTAAATTACCCCTAAATCCTTTCCCTCCCAAACTCTAAATTGCATGTGCCTGCACATGCTTCAATCCACCCATGGAATCCCTCCTCTCTTCCTTGTCTCACTCCATAGTTGACGAAATCAAAAACCGTCGATTCTGATGAACTACCCTACGCGTAAGCTTCACATCCCCTCCTCACATGAAGCCCGCACCCCTCTCCCAGAAACCGACCCTACAGCAACCCTCATCATCTCCACGGATGCATTTCACCCCGCCTCACCGCGCGCCGCCAAAACTCACTCAAAGGTGCAGCCTCCCATGACGAACCCCCCGGGAAAGATGAAACCATAGTTTGCTAAGCCCTTGCAAAAAACTATCGAACCCCAAAAGTTGAAGCCACACCCTCCAACTCTCACATTAACTTATAGATCTCTCCAAACCAAACTCAAAGGTTCAAACTTCCTAATTTTTTATTTTTATTTGAATTGTTTTTTATTTTCAAAGGACGTGGAACTAAACCTTGTTCTTTGTTTTTGATGTAACTATAAAAAAAGATGAGAGAAATGTGTCAACTGATTTTTCTTAAAGGTTGAGTATGTATATAATTCGCAAATTCTAGCGTCTCGCCACATAGATTTTCGTTCGCGTAGGAACGACGAATGATGAAACAAAAATATAGTCATGCTCAAAACAGCGACGCGACCTCAAAATAATTATAATATGCACTAGTTATTCGATTCAGCGAAATTACAAAAATACCATCGTTTGTCGAAAAATCATCAAATGATTAATGTAAATATTTTCCAAATTAAAAATTATGGAAAAATTAAATAAAGTAAATTAAAAATACGTCAATAATCGTTAAAATAGATTATTGCAAATAAATTTACAAAATGAAATCACCGTTATTACTAATTAATTAAAGGGAGTTAAATTAGACCATTAAGTCCATTAAATAAATATTCAATTCAGAATCTAGATATTTGAATCACTATTCAAATACTATGTTCACAATTCAATATTTAAATAATATCTATATTTGAATTCAAGTTTTAAAATTTTAAAACTAATATTTTAATATTTAAAATTAATTAAATATTCAAAATCAAACGATAAAATTTCGGGTTGTTACATAATGACCCACCAATTTTAGCACCTGTAATGCATGCATACAGGCACCCTGATTCCACAAGTATCACAAATAACATTCTATTAGCATTCCTATTTAAAACAATGACTCGGCATATCTATCACATCTAAAAATATACTAAATTTTACAAGAGAAGATATAAAATATAATATCAATATGGACATTTAATAAACTTTAGTGCATATCATATCAAAACTATGTGAAATTCAATATCATGGCACACGGTGTAAATGGTACACTAAATCTCATATACAAAATATAATCTAACATGTCGATATCCCAAAATATTAAATGTATATAATAATTTTGGTAAATAGCTATGGCTCTATAACTCGCCTCTAGCTGGCAAAATCCTTATTTCTAAGTCAACTTGCTCAAAGAATAAACAACAACAAAAACAATAAAGAGAATGTTAGATATAAAGTCCAATGAAAAGAAAATATCAATCTATGTGATTACCAATATGCGACAGTATCATGTATAGTACCAAATGGAATGTAAGAGGTAATAAATCCATATCTCAACATGTATCTTCACATGCATCCAGTACATGAGCACGTTCCTACTATAGTTTACGCAATACATGATAAGTCTATCATATACTAATCATCACGACACCCGAATGTGACTCAACCATCATAGTATACAAGTGGGTTTGATCGAGTTACGAGTGTTCCTTAGGGGAAGTTATGTTATTTATTGCGTAACTTAACTGTTATAAGAGAATCTTTTTTAAAATGATATAAACATCCGATTTTATTTTCCTTTGTATATGTTGTTATAAGGTGATATAAATAATGAATTAAATACATCAAACATATATAAGTAAAAAAATCCTTAGAATAAGTATGTTATTGATTGTAGTTACAAATCAGTTCGTAACCATGAATATTGAATCGATATGTATAAATAAATATTTACTCCATAAATGTTTCTCGTCAAGTTGTATCGAAAAAAGATATTAATACATCTGTTGTGACTAGTGTATGCAACTCTCTTCATATGTTGGACGGTGATTTACTCAAAACCGTTGGAGCACTAAGGGGTTACGTACTTGTTGTTGTTTGGAGCAATCAGATAATGACTCGACGAGAGTCTTCTATAGTTTTAAAAGTAACTAAGTCAAATAGAATATCTCAAGGTAATGACGTACAATAGTTTTCAGACTTAAGGGTACTTTGATCCTAAGTAACTATGACATATTTTGATTATGATTAAATACTTGACATAAACACGACCACAGTTGGAATACATTGAACTACTTGAACTGAAACACTACCCAAAAGAAGATTCATCTCCTTCGTTATAAAAAACCGGTATCCCTTTAATTGGTAGTCAACTTAAAGTCAAAATCTATAGTTAGAGTAAAACGATTAATCAGATTGAAACCAAGGACTTTAAAGCGGTCTGCTTAATTAAACACAGATATTAATAGTTTTTGGTCTTAGATGAAACTCCAGATATCTAAGTTATAAAGTGATGATGCAAAGAATATGTGTACAAAATGTCGTTACTAGGTGAGCTTATATAGATTAAAAATTTGCTCGATATCGTGCATCAGCAAAGTCCATACGACTTTTGATATTTAAATTGTTTAAATATTGGCTAAAGACTGAGTTCACACCGGATAATCAACACAACCGCGTTATTAGTTATTTCCGAATTCAACAAACGTAAAAATTAATTTATAAATGATAAAAATTAATAATAAATTAACACAAATGTGGTATTAATATTTTGTAGCATTTTCAACCATTTATTTAAAGCTTAAAATCGATCATAACGATGTACAAAATTCGTACGTCGATTAGATTGGACAAGGAGCTCGAATAAATGGGGATGTGATGTTCAAGTCTTATACGACTAGAGAAAGAAGTGGAGATAATTGTGGATATCTTTCGCTATAAATATATAACCTCCGGACACTTTCTGTTTACACTATACCCGTCATTGGTGAAGCCAATGAGCTAGCCTTGCAAACTTAATCCGAAAAGAGAAAAAATGTTCAAAGATGAAATACTAGCAGACAATGTATTCGGTTTGCGGAAAGATATCAACGGTGAAAGGCATCATTTCTAGTTTAATATATATTCATCACTCCACGCACGCGATATATATATAAATCCTTTATGCCTATATAAATATTTCTATTATCCCGCCTTTTGGCAAGGTCGTGACACCAAGAACTTAACTGGAAACCGAGGACGGTTCGTCCCGAAGATTGGTTATATGCAGGCTCACTATGAATATCGACGAATTTAGTCCAAGTCCAGATCAAGCTACGATTGACACGACATGACATGCAAAGCTATGGAAGTCAATGTTCCAAATTTCAAGTCAATCCGAGTTCGTATGCTCAAGATATGATAGATGCAAGCCAAGGGAATCAATTCGTTCGTATCCATCATTTCACTCTGTTCGCATCGGTTCCGTTCGCATCCATCTAAAACTGCACTCTTCGTATCCATCAACTGAAAGGCCTTGTTCGCATCCATCAAGCTTCAACAGTTCGTATCCATCGGCTATATTGGCTCGTATCCATCAAGTGGTCGTCGTTTCGTATCCATCAGGTGACCACTGGTCTACATCCATAAAAAAGCGTCGCACTTCGTATCCATTGACTGTAACATAAGTGTCCATTTCGTATCGATCAAGTTTCATACGCGCTTCGTATCGATCGACCACAGATCGATACGAAACCAACACTTCTCATCGATACAAAGTGGAATGTAGAAGATCGATACGAAGTAAGAGGCAATTGATCGATACGAACAGAGCAATGACGATCGATACGAACAAGGCAGATGTGATCGATACGAACAAGATTCATCCCTATGAAAGACTCAATCACTCGGCACGAAAAGTGGATCGATCCGAGGAGTTAGTGCCACGTCAACATGTAGGCACGTGCTCGGATCGATACGAATAGAGCGATGCGAAGCAGATCGATACGAAGGAGACGGCCTTTAATAAATTCGAATTTGCATCGATCATAACTCAAAATTTACAAGTCCAAATGCCACCAAATTTTCACAGGAGCTTGCGTACAATCTCAAGAATGTTCATGATCGATTTCGACTCGATTGGACGAAGTTTCGATCGATACGAAATTCGTTCGTATCGATCACGGACCGAGTGCAAATGTCATGGGATCGATCGTGTGGGTCCACCCACATGCAAGAAGAGGTCTCCCGAGATCTGAGCGAGATATTTGCAACCTATGCCTATAAATAGCAGCCCAGAACCTAAAGAAAATGGACTTTTGGTCTTTGACGTCCAGACTCTGCCAAAATCACTGTTGCACTCAGAAATCACTGTTGTACTCGAAATTTACTGTTATAATCCATTGTAACCAGCAAGCAAAAGTTAATAAAAGTCAATCATTTCATAGTGGACGTAGGAAACACGTCGAACCACTCTAAATCTATGCGTCCTTTTGCTATTTTTCTGATTATTGTTTGGAGTGTTTGTTAGATAATCCTGTTTTTACATTATTTTCTTCATTTTATCTCTTCAAACACTCCCGAAGAGTGTTGTGCCCAATTTTGGTACAAACACTTTGGTGCTTTCATTGAGAGAACCAAGTTTTTCTTCTGCTCGTTGGATCTACTATCGATATCGGATTGCATAAATCTAAGAAGATACAGATTCAAGTTAAAAGTTCTTCCATCCTATTCAGATTTGCATCAAGTCTAGAAAAGAGCTTCGCTATCCATCATGGTTAACACAAGGACTACCTCGACTGCCGCAGATCCATAAGGACGGGACATACAAAACCCCGTACAGTTACCTCCTGCCGATCAGAATGCTGTCGGACCATCAGATCCGCAAGGTCCTGTCACCTGGGAAGAGTTTCAGTTATTAATGCAAGAGCTTACTCAGAGCCGCCAACAGCTCACTCAGTAGCTCCATGCTAATGCCGAATTAACCAACCAGCTAAACCGTCAAAGACGAAGGAGATCCAGAAGGGATCATGCTTCCTATTCATCCACCGAAAGTTCAGCCTCTTCTGACTACCATCATAGACCACGCGCCCGCGACTGGATGGAAGTTACACACAGACCACTGGGCATCACCATACATTGAATCTTGGGCAACCGAGAGTTTGCCCGTCAACCAGCCGTCATACTAGACCCTCCTCCCGAGGAAGCGCTACCTCATACCATATTACTGACAATCGCACTACCACTGCTACCGATTTGGGAGTTGACGCTCGAAACCGAACGAATCTGACCCACCACCAGCGCAACCATACTCCTGAGCCTTATGTCCCCGAAGACATAGAATCAAGGAGGCGAGACATGGACCGTCGACAGTGACCGGCCCCTCCTCGCATTGTGGAACCCGACCACACCTTGGCCCAACATGCTCAAAATGTCCAGATGCCCGACATTCCAACGATGATCCGTCAAATGATCCATGAAAGTCAAGGTCTTACCAATGACGACTGGGGAATCTCCCGAAGTCATACCCCTTTTACTGATGAAATACTCAATGCTGAACCACATCGGCGATTCAGGATGCTGACTTTACCCGTTTATGAAGGGAGCTCTGATCCTAATCAACAAATCCTGAAGTATGAATGGTTAATGAATGCTGCACGAGCTAATGATGCAGTTAAGTGCCGAAGCTTCCCGATCTATCTAGGGGGCATAACAACTATGTGGTTTACCCGTTTACCACCTCGACTTATCTCTTGTTTTGATCAGTTGGCAACAAAGTTTATTGAACAATTTCGCATGCATGTCGCAAGACCGAAAGATGTTAATACTTTGTCTAGTGTCACTCAAGCTCCTTGAGAGACACCCAGACGTTATTTAGAGAGATTTCATGCTGCGTGCGCAGAGATCAGCAACCCTAATGATAACTCCATTCTATTGACATTGACTAAAGGGATTGATCCCGATTCGGAGGTCGGCAACTGGCTGGCCGGAAAGCCTCCTGCGTCATTGGACCGTTTCTATTCCAAGGCAGCCCAATTCTTGAGAAGGGAGGATGCGAAACAGTCTAGGAAAACTGATGATGCAAGGCCCAGTATGGAAGGAATTCAGAGTAATGTTGCTGTTAAAGAATCCGGGGAGAGCTCCGAGAAAGTGCAATTGAACATTCAAAATAAACAAAATCAGCAGAAAGGCAATGGTAATCAAAATAGGAAACGGGATCAGAATCGTGGTCCACGACGTAGGGCTCCTATGTTTGATAATTATACTCCTTTGAATACGTCGCTGGAAAATGTGTATTTACAGACCTGCAATACTATTCAGTATAAGAAACCTTCTCCGAAACAGTCATCGGAGAAACATATTCAGATAGGGAAGTTTTGCAGATTCAACGAAAGCTACGGCCACAACACGAATGAGTGCCGTCACTTGCAGGATCTCATCGAAAAGTTGATAAGGGAGAGAATGTTGGAGCAGTTTGTACGAACGCCGCAGTCTGGAGGTGCGGGTCCATCAAATCAGAATCATATACTGAATCAGGCAAGACAGGAGGAACCCGCTCGTACTGGCGGGAGGTTAGTGATAAATACTGTTAGTGGTGGTCCTCATCCAGCAGACCGAAGCTGGAAGGAAATGGAGTCGTATGCCAGTTCTATCAGGCATGCGAGCTTCGAGTGTTGTAGTAGTTTGGAAGATGGTGCTTCGGCCAAGCAACAGAAAATGATGACTGACGATATCGTCTTCCGAGACAGAGATGCCGACAGGATCGAAGCCCTAACCATCGATCCACTTGTCATATCAGCTCAAGTAGGTCCTGCTTGGATGAAGAGGATCTTGATAGACAGTGGAAGTTCTGTGAATATATTGTTCAAGCGAGCCTATGACCAGATGAAAATGGAGACTAAAGATTTGAAACCTTGTCAGTACCGTATCCATGGTTTCAATGGGAGTGCGACTATACCCGTTGGAGTGGTAGAATTGCCAGTGGAGTTAGGAATTGGAGAACGCCGGAGAGTCCGGATGTTACAGTTTGTGGTGTTGGATATAGACTCGCCATATAATGCTTTCTTTGGCCGACCGGCCCTAGCTGAGTTCAGGGCTGTCATTGCCCCATGGTGTCAGACTCTAAAGTTCCCCACCGATCATGGGGTTGGAGTCATTCAAGGAGATCAGGCTGTTGGGCGAGCCTGTTGCTGAGCTGCGAGATGCGCAACGAAGAGAAAAAGGAAAGGGCGTAGAGGAATCTCTCTTCGTCCGCTTTGTTGAGAATTGACAATTGACGTCTGGGCCTAGGCCCGGGTACCCCAACCAATTCCAAAGAGATCTTAACCCGAGAGATACCGAAAGTGAAGACGAAGGTAAAGACAGTCAAGCTTCTCCGGCCGAACTGACGATCGATGTCCCGATCGATGATAGCGATGATTCTAGAATGATAAAGATTGGATCTCAGCTAAGCCAACAAATGCAAGAGGAATTGGTTGAATTTCTCCGGGCAAACCTTGACGTGTTTGCTTGGACGCACTCTGACATGTGAGGGATCTCGCCAGACATCGCGAGCCACGCATTGAGCATTGACCCGCGGCACGTCCCGGTCAAAAAAAAAGGCGCGGTATGGATCCATAGAGATCTGTCACCCTTAAGGAAGAGGTAGACAAGCCTAAATCGAATGGATTTATTCGAGATGCATTATATCCGGAATGGGTGTCAAATCCTGTACTCGTCCGAAAGCCAAATGGGAAATGGAGAACATGCATCGATTACTCTGATCTGAATAAAGCTTGCCCTAAAGACAGTTTTTCACTTCCTCGAATCGATCAGCTCATAGATTCAACGGCTGGACATGAACTCCTTTCCTTCATGGACGCTTCGGGCTATAACCAGTTACCCATGCACTTGCCCGACCAGGAGTATACCAGCTTCGTAACCGATATGGGACTTTATTGCTACAGCTTATGCCTTTTGGACTTAAGAACGTCGGGGCAACTTATCAACGGTTAGTTAATCGAATGTTCGCTAACCAGATTGGGAGAACTATGAAGATATACGTGGACGACATGCTAGTCAAATCACGGTTCTCCACTGATCATATCAGAGACCTGGAGTCAATGTTTAATATCCTCCGAGAATACAGAATGAAGCTTAATCCGTTGAAATGTCACTTTGGGGTCGCATCAGGAAAATTCCTTGGGTTTATCGTCAACGCCCAAGGAATCGAAGCCAATCCGGAAAAGATCTGGACAATTAGAAACCTTGAAACTCCGAGAACTATAAAGCAAGTCCAGAGCCTCAATGGGAAAGTAGCAGCAATAAGCAGGTTCATTTCAAAATCTACTAACAAATGTATTCCCCCTTCTTCGATCTGATCCGAAAAGGGAAACGAAACTTTGAATGGACTACAGAATGTGAGGGCGCATTCCGAACACTAATTCAACACCTCTCCACACCGCCAATCTTGTCAAAGCCTATTGATCACAAGAAATTGTACGTTTACTTAGCGGTATCAGAAAACGCAACCAGTGCTGCCCTAATTCGGAAGGAAGACCGAATACAAAAGTCGGTCTAATATATTAGCAAATGACTAACCGGAGCTGAGAGAAATTATCTGAAACTAGAGAAGTTGGCTTATTGTCTTGTTATTGCCTCAAGGAAGCTCCGTCCGTATTTCCAGGCTAATCCTATCATCGTTTACAACGATCAGCCGTCACGACAGGTACTTACGCGGCCTGAGACGTCTGGTAGGTTACTCAAATGGAATATCGAGTTGAGTCAGTTTGGCATTACTTACACTCCAAGGTGAGCCATCCAAGGACAAATCCTAGCAGATTTCATAGCTGAATTTACCATCCCAGAGGACTTGCCCGAAACCAGTGAATCTCCTAAGTATATCTGGAAGATGCATACTGATGGTGCATCAAATGACCGTTGCTCGGGTGCAGGGGTTGTACTTGAAACTCCTGAAGGTCGATCTATATGCTATGCTTTAAAGTTTGATTTTCGCGCGACCAACAACGAAGCTAAGTATGGAGCCTTACTTGCCGAACTGAGACTTGCCAGAGATCTGAAAATCATCGCTATGGAGATTTATTATGATTCGCATTTGGTCGTGTGTCAAGTTCGAGGGAAATACCAGGCCAAAGACCGAAGGCTGGCTGCTTATTTAGCTCGAGTCCAGGAGATACTAAATCATTTCGGTTATTATGCCATCTACTGCATACCCCGAGAGCGCAATCAGAAAGCCGATTCATTAGCAAAGTTAGCCAGTACAGGGGAGACACAACAAATGGGACTCGTTCCCGTAGAGACGTTAGCTTCCCCGAGCATCAACCGAATAGAACAAGATTGGATATTCGAGGTAACTCTCGATAAGGAGTCATGGATGACTCCGTTTAGAAATTATATTGAACACGGAACCTTACCAGAGCGCAGGAGTGAAAAGAGACATATTCTTCGAAAAGCTTCGCGGTTCACTATTCAGAATGGAGTCATGTATAGAAGAGGATACTATGTTCCTTTACTCCGGTGTATCGCTCACGATGAAATCAAACGAGTGTTGCATGACGTGCACGAGGGAGAATGTGGCGATCACACCAGGGGGCAAGCCCTTGCCAAGAAAGTGCTCTGATATAGGTACTATTGGCCGACCGTAAATCGCGATGCATCGGACTACGCTAAAAAATGCGACAAATGCCAGAAGCACGCTCGAATTCCAAAAGCTCCACCTAACGAAATAACTCAGATGGTCAGTCCATGGTCGTTTGCAGTATGGGACATTGACATTATTGGCTCTCAACCTCTAGCCAAAGGTGGTGCGAAATACGCCATCGTAGTAGTTGATTACTTTACCATGTGGGCGAAAGCTGAACCCTTTGCTACAATCACAACAAAGAAGGTGATCAACTTTGTAGTGTGCAACGTCATCTGCCGATTTGGTCTCCCACATACTATCATCACTGATAACGGGACCCAATTCGACAGTGTTGAATTTAAGGATTTCTGTCAACGATTCCACATTCAGAAGAAATTCTCCACAGTTGCACACCCTCAAGCGAATGGACAAGTCGAAGCCGTTAATAAAGTTATAAAGTCTATTCTGAAGAAACGACCGGAAAAGGCCGGGGGCAAATGGGTCAATGAACTTCCTTTGGCCTTATGGGCCTACCGAATAACCCAAAAGTCCGCAACCGGCCACACTCCGTTCTCTCTTTCTTATGGTTCAGAAGCTGTTATTCCAGTCGAACTAGAAGTGCCTTCTCATCGTGTGACATACTATGATCCGAAGACAAATGTTATACTACTTGCCAAATCTCTGGATTTATTGGATGAGAAGCGTGAAGAGGCTGATTTGAGGGCAGCCGCATATCGAAGTCGAGTCGCTCGATTATACAATGCCAAAGTCCGACCCCGAACCTTTGAACTCGGCGATCTCGTCCTTAAGAGAATTTACCCGGTCCCTTCGCATATGAAGCCAACCTGGAAGGGCCGTATGTTATTGAACGGAAGCTCGGAGATGGCACATTCAAATTATCGACCGTTGACGGCCTCACTCTTCCGAGAGCCTGGAACAGCGAAAGTCTTCGTCGCTACTACACATGACATGCTTTGTTTATTTATTCGGTCTACTTTTCATTTGCAATTTGTTTCTGCATTTCGAAATTTGAATTTGTAATAAGGCAGATTTTGCCGTATTTTCTTATTTCAGCAATAAAATGCAATCTCTTCGAGCCAGAGCTGTGATTTATTGAATGCGTCATACAACTATCACTATGCACGGAGAGCTAAATTCCATCCGACGGTAGAATTTATTCAAATAGGGAGTGACTGTGATACGACCGGTTACTCGCTAAGTGAAACCCGAGCTCGGGGGCAAGTCATCACACTGAAGACATAAAAGGATTGATACACGACAATCCTTCAACCAACTCCGGATTCCCAGAGTGTGAACTGGAGTATAAACTTACAAATACGGTCTCGAAGAGGGTGGATCCGTCCACTAACAACTTCACCCGTATCTTGACCAAGTTTGAGGAGGATGGATCCGTCCATCTAACGACCTCGCTTGTTAACTCGGGGTGGATGTGAACCAACCATCCACGATCTTGATAGATTCGTCGTTCCCGGAGTGCGAACGAAATCCTAAAGCCTGAACAGATATGACTGACCATTTGTCGGCCAACTCCAAGTTCCCAGAGCGAGAACTGGAGTATAAACATCAACTAACTCCGGATTCCCAAAGTGTCGACATAAACACCAACTCCAAATTCCCAGAGTGCGAATTGGAGTATAAACGTTAACTATACATCCCCGGAGAGTGGATTAGAGTTTAAACACAAACCAAATTGGAATCGATCGTCCATAAAACAACTCTGAGTCCCCGGAGCGTGGTCAGAGTGTAAATGCAAATCGGTTGTGACTGACCACTCGCGAATCCATCCAAAGTCCCCAGATTGTGGACATTGTTACAAACACTAGGCGGGTGTGACTGACCACCCGTGAAAATAACTTAAGTCCCCAGAGCGTGGACATATCCTTGAAACTTAAGCAGGCGTGACCGACCGCCGACATATGAATGCAAATCCATGGAGTATGGATGCAATCGTCGATAAATGAGCGAGTGCGATTCGACCACTCGAATTTCCTTGTTTCAGCATCAATTCAACGACGTTAAGCTCGATGTGTTGAAGGCGAAGCACGATTGCCATCTGATCTTTACAATTCGTCCCTGAAACTAGGGGCAGAACTTAAGTGCCAATCACTGACTAAGACAGTGCAGCATCGGAGTCTGGCTTAATGCTCGGTCATAACTCATAGTCGTGGTTTCAGGACTTAACGAATAAACTAGGATCCAATCCAAAGGTCGAAACTCAACAAGTGTACTGGATTGGAGTTCAAATGTTGAAACACTTATGCAAATAAACGAAAATTGAATTGAAGACAAAATAAAATTTCATTTCAACTATTTGTGGAAGAAAACTAAGTACACGTTTATCCCAAAAATCCTACTAGCAGGGGCCGAACCCGCATCTATACACGGCCAACAAAAGCTAAAAAATTCCTATCTACTCAAAAGTAAGCCGAAAAGATGTATCTACTCTTTTTTCTTTTTCGGCCTCCGCTTTGGTATGGACCTGTTGGAGCTGTCGCTTGGTTTTCTCTTTGAGCCCTTGGCTTTCGGCGGCCGATCTCCAGTCGGGGGCATTATATCGACTTCCTCCTCCGAACTCAAGTGTATTGGAACGCTTCCTGAAGGCGGAGTCGGAGGGACAGGATCAATAGTAGGAGGCAGGACAGGCACACTTGTCTCAACGACCGTTCCACCCAGAGATATCATCCGCAAAGGGGCTGGACCGGGTCCAGCCATTCCACCGCCAAAGCCGCTGCCTCCATCTCAGCATTGATTTCAGCTATGATTTCCTATTCATGAAGTATTTGCGCATCGCCGGGGACTCCCGCGGTTGGGGTCGAAGAACTTGTCATTGGTACGCTTCCACCCATAACGAACGACAAATCTGCAAAGGGGTCACTGTGATGACCGAGAAGTTCCTCCATCATTTGCTCATCAAAGATAAGTGTGCTTCCCTGTGCTCCATCAGTTGGTATCGTGGTCGTTGTGGTGGTCGCTTCTGTTATAATGGCCTCATGCACATGATATGATTCTTGAGTTGCAGGAGGCATGACTGATTATGCTCCGATCACTGTATAAGAGTAAAGGAAGGACTGTTAGTAATTATTTCAAGTGACGCTTCCGATTTCGGATAAGCATAGAGAATGTTCAAAGTACCTTCCTCAGTTTGGCTCGCGGGTGGCGGAACGGCCTCAGAGACTTGCTCGCGAGTTGGAGACAACTGCGGTTGATCCGGGTTATAAGCAGGAACGGGCTGAGGATCAACCACATGTGTGGATTCAGGCTGAGTCGGCACGAGAGTTTCAAAACTTATATCATGATGCTCGACACCAGAGCCTTCTCCAACTTTCAAATGCTGAGCGCCAAGCTTCTCCTTTTCATATGAGATCATTGCATCGTGAAGAACTTTCCGTTCATCCTCGCTCAACACCCGGCTCTTGAGCTCGAACTCATCGATCGATTCAGCTTGGTGAGCAGCCTTTTCATCTCCTACTAATCGGTCCCAAGCATTAAACAGATGTGTTGGATAGTTATCAAGCCAGACCAGGTTTCTGTGCTTCAAAACATTGACATTGTAAGTAACGAGAAGATCTTCGATATCTGCCTCTAGCCTGGCTTCGGCCATTTTAACTTCCTCCTCCACCTTGGCCTCGGCCTCCCAAACTTTAAGTACGGCCGCATCCTTTTCGTCCCGAAGCACCACCGCTTGCTCGCACGCTTCCTGGGCTGCTTTATTTGCATCATCCTTCTCCTTGATGATTTCAAAAAATTTGGCTTTAAGCTCGTTGATTTCTTTCAGAGCAACATCCCTTTCAGCGGTAACTGTGGTGTTTCGGTGGCCCATCTCCTCTACCAAAGCGAAATGCGTTTGTCGCATTCTCTCCATAGATTGAGTTGCCTCGTCAGCTTTTTGGATGGCCTCCATCTTAGATTTCCGAGAGGATTCAGCTTCAGCGTTGAGCACTTGGATAATACGATCTTTTTGGGCGAGGTCGGTCTCTAGCTTCTCAATTACCTTCGCTCGCTCAAAGGCCACTGCCGACACCTTATTCGCGGCTTTCATCCACTCCTTGTATTGGGTATAAATATCGTGGATACAGTCATGCATTGTTTCTTCAGCCTCAGATGGAATTTTCTTTAAGTGAAGAGGGAAGATAAAGCCGTCGAAGCAAATGTTCGGAAAATCCTTTCTCAACTAAGCAATTCTAATCGCTCCTTCCCCCGTAGGCTCGGTGATAGCCTGCTCGGTAACAATGGGAGCTTCGGCCTCAGTCCTACGACGTTGAGACTCAGACCTTGGAACATGGGAAGATGGTTTTTGACGTGGAGGCTCCGGGGGATGTGTGCCGTGAGTAGGAGGTTGTGTAGGGAGTCGAGGAGGTGGAGAACGGGATCGGTATCTATAGTCTATATCTCTATCACTATCTCTATCCCTCTCATAACGATCTTGGCTGGAATAACCGCGATCGCGGTTTCTATCATCCTCCCTCCGGCGGGACTCATAATACGAACTCGACGATTGGCGCTCTGAACGGAGACTTCCGAGCATAGAATCTCGCCAATTCATTGTATCTGTAAAGTAAAAGAAGAACGGAGTTAGTGATTTCTCGAAGCAGGCAACTTAAGGCTGGAAACCGTGTAGTGCCGTGAAGTATATATGTGTGTGCAACCCCCGACCAACCGGTAATGTCGGCCGCACTGATGGGTAGAGACTCGCTTAAATATAGAGCACTTTGAAGCCCCTCCAATCTGGTGTCGTGTTGAAGTGACACATAGTCCGGAATCGGAATATCAGCAAGTCCTTCAAAAGGATTCTCTACTTGCGAGGGAGGAGCCTCCAAATTCTAACGTCGGAGGCTGGCAGGGACACAACTACATATTTCCATCTCGAAGATTTATGACGCTTGTGTGCAACTGCATTGCCTTTTCTCCTTCCCTCTGAACCCTGAAAACTGTCAGAAGGTCCGACTAAGGATTCGTCGTTCGTAGGCATGTGTTCTTCATCACCCTCCTCAGCTATTACGACCCCGGGCACTTTATGCTTCACCCGCTTAGTCGGGACTGCCCTAAGCGCTCCTTCAAGTCTTATGCTTTGTTCTCGTTCGATTAACCCAAGAATTCTTAAGTTCTTGTCGGTGAGCACCAACTCGATTTCTCTCATCTCGCCCAGTACTTCTTAAAGGACCCGTACTATTTCTTTAAAGTGTGCGCCTTCAGGTCGAGAAATTGCAGCTGTAAAGGAAAGAAGATATTAGTTAGGCCTGTCAATGAGTACCTGAAATATCTGAAATCCGTCCGCATCCGTATCCGAAAACATGAAAAATATCCAATATCCGAAAAGCGGATGCGGATATCCGATATCCAAAACGTATTTCGGATACGAATACGGATATGACTGTATCCGTATCCGATAAATATTCGTCCGGTTTGAAATTAAATATATATATTAATTTATGTATTACAAGGTATTTTCATCTTTTTTTCAGTCAAAAAAAATGAAATATGCATTATATTGATTAATTTTCGAATATTTTCGAATACATTTTGAGGTTCGGATACGAATATTTTCGGATATCCGAAAATATTCGTGGATACGGATACGGATAATATTCAACGTGTATTCGCGGATATCGGATACGGATTCAGATACGAATTTTCATTTTCGGATACGGATACAGATACAGCACTATCTGTATCCGATTGCATCCATTTACGGGCCTAATATTAGCTTCGACGTCAAATTATGACCATCCCGTTAATCAATGGAAAAATTGCAGCACTTACGTCTAGCTAACCATCGACTAGCAAACCTTGGAGGGCATCGGACATATAACCACTCCGTTTTAAAATAACTAAGCCTAGTCCAAGATCCCGTCACCACTTGACAATTCCTGACCGCTTCTAAGAACGTGAAAAAAGAGCCATCACCCCGACTCTTAACATTAAAAAGATATCTGATTTCAATAGGAGTCGGGGGTCGGAAAAGATGCTCCATGAATACAATGAATATACTGTTTAGCAAAGCTGTTAACGCTAAAAATTGAACGTTAACACCCCGGTGTGTGTAGTAAAGTTGTGAAAGCACCACCCGTGATACGGAAACAAGAACTAAGCAGTAAAATGGCAGAAAACGGTAAAAGACAGCGGTTTATAGTGGTTCGGCTTAAGATCGAGCCTACGTCCACTTTGAATTCCTTTATTACTGATTTTGATTACAAGATGATACAATGCACTTCAAAATACGATACACTTTGATCAGAAAAACACTCTCGACTAATAGCTCAAACTTCGATGATGAAACTTGTTGAATCCGTGTCGGATGTGCGAAATTCCTCTCGAAGCTTGTTGTAGTGTCTTGAATGTTTGGAGTTCTTCAAGTGTAGGACGAGTTAAGAATTCTGCAGAGTAATGGCGCTTCAGAGAATGATTGGCCAAAAGTCCTCTTCACGTTCGGGGTAGGTTGGTATTCATAGGGAAATTCTGGGCTGGGTCGTAGGTCGTGACCGACCTAGAATAGGTCGTAGGTTGTTGCCGACCTATCAGACGTGGCATATGGCTTATCAGAAGCGCACTTGTTTATTTGGATAAATCACAAGTCCCAGATCGTCCACGAGTTAGGAGGCCATTGTGTGAAGTAATGCGGCATTGAGTTAGTTTAGATCGTGAGCGACCTATCATAGGTCGTAGGTCGGTCGCGACTTAAGTGCAGTTGCTGAGTCGTTCAGCCCTTTTCGTAGCTAGGTGGTTACTTCCTTAAGTCGTAGGTTTCTCTTAGATCGTCACATATTTTAAGTCGTCTCATTCCTTAGGTCGTATGCGATTTAATCATAGGTCGTTGACTACTTTGAGGCGTTACATCTCTTAAGTTGCTAGGTCGCAACTTTCTTTAGATCGTTATGCAATTAGGTCGTTAAACCGTGGCTGTAGTTAGGTCGTCCAGACCTTTAAGTCGCTCCGTCCCACAAGTCGTTAGCTCGTAGCTCCTTTAGGTCGTTAGTTTCTTAACCCGGTAAGTCATAAGTTCCCATAGGTCGTGAGGTTCTTGGGTCGGCAGCTCTTAAATCGGCAGGTTGTAGCCTATTAAGTCGTTAGGTCGTAAGTCCTTTTAACTCCTTTGGTCGCTAACTCCTTTCAGTAGTTAGGTCGTGGAGACGTTAACAAAGTGGAGTTAACAAAAGCATATCCGTGTGGATGTAGCTGTGATGGGGCGATTCCAAAGAAAGCTGACACTTCTCTAATATATTGATTGAATGGAGGAAGCATCCCGGGTGTACATGAATGCCTGTTGAAGGCCGTAAACCCTTCCGGGGGTGCATGCGGTCTGTCATTCGGTCCCGGTAGCAAGACATCATCTAAGGACAAACCGTGCCTTAGACATATCCGCCCCAACATATCTTCGGAAACGTTGGATGACACTGAATCTTGCGGATTCCCGATAAACGTGGCCCTTGGCAGCTCGTCCGGAGCTGGATCTATAACTTCGACCGCGATGACCGGTATCTCTATTACTAAGGAAGCTGGACTTTGAAGCTCCTGCTGTTGTGAACTTGTAGCTTCCATGGCTAATCAACTCAATAAAAACCATCATTAGATGATAATAAGCCCGTGTGTTCCCAAGTGTGAAGTGCATGGATGTGTTGTGCAGTGCAGTGCTACATGATATTTAAGAAATTCTACGAAATTGAAAGACTGTTCGAATGACAAGACTTTGAGATTCGACCGGAGTGACCATCATCGCTGACCATCACAACCGTGTCATCCATACTTTAGAGGCCGATCTGAGTTAAAGTTCATTAAAATTATGCTAAGTTACAGTTCCATCGACGAGCTTCGAAGGGCAGTCAATTATACAGTTTAACGGTAAGTCCAACTTTGCAAGGCGGAAGCTCGTCGGAGTCAAGTGTTCAAATGTGCAAGGAGTCTTGTATTCGTCAAAATTTAACTCGGGTCGATCACCAAGACCTTCGCCTCGTATCGATCAGGAAACCATCACCTCGTATCGATCAGGGAACCACCACTTCGTATCGATCATCAGAGGCTATTTTGTATCGATGCCATATACGAACAAGCACAACTTCGTACTCGAGGAATGACTTTAATGTAACAAACTATTTCAACTACCATTCGCGTTTAACTACTCGACCAGCACTTCAACCCAAACAATAATGAATGTCATTTGCCAATGTTATGAATCATCCCCAAATCATTCCATCAACTCCAACCAACAACAATCTAACAATTCAATCCAAACATATCAACATCCAATATCAAGCTTTGTACACGTTTATTTTATAATTAACTTTATCAAACATTCATTAATCAAGATTTTCATCTATAAAACCTCAATTCAAGTTCGGTCATCAAGTCATAACCAACATTGTTTATTTATTATGATAAGTAGCATATTTAGTGATCATATATCATAAAGAATAAATCTCACACACCAAATCTATAGAAAGGCCAAAGTCCAATTGAACCCGCCTTTGAAGCTCTCGTGATTTCTTAAATCCACATTCAGTCTTCTCCAAACGCAAACTTGAAGAGATAGATTCATAAAGAATCTTCTAACTTGGATTTAAATATTTAATTTGCAATACTTGATTGAGAGGTGAAGAAGTTACGATAATTTAAAATTTGGAAAACCAATTTTCTTTTCTTTGAGAAGACGAAGAAGAGGAGGAACGAGTTAAACGAAGAGGAAGAACAAAAGAGCTTCGTTTCAGAATTATAAGGCAATTTCCTCTAGCTTCTCTTTTCTTCTCATTTCACCAGTCTTATCTGATTTTATTTATTTCATCTGTCATCCATATGTAAACGACATTACGACTACAATGAAATAGATCTTAAGCCCTAATTCACTCATCTTTAAAAATTCACCTTTTAAGTCATAAGTTCGTTTTAATCATTTAATTCAATCAAAACTGTTTATTTTGGTAATCACTAAGCATAAAAATACGGATTATTACAGTCTCCAACATTCTTGCATAATCTTCGATCTCGCTACTAACTATTGAAGGTAGTAAAGATTCTTCAATCAATCGATTTTCTTATAGCGAAAAACATAATTCCAACATCGCCATCCTCTAATATTTTTATTGTTTTTGTATCCGAATTAGTCGGTCAGCCGCAAACTAAATCAATATCAAGCTCTTGAAAATTTATTTTTGTACCAATGTAAACTGATTCTTTCAGTTCAGTGAGGGAACAAATAAGCTTAAATTACTAAGTGGCATTGTTTTGTAATAACTTTCACAAAGAAACCTAAATCCAAAAAAGTCTATATCAGAATATTATAAACAAGATCAGGGTGAATACTGGAGCTGAAGTAACAGGCCAACAGCTAAGTAAATCATACAGATTAAAAACTTGAAGATAAAAGGAAGTTTGTTTCAAATTTGATTGGTTTGAATCTACTCCAAAATTATGAACATTGAAATAAACAGGTAAGTTTTAATCATTAGAACAAACCAAATATTACCTATTACCAGCATAAGATGGCAACATATAAACCACAAAAAATACAGTTTAAATCAAATACAAGGGGTCAAAACTTGGACAACCGTCCCACATGAGAATATGAGAGGACATCATGTGTATGTTTAGATACAGTGTACCTACCTATACCTCAAATGCTTCCAAACAATCACAGCTGAAAGCTATGCTTTAACTACTTCATATGTGATTTTGCAGAGTGATATGTATCATCATTTTACAGCTATTAGCACAGGCTAACAAGATAACATATCAGCTAACTTTTAAAGTAAGTATAATTTTGGATTGGATGAGGAAGCCAATTTTAAGCCTCCATTTGGAAGTTTATTTTCTGCCGGTTTTGACTGGTTTTGAATGGCTCTGTATTTCAAGTTTATCATAATGTTTTCTTGCAAGTTTTTTTTTTCACACCGCTTGTTGTTGGTTATAAAACCGGTGCAGGATAATTTTAATTATAATTCTCAACCCATCAAATTGGGATGTTTCGAAGGCATGACAGGTTCTAGCCTACAGGTTGCTCTAGGCAAACACAATTTTTATTGCCTTTCTACATAAGAAAAGAAATTAAAAAATATATTATAACATTGTAAATGTTTTTCGTTAAATTCACATAATAACAAAATCCATCGAAAATACATATTTTAGCAATATCATCAATCAAAATATCAACTTCAAACAAAAATAGTTTGTAGTAATTACCTTTTTCGCAAAATTGTTTGAGCTAATCAAGTAATCAGCAGAGAGTAATCAAAATCAAAATTATCAATTCAGCATCCAGCCTGGAGATGGAAACTAGGTCGTCGCAGACTCGCGAAGGAGCGGGGGCGGCCATGGGAGCTGTCACATTGGAGCAGAAGGCGGGAGCTGTGGCGTAGGAGTAGGAAGAGGGAGCTGGCATCGAGTGTTGAGAGAAGACAATCGAATTTTGAAATAGGGTTTTTTTTCTGCCGTTGTTGCCTCAAGAAGGGGTTGCCCTAGTCGGTGGCCTATTGGGCTTTCCCAATAACCGGCCCTGTTTGAGGGGTTGTAATTTTTTTTCCAATTATATCCCCACTAATAATATTGTAGAATTAATCTTTACACAACTAGAGAATAAATACAATATATATATATACACACACACGTAATGTTACTTTTGTGGAAAAGTCTCAAAATCGGTGTACGTTAAACTCTCAAGCATGTATTAATCGGCTACAACAATTCATTTAAACCGATCAAAATCGCTACGATCATTGACAGTCAAAACGAGTACTCTCGAAACCTCTCATTACCGATACCCAAAAATTCAAAGCGGAGCCTAAGAGACTCCATCCAAAAAAAATATTGTGGAAGGACGGGATAAATGAAACCAAATAAAACGATTTACTGTTTTAACCCCGTGCGAAGCAAAATTCGATAAAACTGCATTTAAAAATGAAAACAAAAAGTGATAATAGTTCACCAACAAGCATTTTCAATGGGGTCTACTCGAAAAAATTGTTGAAAAACGATGAGGGATGACTGAAATAATGGTGACAAGGGATATATATTTTATGTTAAGAAGCAACAATTTTGGCAATTTCATGCCCCAATTCAAAATTGGAGTCCCTCTCTCAATCTATTATCTAAAATAACATAGGGGTAAAAAAAAAATTATACTCAGCTACGTAAAATTATTCAGCTTCTACAAGCTTTAAATAAAAAGTAATGTTTTTTATTAGTCCTCGGTTTCAAAAAGTATACAACTATCTCTCTACCTTTATAACAAAAGAGAGAAAAATAGACCAGTACACCTATAATTTTCCAGAATTTTTAAAAATGTTTCCTCAACACACCTAATCATGATGGGTACAGGCTTGACAACCAAACAAACAATAATAAAATATGGACCCATACACACTATGATTCCTCCCAATTATTGTACCCACCAAATTCACATGGCTATCAAAGCACTAGGTAGCAAAAGAAGGAAAAAAAGGAAACGGTATAATGGCAATTGAACAGCATCCTATTCCTATTCCTCCTTTTCTATATTTTACAACCTCATTATCAAGAAATGATACTATCTATTTCCATTAGTCTTAAAAAGCCAGCCAAATACTTGACATAATAACATGTTCAACTGGGCTCTAATTAAAAGATAAAACTATAGAAAAGAAGTAGTTTAAAGCAAATAATGTAAAAAGAAGATAAAAAAGCAAACTAAACAAATTTACAACTCATACCTTTACAAAAGGGGAGAAGATGGATATGTCCGCAAATCTTCTCCTCAAAAAATGTTGAAAATGTTACAGAACTAAGCTCTAATTGATCCAATCATCCGCTCTTCGAATTTTTTGATTTTATCGGCAATGCGCTTCATGCTATCGTCGTAAACATATGGGACCTTCTCAAAGTATGTGATGTTTTTGCTTTTAGAAGATGGCTTCGGGACTAATTCTCTACAAGGCTCGCCGAGAACATTGATGGAATCGTGATAATGGTAGTATCTGATCAGAGATTCAGTTTTATGGGTGGTTCGACCAACTACATTCTCCGACATGTGCACGCCGGCGGCATATGCATTCCTGGCTTGAATTGCATATTTTCTATCTCTTCGGATGCCCGTTATTGAATTTCTGAACACTAGTTTCTCAAATCCCCATTCTCTGCAAAATTTCATTAAATATACAAGTAAGAGAAACGATTTTTTGAGATCGGATTATGATGATGAGTGGAATCGGGATTTTGAGGAATAGAGTGTAGGATTTAGGGAGAAAGAATTAGGTTTTATGAATCGATAATGGAAACGGGAGGTTCATATGCGGGCTGATGGGAGATCTAAGGGCATTTCGGGTATTTCAGAAAGACGCGGTTGAAATTAGTGCAATGAAATTACATTATTAGTAGTAGAGATAGAGATGTGAGGACGTTGATCTTAAAATCTCTAAGTACTCAAAGTCCACGTGCTGCATTTTTCTTTGAAATCTTATTTAAGTAGTTCGGGTTGAATAGTTGTAAGTTAAAATGTTTGGATACAATTTGATTTTGAAGCTAAAATAAATTAATTTTGGTGTATCAATGTAAAAGAACTACGACTATTAAACAGTGTGATTTCTGTGTGCAACGACTGCACCATTTTAGTCTTCTACCTCAAGTTCGAGTCGATTTGACAACAACTAATTTTGAATATTCTTAAAAGAAATTTTGAATAGTGGGTTTAAGTAGTTTTTGAGTGAATATTAAAATGTAAAACGGTATGAACGGATAAATTTAAAATTGCAACAAAATTTAGTTCCAAAATTTACAATATTTGTTTATGACTTATCAACTTATCTACTACTTTTAAATCAAAAGATTAAATTGTTTTCAGACACTTCAAATTACATACTTTGGCTGCTTTTGTTATCACCCCATTAAAATCCTTTCAATCCCAGTAAAAAAGAATTTAGGGGCTAATAGATTAAGCCATATTCTTTTGCTACATACAAGCTATTCACAAATGGTCTTATAAGCAATAAACAACTGCTTCTTCGATGTTAAGTTCTATGCTACTTATACTAAATTTTTTTACGGAGCTCCCAAGCGTAATGCAAATAAAAGCTACTTATCAAGAGTTCTGATAAAAGAAATCCCAAACATGAAGCAAAATAATATGCATATGAATGATATGATTTGCTACAAACTCACCTCGAGTAATCCTTTCCCAAATCTTTGATACAAAGCTTGCTCGACATTGGGTTTTGCTCAATCGTGAACTGCGTATAACCACTCAATTCACGAAGCACAGCCTCCAAACTCCTCCCATCCGGCAAATACATATACTCATCCACATCAAAATAAAATGTCCAATTTGCCGAGTGCCTATACCTATGCAAACAATCATTCACAACCAAAAACTGATTATAGTAATACCCATCATACATCTCTTGATCCCTAATATCCTGAATCGTCGCCCTTCCCAACTCAACCCAAGGCTGTAAGACCTTCCTAACTTCCTTCCCCACTCCTCCGGCATCATGAAACACAAAATGGGAATCGGGACCAAAGAAATAAGCATGGTAAGCCATCCATTCCCTTACCCTACTAGCACTCAAATTCCCATACAAAGAAGAACCACAATACAAGTAATTGTACTTAAAAGGGGGTTTGAACTTGGACTCATCGTAAGACCCTCTGTCCTCTTCCAAAGCAACAAACTTCTCGAATTTTCTAGGGTTCATTGAATAATAAGCGTATAAGATAAGCTTACCTCCGGAATTGTCTGAATTTGGATTCTCCGGAAAAGTGCAATTGACGACTACCACGGTGTACACGCGTCCATAGCCCCAATCCGGTAGGATCTTGTATGCTTTAGCACGAATCGGCGGTTTGCCACTATTAGAAATATATTCGCATTTGTACCAGGGCTTGCCGTACACGTGAATAGGCTTGGAAGCGAGGCCGACAACTGAAAATGTACGTGGACCACCGCGGTATGCTCCCATTTGGACGAACAAGGCGGCGGCGGATCCGTACGGGGTGAAAACACGCTTATTTGGATTCGATTCGAATTTGGGACTGGAGGAGAGCATGGGCTTTGCTAGCTTCTTGAACGAAGAAACTGTAAAGTTAGGAGAAGAAGAGGGGTTTACGGTAACTGGAGATTGATAAGGTTTTAAGTTCCAGACGGCAATGGAGAGAGTGAGGAGGAAGAGTGTGGCGATGAATGGTTTGATGTCGAGGCATGGAACCGGAATGGTGTTGGTTTGTGACGGAGGAGATGGAGGCGAAGGAGGTTGTTTGAAGTTTCTCATCAATTTCTTGGAGATTAGCGTATAATTTTAGGAGGAGAAGGGAGAAATGGGGATGAAGATGAGAAGCTAAAGAGTGAAGTGGGGGAGTGTGTCACTGTGGCTCGAGAGATTTACGGCTTTGATAACTCCTACCGACATAATGAATTTTAAACAAATAAAATGAATATTCTGTATTTTCTTCAATAATTTTCACTGGTTCGTCCTCTTAACCAAGTTTTCACCCAATCAATTTTTATTTTTTTTCCTTTTTGAATTAAAATGCATTATTTTTTCTCTTCAAGTATTGTTTTCCTCTTTCAATAACAATTATGATTTTCAATTCATTTCCAACTCAGAACTTAACTCAGTCTGTAATTGTGTGCTTCATTTGTGTTGTGTGACGCACGATTGATACTAAAAAGTATCATGATATTAAAATTACTAGTATAACCGTACGATGATGGGATAACCGGCCGTACGTTTACAAAATTTAAAAAAGAATATTTGTTATATATTTTCATTAATTTCAATTAAAAATAAAATTGTAAAATGTTGGAAAGGAATAGAATATGGATTTGAATTTGAAACTTTAACATTTAAAAGAATGGATTTTAATTTCAATATCAAAATTCAATATATCTACTTAAATTTCGTGCACAATTGCTTGGCATTATAAGTGCGGCTGACGTTAGGAATGTTTCTTTGTTTTCTTTTTCACATTTTTTTCTTTTTGAAAATACTACCGATGGTAAACATTTTCAACATTATAATATGATTAGTTTTTTCACCTAGTAGTTCTCATATGCTTCTTGGTAGCATAGACAATAACTTTAAACAAATAATTTAAGGTTAAAGCCAAAAATAGATAAATATCTATTGAAAATGAATGAGCATCTCGTTGGGAAATGAGAGGCATTAAATGCCTTAGAATATGAATAGTCCCACATATTATAATAAAATAAACATTATGTTTTTATATACTAAGATGCAGATACTATTATAGTTACCATGAGACAAAGAGAGAGATAAAAGCATGATCATCTTAAAGGGTGGTGCAACGCACCACCCCGCATGCGCGCATCCACGTTCGAATCCGTACCCGCACCCGCGGCGTGGACGATTGGGCGTTTGAGGCGTATTAGAGGCACTTAGCACTTTGCAGTTGGCAGTTGTAGTTGGTTTGGTTTGGCTGTTCAGACCAGATGATTTTTCTTTTGTCCGTTTAAGCTCATTTCTCCAACGGTAATTCTTTTGCCCGTTTAAACTCATTTCAACAACGGTAATCAAATGGTCGCACCTATTGATAAAGGGCCGCAACCTTTACAAAAACGTCACAACCATTTTATCGAACAGGCAACTATTATAACACCCCTAATTTTGATAACATTATTCAGAAGATTTAATTAAATAAAATAATGTAAATGTTAAGTGATAAGGGAGTTGAGAATTGCATAAATCTAATTAAGGTCGTGCCTAATCAAATAGTTATATGGGCTTAAGAATGAGTTTTTGGGTTAATCAAATTACATAAGGGTATATTAGGAATTTGTCGCCCATAACCCTTACCTATATATATATATATATATATATATATATATATATTCATTCCTACCTTTTACTTCTCATTCACGTCATTTTGAAAACAAAACGTAAGAAGGAGAGGCTGGCCATTAACAAGAGGAATACAAACTAAAAGCTAGAGAATCAAGCTTAGGGAAAATCAATCTCAATCCAATCTGCTTATCTTAATCAAGGTGAATAATAATTTCATCTCTATTTTGGTTTGAATCATATGTTTTTGAATTTAAGGGTAAATTCGTTTTTATGGTGAATTGGATGATGATATGCTAGAATATTGATTTGTATAATTTCAACAAGATTGTTTAAATGGGATTATACACGGTAGGGTAAAATCGATATATGTTGATGTTTAAATGCCATGGAAAATTTTTATGTTATGTAAAACATGATTTTGGAGTTGGGTTTCAATTTTTATAATTTTCCAAGCTATATGGAAAGATTGATATGAATTTTCAAAGGAAAATATGGTTATTTGGGTTTATAAATTTATTTTGGAAAATATATTAAGAATTTGGGTTTGGAATTTTGATATGTTAGATAACGTGATTAAAATGAATTTCTGTAATTTTTGGAGATTTTTACAAGTGATTTACTATGCAAATTAAATTATTTTAGAAGAGGGACTTTTTTGCAATATTGATTTTTCTTAATGGAAGAGCTTATTTGGTCAACTTATCCATGGTTTAGATCTAAAATTAGCAGCAGTTATTTTAGTAAAGAATTTGAAAAAGTTAAATCAACCAATCTAGTGTTGACACGTGGCAGGTTAGTTGAAAAAAGATTTGTTTTAAGTAGTATTAAACTAGTTTTACTCAAGAAAGATGGATTCGCCTACTTTGGAAGTACCTTTCAACACAAAGCCTCCGCCTTCAACCCAGTTCGAAACCTACTAAGTCGAAACCAATGCACAAGGTATCACAAAGATGGTATGTAGTGGATTGAAGAAAGGCGGAAGGTAGGGTGTCGAAACATAGCTTCCAAAGGGGTCGAGGTCTTTGGTTTATTTTCTAAAAAAAAGCGCCTGCCTGTTTACAAAGAGGTTTCGAAGGACTCGAAACCAATGCTTGCGATAGGGTATTTTAAAATAAGTTTTCAAAGTAGAGTTGCCGCTATTTTAAAGAAGTAGCTTCCGAAGGAGTTACTTAGTTTTTGAAATTGAAGCTTTCGGAAGGAGTAGTTTCGACCAAGTCGAAACCCTTTTGTAACTTTAAGTCTTTCAATGGTATTGAAGATATCAATGCTGTCGAAAGGTGCTTTGTGTTTTTATAAATATAAGCCACTTCCAATAGCTTTTGAAAGGGGTTAGGGGTTCCGAAGGCAATGGTTTCGAAAAGGGTTTCGAAGCCAGCCTTCCAATATTTTACCTAGATGTTTTATGCTTTCGAAAGGGATGGTGCCGACGCCATCATGTTTCTCCAATATTTTTATATGATAAAGGATGGTTCGAAAGAGATACTTTCGCCTATATTTACTTTGACCTAAATAATATTTTAAGTATAAACCCAATGGTTTCGAAAGGGGGACTTTTAATGGTTTCGGAAGGGTTATTTCCAATGGTTACGAAATGGTTACTTTCGAATGGTTTCGAAGCTATGCTTCTAAAGTTAAATGTTAATACTTTAATACAATCAAAAGGTTTCGTAAGGAAGGTTTTAAAGTATTAGAAGGGAAAGAGCCTGATGTTTTGAAGATAGATTTTAATGCTTTCGAAGAAGGTCATCCTATGAAGTCGAAAGCAAGGTTTCGAAGGTGTTGTAAACCCAAACTCAATTTTAAAGGAAAAAACCTATGGCTAAATTAAAGGAGTTTTGAAATGATTTTAAGAAGAAGCTTTCCTTGATAAAATTATAGGTTAAAGGGATTAACCATGTTTTATATGAAAAATGTTTCAAGGACATTAAACCCATAGAAGTGGTATTGTTTTGTAATTATGTTTGCTTCTTCAAATATGGATATGTTCACATTTTAATGGACCCATAACTATATTTTGGGGATAAAGGGTAGAAGAACCAACTAGGTTAACCCAGTAGTGAATCTAAACTGATTAAACTCATAAATGAGTGGAATTGCATCCAAGAGGTCAGGGAGACCAAAATATAGGATGCTTAAATATGGAAGTTGCCAGGGAGACAGGTTCATAGTGATCCCATGAAAACTATGATTAGGAAGTTATTAGAGTTACCAATAGGTTCATAGTGGTCCCTTGAAAACTATGTTATAAAGAGTGGTTGGCAGGGGCCAATTGGTTCATAGTGATCCCATGAAAACTATGTCCGGATTACGTTATTGACAGATGTCAATAGGTTCCTAGTCAATCCATGAAAACTAGGATAAGAAGAAAAGGTATTGGCAGGGGCTAATAGGTTCTTGGTCAACCCATGAAAACTAGGATAAGGGAGAAGTTATTGGGGTAACCAATAGGTTCAAGGGAACCCATGAATCAACTAAACCCATAGGAGTGGTAGTGTTAAGTTAATTGGCAGGGGCCAATAGGTTCATAGTGCACCCATGAAAACTATTAAATATGATAGAGAGTCCATATATTATATAAAGTTTACTAGTGAGCCCATGAAAACTAATAGGTTAATAGTGACCCTAGAAACTATAAATATGACAAGGAGTCAATTAAACAGAGGATGGGAAATCCAGTATGTTTTAACATGTTTGCATATCATCATAATATTTTGAAATGATTATGTTTTAACCATTGTGGATGCAAGAGTATAGTATATGGTTTTATAAAGGTTTTGAGAAACCAGTGAGGGGAAAACCCGTTCCGCTAAGCGGTGTGGTCTCACTAGATATCTAAATGATTTAAGATGGTAGATTATTATTCATACTGGGCTTATGTCTGACTCGAAGTTTATAATTTCCCCTTAAACTCTCGGGTACTCAATTGATTTTGAGTAGTTTGAGAGTTGAGGTTTTCAGGTACCTTATTAGACGAATAAGCTTCCAAAGACGTGCATGAGGCATGATAGCTATTTAGAGTTCTTTTTTATTTGATTCCGCCGTGTAGTTTGTAATGGCAAAGTTGTCGTGTTGCCTATATATACTCTGATCATCCAAGGAGGCATCTTTATATGTCGCTCTTGGCATATGTTGTAATAAATATATTTTCTCTGAATGTGATTTACGATTGTGGGATTATGTAATGAATTGGAAATATTTCGAAATGGAATGTAATTTTATTTGAAGTTTAAAGTTTTTCCATATTCATGTGTTACTGTGTATTGGTGAATCTAACACCACCGTATTTGGTCGTCGAAGATTAATAACTATGGATGACTGCAACATCCATAGCCGTTAGTTTTGGGCCTCCAAGTAGGGGGATGTTACAAGTTGGTATCAGAGCATGGGTTTATGAAACTTTAAAAGAAAGTTAAACCTAAAAGATTTTCAAACATAATCCAATGAATTTGAAAGTATGATTGAGGTTTAGGTTAACGCTATAGTAATGTACTTGTATTTGATATATATAGGTACGTGTTCCCCTCTCTCTTAGACAATTCTTCCGTATCTTACTAAGGCTCGTATGTAGATTTATGAGAAAGAAGATATGGAAGCAGGAAACGAAAGAGGAAATCTAGTTAGAGGAAGCACCACAACCAAGGGAAATGCTCGACCTAATACCAAGAGGAACCAAGGTCGACATGCGAATGCTAACCCAAATGTTGAAGCCAATATGGGTGCTGTAAATACGCCAGTAGATGCGGGGATGGTGTATCAGTTGTTAGCCAAGGTTGGTTTGCGAAGGAAGAGATGGAGGCGAATGAGGTTGTTTGAAGTTTCTCATCAATTTCTTGGAGATTAGCGTATAATTTTAAGAGGAGAAGGGAGAAATGTGGATGAAGATGAGAAGATAAAGAGTGAAGTGGGGGAGTGTGTCACTGTGGTTCGAGAGATTTACGGCTTTGATAACTCCTACCGACATAATGAATCTTAAACTGACTATTGAGTAGGAAATGAATACTCTATACTTTCTTCAATAATTTTCCCCGGCTTCTCCTCTTAACCAAATTTTCACCGTCTTTTTTTTCTTCTTTTTTCTTCTTTTTTTGGATAAAAATGCATTATTTTTTGCTCTTCAAATCGCAAATATTGTTTTTCCTATGTTAATAACAATTATTAGGAAATTAGCTCAATCTCTACTAAATATACCATGATATTAAAATTATATTTGTATGCAATTCACAGTTGATTATTTCAATGTTTTTATTACATATTACAAATGATATTTATTATGATGTTCAAAATTGTTCCCTTTTGCAGTTGACAAATATAAACACTATGATTTGAGTAGTGTTAAAGTGCTAAACATTTACAATAAGATCTTTTTTTATTGTATAATAATTGATAAAAAAAATCATATGATACTTGTAGATTAATTTTTTTGGGAATGATTTTAGTAAATGAAATTTTGTTATGCTATTTACTTTTTATGTATTTCAAAAATAACTAATTTTACAATTTCTATTCGTTGAGCTTCAATATTCGAAATTCATATTTTTTTTAATAAAAAGTTAGTTTTGAAAAGGTTTCAAGTTTTTAGTTTTTTTTATGAAATGGTACTTTATATACAAAATGTCACTAAGACAACATATCACCTGTCAATAGACGTTCGAATCACGCTACGTAAGTTTCGAACTTATGACCTCTCGCACCAAAACCGAATCACTTAACCACGGGGATTCAAGTTTAAAGAATGAAGTATCCACGTGCAGCAATCGAAAAAGCAATGGCGGTTAGGCCCTCTTAATTTTCCCCTCTTACCCAATTCTCTACACGTCTCTCTCAAAATATTCTTAAATTCATAAATAACAATGTTCAAAAACTCCATGGGTGAACTTGGAGAGTCGAGCAAGGCGGCGGGGGTAGTGGAACAAGTAGAAGGAAAAGATAAGGAAGGATGAAAGGATAGTCAATAGGCGGAAGGGGAAACAAGTCACACATGACATCATCCTAGATCTGAACAGGTCCAACGTAAGTAACAAAAGCTTGGTTCATAATTGAACCACAATTGCACCAAAAAACTGAGTAGAAAAATATTCAACGTTCCTGGCGATGCGAAGAAAGTATCTTACTCTGAGGCTGTCAAGGGAGCTTCTACATTTGGATCGTTAAAGGTAAATCCAAAGTTTATTCCCCCTTTGATTGTTAATGAGATGATAAGAGGAATATTATCCACAAAGGCAATTAACAAAGTGGAGAAAGGCTGGATCAATATATCATTTCGTATATAATAGGCCTGAGTCCATGATATAAATATTTATATGCATATTTCAAAAGAATATGGAAAACTAAACAAGAGTTCACATTACAATCCGGAGTTAATGGATTTTTTGTTGTAAGGTTAAAAAGTGAAAAAGAATAGGGGAAAGTCATCAATGAAGGACCATGGCTTTTTGACAAAAATGTAACACCCCGTAAAATCAACCATAAGTAAATTGAGTGAAATGAATTAAATAAGGTAGGGTTGAAAATGGAAATTTTATAAAAGTTAGAATTTGACCACAAAAATTATTCCGCTGCATTCGTGGTGAAATTCTGATCTATTTTTATATATAATATGCTGAAAACGAAGCTCAAACAAATAAGTTATGAGCATTTGAAGTTTTTAGATTTAAATTAATTTAGTTTGAATTCAAATTCAAATTCAAATGAGTATTTAATTTAGGGTTTGAATTTCAAAAATTAACTATAGGATTACTTGGGGTTTATGTAACCGTTAAGTTAGATGGTTAATATTAAAAGTTAATTAGGGAATAAAATAAACGAGCAATGGAAACAAATCAATGCACACCAAATAGGAATAGAGGTCGATACCTCTGACCCCAAGCGGTCGACACCTAGTGGTCGACCGGTCTATGAGGGGCGGTCGAGCCCTACACAAGTGGCGGCTAGGGTTTTTTCAGCATTAAAGACTCCAGATTTGTTCGTTTTTCACCTAACTTCATCCTATGGTTCTGGTGTGTTTCAATTCCTGTAATTAGGACTCTATCCACTCCAAAAAAAAATCATAAATATTTGGAAAATAGCTCGAACCTCTGCTATTTTCTCTCTTCAATTAGATTCAGAAATTCAATTAGAAATTCAGGTAAGGATTATAATCATTTTCTAATTATTCTTTTAATATATTTCCTTCTTCTCCAATCTCCCTGAATCTAACAATATATATATATATATAGACACACACACACATCCTTCGATGTGTATATCTATAAAAAGAAGGATATCCGGAAAAGAGTTGCTTTGGCGTTGCAAATCCATAGATGAGAAGCAAAGATAATTTGTGAATGGAAACCTTAGCATTTTTATTTCAGTAATTGATTAGTATATATCTATAGATATGAATATGCCTTAGGGATTTTGGGATTGCGAAAAAAAAATAGATAAAATCCCCCAAAATTCCTTTTATTTCTAAATGTCAATTCTAGATGAAGATTCTCAATTATTTATGTTAATTTGATGGGATTTTTATTGTTCTGCAATTTTTGATAATTTCATAGTCTATTCCGCTTCTCCTCCTTCTTTGATTCAAATTGCGAGTTTCAGTAATAAAATAAAGGTTTAAATTATGAATTATATTCATAGTTTACACCACTTATTCCATACAAAATTTCTTCATTTATTTATATGTAAAAGAGGAGTTGAATAGAATATGAAATTAGGATTGCAATTCCTATTGTTTACGATATTCTATGGGATTGATGTAACAAATTAGGTTTTTATTTTTACCAATCTATGTATTACAGTTTTGAATATGAATATTTAATCCATTGTTTTTTTAAAGAATGGTCAAACATTTTATTGCTAATGATAAAATCAATACAAACTCTATTTACATAAGAAACAGCCCAACAACGGCCTACAAACAGAAAATGTGCATACCCACAAACTCTATTTAATCCATTGTTATAGATATTGAAATCTTGGGAATTTGAAGGAAAAGGACTAGTATTAGTATTATGGTTAAAAGAATTGACATTTAGCGCTAGTTTAGGGTATTAAACCACACGCTAGAATTGATTAGGCGCGAATATATATTTATTTCTAGCGTAATAAATGTATAATTATAGTGTATAATGCATAGTTAATCAGGTAGTAATTGTTATTAATTTCACCCTTTAGGAAGGTAATTGATATTTTAAGGTGTAACAAGAAAGATTCCTTATAAGGCCTTATTTATGAAACGGTGAGACGAATATTATACACACACACTATATATATATATATATAGGATATTTAAATTATGGCTACGTCATAGGGATGTGAGGTCAGCAGAGTTGCATGACAGAAGTCTGCCCTTCATTTTGAGGCCACCAACAGTTGTGTACACTTCTTATTGATGTGAGACATCTCCTATGATAAAATATTTGTGATGGCACGAGGTTAGTCTCCAAATTCTATAGGATAAATCTACTTGGCTAATATGGCTATTAGTTCCTACGAATAGTCAGACTAATGTGAGAAGTCGTCATGAGTATGGGTCATAATATATGGGGCCTGCTTCAGAGTCTTGAGATAATAAGTGCTTGTTTAAGGGCCCACCTCTTTTCCCCAGATGAAGTATTAAATGGCCAAGAAGCTTGTTATTAGGCACGTTATGTCGTATCTCAATAGGGGTCCGCTTCAGGATAAGGTATTAAGTGACTTATTGAAGGTCCATCTTTCCATAAAGAAGTATTAAGTGGCTTAAGAGATTCCATATGATGTCAACTAGATAGTTACCATTAAGGGGTCCATCTTGGGAATTTAATGATGGGGTCTGCCACAATTGAGGTCTTAAATGGCCAGATTTTGCCTATTTTCCAATAAAAGGTATTAAGTGGTTGGGTACCATCTCTCACATTGTTAGACATTTCGGATGTGATATTTGGATTATGGGATTTAAAAACCTGCTTCGGGAATGGAAGATATTAAGCGGTTGATTGTGGACCCGCCACCTTTCATTATAAGAAGTATTAAACGGTTTTATGTACGTAGACATATTGTCATTTTGAAATATACTGCCTAAGTACTAAAATGGTAAGACTCAAGGTTTTTATTTACCAGACATTTGTTGTTTTGACTCCCTCCTAATCACAACACAGGTTAAGGACGGGGTGATGATGGTGACGATGCTCAAAGGTGGAATGGCTTAAGCTTGTGGCAGTTATTATTATCTTTTATGATACTTTTATGTTGTACCCATGATGTAACAGATCTTATGTGATACTTATATGATGTTCTGTATTATGACATTTCAAATGGTTTTGAAATAAATGGGTACAATTTGATATTATATTTTATTCCATCCGTTGTGAGTTCTGAAAGAATAGTTTCTCTGTACTGTTACTTTTTTTCCAACCAACAGCTAGCTTTAGAATGGATCTAATTTTCGATGTGCTTTTTCTGCATCGAAATTTAAGCCAGTTTCGAGGTGGGTTGTTACATTTGAAATCAGAGCCTAGGTTACTCGATCAACGGGGAAACTATACGTATGAGTGGCGTACTTGTTATTTTTGAAAATATTTTTCAAAAAGGATTTTCAATTTTTTTTACTATATATATATATATGTGTGTGTGTGTGTGTGTGTGTGTGTGTGTGTGTCTATACCCCTATTTCTTTGAACATACGTGCACATACTAGTAACCCTTTTTCTTTCAGCATATAATACTATCTTAGGAAATCGTCACTAAAGATTTAACCTATAAATAGTTGATATGACTAATAATCAATCTTCTTCCAAAAATGAGATCCCTGCCTGTGGAAGACCTCCCATTTTTGGAGTAATCGAATAGTTTAGACAATATGTTAGGACTGTTGAGCAATTTCATATTCCTCCAGTTGCACCAGTGGCACCTTCCACCCAACCTACCGATGCAGCACTTTAACCTATTGACTTTCCTAATTTGTGTAAGGACTTCCTTAATATGGGAGGGAAGACATACTCTAGAACCAAAGGATATCCGGAAGCTAAAGCATTGGTTAACGACTGCGAGAGGATATTTAGAGAGCTTGTTTGGGAAGATGAGCTAAAGAGGGGGATGGCTGCTTGGCACCTCAAAGGAGAAGCCCTGGCGTTGTGGAACTTGGTGATTGAGGAAAACACTGGAAGGATCTTATGGGAGGAATTCAAGAATAGTTTTGAGATAAGGTTTATGTATAGAGCAGAAGTGAGTTTACAACTGGAGAAATTCATTCAGCTTAAGTAAGGAAACTCCACTCTTAAAGAGTACATAGCTAAGTTCACAGAGTTGGCTAAATTTGCGATGAGCTTGATAGATACGCCTATGAAAAAGGCCATAAAGTTCGTGAAAGGCCTAAGTTCCATGCTGAGAGAAATGTTATTGACCCAAGTACTCATTGGTGTCTCGTATAGATGTTGGTGGAGATGGGAATGCTACACATGACCAATGTGGACGATAAGGAAGCACAAAAGGAGAAGGCTACACCTACCTCAAAGCAAGAAGGGTCCAAGAAAGGAAGATTTTAGGATAACAAGAAGTCGAAGGGGAAATTTAAGAAGGATGGTAAGGTGCGTAAGAAATGTCATAAGAAAGGTCATGAAGCTAAAGACTGTAGAGTGAGTCTGATGAAGGAAGCTTTTAAAGGGAAGTGCTTTAATTGCCACGAGGAAGGCCATCTCAAGAATCAATGCCCTAAGTTGGCAAAAGAAGGATCAAACGGACAAGCTTATGCTATTGAAGTCGTCCCTATTGCTAGCAGACCACCGAGAGACCAAAGGAAGGCAACATTATGAGGTTTAACTCTTATTTCTGGGGTTATAATTCGTACCTTATTTGATTTAGGGGCATCACATTCTTTTATAGCTAGGAATGTAGTAAACTTTTAAACCTTCAAACCCAGATTGTCACCAGCCCAATAGTGGTCTCTAATCCTATTGGGGGTTCGACACATCTCTCTTTTATTTTCAAAGACATAGTATTGGACATATGCGACGTTGATTTCATATGTAATGCGTACGTTCTAAATTTTGAGAGGTATGGACTTATCTTGGATGTGGATTGGTTAACATATGATTGTGATAGGAGGACTATACAGTTAAAGAGTTGTGGAGGTCGTGACGTAGAAATTCTTTGTACACCCTAAGATTTAGTTGAGTTAAACCATTTATACTCACTAAGTCTACCAATTGTTGGAGAGCCATCGTCCGTACCTATAGTTGGTGAATTTACTGATGTCTTTAAGGAAGTCTAGGGTATCCTGGACCATATGGAGATCGAGTTACGAATAGATTTAGAGAAGGACGCAAGGCCAGTTGTCCTGCTATTAAGACACATGGCCCCTAAAGAAAGAAGGGAGCCCCTGTTGTTTTCGCCACAAAGGTAGATAGTTCTTTGAGACTTTGCATCGACTATAGGGAATTGAACAAGTGGACAAGGAAGAATATGTACCATTCACCAAGGATATATGACTTGTTCAATCAGCTTGGAGGAGCCAAAGTCTTTTCTCAATTAGACTTAGCAACTAGGTTTCCTCAGTTGAGGATTGTAGAGGAAAGCAAGTCGAAGACTACATTTTGCACACTAGATAGACTCTATAAGTGAGAAGTGATGCCTTTTGGATTGACGAACACCCCAGCACACTTTGTGGATTTGATGAGTTAAGGAGCAACTCGATAAATTCATTGTTGTGTTCGTAGATGATATTTTGATTTTCTCCAAGAGCAAAGAGGAGCATGAGAACCACCTAAGGGAGGTGTTTGGAACCTTAAGAAAGTACCAACTTAAAGCTAAATTTGCTAAATGCCACTTTTGGAGAAAAAAGTTAGATTTCTTGGGCATATTATTTCTGAGAAAGGATTGGCAGTAGCCCCCCTCCCCCTCCAAAAGTGGAAGCTATTCAAGAATGGAAGACTCCTAGGAATGCATCAGAGGTTGGAAGTTTTCTTAGGTTAGTAGGCTGCTATATAAAGTTCACCAAGAACTTTACAAGAATAGCAGCCCCTTTAACCCAATTGACTAAGAAGAACCTAATATTTTCTTGGGACGATAGATGCACTAAGTCATTTAAGAAGCTTAAGAAGTTATTGACTAGTGCATATGTGCTCACTATTCCTGGTGGAGCCAAATTGTTTATGGTTTTCACAGATGCTTGTGGCACCGGGTTAGGAGTAGTTCTTATGCCAGAAGGAAAAGTAGTTGCTTATGCTAGTAGGCAACTGAAGGATCATGAGAAGAGATATCCATCTCATGACTTAGAGCTAGCAGTTATCGTCTTTGCCTTGAAGATGTGGAGGTATTATCTCTTGAGAGAAAGGTTTGAGTTATTCACCAACCATAAATCACTCAAATACCTGTTTTTCCAAAAAGATTTAAATTTTAGGTAGCATAGATTGATGGAATATATATCATCGTTTGACTATAGTATTCCGTATACCCTGGAAAAGGGAACGTAGCCACCGACGACCTTAGTCGGAGGCATGCTACCCTAGGTGCTATATATGAATGGAAGCAGTTGGATTCCTCTTAAATTTGTACTTTCAACTGCCAACAGAACCCATCTAAGGCTTTTTAGCAGTTATGGAGATTAGACCAGCCTTGATGGACCGCATAAGGTTTGAGAAAGTAAAGGATGAAAAGTAGTGGAGATTTTGGAGAAGTTGAGGAGAGGAGAGCACTTTCCCCACACTAGTAGGTATTCAGTTGATGAGAAGGGATGCTTAAGAAGGGATGGATGCCTTTGTGTCTTTATGGTTGATAGTTCGATGAGAGAGGTGCTTATGGAGTGTCACCACTCAAAGATGACCATTCATCCCGGAGGAGATAAGATGTACGTGGATATGAAGATGATTTTCTTTTGGCATGGAATGAATAAGAATGTAGCTGAGTTTGTTGCTAAGTGCTTGACATGTCATAGAGTAAAAGCTAAGCAAGGGAAGCCTGGTGGATTACTATTACCTTTGAAAATTCCCACTAGGAAGTGAGAACGTATTTCGATGGATTTGCAGAAGGATTGCCTAGAAGTCAGAAGGGTAATGAAGCTATTTGGGTTGTTGTGGATAAACTCACTAAGAGTGCCCATTTTATTCCGATTAGGAACAATAGGACTACCACTTCTCTCGTGCAAATCTACATTAAGGAGGTAGTTTAGTTGCATGAAATTCCTGTGAGCATAGTTAGTCCCCATGTTCACTAATGAGTTTTGGAGGAGCCTACAAGAAACTTTGGGAACTTCTTTGAATCTCAGCATTGCATATCACCTACAGACTGATGGTGAAACAGAGAGGGTGAATAGGATTTTGAAAGATTTGTTAAGGTCTTGTGGTTTGAATTTTGGAGGACATTGGGAGCAGCACCTACCATTGGTTGAGTTCGCGTATAATAATAGCTATCAAGCGATGATTGGTATGGCCTCTTTTGAAGCACTTTGTGGGAGGCCATGTAAAATTGCCAAATTTTTGGTGGGAAACCATCAAAGTATTACTCAGACCCCAATTGATCTGTGATACCATTGAAAAAGTAGAATTTGTTAGTACCTTTGGTATTGATTTTGACGATAACAACTATAGGACATTATATATAAAATATAGATACTAATGTTTTATCAAGTTATATATAGTATATAGTGCAGGATATTAGACAGGTATTGATTAAGAAGATCGTACAGTATCAAGAGTAGATTCAAAATGCTGATATAAAGTTTCAAGAGTTGGAAAATGAAGACTCATGAGTATTAAAGAGTTCAATATTTCAAGATATTTCAGGTAAGTTATAGAGCAATAAATTTTTGTTAAAACCCTGATGGCACTTTCTTGATCTCTCTCTATTTCAAATAAGTTTTAAATATTTTTCAAATATCCTGGTTTTCAAAATAATCTTTTCAAACATCTATTCAAAATATTTATCAAAATAATTTTTTAACCTTTTATATTTACAAAGATATTATATTAATTTTTGAAGTATTTTTTAATCTATTATGTTTTTTGGTATTTTAGTTCATATCTTCTTTATTTTTATTTTTGATATTTATATTTTGATTTTAGATATTTACTTATAATTTATACCAATATTGATTTTATATATATTATTTACATTATATTGAATAATCTTATTAAATTTTTCAAAATTATTTTATAAAGTTTTATTAAGTTATATTTTGATTAAAATGTGTATAAACTATATTTAAATGATTCTACAAAGTATCAAATTATTTTACAAAGCAACGAATTTTCAAAATAATATTTTAAAGTGTTTTTCAATTTTTTGAAGAGTATGTCGACATACTCTATCTATGTATGTCGACATAGTGGCTGTAATTTTCAACATTCAAATTTGAATGGAAGTGTCTTTTCGATGTATCTCTCCGCGAATGGACTTGACCATTGTTTCCCTATATATACCAGACTTCCAAACGAATTTTGAACATCTACTTTATATTCTTCTCCCCTCTTTTCACTCTCTTGATTTATAAATCAATTTCTACTCAAATTCTTCTCAAATTCAACCAGAATCAAATTCAAACACAATTAGTTTGATTCTCCATTAATTACTCTCCGATCTCTCTCATCTCTCTCACTCAAATCAAGATCAAAGTGTTATTCAAGAGTTATAGGATCAAGTGTAATCAAGATCGAAGATCCAAGTCTGTAAAACTATATCAAATCATACTGCTATACTTGTGGGTGTGATTGTAGCCCATAAAATAAATTGGATGTGCCTAGTAGCCCATAAATCTAGTGGGTGTGCTTGTAGTCCGGAAATCAAGTGACTCTACCCAGAGGTCGGGATTTTGGAGGGTGTGTCTCGTAGCCTTAAAATCGAGATTGTATTTGTATATACAAGTTGAAAAGAAATCCGTACAAGGAATTATGCAGGACTGGATGTAGGGTAACTCCGAACAAGTATAATATCCTGGTGTGTCCTTTCATTTTTTACTTTTACTGCATTTACTTTTATCTACGCTTTGATTCTGTTATTGTTAATTACACCATTCCAAGTAGAAAATTAAAGAATTTTAAAAATATTCATATAATCCATTAAACACTATCCGCCCTCCCTCTAGTGCTAATTTAGCCTTAAGATGCCTATTCCACTGACTCGTAGAATTGATCAAGCAACGAATGAAGGCAGCGCAAGACCATCAGAAATCATATGTGGGCAAAAGAAGGAAAGAGCTTGAGTTTGAGGTTGGAGGTATGTTATTTGTCAAAGTCTCCCCTCTTAGAAAAGTCGTTAGGTTTGGCAAGTCTAAAAATTTGACGCCTAGTTTTGTTGGCCATTCAGAATTTTAGAAAGATAGAAAAACTTGCTTATCGCGTGGAGCTTCCTGAGAGATTGGCAGGAGTCCACAATGTTTTCCACGTTTCTTAACTTAGGAAATGCCTTCATGACACCGTTATTAGAGTTGAGCCTAATCAATTGGGGGAACTAGAGACGGAGCTGACAGTGCCCCATGCCACCACACGCATCATGGAGCACGAAACTAGGAGACTCCACAACAAAATAATTAGGCTGACAACCAGGAGGAAAGCACATGGAAAACCGAGGAGAAGATGAAGATCGCTCATCCAGAGCTTTTCACCGGTAAATTTTCTCTCCAAAATTAGGATTTTGGTTGCATCGTGGTTGCTAGATTGGATGGTATGAGAAGGTTGCCACACTTTTTCACAATCACTTTACACTCATGTAAAAAAAATTATGCATGTTTAGGGTATTTGCATACATACTTGCATGATACGATTTACATAATCACGCTAGGATTGAGTTCATTTTAGTATGTCTACAGTACATAATCACATTACACTTCGGTTGAGTAAATGGTTGTGTAGATAACTTGGTTGTGTAACATGGATGTTATTCTATGTTACGTTGTTCGCCCCTTGAAAGAGTTTGGGACTAAATCCTTTTCAAGGAGGAAGAATGTAACACCCCGTAAAATCAACCACAGGTAAATTGATTGAATTGAATTAAATAAGGTAGGGTTGAAAATGGAAATTTTATAAAAGTTAGAATTTGATCATAAAAGATTCCGTTGCGTTCATGGCGAAATTATGATCTATTTCCATATATAATATTTTGAAAACGAAGCTCAAACGAAGAAGTTATGAGCATTTGAAGTTTGCAGATTTAAATTAATTTAATTTGAATTCAAATTCAAATGAGTATTTAATTTAGGGTCCTCTCCACTTTTTATTCATAAATATTTGAGAAATACCATGAACCTCTACTATTTTCTTTCTTTAGTTAAATTCAAAAATTCAATTAGAAATTCAGTTAAGGATTCTAATCATTTTCTAATTATTCTTTTAATCTATATTTTTTCCTCCTCCAACCTCTCTAAATCTAGCAAAGTTATATATATATATATCCTTTATTGTGTATATATATCAAATGAAGGGGATTTGAAAAAGAGTTGCGTTGACGTTACAAATCCATACAAGAGAAGCTAAGGATAATCCGTGAGTGGAAACCTTAGTATTTTTATTTCAATAATTGATTGGTGTGCGCGCGCGCGCGCGTGTGTGTATATATAGATTTGAATATGCCTTAGGGATTTTAGGATTGCAAAAACAAAATAGATAAAATTCTCTAAAATTCCTTTTTATTTCGAAATGTCAATTCTTGATGAAGATTCTTAATTATTTATGTTAATTTGATGGGATTTATATTGCTCTGCAATTTTTCGTAATTGCATAGGCTATTCCACTTCTCCTCCTTCTTTGATTAAAATTGTGAGTTTTCAATAATAAAATAAGGGTTTAAAGTACGAATTCTATTCGTAGTTTACACCACTTATTCCATACAAAATTTCTTCGTTTATTTCTATATAAAATATGATTTGAATAGAATATGAAGTTAGGATTGCAATTCCTATTTTTTAGAATATTCCATTGGATTAATCTAATAAAATGGGTTTCTACTTT